>JADWQK010002417.1:0-662648 GCA_017933935.1 Sesamia nonagrioides | reverse complement strand
TAACTTATTGTTGTAAATATATTTAAAACCCATGTACTATCAGCTGTAGAAGTCCATTCCCACCTTAAAGACTACTGTCGCCTGCGCTAAACCGGCCACGCACACTACCGCATTAATTTTTTATCGCAGTCTTCGTCTTTCTTTAAAGTAATGCAAAATTTCGTTACTTCATTTGAACTTAAGTTAGCGGCCGCACTTAACAATGGTGCTATCATAAGCGAGCGTTTGTGGGTTCGATCCTTAATAAAGGCAAATCTTTTTGTTGTTTCATATAATTTAAAATTATGATAATTGATTTGTATTTTAAAGTAAAAATGTTTGCAAATAATATTTAAACGAATAGGAAAATTTATTGAATATTTATCCCAAAAAAGGTTTTATTATATGTTTTAGTTTACTATAGAGGTAATATAATAAAAAAATATATAAAAATAAAACAATAAGCATATTATAATGCAATCCATACTAATATTATAAATGCGAAAGTAACTCTGTCTGTCTGTCTGTCGGTCTGTCTGTCTGTCTGTCTGTCTGTCTGTCTGTCTGTTACGCTTTCCCGCTTAAACCTCTCAACCGATTTTGATGAAATTTGGCACAGACAATCTTTAGACCCTGGGAAAGAACATAGGCTACCTTTTATCCCGGAAAAGTTTGATGTTCCCGAGGGAAATCTAAAAAGCGCGATATAACCGAACTCCACGCGGGCGAAGCCGCGGGCGGAAAGCTAGTATATTATAAAGTTATATATTATTCGGTATAGATATACTTATACTAATAAATGAAACAAACGTTGAAATGGCAGCATTGTAATCCATACTAATATTATAAATGCGAAAGTAACTCTGTCTGTCTGTCTGTCTGTCTGTCTGTCTGTCTGTCTGTCTGTCTGTCTGTCTGTCTGTCTGTCTGTTACGCTTTCCCGCCTAAACCTCTCAACCGATTTTGATGAAATTTGGCACAGACAATCTTTGGACCCTGAGAAAAAACATAGGCTACCTGTTATCCCGGAAAAATTTGATATTCCCGAGGGAAATCTAAAAAGCGCGATATAACCGAACACCACGCGGACGAAGACGCGGGCGGAAAACACACAATCTTTAGACCCCGAGAAAGGACATAGGCTACCTTTTATCCCGGAAAAATTTGATGTTCCCGAGGGAAATCTAAAAAGCGCGATATAACCGAAATTTACGCGGGCGAAGCCGCGGGCGGAAAGCTAGTATTTTATATAAAAGTAATCATTGACAAACTTATGATATTGTTATGGTAAAAAATACAAAAAACATTTTTGGTTGTTAGATATGAAAATTATAATATTATACATATATTATGATTAAAGAGGTTATAGCTTAATTATTCATTTTCTTAAAGAAAAGAGGATTGAAGCTTAACCTGAATATTATTGCGATCATAAAATAATCTATACTAAAACACAAAATAGTGCTTATTACATTTACATTTTTTTTGCGTGTATAGCATGTTACTAGTGCTGTCATCCTGCAGTGACTTTTTTCGGAGTTTGATGGCATGAGATTATAATCTTCAAGCGCTTTCTTAGTTCAAAAGTAAACGAACTTATTTCTTATCGAATTCCGAAATTATTGTTTTTTATAATTTACCAAAAGTAATTTGTATTGAAATTGCAAAAGGCGACATCTGTTAGCCATTAAGCCAACCGAACATATTACTGTCACTTAGCTAAATTACTTTAGAGATGGTTTAGAGTCCATTATTAAGATATATAATGGTATATATTTAAAACACTCTGTAGGACACTTCTGCACTGTGATTGTTGTAAACAGTTTTTTTTTTGTTTAGCTCGATAAGACTCCACCAGTCGCGCCAGTTTATTTTTAAACCACAAATGCAACCTCCCTTCTTCGCAAGATTTAAAAGTTTATTCAACGGTAAATATTGTCGTTTCGTTTCACTTGTCTCGACAACTACCTTCGTCCTCCAACCTCTTGACCTTGACCTCCAACGGCTTACAGTATTTCTCTAAAACAATAACAATTTTATTACAGACTTGCAACAAGCGATTAGTTTGCACCTTAACACAAATAATAATAAAAACAACTTACACAAAAGCCGGTTTCATATTATGATATTTGAGATATATTGCTGCATATGCAGGCGCATATTGATTAAAAAAGTAAAACTAATAACACAAACTGGTAACTATATGTTCACCAACCAACAACAGCTAAGTAATATTATTTGAGTTATTGTAGGTAGCGGAATATTTTTTGTGAAGGAGTGATTCAGATTCTTTCAAGTCTACCGTCATCTTTTTATAATGACTCTAATATAGAAAAAATCTTAAAAGAAAGTATCATCTATAAGTTGCGGATCGGTATTTTTAGATATTTTTGTTGTCAGCATTCATAACTCACCAATAAACATTTAAAAAATATTTTGTAAGTTATTAGATTTGAACTCGAACCACCTTGAACGCCTAACAAGGCGAAAACCGTTAGGCCATTGAAACACTTACTGTGGACGTTGAAATTAGTAAGTAGTACCTAACAATCATAAGCGGGCAGCAAGTTGTCAAAGTGTATGAGTGTGTATCAAACTTTATTATAGAAGAAGGTCGTAACTACAACTAGTATTGCTTGGCCATAGTTTTGTGAGATTGCAACTCGACTTTTGGTCTTGACTGTACGTGCACCGCTAAATCCGGATAAGTCCGGATAAATCGGATCCGGTGCTAAATCTGGATAGACTGAACGCCGATCCCATCATAGGTGGCAAAAGGCTAGATGATAATGATTTTTGTTGGTAGAATAATAGTTATTTATGCCACTGTCAAGCAATGATAGCTATTGTAATATGAGTGATAGTTTGTGCCACGAAGCGAAGCTGAGTGACACAATATACAAATCATCATATGATTATTCATATGATGAATTTTTGATCCATAGCCATAAAAAAAGAAAAACTTTTATTGTAGTACGGTTTACCTGTGTGGAAATGGTCATTGTAACACGACTTAGCAGGAACGAGTACTATTGAGATATGACTTATGGTTATGTATTAAGAATATCACCAAATGGTCGTAGAAAAATATTGTAGTTTGACAGTTTTAGTACAGAACATCAGAGTCAAACTATCCTTTTATTTTTGTTTCTGAGCTTTTCATTCTTCTTCTTCTCAGCCTAAAGAGGTCCACTGCTGGACAGAGGCCTCACCCAAGGCTTTTAATCCAATGGGGGGTATTGCCATAATCCCCACACTTGGCAGGCGGGTTGGGGATAGCAGTAATTTGTTATTCCACAAAAGAAGCGCTGCTGCCCGCTTCCCTGGTGAGAGTTCCCTTAGTCGCCTCTTGCGACACCCGCGGGAGGATATGGGATGGTACTATTCTATGCCCGGTATCACACGGTACAATTCATTGCTACAATAAAATTGAAATATTCAATAAAATTTACAAAAACAACAAACAGAGGAGACACATTATCATTCTCTTGAAATTCACATTTATTCTGGGTCCACGCAACATTAATTTTTCTTCCACACTCTTCTATTAGTTGTTAGTTGTAATCTCGAAACCCTTTGTACCTATAGAAAGACAAATAGCAGTTACATAAAACAATCATCATCATCATCATCAACAACCTTTTATCGTCCCACTGCTGGGCACAGGTCTCCTCTCATACAGAGAAGGATTGAGCGTAATCACCACGCTTGCTCAATGCGGGTTGGCGATTTCAGACTTATAAAGTCCAGGTTTCCTCAAGATATTTTCCTTCACCTTCAGTCATTGGTGTCCAAGATATACTTAGAAAGTACATATAACTTTAGAAAAGTTACATTGGTACTTGCCTGACCTGGAATCGAACCCGCGCACTCATACTTGAGAGGCTGGTGTTTTAACCACTAGGCTACCACGACTACAAAACAATAATAATCTTTATTAAGATAACACGATTCATATATAAAAAAAATACCTGCAAAATAATATGAAATACCTACATGAATCTATAAAGAACATATCAGCCTGTTTCCTAAACTAGGTAATCCTTAGCCATTTGTAGACTCGTGTGACATTTCTGTAACAAACCTAAATAATCCCGTTAAAATGTATAGTAAACATTAATTAAGTTCATTCAAATCAATGTCACTGCATTTTTTTACCACACCGAACATTTTAATACCAAAAACAAATCATAGATAGCGTAGCTGGTAGTTTTAGCAAGTTCAAAGGAGATGATTCATTTTGGGCCACCACTATGTACGCTATATATGTAGATAAAAAGGAAAAAATTGAATCCATACTAATATTATAAATGCGAAAGTAACTCTGTCTGTCTGTCTGTCTGTCTGTCTGTCTGTTACGCTTTCCCGCCTAAACCTCTCAACCGATTTTGATGAAATTTGGCACAGACAATCTTTGGACCCTAAGAAAAAACATAGGCTACCTGTTATCCCGGAAAAATTTGATATTCCCGAGGGAAATCTAAAAAGCGCGATATAACCGAACACCACGCGGGCGAAGACGCGGGCGGAAAGCACACAATCTTTAGACCCCGAGAAAGGACATAGGCTACCTTTTATCCCGGAAAAATTTGATGTTCCCGAGGGAAATCTAAAAAGCGCGATATAACCGAACTCCACGCGGGCGAAGCCGCGGGCGGAAAGCTAGTATTTTCATAAAAATTAACGGTACGTGTCAGTTTATGTTCTACGTACGTTTACTCTTAACAACAGCAGATACAAAAATTACAATTTGATGGACAACCGACATGGAATTCTAACATCGTAGTCACTTACCCAAAGCTCAATACCCCAATTCATTTTCACGGCAATAGAATCCACACTTACACAGAAAAACACATTGAAAATTCACTAAAACACTACAGTTGTTATCAAGTAAAATTATGAAAATATTTCTGGTAGTTTTAGCAAGTTCAAAGGAGATGTTTCATTTTGGGCCACCACTATGTACGCTATATAGATAAAAAGGAAAAAATTGAATATTTTCATAAAAATTTAACTAAATTAATTTAAATAAAAATACAATTGTATGTAATTAATTATTTGAAACGTTTTTTAGTGAGAGAACCCTTTATTAAGGTAGCCATGACACTGGTTATGACGTTTGATTGGCGACTTTGACAGTTCTATTTTCCCGTTGTGTTCGTGTCGAGTGTTGATTTGAGTTGATTGTGATTATTTAATGGGCCGTATGTTCGGAATTCATGTTTTGTATTTTTCGCAATCACATGGTAGATAATATAGATACGATAGCCTTAGATACACGTCAATCAAATGTCACTGTCAAAACCATATTTCGCTTATTGCTGACCTCCATTTTTATTAGTAGTTGTGTTGCACTCCTTGGCCGAGTTAAATTGAATCTGTATTAAAACTAAGCCAAAATATAGGAAATAAACATTAAAAACAGTTAACTATAGCGTAACTATACCTAGCATTAAGTGTACAATGTGCTGGCCCAGGCTCCATACATTTCTGAAACATCTCCTTTCGTGTGCCATTGAAAGTGTCAAGCCGAAATTCGTTGAAAGCTTGAATTTTATAAAAATATAGTAAAAGTATGTGAAATTGTAGTTTTTTCGTCGAAATTTTGTATATAATTATATTGTTAGCAAAGCACATTTTTATATTTTGTTTCACACATGTTATAGTTATGTTAGGTACACTCCCTAAAATGCCAAATAAATAAAAAATAATAAATATTTTAATTTTTTTGTAAAATACGTGTTTCTTTATTTATTTTAACCTAACATATTCCAAAGTAATTAAACATTTTAAGATCTTGGCCTACAAATGGTATAAAATTCCTACTAGGTAACGAAACATACAAGTAACTCTCTCCATACCAGCATACCCGAACCTTGAGTGAACAGCCATCGTTGAGTTATGTAATGGAAACCTGTTAATTGTTCTCAAAGTGGCAACGTACATAATTCATGCAATCTCTAACTTATGTGGCGAACACACCGTATATATAAGCTTCCGTCGCGATGCGTATTGTACGCATGGATGATTTAATTTGCATATTTTTGCGGAGGGTCACACATGGTTTAGTGTTTTCGGCGTTATTATGCTGGAACATGTGTTATTCGAAACTGATAATGTAATTGTCATAAATGGACGGCTGCTAGAATTTAGATTGCCATCAACACTTAAAGGCCACTGACCTCAGAAAAGTTAGACCACTTTTCGTCCACTTCAGCTGTGCCACACCACAATAAGTTTTAAAATTATAATGATACGAATGTTTGATCTGATATAAGGTTTGACTTATGTGTACAGACGACAGCACATCAAGCTACTGCAAACTGTCAGATTTCCTTATTAGATTTTCAACTTTATCTCTAAAGCATTAAGGCTCAAGGTTGATTGGGAAAATCTGACAGTTTGGGGTAGCTTGACCTGCTGTCGTCCGTACATTAATATAAAAATTTCTTAGAAATACCTGAGTGGAAAAATATAACATAACTTTTGTACACCATAGGCCTTGTTCAAAAACTAAACTAAATTTAAGTTGAGTGCATGATTTTTCTTTATATACAATATGTAAAGAAAACTCTGTCCGACCCATAAGGATAATAAAGGTTAGGTAAACACTTGACCAAATATGATATAAAATTTTACATAATCATCATAGTAACAATTCTAATGAATTTTGAAATAATCCTTTTTTTCCCGGGAATTAATTCCAATTTCCCTGAAATTTGGTTTTAGTTTAGTTTTTGTTGGTTTTATTTTTAGGTATCGATAACTGATTCTACTAATGCATAGCCTGCCTTTGTGGGCATTAGTAGAATCAGTTATCGATACCTAACAATACCTTCACGGATCGGACAGGGTTTTCTTTACATATTGTATAATATGAAAAAAAACCCTGTCCAATCCGTGAAGATATTGTTAGGTATCGTGAACTGATTCTAATAATGCCTACAAACCCAGGCTAAACTTAAAAAAAAATCCCCCTAAAAATAAATATTATTCCCAAAAAGCGAGGTAACTTAATCCATATGAGCTAGGCAACACGTCAGGCATACATGCGCGGGTGAAGGGGGACAGAGCAGGCGGTACGTGGGCGCATCGCTATTCGCTCCGTCACAAATGGTGTCACTTTTTTTTAAAAATACTAAATTTTGGGGAAGTTAGAATAAAATTTCACATTTTATTTGGTCATGTGTATACTTAACATTTATTATCCTTTTGGGTCGGACGGGGTTTTCTTTACATATTGTATATTGTTAAAAAAAAAAAAACAGAAGATATACCTAGAATATATTACATAAATCCTGCCAAACTGGTCAGCGCCTGACGTAAGTTAACGTATTTATGTATAGTTGCGATTTTTATAACACGCTTAAACTGTGACTGGAACAGCTCAATTTGACAGGACTAAAATTAGTTTTATTTTTGACCGTTTCTGAACTAAATAGAAAGAAAAATATACTCAACTTAAATTTAATTTAGTTTGTGAAGAAGAGAAAGGAAGAACTATCCTTAAAAAAAATTTACTGTTTACATAGCAGCACTTTAGTTTCAAACGAAAGAAGGAAATGGAAAAGTTTTTATTGGAACTCGTGGGCAGATTGCAAACTAAGCTATACTTACTAAATAAAAAAAACCGGCCAAATGCGAGTCGGACTCGCACACCGAGGGTTCCGCCGTACAAACGTAGCAGTTTACAATTTATGACGTACTAGCTTTCCGCCAGCGGCTTCGCCCGCGTGGAGTTCGGTTAAGTATATAGCGCTGTTTAAATTCCCCTCGGGAACATCAAATTTTTCCGGGATAAAAGGTAGCCTATGTTCTTTCTCAGGGTCTAAAGATTGTCTGTGCCAAACTTCATCAAAATCGGTTGAGAGGTTTAGGCGGGAAAGCGTAACAGACAGACAGAGTTATTTTCGCATTTATAATACTAGCATTGATTTAGAATTTTTCACAGTATAGAGGCAATTAGATTTAAGAAGTGTTTGATATGAATTTCAACTTTACGCGTTCATGTGAAAAAGGTTAGGTAGTAAGTTTATAATTATTAAAAAAATATTTTGTGTCATGTAAGCAAAAATAATATTTTAAGTAAGTTACCACCCACCAGACAAAGTCATGCCGCTAAGCGATTCGTCGTGTTCTGGTGAAGCCGTTCGGATGACGGGTCTGAGCAGTTGTGTTGCGATGTGTGCCGGGTACGATGCGCCAAATGGTGTTGTGTCGGGAGTTTGTTCGTGGAGGGTAGCGGGATCCGAAGCACGGTTCTCCGCTGGCCGACCGCAGGTGGTTGGGGGCCCAAGTAGTGTGCCAGCCACATACGAAAGGCTGCCCCGCCAACTGCGAAAAATCCCAGGGTGGCCCCATCGTGCCGGTTGGCGACCGGACGAGAGGACCCGATGGCGATCCCTGGGGGGGCTCGGGCGTCCCCGCAGTCTCCAGATCAATCCCCCTCTGGCCCAGCATCGTTGGTCGCATTGTTGGGTTTATCATTGCATCACCTCACTCAACTGCCGTCTTCCTTCCTATTCACTCAGTATTTAAACATGAAAAGTCACAAAAGAAAAAGTAGGTGTGCACAACGGGCGCACGTCCTCTCGTTCATAGTCCACCTCTCAAACATCCGAGGTTTGCACTCCAATATCGATGCAGTCCATCACCACCTTGAGACTGAAAAGCCCCACCAACTTTTCTTGACGGAGACCCAGATCAGATGTCCGACTGATGCGGCATACCTCGGCTACCCGGGATATTCTTTGGAGCATCATTTCCTGCAGCGTGCCGGGGTCTGTGTGTATGTCCGCAATGACATCTGTTGCCGGCGCCTCCGTCACCTCGAAGACCCTCACTTCTCTTATTAAAATAATATTTTATGTAACTTCAAATTTATCATTTTCACAATTTTTCCTTTATCTGTCTGTACTATAATATAACGTTGCTTCGTGCCGAATTTCAAGATTCTGAGTTCACGGGAAGTACCTTGTAGGTTTTGATTGCCTAGCGTGTGACGGGAATGAGGTGTCGGTATAAACTGCTGTATCTTTTGATCACTTTAACTTAAAAGTTTGATTTTTTCACTGCTTAAAGGGACAATAGACCTAGGTATTTGGTATAAATTTCAATTTGATATCTTTATTAGTTCGTGAGAAATAAGGTAGTAAGTTTCATTTTATTAAAATATGTTTATTATATTATATAACTAAAAAAATGTGATTTTCGCAATTTTTTCTATTTTTGCATTATATGACAATCCTTCATGCCAAATTTCAAGATTCTGAGTTTACGGGAAGTATCCTGTAGGTTTTGATTCCTTTGAGAGTGTCGAAAATTTGTTGAAAATATCGACATATCGGCTGTATCTTTTGATTGGCTTGGCTTAGAAGTTTGATATTTTCACAGCTTAAAGGGACAATAGACCTAGGTATTTGGTATAAATTTCAATTTGATAACTTTATTCTTTCGTGAGAAATAAGGTAGTAAGTTTCATTTTATTAAAATATGTTTATTATATTATATAACTAAAAAAATGTGATTTTCGCAATTTTTACTATATTTAAATTATATGACAATGCTTCATGCCAATTTTCAAGATTCTGAGTTTACGGGAAGTATCCTGTAGCTTTTGATTCCTTTGCGAGTGTCGAAAATTTGTTGAAAATATCGACATAATCGGCTGTATGTTTTGATTGGCTTGGCTTAGAAGTTTGATATTTTCACAGCTTAAAGGGACAATAGACCTGAGTGTTTCATGTGAATTTCAGCTTGATACGTCCACGTGTTCTTGAGATAAAGGGTCTTGACAGACAGACAGACAGACGGACAACAAAGTGATCCTATAAGGTTTCCGTTTTTTCCTTTTGAGGTACGGAACCCTAAAAAAAATATGAAAGAGAAATTGAAGTTGTTTCTTCAAACCAGCTCAATAACGTAAATCCATACTAATGTTATAAATGCGAAAGTAACTCTGTCTGTCCGTCTGTCTGTTTGTTACGCTTTCCCGCTTAAACCTCTCAACCGATTTTGATGAAATTTGGCACAGGCAATCCTTAGACCCTGGGAAAGAACATAGGCTACCTTTTATCCCGAAAAAAAAGATATTCCCGAGGGAAATCCAAAAAGCCCGATATAACCGAACTCCACGCGTGCGAAGCCGCAGGCGGAAAGCTAGTAATTTTATAAAGTAAGTACCACCACAACCCTCAAATGTAAAGCGAAACTTTCTAAGACAGTGTTATAAATTAATTTCGGTTTAAAATCAATTTGTATTTCTTATTCTTTATTTCAGGGGACTACAGCGGTATCTACAAACACCACACACCAACAATGTGTCATACTGACTTCACACGGATTCTACATCTCGCAAGCAGAGTTTACCGTGCGTCTAGCATATATACGACTAGCGGCCGCCAGTGACTTCATTCGCGTGGTTTAGTTATGCTCCGCTGTTATTGGTCGCAGCGTGATGTTATATAGCCCAAAGCCTTCCTGGATTAATGGGATATCCAACGTAAAAATATTTTTTTCAAATCGGAACAGTAGTTCCTAAGATTAGCACGCTCAAACAAACAAACAAATAACCAAACAAACAAAGTCTTCAGCTTTATATATTAGTATAGATTTCCCAAAATCAACCGTGTGGGTAGTACCCCCAGACACTTTTTGTGTTGTTACACACTGTCTGGTAGGAGGAAACTCCATTTTCTGGAGGATTACTGAACTTTACACCCTGTTTCTCATATCTGAGTTAATTTTAAGCCACTTATCATTTTTATAAAAAAAATATTCAATACTATCCGACAGAGCTGAAGCCTTTCAAAACATATTAATATTAAATTTCCATTCATAATAAGCCTTATTTTGCGAAAACCAAATAATTTGCTCAATTAATGAGCTCAATTGGAGTCAAGTTTCATTTTAATTGGTGGATTACTCTGACATCTGACGCGTTGTTTTTTAGCAATTCAAAACAGGGGATTTTTACGTCATCCTTGGCGGAAACAGAGAGATAAGGCGAACGTAATTGCACTCGTTTTTTAACTGCTTTATCTGATTCTTCCTTAGCGTCACAATTCAGCTGCAATCTGACCAAGCATGTTGGTCTTGTCACACAATTTTCTACTTTATGCTTGTCTAGCTTAGGTTTATAATAATTTGTAAGCTCTGGATCCTCCAGCATTTTTCCAAAGCGTCTGCGGGCATCTATCAGGATGGACAAGCGTTTTGTTGAATCGTGAATTGGACGTTGGTCCGAGAGTTTTAAATCTGAACGATTTACGCGGAAATAATAGCTGAAAAGCAATCCCGTTGGACGAATGAACGTTTTTTGTTGGATTCGATTTAGAATTTCTTTTTTACTGTTTTATGAGTTGAGTGTGATTTTATTATGGTTTGATTGACCATTATCTCCTTTCTTTCAGTTCTCGTGATCTTTTAGGGGAAGGGGATATTTTTAATGCTCGTTAATTGTTGTTTTGATAGTTTATGGCAGGCTTAGAATTATATTTGCCTGTTGTTGTGTGATTGCGCCTTAGTTTAAAACCATTGTAATTATTGTATATTGTAGTTGCCTTATGCATGAATAAGTATACTTAACGCTAAGTCGAAGACAAAGAAAAAGTGCAATAAAATGTTCTAAGCATACTTTCTGAGAAAATATACAGAATACTCATAAGCTAATATATAGACGTAAAAAAACTTCTTCACAGTTCGAAAAAGTGATTACGAAAATAATAATACAGATACCTGCACTCTAATTGCGTAATACACTTTTACTATCAGTTGGAATCATTTCGAAGCATACTGCTAAGTGCTAATCCATTGCCCTATATGTTCGTGAATGTTTCGGTTTAACAACGTAATTAATATCGCAATGAATATTACTGAACTGTCAAAATGAAACCCATTACTACTGATAGTATTACACAATCACTCTCGTGCTCCCATAAAGAACGTCTTATTGAAATTAATGAAGTTGTTCAAAAGAAACCAGAAGCTCTATTGAAAAAAGATAATAATGTCGCTATAAATATAGCAGAAATGATGGATGCCACACCATCTCCCTCAACTCTTGCCCGTTAGCATTGAACGTACAGGACCACTGACAGACGGTCATTAATCTTACCATGTATGTAAATTTTGCTCTGATAAATCGTTGGTCAAGCAAAACAGGACCTCGTCCATTATTTTGGGTCTTGGATCGTTTGTTACTGTAGTTGTTTGTATTTCTACTTCGCTCATTGCTTTTTATTTATTAGCTAAAGTGTGTTCTGCAGTCTGATTTAGAATAACTGCTTCGGGTTTATTGGCTATTTTGAATTTGTAAGTGTCTATTAGAATTTGTGGAATGTTGATTTTATTGTGGTTGTTGTCTGAAAACGTCACTTGATTGTATGTATGTATCTTTGAATTTTATTATTGTGTGTTCAAATTTAAATCACCTTTTATTTATATAGGGTCAAACCGTATAAACTAGCAGAACTCAGCAGACGTGATAGAAATGGATATTGTAAAAATTATAACACATAAAATAGAAATATGCTATTTTATTTTCAGATTGACGACTATTTGTATTGATTACATTTCCTTTGTAAAATCAGTTTTTATTTACAGAATTGAAAATAGCGATTAATTGCGTTTATCCTTCAACCTTTTTCATGATCCCACTGCTGGGCACAGGTCTCCTCTCATACAGAGAAGGATTGAGCGTAATCACCACGCTTGCTCAATGCGGGTTGGCGATTTCAGACTTAAAGCCCAGGTTTCCTTATGATGTTTTCCTTCACCTTCAGTCATTGATGTCCAAGATATACTTAGAAAGTACATATAACTAGAAAAGTTACATTGGTACTTGCCTGACCTCGAATATATGGAGCAAGAGATTACCGATATCTTTCAAAATTAAATGAGATGAAAATCTGTTACGTAATTAGCGTGCTAATTTTTACCCGACTACGGCAAAGCAAAAGGAGGGTTATGATTTTGACAGGCTATGTATGTATGTATGTATGTATGTATGTATGTATGTTCATCTGTTCCCTCGTAACTTCTAAACTACTTATCAGAATTCAACAAATGACATATCATTAGAAGCGTCTTAATTGTCCGCTGGTTATAGGCTATATGGGGTTTCACAAAATCGCATGAGGCGCCCTCTAGCAGACAAAACATACAGAGTAAAAAAATAAAGTTAAGATAAATATGCCGTGTTTGGTATCATTTGAAAGCGCTTTACTTATACATTTTGAATATATATATATATATATATATTACTAGCTTTTGCTTGTGACTTTACCTGTATGCATTGGCTGATTGCATTTACATCTTTTTTAGATCATCAATTTAACTTTTGTTAATATAATGCGCCACAAATACATTTTAACACCAAAATAGTACAAATAATAAAAAGTTAAAAAACTAAAACCCAACTACGACAAAAAAACGACGCTGAAAAAATATAAAACAAGATTTTCAGAATACTGAAGTGAACAAAGTTGCTAATGTATGTTAATGTATGTAATGTATGTTGTGTGTTGCAAGTAAATGGACACAGTAGACTCTACCAAGATGCCTTCGTAGTAAATTGACAATAATGTCATACAATACTATGCTGAAGTATGCAATATTCACTATGTAGAGATAAATTTTCATGTTTGGAAAGGCGTAGTCACACGTTACATATACCTACCTACCGTAGCAACTTGACAACGTGTTACTGCGGTTTTGTGTGGGTGTACTTTTTAAGTACCTATATCTTGGACGCCAATGGCTGATTACAAGGTGAAGGAAAACTTCTTGAAAAATCCTGGAATTTAAGTCTGAAATCGCCAACACGCATTGAGCAAGCGTGGTGATTACGCTCAATCCCTCTGTGCATGAGAGGGGACCTGTGACCAGCAGTGGGACGTTAAAAAAAAGGTTGATGATGATGAATGATGTACTAGGTCATAAAATTATTTAAAAACTCATCATCACCTGTATAGCCTCTTTCCAATTCAGCTGGGATTGACTTTCAGTGTAACCTAACTTAGTGCAGCTGAATAGCTGTGCTAATAAAAATCATCACCTATGAATAATTTATCATTTAAGAAATGATTTTACGGCCGACAGATATTTTTTATTTCTGTAACAAATTTGTCCACGAAAGAACTGTAAAATATACATACATTTGCTTGTGACTTTACCTGTATGCATTGGCTGATTGCATTCACATCTTTTTTAGATCATCAATTTAACTTTTGTTAATATTATGCGCCACAAATACATTTTAACACCAAAATAGTACAAATAATAAAAAGTTAAAAAACTAAAACCCAACTACGACAAAAAAACGACGCTGAAAAAATATAAAACAAGATTTTCAGAATACTGAAGTGAACAAAGTTGCTAATGTAGTTGCAAGTAAATGGACACAGTAGACTCTACCAAGATGCCTTCGTAGTAAATTGACAATAATGTCATACAATACTATGCTGAAGTATGCAATATTCACTATGTAGAGATAAATTTTCATGTTTGGAAAGGCGTAGTCACACGTTACATATACCTACCTACCGTAGCAACTTGACAACGTGTTACTGCGGTTCGGTAAAGTGTCATATTGGTATGTCAAATTTATTACATTTACCTTATGAAATTACTTACCATCATCCAACATCCTCATTAAAATTGTACATTACATCATTAAATTTCACCTTATCAACTTATCCGATATCAATATAACGATCTAAAGCTTCACCAGCATCACTAAATTCCTTTATAAATTACACATATAGTTATCAATACAATACCAGGACCACATAGCCCGAAGCAGGGCGCTCCCCTCGTATTGTAACCAAGGCGCAAGGGTCAGTGTACTATGACATCGCCTCCATCGCTTCTATCTCTCTAATATTGCACTTGGATAATCCAATTAGTGTCCAATAGTGCAGATATGTGTCCTTTGATGTAGTGGTTTGGTAGCTTTCCGTATTCTATTGTTGATTTTAGTAACTGTTATTGTTCTGTGGGTTTGTATTGTAATTATTTTTACCTGACCATAATATCATCATCTCATGTACTCAAATGTGCAGTCGTGGCGGCCTAGTGGTTAAAACACCAGCCTCTCAAGTATGTGTGTGCGGGTTCGATTCTAGGTCAGGCAAATGTCAATGTAACTTTTCTAAGTTATATCGACGCTTGAAAGGCAATCATATCTAAGCGACAAAAATTCTTAACTTGAGTTATATACACCATTCGAACCGCCAGATTTTTCTGCCTCGTTTGGTGTATACAATATGTTAAGAAAACCCTGTCTGACCCGTAAGGATAATAAAGGTTAGGTAAACACATGACCAAATAAAATATGAAATTTTACATAATCATCATAGTAACAATACCTAGTGAATTTTGAAATAATCTCTTTTTCCCACGAATTAATTCCAACTTCCCCAAAATTTGATAATTTTTAAAAAGTGACAACATTATTTTTGACGCTATAATTCTGAGCGAATAGCGATGCGACCGCGTGCCGCGTGCCCTGCCCCTCTTCGCCCGCGCCTGTATGGCCTATCACACATGTTTTAAGTTACCTCTTTTTGCGAAATAATATTCATTTTTTTAGGCGGACTTTTTCAAGATTAGACCGGTTTTGTAGGCATTAGTAGAATCAGTTATCGAAACCTAACAATACCTTCACGGATCGGACAGGGTTTTCTTTACATATTGTATAACTCAATTTACGAATTTTTGTCGCTATTTTTGTCGCCTTTCAAGCGTCGATGTGTACTTTTTAAGTACCTATATCTTGGACGCCAATGGCTGATTACAAGGTGAAGGAACACTTCTTGAAAAAACCTGGAATTTAAGTCTGAAATCGCCAACACGCATTGAGCAAGCGTGGTGATTACGCTCAATCCCTCTGTGCATGAGAGGGGACCTGTAACCAGCAGTGGGACGTTAAAAAAAAGGTTGATGATGATGAATGATGTACTAGGTCATAAAATTATTTAAAAACTCATCATCACCTGTATAGCCTCTTTCCAATTCAGCTGGGATTGACTTTCAGTGTAACCTAACTTAGTGCAGCTGAATAGCTGTGCTAATAAAAATCATCACCTATGAATAATTTATCATTTAAGAAATGATTTTACGGCCGACAGATATTTTTTATTTCTGTAACAAATTTGTCCACGAAAGAACTGTAAAATATACATACCTAATTATTATTCAGGTTGACATTAGAGGAAACATTAGCCCTTACTCAGAATTCGATATAGAAATAATTTTAATTGTTATAGTAAAGTTATTAATGCCATAAGTTCATTATATTGACAACAAGTTTGATGCAGATGACATATTTGGTGCAGTGGTTAAGCGATTGACTGCTGCGCTACGTGTCACGGGTTCGACTCCCGCAGGGAACAAAATTTGTATGACATACAAGTAGTTTTTCCGGGTCTGGCTGTCTGTGCATGTGATTTTAAATATTTGTAAACGCATCCGCGATATATGTAATAGTCATTCCTAGTGTGGGCCAACGATTTAAAAAAAAAAGAAATAATGATAGAATATACTTACGTTCGTTTCATAAATTATTTTAATCCTATCCTATATCATGTATGTTCTTTAAATATTAAATTATTAGCAATGATGACGTCATCATTTAAAATCAGCATTGTAATTCCCTTGGGAGAAAAGTCATTTAAAAGGTTATATAAATCACTAGCAAATAAAAATCTCTGTACGAGAATTCTCACGCCTCTAACATTAGCAAATAATTACAACATTACAAACATCTAAATATGACAAACGACTTTAATCCACTCATGTGTGAAGACGCGTGTCCTAAACTTAAGTTTGAACACAAAAAAACTCACTTACCCTGAATTTTAGACTTTTAGCTTCACAATGTAGAGTTCAAAATCTCTTGACATGGGTGAAGTTCTAAATCAAAATAGTTTAAACTGTAGGGCGTGTTGTAGACAAGTCAATGTATGTTAACTCATGTTTAATGGTTTCCATAACACTCAATTGATCACGCATCGTGTCACAAATACATAAATTATTTTTTTAAACATGGGAAATGACGACACGTGTGTGTACTTAGAAATTATAAATTTGAAAAATTTTGAAGTACCGTGAGAGTACGCGTGGGTAATTTATTTTATGTAAATTTATAGTAATTCTATTTGCATCTCCAAATAGAATTATGAACTGACATTTCATCAATCGACATAAGTGTTGAATCATTCAATTTCAATTATTTTGGAACTACAGTTACATTACCAACGAGTCAATAATGAGACGTCTTTTGACTGTTAGGTAAAATAACCAAGCCGAGTTTCTGTGCTAAGCTTTATACCATGTTTAAAAAAGTCTGCCTCGTACGAAGGCCTAAGGTCATACGAAAGGCAATGGTCGCTATGCTCGGAGTTTCTCTGTGAGATTGAAAGAAATGAGGAGAATCGCAGATGAACTTAGTCATCGACAGAGGTCTCAAATCCTGAATGCGGGCAGCACAAGACCGTTGGTTGTGGAAAACCTTGTGGGAGGCCTTTGTCCAGCAGTGGACCTCTATAGGCTGAAGAAGAAGAATAACTGTTTATATACCTAGCTAACCCCTGGTTTAAATATTGCTGTATTATTGTGTAATGGACTATTTGCTCACTATCTACAGACCGGATTGGTCCACTATTGTTTAAATCGAAAATCCAAAGTCATTTGAAGTTATGTTGAGAATCTATCAAAGTATTTATTTCAAATCAAATACACACAATACAAAGAAACTTGTCGCCAGCCTCCGTGGCGTAGCGGTAGCGGACGCGTCCGCTGCGCAGGGAGGCGCGGTTTCGATCCCCGCATAGAGTTTGCACTATGCATATTTATAATTATGTATGAATATGAATATTTGCACTGGTCTGGTCGTGCCTCGGAAAGCACGTTGTGCCTTTGGTCCCGGTTGCCATACGAAAATCTAGTGGCAGTCGTTACGGGCTGTTGGAGCCCTCAAAAGTCCAACATTTGGTCTAACTGCAATGCTTCGATGTCGCCTGGTCGTGGGTTGTGGAGGTCAGACGGCAGTCGTTTCACGGAAAATGTCGAAGTTCAGCCATATCAGCAGTTAGACTGGTAAAGCGGACCCCAGACTCTAAAGCTGAAAAAGCTTCGGATTAGAATTAACGCTGAGATGATGATGATCACAAAGAAACTAGTCGCCCTTTCCAAATAGTTTGTCTCTATAGGAACAGAGAAGAAACTCCACGGAAACTCTTTTAAAGTCATAAAATCGTTACAAATTATTTGATTACATGATTCATATTAAATCCATATGAGAACGATGCAGAAAGACGTAAGGTTTTAACAAAACTAATTACAGTATTTGTGCACCCAATTTCCTCGTCCCTAATAGCCTTTCACGAACTATTTGTCCACTAAAACATTTGCGAGGGCCAAGGAAACGTACTAACATCACGTACAAAGAGTTTAACTCGGCTATCTCGACGTATAGGAATTGAGCGAGACAGTGACCGATGTGTATCGGAGATAAGTCTACCCGTAGTTCGCAGTTGGTTAACCAGTGTAGTCATGTGTTATTGGATAATTACTGCCCAGTTTGTCTCGTGGTCAAAGCACGATTGCTGAGTATGGAGGTCTGGGTTTGATTCTCAATTTTTTTTTTGGTAGAACTCTGTCACTTATAAAGTGATTCGAAATATTATCACTAATATTATATTAGTATTGTTGTCCTCCGTGGCGCAGCGGCCAACATGCCTGCCTGCGACGTGGAGGCCCCGGGTTCGATCCCCGGCCAGGTCATGATGGAAAAACGATCTTTTCCTGATTGTCCTGGGTCTTGGATGTTTATCTATATGTGTATCTATTATAAATATAATATCGTTGAGTTAGTATCCCATAACACAAGTTTCGAACTTACTTTGGGACTAGCTCAATCTGTGTGATTTGTCCGTATATATTTATATTTTTTTTATTATCATTTCTTATCTAGAACCCGAGACTAAGTTTAAACTGAAAGGGAACACATATAAGGTGGTCTCATATAAGTTTAGTGAAGTTCTGATGGGTGGTTTTTCAGTTAGTTTTAATAATAGGTATTTTTTGAGCTAGTGAAGATACTCTTATATGAATTTCATGCTGTAACTTAAAAGTTAATAATAAACACTTCAGTACATAAAATAAAAAAAATCAAACACTACTTTCAAAATTAATGCTGTTTTTCACTTCGTAGTATTTAATTACTAGCGGCCGCCAGCGACTTCGTTCGCGTAGAGTTAGTTATGCTCCGCTCCTATTGTTCGCAGCGTGATGTTATATAGCCTAAAGCCTTCCTGGATTAATGGGCTATCCAACGCAAGAATAATTATTTAACAACAAACAAACAAACTCTTTAGCTTTATATATTAGCACAGATAATTTTTTAAGGTCTGCTGGTTTCTTTGATGTAAGGTTTTTGTACAAATTTTCATCATTACCAGCCCAATCTTTGTTCAAAACCTTATCTACCTAATTACCTTCTAACCCTTACGAGACATCACTACAGACTTATCTGGAATGCAAATGATTTGTTACGTCCCGCTCCGCGTCGGATCGCATCGTATCGCAATTAGTGTAAACGGTACGGGCGACGCCGCGCCGTCCGTGTAAGCTCACTTGATCCGTGTTCCAGCTTTGTGACAGCCAAATCCGACGTGGATTTTTGACGATCTAGGGAAAATGGAAGAGCCATGGCGCCCCCGCCGGGCCGGAATAAGCGGGGCAGACCAAAGAAATGCTGGCTTGGCGTTGTAAGATATGATATGCGGGCCAACAATCTCTTACCACAGGATGCTAAAGATCGCGCGAAATGGAGGAGAAAGAGTCGGAAAGTGGACTTCGGACTCCAACGCGAAAGCGTGATTGCTATCGGGACTGAATGCTGGGATGATGATGATGATAGGAAATATGGAAGAGCTTGATTTCATTTATGTACTTACTAGCTGCGCCGCACAGTTTCACCCGCGTAAGTTTTGATCCCGTAGGAATATCGGAATAAATGGTATTTAATGTGTTATTCCTGAGTATAAATTATATGTATGCCAAATTTAATCTAAATCTGTTCAGTAGTTTTTGCGTGAAAGAGTAACAAACCTTCATCCATCCATACTCACAAACTTTCCCATCTAGATATACAAAGGTAGGTAGGAGAATATACATATGTATATGTTGATTTGATTTATACTTTTGTACTTACATATTATGTATATATGTATGTAGTTATACTTGCGTATGGACTTAGAAAAGGAATTAGTAAATTAATGCCATTTTCTCAAACATGCTAGTGTTTTAAGAAGTGAGTCTGAACATTTGTGGCGATGTATGCCGATGATCGAACTAAAAAGTTGAAAATAAATGTAGTTTAAAAAACCAAAAAAACATGCTTCTAAAGAATATCAAACTAAAAGTTAAAAAAAAATTTTAAAATTTAATTTATGACAATAGTATACAAACAATACTTGTATAATGTGAAAAAAGCGTGAGGCGCTTAATTTATAAAAATTATGGCACAAAGCTATTGTTTATATACCCTTGTCATAAATTAATAGTATATAATTGGAACTGAAAATTAGGAATCAGTTAATTTATGGTCAAAAATCAATAAATTCAAATACATTCAAAATTCATATTTCAATTCATTCTATGCAGTTAAAAACTTCAGTTATCCATAATTGATAAATAAAAAAATAATATTAATTAAAACTAAATTATGAATAAATTAAAGCTAAAAAGACATAAAATACAAACTAAGTACAAATTAAATTTAAAGTATATAAAAAATTTAACCCAGATCGCTGCGATCACCGGGCAGGGTGCCCAAAAGGCTGGCCGCGTTCCTACGTTGAATCGCCAAACTCAACCTTTGACCGAAATGCGCACCAGCCCTCCGATCACCTGATACGTCGATTAATCGTGCGGAGATTTCTTTAAAAAATTGTCGAGCCTCCGCACCCCAGAGCCCTGGGGTCTCCACAGCGAAAGGCACAAATATGTAGGGCTCAGATAACACTGCATATTTGCGCCTCATAAATTAAAATAAATAATAAAAAAAAAATAAAAAAAAAAATAACTTTTTAGTTTGATATTCTTTTTATTTGTAAAACAGGCATGAAAATAGGTGTTATTGTTATAACACCACAGCAGTCGATTTTGATAAAGTATTGGTCATTAGTTGTTACTAATGACCGATACTTTATCAAAATCGACCGCTACATCATCATTTATCATAATTTCAGCCGAAAGACGTCCACTTCTGGACATATATCTACCTCAAGGATCTCCACGACAATTGGTCCAGCGCCTCCCGCATCCAGCGGTTTCCTGCGACCTTCACCCGATCGTCGGTCCACCTTATCGGGGGCCTACCCACGCTGCTTCTTCCAGTGTGAAAATAGAAAATTGACCGCTACATCAAAACAAAATTTTCAATATCTACCTAAACGTTACATTAAGATACCACTTCCAGATTCAATCAAGTCCTTGCCTCGTATTTAGTAATTGTTGCGAATTCGCTCGCATCTATCAAAATTAAATTTTACAGGATTTTAGGCTTTAAATCTTTGCTATAAAGGATTGAAATGTTGGGCTTTGTTTGTGTAATAACGAGTCTGTATATTTCCAGTTTTCCACTGTATTGGAGTCGACATGTCCGGTGTTTTTACTTTATTTGGATGTCACTGCTGTTGGAACAGAATGCAATACATTTTGTTGAGGTTTATTTAATAAATTGTTTGCTTACAACCGCAGTTGTGTTGCGATGTGTGCCGGGTAAGATGCGCTAAATGTTGTGTCGGAAGTTTGGTCGTGGAGAGTCTCCGTCTGGTGCAGCATCGTTGTTCGTGTTGTTGGGTTTAACATTGCATCGCCTCGTTAAACTGCCGTCTTCCTTTGTATTCACTCAGGTTTTTTTTATAATAATATGGTTAATAAACTAGTGTGTAGGGCTCATAAGATAGTATCGTTGAGTTAGTATCCCATAACACAAGTCTTGAACTTACTTTGATACTAGCTCAATCTGTGTGATTTGTCCATATATTTTACTAGCTGCGTCATGCGGTTTCACCCACGTAGGTTTCGATATGGTCCGCTCATATTGATCGCAGCGTAATGTTATATACCCTAAAGCCTTTCTGAATTAATGGGCTATCTAACGCAAGAATAATTTTTCAAATCGGACCAGTAAGTCCCGAGATTAGCGCTAACAGACAAACAAACATACAAACAAACTCTTCAGCTTTATATATTAGTATAGATTTATTATTAATGTACTAAAGGAGGGCTATGTTCGTCACTCACAACACAAAAGAGACACCGCTGCTCTCTATCAACAAATCCAAAGGAACTGATAAAGATATTTAAAATAAGAATAAAATAACGGTACATAACTACAGTACCACAAACAATATAAATAGATACACAAACAAAAGAAAAAATCGACTCGTCAAATTGAATAATCATTGACAAAGATAAAATTGTTGGAAACCTATCATTTTTGATGAATTGTGAACACGCGTCGTTTACGTGACGGATCGTATCCGTCCGCACGAACAAATGTGAATGATAACTTTGTATTTGCGAATTTAAAAAGCGTGTGTTCCAAATTGAACCTTGTGCCGAAGAAATAAGACTGTTGGAAGTGCAATCGATCATTTAGATGCGCTTGAATGAATTGATGTGTGTGAAAAAATTGGTTGAACGTCTTGAAATGAAATTGAAACAACGCCATGTTTTGTGCAAGAAGAAACCGTATCGTCTTGTTAATAACTGTGTAATGTCTCCACGTAATAAGCAAGTAAGTTATTTTAAGTGTACTTCAAGGGAGCAAACAGAAAAACTTGGAATAAAGTCTATTCAAAATGTTTTAAATCGATTTTATTCCAAGTTAAAGAAATTTCAACGTTAGTCCGATGGCAATTAAGTTAATTTTAGAGTGACTAGCACACTTGAAATATTAAAATTTGTAGTTGTAGTGTAAACTAAGATTTATCATAAAGAAGTTATATTTACATAAACATATCTTTATTTACATTTTCGATAAATACTTTGGTCTTACTTCGGTCATAGAGCAGCAACACAGGCCACCGGCGGAGATTGTAACGCCTGGGTATGGTTACTCCCCTCTGGTCCACCGATGGTCTGTGTTACTCCATCATCATCATCATCATTTCAGCCGAAAGACGTCCACTGCTGGACTTAGGTCCAGTGACCGGTCGTCGTGGAGAACCTTTTCAAACAAAGGGGAGGCATAAGCCTCCTCTAAGGTTCTACACGACGACCGGTCCTGCGCCTCCCGCATCCAGCGGTTTCCCGCGACCTTCACGGGGTCGTCGGTCCACCGACGCTGCGTCTTCCGGTGCGTGGTTACCACTCGAGAACCCGTCGGCCCCATCGGGCATCGGTCCTACGGGCAATGTGCCCAGCCCACTGCCACTTTAGTGTTGCAATTCTTCGGGCTATGTCGGTTACTCTCGTTCTTCTGCGGATCTCCTCATTCCTGATTCGATCGCGCAGTGAAGCCCTAAGTACAGCCCTCTCCATTGCCCTTTGAGTGACTTTGAGCCTTCTTATTGTTACTCCATGTTCTTATAATATAATAGGCAGTCTTCTTATCTGATTACAACTCGTGTATTCAAGGCTAGAGTGAATAGACTTAGTAAACTAGTGAGCTTCACCATCAACTCTTGCATCACTGCTTACTGCAGAGTAGACTAATTATCCTCATCAATTTCGAGCCCCTATTCTAATTTGTATATTAATCGTCATGCTGATAGTCAGGGATATCGAGGCTTGGCATATTACTATGTATTCTGATTAGATTACAAAAAAAAATCTCAGTCAAAGTCAGCATAGGTTTTGCACTTTTATGATGATAAATTAATAAGTTCATGGTTACATTTTCCATATCAATATATGTATGTGCCATTCTGTGTACGACGTTATTTTTTTTTAATATACGAAACCTGAATATAGTTTGCTCAGAATAAGCAACTGAACTGTCGTGGTGGCTTAGTGGTTAAAACACCTGCCTCTCAAGTATGAGTGCGCGGGTTCGATTCCAGGTCAGGCAAGTACCAATGTAACTTTTCTAAAGTTATCAAAATCAAAATCAAAGCATTTATTTCAAATAAACCAGTTACAGGCACTTTTGAATTGTCAGAAGGTCGGTCAGTCAATAAGATGAAGCTAGTCTAGGCTAGGCTAGTTATATGTACTTTCTAAGTATATCTTGGACACCAATGACTGAAGGTGAAGGAAAACATCTTGAGGAAACCTGGACTTTATAAGTCTGAAATCGCCAACCCGCATTGAGCAAGCGTGGTGATTACGCTCAATCCTTCTCTGTATGAGAGGAGACCTGTGCCCAGCAGTGGGACGATAAAAAGGTTGTTGATGATGAAGCAACTGAATCGATTCCAATAATTTTACACCAGTTATATTTTTTCCCAAATATACAATATGTAAAGAAAACCCTGTCCGACCCATAAGGATAATAAAGGTTAGGTAAACACTTGACCAAATATAATATAAAATTTTACATAATCATCATAGTAATAATACTAATGAATTTTGAAATAATCCTTTTTTCCCGGGAATTAATTCCAATTTCCCCGAAATTTGCTAATTTTTAAAAAAGTGACAACACCGGTATTAGTATAAGCGAATAGCGACGCGACCACGTCACAGGCGCCGCGTGCCCTGCCCCCCGCCGCCCGTGGAAGGGGTTGCATACCGCACATGTATTAAGTTACCTCTTTTTGCGAAATAATATTTATTTTTTAGGGTTTTTTTTTCTTTTTTAAGTTTAGCCTGTCTTTGTGGGAATTAGTAGAATCAGTTATCGATACCTAACAATACCTTCACGGATCGGACAGGGTTTTCTTTACATATTGTATGTATTAAAAAATCTTGCAGTGTGGTTACCGAGCGCACAATACAGTTCACAGCGGATCATAGCGTCCTAGGGCCCCCGAGGCCCCGACACGTCACGCCACCGCAGGCGCGAGCGGGCGAGGAACGCGTTGACCATATTTTTGTAAGGACAAGCAGATGACATACCTAATAAGCTCATAATTTTGTGACTTTTCATGATATCTTTTTGAAATTTTGTACATAAATTCTTTACATAAAAATACTGGTCACACATGTTTTGCATATACAAAAAATAATTTTGTATATCATGTTTATTAAACTTTCCGCAAACAACACAACTAAATCCACCTCATCATTTCCCCTATTTAATACAATACATCTTCACCAATAATCAACACAACACAACTCCCAAACAGCTTAGAAGCTTTCACAAACAACTTCAACAAATCATCACAACTATGAACAATATGAACTAAGATAACCATCTTATATCGTATTCATCAAAGGCTCTACCCAAATCTGAACAATGTTACATCTGTTTTGAAACTGTCAAACATTTTAGGCAGCAATGCGTATGGTAATGTGGCGTCCCTTCAAGTTTATTGTTATGGCGAGATGCTCTTAAACGTCTCTCGATAGGCATAAGACGTTCGAGACATACTGCGTTGGACGATGAAGAGTGTTTGTTGGCGGAAATCAATGTTGTTTTTTAAGTAAAACTACATAACGCTTGTGTATCAATGTTTTACAGATTTCTTTGTTTTTTTATACTTTATAAACTAGTCATCATCATTAACCTTTTATCATCCCACTGCTGGGCACAGGTCTCCTTTCATATAGAGAAGGATTGAGCGTACTTATAAAGTCCTGGTTTCTTCAAGATGTTTTCCTTCACCTTCAGTCACCGGTGTCCAAGATATACTTAGAAAGTACATATAACTTTAGAAAAGTTACATTCGTACTTGCCTGACCTGGAATCGAACCCGCACACTCATACTTGAGAGGCTGGTGTTTTAACCACTAGGCCACCACGACATAAACACAACAACAACAATATAAACTAGTGCGTCACCGCAAACCTGCCTGATGATAAGCAGTGATGCAATCTTTGATGGTAAAGCGCGCTAGTTTATTAAGAGCCTATTCACTCTAGCCTTGAAAACACTTAAATTGTAGTCCGACGGAAACACCCTCGCTGGCAAATATTGTTCCAATCCCTCGATGTACGCCATATAAACCTAGCCTACGGCGGTATAAATAGTTCTACTTATTAAATTTAAATTTAAGTTCAATGCTTTTTTTTTCTCTATATTTCATTAATAAAAGGATAGCAGAAAAGCATAAATTTAGTCCTGTCAAATTTAGACACTACATAGCATTTTTTTTTTTTTTGTAGTGTGGCACTAGTTATGACTTTGTGCCAATGTCAAGTAAAATAAAAATCTTCAAAAGTTCTTCTTTCTTTCTCTTATGGCTTCGCACGGTTTGTGCATTTAGCCAATATCACGTAATGAATTATTCATGTCGAAAAAGACGGTGGAAGATTTGGTTCAAAGCCATGATGTCGCCACTATGCTACAATATTTCACTGTTCTTTATGAATTATTCACTGAATGCACTTTTTATTACACAAATCATGCGTTTTTATTTAGTAAACGACACTATAAATAATTTAAAAGTCCAATGAAAAATGAGCGTGGCACTCATCTTAGCTTCCCGCCAAAACTCCCATAGCAAATTTAGGCATGATTAAAATATGGCGTCTAATAATACGTCAATTTACATCAAGCGCTGACTAATTTGATAGTGACTAAACTAATTTTATCTTTTGTTTCAGATGGTTCGCCGTGCGACTGTCAACACATGACAATGGCAGAATATGTAGTAGATATCGGCTCAGTTGCAAAAAAAAAAAAAATGTTCCTTTTTCAATTTGATTACTAAAAAAACCCTTGTATAAACTGAGCTGTCAAAGCTAAAACGCAGCCATTTTTTATAACATTCAATAGATACACTTTTATTAACATTCACTCAACTTGAAAAATAAAATCGCTCGCGTTTTTAGCGAAAAAATGTTGTATCATACAAATTCCGTATGTATCTCATGAACCGATCCGTATCTAAGTGCCACGGATCTCGATTTCAAAAGCTAGTGAAATTCAAAACAGGCAGTTTGTACGTCAATGAGTGCTGGGAATTTATTGAAATGACAACACTGTATTTCGGATTTTATTGTATAGCTAAATGTTCGAGCTGTATTATTATTACGGAGTTACTGACGGGAAATGGAAAATAAAATGCTTGTCTACGAATTTGTGTTCCGATGTTGCCTTCGCGTTTAACACTACATTTGATTTTGTGTTGTAGGAATCTTGAACTAATTTTTTCTTTCCATTTGTCAGCCTATGTGAAGGTTTATTTTCCGTGAAACTCATTGAAGTTACTAGTGGTAGAAAAAGCAGTAGAGTTTGTATCGTTTCATTGAGGAACATCATTTCATAGTTACATTGCGACTTCTTCGCCAAATTCGTAACCAAAGATGAATTAATGGAAACAATCACCCTTACGTTGTTGACACCATGCGTTTTGCCTCGTCTTTTATAACGCGTTTTTTTTTTTTCCTATTATTATAAACTAGCGTTTGACCGCAATCCTGCCTGATGGTAAGCAGTGACGCAATCGTTGATGGTAAAGCGCACTAGTTTATTAAGAGCCTATTCACTCTAGCCTTGAAGACACTCAAATTGTAGTCCGACGGAAACACCGCCGCTGGCAAATTGTTCCAGTCCCTCGATGTACGCGGTATAAAGGAGGAGGCGAAACGCTTCGTCCGGATCGTAGTGGTGTTAACAACGTAAGGGTGGAAACCAGCCGTACGACGGGTCGTCCGATGGTGGAACGGAGATGGGGGAATTAAATCATGCAATTCCCTCGCACACTCCCCAAAATACATCCTATAGAACACCGAAAGGCTGGCTACTCTACGCCTGTGCTCTAGGCTTTGGAGACCAACTCGAGTTAGATCAGGGTCACCAATCAGCGTCTTTGCACGTCTCTCCACTGAATCCAAAGTGGCTAGGTGACACTTGGCAGCACCAGCCCAAATGTGGCTGCAGTACTCCACACACGAACGGACCTGTGCTTTGTATAACATTAGAAGCTGCCCAGGTGTGAAGTACTGCCGGACCTTTGCAATAACGCCAAGTTTCCTGGCAGCCATCTTGGCCTTGGACCCAATGAACCGCCCAAAGTTAAGGTTCGAGGAAATCTCAACTCCCAATAGCTGAAGGCGGTCGGAACACTCCAAGGACACATTCCGAAAAGTAGGGGCCAAGGTGAACGGGCTCCTTTTGGCGGTGAAAAGACACACCTGTGTTTTGGCGGCATTGAATGCTACAAGATTGGCATTGCCCCATTCGGAGACTGCCTGCAGTGCAACACTCGTTCGCTCAACCATGGCCTCTCTTTCGGACCGGAATGATTCCCTACTAGCCCGATCATCCGGCAGGTATCTCTCTACAACCGTGCTGTCATCTGCATACCCATAGATACCGGGCATCAGCAGATCGTTACTATGCAGCAGAAACAGAGTTGCAGAGAAAACAGACCCCTGAGGAACACCGGCACTAGTTGACATGGGCTCAGAAGAGCATCCGTCGACAACAACTCGGAGGGACCGTTCAGTCAGGAAGTCTTTTACCCAGCCAGTCAGGCTAGGGGAAATGCCGTACGCTGGAAGCTTACTCAAAAGGCCAGCGTGCCATACCCGGTCGAAGGCCTTCGAGACATCAAGGGAGACAGCAATCGCTTCCCCATTCTTCTCGAGGGCCTCGCCCCACAAGTGAGTGGCATACACTATTAGGTCCCCAGTTGACCGATTCCGGAGAAACCCGTACTGTCGGTCACTGAGGAGATCGTTACCTTCCAGGTATGCCAAGAGGCGCGAGTTCAATACACGCTCCATAATTTTGCAAACTATGGAGATGATCGAAATCGGCCGATAGTTGGCAGGATCGGCACGACTACCCTTCTTGGGCACGGGCTGCACGTTAGCAAGCTTCCAGGACTTAGGCACTATACCAGTCCTAAATGAGAGGCGATACAAGCGCGTCAATACAGGAGACAACTCGGGCGCACATGCTTTAAGAACAATCGCTGGTATACCATACGGACCACTAGCCTTATTCACGTCCAGATGACACAGTACTCTCAGAACCTCCTTGTTTCTAATGCGAACCTCAGGCATTGAAGCTCCGCAATGAGGTAAATTAGGTGGAGTAGCACTGCCAGCATCAAGACGCGAATTATGGACAAAGAGAGATGCAAAGAGACCTGCTTTCTCTCTCGGCGTATGAGCCAGTGTTCCATCAGGCCTAACCAGCGGAGGCAGTGAGGCAGGCGAGAAATGCCGTGTGCTTACGCTGTTCAGCTTGGACACAATCGGCATTGAACCATGGGCGAGCCGAGCCACCGACGGGCACGTCATTGAATGGGATAAAATACTCCATAGCTTGACGCACCACATCGGTTATAGCGTCCGCACAGCTCGACGGATTGTCAGAAGAGAAGCAGACCTGCTGCCAAGGATAAGACGCAAAGAAGTGGTGCATCTTATCCCAATCCGCTGACCTGTATCGCCACATTCGCCGTTCACCACGAGAGTCGTGATCTGGTGGGGGGTGGGGAGAAGGACGATACAGACTTCACCAGACAGTGGTCTGAAGTTCCCAACGGTGAGGAAACTGTTACAACACATCTGTCCGGATCAGTGGTCAGCAGAAGGTCCAAACAGTTGGCTGTCTGGCCAACTACATCAGGCACCCTGGTCGCTTGCTCTACCAGCTGGGAAAGGCCCATAGAAAGCGCGAAGTTTCGCGCTTCTCTCCCAGCGTGGTCGGTCCTCTGGTATAGGAAGAGCCAGTCCTGGTGGCAGGCGTTGAAGTCCCCCAGAGCGACGAACTGAGCGTCAGGGTGCCGATGCAGCGCATTGTCAGCAGCCTCACTGAGGTGGTCAAATAAACGAGTTGTCTCCTGATCACCGCTGTGCGGTCGGTAGACACAGGTGTAAACAATTTTGTCCACACCAGTGTCAACCAACAGCCATAGGGACGAGAAGTGAGGGTCTTCGAGGTGACGGAGGCGCCGGCAACAGATGTCATTGCGGACATACACACAGACCCCGGCACGCTGCAGAAAATGATGCTCCAAAGAGTATCCCGGGTAACCGAGGTATGCCGCATCAGTCGAACATCTGATCTGGGTCTCCGTCAAGAAAAGTAGGTGGGGCTTTTCAGTCTCAAGGTGGTGATTTGAGAGGTGCACTATGAACGAGAGGACGTGCGCCCGCTGTGCACACCTACTTTTCCTTTTGTAACCTTTCATAAGTTTATATACTGAGTGAATAGGAAGGAAGACGGCAGTTGAGTGAGGTGATGCAATGATAAATCCAACAATACGACCAACGATGCTGGGCCAGAGGGAGATTGTTCTGGAGACTGCGGGGACGACCGAACCCCCCCAGGGATCGCCATCGGGTCCTCTCGTCCGATCGCCAACCGGCACGATGGGACCACCCTGGGATTTTTCGCAGTTGGCGGGGCAGCCTTTCGTATGTGGCTGGCACACTACTTGGGCCCCCAACTACCTGCGGTCGGCCAGCGGAGAACCGTGCTTCGGATCCCGCTACCCTCCACGAACAAACTCCCGACACAACACCATCTGGCGCATCGCACCCGGCGCACACTGCAACACAACTGCTCAGACCCGTCCTCCGAACGGCTTCACCAGACATCATGCCGGAACACGACGAATCGCTTGGCGGCATGTCTTTGTCTGGTGGGTGGTAACTTACGCCGGCGGTCGATGTTGTGACCGCCGACTGAGTGAACGTACCTATATCAAGGGATTGGAACAATTTTTCAGCGGCGGTGTTTCTGTCTGAGTCTGACTACAATTTAAGTGTGTTCAAGGCTAGAGAGAATAGGCTACTACAAACTAGCGCGCTTTACCATCAATGATAGCATCAGTGATTACCATTAGCCCAGTCTAAAAATCATACAATCGTCCAACGAAGACGTCTAGACAGAGCAATCGTGCGGGGTGTGAGGGACGAGACGCGGGTAAGCGGCACCCGAGCTGCGAACAAAACGATGTTCGTAGCTCGGTATCTATCATTAAGGGCTAACGCGTGTTTGTTTTTTTATTTGTTTGTTTTATAATTTGATGTGAGTTTCAATTTTGAGTATAATTGTGGTGCTTGTTACGAAAAAGCCATCCTTTTTGACATCCAAAACGGCAGACGTAATTTTTTTATAATTTGATATGAGTGTCAATTTTGAGTATAATTGGGGTGCTTGTTACGAAAAAGCCACCCTTTTTGAAATCCAAGATGGCGGACGCCAATTTAAATGTATATTAATATGATATGGGTGTTAATTCCGAGGATTATTAGTTTTTACTGTCAAATTAGTCCGCATCTGACGTTGTTTGACGTATTTTTAGTCGCCATGTTTTTAATCGCGTCTAAACTCATCATCATCACAGCGTTAATCCCAGTCGCATCCGAAACCTTTTCAGCTTTGGAGTCTGGGGTCTGCTTTACCAGTTCAACTGCTGAAATGGCTAAACTTCAACATTTTCCGTGAAGCGACTGCTGTCTGACCTCCACAACTCGAAGGCAATATCTAAGCATTGCAGTTAGACCAATTGTTGGACTTTTGAGGGCTCCAACAACCCGTAACGACTGCCACTATACTAAGACCGTTTAAATGAGTCTTCGCCCACGGGGTACAGGGACGCGGGGGTATGACGAAAACGGGGGCCGAGGGAGGTGCGGGTGGTAGGCCCATTTAGTGTGATACACAAGAGATGAAATTCATATTGGTTAGGTCTTAAGATATGTGACGTCATATTAGTTAACGATGAAAGTGTGTTTTTTTAAATTATGTAGTTAATTGACGAATACAGATTTATGTTTATTATTTACTAGCTAGTTTCCCGTGACTCTTTTCAGCCAAAAATTTGCCTATGTCCTTTTTCATTTTAATCGATACAGAAGTTTTAGTGTGAAAGTGCGACAGACTGATAGATAGACAAACAGAGTTATTTCCGCATTTAAAATATTAATTATTGTTTTATATTACCTCAGTACGAATGTAAAAGCTTTCTCAGGAATAAAAGGAAGAAAGAGCAAACAAATCATAAAATACAGTAATGTTGTTTAATTTGACTACCTAATAGTGCCAGAATTACTTTATACAAATAAAAAGATTCCTTAGGTTTATTTTATTACAAAATAAAAGTATTATTTATGACAATAAAGCAACAAAATAAAATATTATGTAATGTACTCTTGCACTATAAAAATTATAAATCAATCACTTATTTCCATATCAACATCACTAGAACTCGATTCTTCACTTTCGAGGCTACCATCATCAGAATCATCAGCATCTTCCTCCACATTTATAATAAAATCAACAACATCATCTACAATATTGTCATGTTTGCTGTATTCGTCATCAATTTTAATTACGTGGTTTACACAGTGCTCCCATTTCTCTACGGAATATTCAGCAAATAACCTCTCTAAGATATTTTTTTTCTGATCCAAATTACAGTCGATGCTTTGTAGTGCTAATTGTCCTTTAATATCACCCCAGACTAACTCAATCGGGTTTAGATCTGGGTGATATGAAGGCAAACGTAATACATCATGTCCGTTTCTTTTTAATAACTCATCGATTTTGTAAATTTCTTATGTGAAATGTCTTTTTATTAATTTGTATAAGTCATCCTTTCTAAGTTTGTCATCAAAAGGCACATCATGACGACGTAACCAGTCCTGCATAGCTAATTTAGTAGAAGCCATAGTCGACTTTTTCTCTTCTCGAACGGAATGATAAGCTGCATTATCCATGACTATGACTGAATTTGGTGGTATATTAGGCATGAGTTTTTCATTTATCCACTTACTAAAATTCACGAAGTTCATAGAATCGTGATAATCACCTGTTTTGCATTTGGATTTGAATATCACAAGTGCTCCATCGACAAATCCAGTTTGGCCTCCGCAATGTACAATGATCAAACGATTCCCTTTACCGATATGAGATAGCACACCATGTTCATCCTTTGACTGCCAACATTTTGAGGCGTTATGTGATGCATTTACATACGTTTCATCAAGATATATAATATGTCTTCCTTCTCTACGATATTTTTTAATAGTTCTTAAATAATTCCACCGCCATGATGTTATATTTGGCTGTTCGATGAGGAGTTTCCTTTTAGATCCGCATTTCTTAAATTTAAAACCCAGGTCATGTAATAATAATCGTAAATATTCCCTGCCGCAGTGTAATATATTCTCTGCTCTAAGTACAGTATTTAAAGTTTTCAATGTGGGTATTTTTTTAAAAATTGTGTAAAACTGAGTAACTTTTCTCCTTACCACTCCTTTTGTGAAATCATCTATTTCAACTCTTTTTTTGCGAATTTGTTTTGGCTTACGCGGTGATTTAAACTTTTCGTTGTCCTTTAATAGTTTCCCCTGTTGTGCAATTCTAGATACAGACTTTTCCGATATTCCAGTAACCTCTGCTACAGTTTTGTTTAAATTTATATCTTGTTGATATTCAGCACAATTTGGATCTAGTTTCCTTTTTCTAAAATATTCGTATACATTAAAAACCACTTGCTTACACTGACTATTAATTTTATGTCCGAAGATAATTCGACTCATCTTGAGAATGTAATCTCGTGTATAACTTGCACAGACTGTCCGCCACTGTCAACACATGTGCTCGCTAACCGCGTAGCGAACGAAATGAACGAACACGGGAAAGCGCATGCCGCCCGCACCTCCCTCAGCCCCCGTTTTCGTCGTACCCCCGCGTCCCTGTACCCCGTGGGCGAAGACTCATTTAAACGGTCGTACTATAGATGTTTGTATGACAACCGGAACCAACGGCTTAACGTGTTTTCCGAGGCACGACCAGACCAGTGCTAGTATTCATATTCATGCATACAAATACTTCCACTGTGCGGGGATCGAAACCGCGCCACCTTGCGCAGCGGCCGCGTCTGCTACCGCTACGCCACGGAGGATGTCGCGTCTAAACTATGCAGTATTTTAAGTTGACAGGACTAAACTAATATTTTATCTTCTGTCCTCTTCTAATAAGAAGAGAACAGAAGAAGAGAAGTGGTCTTTTTCTTTCCATTTCTATTGAAATGGAAAGAAAAAGACCACTTCTCTCAAAAATATACTCTTAATTAAAATTAGTTTAGTTCATGAACAAGAGAATAGGGTTTAATATCAAATTATTTAAAACGGATCCACCAAATGAAGGTAACTTATAAACCAACAAAAGGCCATTCATCGTTCAAGACAAAACTATTGTAGCAAACCATTCTAGCAAAGCTTAATTTGTTATAACGATACCTCTAAAGGGACTCAAGACGGTATAGACAGACACAGAAGGTCTTCTGCATACAATCAGTGAAGACAGCTGCATAAGTGCACACGTACAGCAAAGTTCGCAATATTTGCTTAGTAATGTCACCGTCTCATACAAATAAGAACTTAATGTTTAAGGTATTAGGGTTTCAATTTTTCTCAAATGCTCACTTTCTCCAGTTAATTACAGATATATACATTATTGTCATTCTTCATTATTTATTCTTCATTATAAGAGCATTGTTCGCTTACAAAGTAAAGTCAAAGCGCGCCATAGAAAACTACATTAATAGGAGACGTATAGGTACGGTGATCTGAAACAAATGTGATTTACAAAATTCGGGTGAGTAAACTTGTGCGAATCGCCAAATAAGCCGTGTGTACACTGATTGTTTAAATCTGACCTTCTGAACTTACCTATTTATGTAGTGGTGAAGAGTCGCGGTGGTTGTCGACTTCAAGCTAATGTATTCCGGCTATTGTTTGTGGCAGACGGGATTAGGTTCCTGATATCAAATTGCTAGGTAAAAGAGATTGGGTTGGTTTGTCGATGTTACGGGTCGTGGCAAGAAATTCAAGATGTTTTTGTTTAAGTGTTGTTGTGAGATTATAATTATTTGGCAGAAATTATAAATAAAATTCTAGAAGGCTGGGAGTGCAGTTTATCTGTTTCGTAGAGATTTTACTGTGAAATACTGAATTAAATGAGCTTTAATTAGCCAATCTTTAAGTTTCGGAAAAACAACGCTGTCGCATAGAAATGATAAGGGTTTAATATTATAAACCATGTCCATTTTTCTTAACTTCTAAGCTTAAAATTCAAAATCATCTCAAACAAATTCCTAGAGTCGTCGGCTTGCCCATAAATAAATTAACTTCGTGCGAGTCGCCTTTAGTAAAAGTCGCGCGAATCAATTAATAAGTCTTTTCAAGAATTTTTCAATTCAGAATCAAATCTCTATTGCTTTCTATATGTATCTCATAGATGGTATCACAAATTCATAAGCTGAAATATCAATGTGTATTATCGGGCACAGCAACACAAGGAGAAAAGAATGTTTTCATTGCCTTTAATGTGTTTAATCGAGCAAACATTACACGAACTACTAACTCCAGGGTTTCAACGAACCACTTACAAATATTAGTAATTCTAACCATTACATCAACTTCAAAATCCCCATTAACGCCCGAACCGTTCGAAGTTTAAAGACGTCAAACTATAAATCCAGGGTAACATCGACAAGGCATTTTGCCAAGATTAACAATACCCAAGCACTAGTTGGTCAAAGGACAAATTGCGATCCAAGATGGTAAATAATTAATTGTACTAATGGAACAGTTAGTTGGCAACGTTGGAATTTGTCAAAACAAGACGACGGTATGAATAGATTGTGGAAATGGTGGATGCTGGTATTGTTCAGTTTTGATGAGATTGTTTGGTTAAAGTCAGGATTGAGACTAATGAAGTTTATGATAATGATACATATTATAAGAACGAGATATAATTTACACAAAACGAAATATACTTTATAAACTGGACGACTGGTAAAGCGGACCCCAGACTCCAAAGCTGAAAAAAAAGCTGCGTATGCGACTGGGATTAACGCTAAGATGATGATGATGATGAAATATACTTTATAAAGTATATTTCGTTTAAAATCAAGTAAATTGCGTCTCTGATATTATAATATCAGAGACGCAATTCACTTGATTTTGGGAATGCAAAAATGCAATATGGCGGTAATGGTTATATGTTTTTAATAGTAGTGTTTAAACGTGTTTGTCACCGATATGGTGGCGAAGTAGATGTAGTTAAAAATTGGATATTTTAAATTAAAAGAGTTGGCATTCTGTTTTAAAGTTACTACACAAGAAAGCATATTACTCGCCAGCCTTTTCTCTCTCTTCGAGTTGTGGAGGTCAGTCGGCATTCGATAAGACCGCCCATTGTGTCACCCTTTGTAAAATCTTTATATTTATGTTCTGTAATCTATATGGTGTACATAATGAAGAGTATTCTATTCTATTCTATCAAAGTTTAGCCAAAAATCAGCAGTTACACTTGCAAAGCGGACCCCAGACTCCAAAGCTGAAAAAGCTTCAGATGCGACTGGAACATTGAGATGATGATGATGACGCGCCAGCCTTTTCCCACTTCTATACAAAAATAATATTAATTAATACGTATTTCTGTGAGATGAAGAAGCATGTTATAACAAACAAATTGGTTAGTTCCTTCTCTTAATCACATTAAAGGTAAAAAAAAAATTATAAACACATTTCCACCTATTTTTACGACTTCAGAATATAAATGATCGGAAACCTATTCTGACAAACGCAACACCACTAAAAATAAATAGCATCAGCCATCATAATCCCAAATTGGTTTCCAAACATGAAACTTTAAAAAGAAATCTATGATTGAATCAACACACGATAAATCGGTGAATTGAGGGACCCTTTATTGTTACTTAAACGAAGATGCAATGTTCACTGGATATGATGGAAACAAGTTACCTTAATATTAAACATTTGCATTATTGCAAGATTTTCTCTAACATTACTTTTTAATAACTTCTATTATTTTTTCACAGATCCAGGACAATTTTTTTGAATCTAGAAAAAAATGGTCTATGTATTAAATGACGATTCGCCCGTTTTCGGCGAGTGAATTCGTGCGAATTTACTAATAAATCAAACATTATTCTCACTCTCGGCTACAAGACACCTCTACACAGCGTGATGAGTCACTATATCAGGTTTTTGTATGTATTGGTTTTTTATGGTATAAGATTATTTTGTGCATTTTATCTATAGATTTCAGTTGCCCGTTATTTTTTTTATATTTTTATGTATAGAATTTATGTACAAAATATCAAAAAGATATCATGAAAAACCACAAAAATATGAGCTTGTTATCTTACCTGGTTGTCCCAACAAAAATATGGTCAACGTACCGCTCGCCCGGCCTGCAGTGATGCGACGCGGCGGGGGAGCGCCCTAGGACACTACGATCCACTGTGAACTGTGTGTAATGTGCGTTCGATAACCACGCTGTAACATTTTTAAAATATATTTGGGAAAAAATATAACATAGTGTAAAATTATTGGAATCGATTCAGTTGCTTATTCTGAATAAACTATATTCAGATTCCGTATAAAGAAAAAATAACATTGTATATAGAAATATAACATACAAAATAAGAATAGGTATTCAATTCGTTTCAAAAATATGGAAAATATAGGTTAATATTTCTTTGGCACGACTGGCACATCCAGCCCTCTACATCCTGGTCTCTATTGTGTAAAGCAATATTGAGTGCGGGTGTAAGGGCAAGTAATTGTGAAGATGTCGTCGGATTACCGACCCTTGGGGTAAGCAGAACTTCAGGGATAAGTGATACATCAGTGTCGAATTGTGTCCGTTTGTGTCCTGGATACAGTTTGAATTCGGTATGATAGATGTGTTCTTTTTTAGTTTCGGTTCCTGATATAGATATGTATATATCTTGTGTAGGTACATACTAGTTTATTTTAAGTATTATATGTGTGAATATCGATTATTATTTCCTGTCTTGACTTAATCAGAATTGAGTATTAGATTGCTAAAAAAAAACAATAAAAAAATGAAAAAAATCTGAATTTATAAGTTGATTTTTTTTTTCATTTCCACGTATCAAGACAGTTGTATAAAAATGTTATAGATACATTTTTAAACTGATCTGCGTTCATAATTAAAATGGCAAATATGTAAACTAATAACAGTTTTTGAAAAATGCTACAAGTAATAAATAATGAGCAAAATGCTCATTATTGTTGTAATGTTCTTCCGAATGGTAGATACAGTACAGGCAAAAGGTTAGTTTTCAAAAGCATAGCCATGTAATGTAACGACTCTGTGATTTTTCGCAATTAAGAATTTACGTACCAGTAAAATTTCTTTTTACCTCACGTTTATTATTGATGATTGAATTATTATCACTCGTGCCTTTGTTTGATATAATATTATTCCAATAAACTCGTTGCTGTTTTAAAATCAAGCTGTAACAAAACAAAATTATATACAACGTTATTTTTTGTAGGTATAGGTATGCGAAGCCTGAAACACGTGTCTAATATTTTTAAGTAAAGAATCTATGTATAAAATTTCAAAAATATTTCATTAATAACCAAAAAGTTATGAGCTTTTCCCAGCAAAAATATGGCCTAAGCACCGCTGTGTCGTGTGTTGTGTTGTGTCAGGAGTTTGGCTGTAGATGGTCTCCAGATCAATCTCCCTCTGACGCAGTATTACGCGTTGGTCGTGTTGTTGGGTTACAGCAGCTTTAAAACACTAAACAGTGGGCTTAACACCTAAAAGTTTCAAGCAGAGCAAATTATTTTGAAATCATGACAACACTTACTCAAAAAAACCGATATAAGATACCCGTGTCCATTGAATCTTTCATTCAATAATGTGAATGTAAATAATCAAAAAGTAGCCATTTTATTTAACGACAATAGCACTCTGAAGCATTCCCCATTCCCTTTGTTTACTCAAGGGGAAATAATTAGAACAGATTCGGATGAAAACAAGGAAGGAAAAAAGAAATAATAATTCATCAGGTAGATAGATAAGCTTGAAATTTTTGAAATGGGATGTAATAAAGCTCTGCTTCCAACAAGAGCAGTTTTTTACTCAGATATTTATCGCATCCATACAAATTTTTACGTCGGTATAAACATACATAGGTACGCTCGTTAGACACTTTTTATTCATGTGTTATTATGTGACTTATTGTCACTTTACTTCTATACTTTTTAATACACATTCAACTATTATCAGTCGAATAGGCAACCTAAAGTGGCAATGAACTGATCAATTATGACCGTTGCTGTAGACAGGTTCTCAAGTGGAGACCGTGAATCAACAAAAGTAAGTTAGGATACCTTAAGATCATGTGGGACAACAATCTTTCTGATGATCGAGAGTAAAAATACCTTTATCTTCGTGGGAAGACAGTTGCCAGAAGTTGAGCCAAATGGCGTGGAATTGGAAATGCCTATGTCCAGCAGTGGACATAGGCATTAGTATGCTAATAATGATGTCATCTTATAAATATATTAAACACCATTATTTGTGATTATTTAATAGCGTATTTCAATAACCATGATATTATTAGGTAATGATGAAACGACTGATTTCAACAATCTCGGGACATATATTCTTGGGTATAACTCTGGATGCTACGCTTCAATGGGGTCCACATATAGAAAAATTGTCAAAAAAACTAAGTTCTGCTGCATACGCAGTTAGAACAATTCGTAATTTGACTGATGTTGAGACGGCCCGTTTAGTGTACTTTGGCTATTTCCATAGCGTAATGTCGTACGGCATTCTGTTGTGGGGAAATGCCACCGATATTCAAACAATATTTGTTTTGCAGAAACGAGCTGTTCGTGCAATTTATAAATTAAGTCCGAGACACTCTCTCAGAGAAAAAATTAAAGAGATTAATGTACTGACCGTGCCGTCTCAATATATTTATGAAAATCATTTGTATGCTCATAAAAATATAAAATTGTTTAAAAAATACAGTGATGTCCATAATATAAATACTAGGAAAAGGCACAAATTTATTGTACCTACAACAAGGCTCAAGAAAATAGGTGGCTCTTTCAGATGCCAATGTATACATTTTTACAATGGACTTCCAGAGGTGGTTCAAGATCTGACCCTGAATAAATTCAAATCCTTCATTAAACGTAAGCTGTGTCAGAAAGCATTTTATAGTGTGAAGGATTATATTGAGGACAAAAAGGCTTGGGCTTGAGCTGCGTCCGATTTCTATACACTGATTGTTCTTTGATTTTTCCTCTTGTAGTTTTAATATGTAATTGTTTATGTTATTAATTCAAAGCCTGTATTACACACTATGTAGCCAAGCATATTGTACGTTACGGAATTGTATCGCTGACAGAGGTGTTCGGCATTTGTACAGCTACACAGGAGCTAAACTTAGTATTCGGGAACACTGTTGGAGCTGCTGAACCTTGGACAAAACTATCTTAGCATTGTGTAGATTCAATTTCTTAGTATTGTATAATTGCATGGCAAACGTGTGAGCACAATGTACGAATGTGCTCTAAGGCATTTTTTTGTTGGGTTAGTCTTTTTTATTGACTTGATTGTGCTCTGGCTGTTGAGAGTATGTCATGCTCACTCAAATGTCTCGCTGATGGTGGCATGTGTGTTGGGTTATTAGGTTCCCTTCAATATGGTTGAGCTGAATGATGCTGATCCATACGTCACGTTCGTGAACGGACGCCGTCGGAAGGGACTGGTCATCTCTTAGCTGCCACGGCGTATTTTAATTTCTGAATTAATTTTTGTGTGTTTTCCATAATGGACGCTCTCAGCGTACAATATATTTCTGCATCGTTCTCACACGGTTGATTTCAACATGAATGACGTAATCAAATATTTGTAACAGCTTGAAAATTTAAAAGATTGTCCATGGAGTTTCTTGCCCGTTCTTCTTCATACCTACTCTTTGGAGTGGGCGACTAGCTTCATCTTATTAACTGACCGACCTTCTGACAATTAAAAAGTGCCTGTAACTGGTTTATTTAAAATAAATGCTTTGATTTTGATTTTATTTTTAAGTCATATCGCTTTGCTTTTAAAATATCGCTTTGCTTTTGGTGTGCGCCAGATTTATATACAACGGGGAATAAGAGAATCCAGAGATGAGGCAAATTAGCAATTATATTATAAAAAAATCATCGGTTGTTTTAAAAGCGGTGTCGTAGAGGATATTTTGTTTTAGCAACACGATACGATGTAATGAGGGTCTGATACGTTAAATGAGAGCGGATAAAAGTAATGGATGTTTTGAATTTTATAGATGTGTTGTTAAAAGTGGACTGTTTGTTGTGTTTGCCAAAATGTTATCTTTTAAATAAGATAGTCTTTGTGTATGTTGACTAAAAGCATAAGTTTATTTTTTTATTATTTCAGTTTTGTCACTAAAAAAAGAGAGGGCAGTGGTGGCCTTAAATAATTAAAGATTGATTGTTATTTGTTTAAATTTATTTCACTTTTGATTCGTTGAAATATTATTTTGTTTGGGGGCTCGTGGCTAAAATAATAACAAGCGCACAGGCCGACTGATCAGGTTAATCTACGCTTGCTACGGCTGGTCTGTGGATGGGTGACCATCTTTATACTCCGTGCCTCGGAAAGCATGTTAAGCCGTTTGGTACGGACTGTCATTCGTAGATTTCTCTTTTACTCGGTGGCCATAAAATTGGCTGCCGGCAGAAGTTACCACCCACCAGACAAAGTTTTGGCGCCAGGCGATTCTTCGTATTTCGGCATGATGTCTGGTGAAGCCGTACGGAGGACGGATCTGAGCCGTTGTTGTGTCGAGAGTTTGGCCGTGGAGGGTCTCCAGATCAATTTAGCTATGGTTCAGCATCGTTGGTCATGTTGTTGGGTATAACATTACATCACCTCACTCAACTGCCGTTTTCCTTCCTATTCACTTAGTTTTTGAGTGAATATGCTCTTAATAAACTAGCGCGTCATCAACGGTTGCATCTCTGCTTACCATCAGGCGGGATTGCGGTCAAGGACTAGTTTCTAATTATAAAAAAAGATCTTTGACAGTCAGTTTTCATTTTTTATTTGGTCTTGTGTTTACCTAACCTTTATTATCCTTAAGGGTCGGACGGGGTTTTCTATAAATGTTGTATAATTCATATACGCGTCCCAAATTAATTCTTTCTTCCCAAATTTGCACATAAAAATATGAGCATTCTACTTGAATTCGACAGAGATAATTTCAAAACTACCACAAAATCTGGCAATCAATCAAAATAACCCTCAAACTGTATTGTGTCCCTCAAAAATTTGTAACAGATTTGTACGATCCATTATACCCACCCCCGTTCCATACATATCTATGTATTTCGGGACAAGTGGTACTTTCAAGTACCGTTCAGGACTCTCCAACGTGTCTTAGGATTGAGACAGATGGCCGAGGAGGATAGAAAATTATCATTTTTGTGTCCAACTTTTCTTCATCCTTGAAGGGTGAGAAAAATGAGGCAGTTAAAAGATATTCGGCTTATGAAAATAGCACTTGGTGCTTTTATTTTTGACATTTTCAAATGCTTTGTATGCGACAAGGCTGTTGGTCTTATTATAACAAACTTTAACCCCTTATTATATTACAAAACTAAAATTTTGTTTAGACCAGGTTTAAACCACCTATATAACGTTATGTTTTCTTTATACGAAACCTGATTATTAGCCCAGAATAAGCAACTGAATCGATTCCAATAATACCAATTTTCACCATGTTATATTTTTTCCCAAACATATTTTAAAAATGATGCAGTGTGGGTACCGAGCTCACGACATAGTTCACAGCAGATCATGGTGTCCTAGAGTCCCCGCCGCGCCATGCCACTGTAGGCGTGAGCACGCGAGCCGCGTGTTGACCATATTTTTATAGGGATTTTTCGTGATAACTTTTTGAATTTTTTTACCTAAGTTGTCCAGTATTTCATAAAAATACTGGACACGTTTTTTGGGTTTCGCATATACAAAAAATAACGTTGTATATAGTTATTGAATTATGAACTTAATCGATATCCTGTTGTGCTACCGGTACTTCATTAATCTTTGAGTTTTTTTTAAGTGAAAATTTCTTCTCATCCACGTTGAGCTATTTTGTTGGATGGGGAAAAAGCATTAAATTGCGTAAGCGTGCCGACCCGACACCGTGATCGTTTTTCGATATATGTAGAAACGCATAATATGTTTATACAAAAATGGCAGCTTCATTCGGTATTAAATTGTCACTTTATTGTATTAAAAACTTTGCCTACGTCTAAATAGAGTTCGTAATACAAATACTGACTCAAAGTTAAGGCTAGAACTAAAGTTAGATTTCGTGTTATTAGGCTTTTTATACTTTTTTGTTGTTCTCTCGCTCTTCAGAAATTCGTATACCACTATTTGTTTATTAATGGCTTCTATCTGTATCTTTCTTAATTATTTAGTAGCCATAGTAAGTATCATTGTATTGAATGTTCAGCAGTACCCATTGGGTAGAAACGAGACCCTGTAACTTCTTAGTTACAGGTTCTCGTTTTTTTGTTTATAGACAGACAGACAGACAGACAGTGGTGTCTTGAGCACTGTGCGTCTGTCTGTCTATAACCAGGCTGAATCTCATGAACAGTGGTAGCTAGACTGTTGACATGTTCACAGGTAGTACATTTCTGTTGGCCCATATCAAATAACAATAAACACGAACAAGAACAGAAAATACATGCGGGGACGTCAGGAGCCGACGCCGAAGTTCCGGATAGTAGAGGTGTGATCTTATCCGCATGCTCATGGCATCGTGGGCGGTATTTCGGGAAAACGTTAAAATATAACTATAGCGTGATGTTCGATTCTTATTATTTTAATTGTACAGACACTTAGATCATTTTAAAAGTAAGGGATTACAATGATATTCTCAGATTAAAACAGCGTACACCGAGGGACTGGAAAAATTTGCCAGCGGCGGTGTCTCCGTCACACTACAATTTGAGTGTCTTCAAGGCTAGAGTGAATAGGCTCTTAATAAACTAGCGCGCTTTACCATCAACGATCGCATTATCACTGCTTACCATCAGGTGGGATTGCGGTCAAGCGCTAGTTTATAACTTTTAAAAAAAGTAACTTTAGTTTACAACTTATAAAAAAAAGTGACTTTATGGCAGCCAAACAAGTCAACACATTGCTTATTTAAAGTATCAACATTTCACCATAACTTAAACAATTAAAAATAAAAATGCAAATCCGACATAACTCCGCCGTCCGCATTTATCTAATGTCATATTTGCATACGACATGTTACGACAAGTCTGGCACGTGCCCACTGACGTTTCACGCAGATTACATTTATTTTCAATCTTCATTGTTGATTGAAAATAAAGATTTGCATGTTTATTTTACTTTTTATAATGGGTACCTAATGCTGTCATGCGTTTCTCAGTAAAGGACTTAAAAGTATGCGGAATTGATTTGAAGGAATAGAAATAATGATTAAAACTGGAATTTTTATAGGCATTATTTCTAATAAACACGGCATAGGGTATTCTACTGTGGGTTCCAGCGGTACTTTTTTTACATATTGAGAGAGAGTGAGTGTTTGAGCTTGACCGCAATCCCATCTGATGGTAAGTAGTGATACAATCGTTGATGGTAAATCGCTCTAGTTACTAGAGATAACGATTAATTGGCTTTTAATAAACTAGACTCTAGTTTATTAAAAGCCTATTCACTTAAGCCTTGAAGACACTTTAATTGTAGTCAGACGGAAACACCGCCGCTGGCAATATCGTTCCAGTCCCTCTATGAACGCGGTACCAAAATCTTTGGCACTTCATTGGTCTTTGATGTTTTTGAAGTGAAAATTTCTTCTTAGCGACATTGAGCACTTTTGTTGGATGGGGGAAAAGCATTGAATTCCCGTGATCGTGACCGACCTTGACAGTTTTTTGTTTATTAGTTTTTGTGTATTCTGCGTTTTTTAATGAATTTAGTTTTCACTTCTGTCGGTCAGTCCCACAACTGCTAACTTTTTTATATTGTTTTTACTATCTTTCTTTCTTTCTTCGTTTCTTTCTTTTTTTTTTCTTTTTCTTTCTTTCTTTCTTTTGTATTGCTTCTGGCTAAGTATGTAATAACAATCACACGGGTCTATCAATCTAGTAAAGCTACGCAGATACGCGTTTTGCAGAACCTAGTAAGTCGTTACAAGTCTTCAGAAGCCCAAACGTCTGACACTTCCCCTTGATCCTGCAGCTTTTCATATTACCTTTCACAGAAAAATCTTGTCCAGGCTTACAACCTCGGATAGATCTATAAACGCCTCAATTGGCCTAGGGCTTACGGCTATAAAAAACGCCGTTAAGAGGGAACTCTAGTGAAGCTTTCTCTATACAAACGTATTCCGCTGTTTTCTGTGTGGATACTATATTATGTGGATATAAGCGCTACTGTTTTGCCCAGTAACTGAGTTGTGGAGGTCAGATAGGCAGTCACTCCATGAAAAATACTGGTATTCAGCTGAATCCGGTTAGACTGAAAGCTGACTACAACATAGCCAGAAAACGGCTAGGCAGATAATGTGGACTTGTTCAACCTCTAACAAACGAAAATCATAAATACAAACCATTAAACAAAACACCATAATCTAATAATTTCCCACAACACTATTATGCCGGCTGTCCACTCATATTTTTTTTCAAACAAACGCTTGGTCACGACGTAGGGTCAACCAAAAAATGTGTGGCTCCCGTGTATAACCGTTTGTCTTCATCGGCGACAGGTTTATGACCGGGGGCGGTAAATAATATCGGCGCGGAAAAGACGTCATGCAACATTCATAGGTTATGTTGATACAGGTTGATGTTATTCAAGGGAATGGTGTCGGTGAAATTTTGCGAAATGTTAGATTTTTTTTTTTATATATTTTTAAACTAGCACTGGACCGTAATCCCGCCTGATGTCTAGCAGTGATGCAATCATTGATGGAAAAGCGAGCTAATTTATAGCCTATTCACTCAAGCCTTGAAGACACTTAAATTGTAGTCCTACGTAAATGAGTTTTAAAGACGCGGGCTTAGGCTTCTAGCGGCGAGATGAGCGGATATCATTGTTTCCATCACTGGAAAAATCTGGATGAGGCTGATACAGGAACGTGGACGCGAAAAAGTGGCATTCGTCCAGTAGAGTCTGTGAAAGATGATGAAAAATTTGTTTGCTTACATTCTGAAGCAAATTATTTTTATTAAAAATATCCGAAATCTAGTCTCAATCTTATCTCAGTGACAATTAGTGTCAAAAACTTGCCAAAAATGAAGGGAATTGACAATTTTTGACAGAATTAGATCACACTGTGAACATTTTTACAATTACGAGTTTTTTCTTTCTTTATGAAGCTTACACTAGGAATTTCTCTTGTATCGTGGGGGCGTTTCCAAACATTTAAATCTCACATACATAAACATCCAGATCCGGAACAACTAATTGTATGGCATACAAATATTTATCCACCTCTAATAGAATAGAATACTCTTTATTATATACATAAATATAAAGATTTTACAAAGGGTGACACAATGGGCAGGCTTATCGCTAAGAGCGATCTTTTACAGACAACCTTTTGACAGAGATACTAATTTGTTTCTCTTTTTATACAAATGACGTGAGCTTTATCAACTTGAAGTTTTTATTTAGTTAAAATAATATAAGAAAATATATATATAAAAATACATTTTACGAGAAGGTAGGATTCATATTAAAACGCATAAATCCAAAATAATAAATCGAATCTATTCAAAATAAAAAAGAAAACATTCCGTATATGAAAGTGTAACTGGATTTCCTCAAATACTTCTGAGCTGAGGGTTTATTTCGAGATATAGTAGGTGGACAACTGGCGTCGTTCCTACTGTCGGGGATAAGTACTTATGTATTATATTGTTTCATATTATTGCGACAAATATGATAAATATTTAACGAAATAATAATAAGATGAACATAGCTATATCGTCCTCATTTACTTTTGCAGCAATTTTGTAATTGATTTATTTCTACTTATAACTATAGATATATTTATTGTTAATTAGATTTATATACAACGCCATTTCTTTTATATTCCAGAATATATCCTATAAGTAAAAATAATTTCATAATAGAAAAATTCAAATGTATGTAGTTCAAAATTGGACAGTGTCGAAGATATTAAGTGTTATAGCGACGGCGGGGAGCCAATTGAGAGTCGGATATCACAATCACAATTTATTGTTTAAGAAAATAGCCTTTTTTATGTGGATGGGAAATCATGTTCAATATTTTGCGAATTGAATGCAATTTTAACCCATTTTACACGGACGGATCTTATTTTCTTTATAGCTTTGCGGAATAGAATATATAACAGTGTATATAAACAACGGAACAGATAGCGCCATCTATGGCATTGGCTCAGAACTTTTATGTCATAAAAATGGTGACCTATTAGCGAGATAACCGAGGGTCCGACTATTATGTTTGGTTTGGGGTCGAAAGTTCAAATCGCATGAGTGCCAATAGAGTTCGGATAATCATCAGCAGGAATAAGTTTAACTATCAAAATACGTATTTTCCGAGTAATATTAATGAAAATTATTTTTTTTAAACCTTGCCCCAAACTAGGACTCCTGTATCGTGGGTGTGTTTACAAACATTTGAACTCATATACACAAACAGCCAGACCCGGAACAACTACCTGTAGGTGTGCGGGAATCGAACCCGCGACACGCAACGCAGCGGTTGATTGCTCAGCCACTGCGCTAATCGTGTCATCGATTAGGATTATATAAGTATTTAAATAAATACAGTTACTTATAATTTTTAAAACGCACTAGGAACATATAACACGTATGTGGTTAATTCATGTTTTTTTTTTTTTTAATAATTATAAACTAGTGCTTGACTGCAATCCCGCCTGATGGTAAGCAGTGATGCAATCGTTGTTGGTAAAGCGCACTAGTTTATTAAGCCTATTCACTTAAAAAACTTAGGAAAAGGAAGGATGACGGCAGTTGAGCGAGGTGATGCAATGTTAAACCCAAGACCAACACGACCAAACGATGCTGCGCTAGAGGAGATTGATCTGGAGACTCTCCACGACCAAACTCCCGACACAACAATATTTGGCGCATCGTACCAGCCACACATCGCAACACAACTGCTCAGACCCGTCCTCCGTACGGCTTCACCAGACATCATGCCGGAACACGACGAATCGCTTGGCGGCAAGACTTTGTCTGGTGGGTGGTAACTTCTGCCGGCAGCTGATGTTATGGCCTACCACCGAGAAAATGGCCTACCACCGCATATAATAAAGCTAAGCCCCTTATTATAAAACAAGGATTATATTTCGCCCAGGTTTAAGCCACGTAAATAGTTGAATTATGAACCTAATCGTCATAGAAATACAGTTTACTGTGTATAAAATGGCAGCTTTGGCCGGTTTAAAGAGTGCAACCCTGAAGACGCCCCACTCTTTCTCCTAACCGTTAATACACACTTATGGGTGCGAGCTTTCGTCAATGTTTGAGTTTTTGGGAACACCTCATTAAGTTGAGTTTGAGTTTTATTGGTAATTACCTATCAGTGCACACGCACACCACAAAAAATAGACTAATCAGGAGAGAGTGTAATGGTCAAAGTGAACCTTCAACCAAAAGTTGGCGGGGCGCGTCTTCGTGGTCTGTACTAACTTGGCATTTTAGTATTAAGAAGTTTCGGTCGCAAAGTTTGAAATACAAATACTGACTCAAAAGTTAAGGCTAGAAGATTTCGTTTTATAATAGGAAGGAAAGAGTTTGAACGTGATAATCTCGAAAATTACGAAAAATATTATTTTAGCGTTTGGTAGGCTACTTTTAACTTTGACTATCACGCTAAGGCCTTTGAGGGCCGAGCAGAATATCTTCTTCTTCTTCAGCTTATAGAGGTCTACTGGTGGATAAAGGCCTCCCCCGAGGCTTTCATTGTTGCCATAATCCCCACGCTTTACAGGATTGGGGATCGCAGTGATTTGATATTCCACAGGAGAAGCGCTGCTGCCCGCTTCCCTGGTGAGAGTTCCCTTAGTCGCCTGTTAAGACACCCACTGGAGAATATGGGATGGTACTATTCTAAGTCCGGTACCCCACGGAGCAGCTGAATAGCGGTCGTTAAAAATTGCACGGACAAGCGACGCGATACGATGGAGTGAGTCGACGGAACAGAAAATTTGACACAGAAGCAGATGTATCTCATAAAATATAAGTATTGTCAATCTGTATGATGTATGATAATCGTATGGTCAACCAAAAATCCCTAAATGTGCCAACATATTAATCAAATGAAACTTAGCCAGATGGCGTCCATATCCCAATAAAACCGATCCATACTTAAATATCAATCAATAATATGACACATTACATTACAATAATTACATTTACCCAAAAAATATTCACCCTCTAATATCATAATCCGTAGTTTCCCCAAAATACGATGTTACCCTAAGATCCGTAATTTCCCCGAAATCCGTTTAAACACGACTATTTTTAGTAAATCGGTGGAAAGAGGATGGTGTATAAGGGAAGTGTAATCAAATCATGGAGTAGATATAATCGAGTATTATGGTGTTTCGGCGGGAAAATTATTACGGACTTTTTCTTTGATTCCATCTTTATTCATGACCGTGTTTATTTATTGAATTCTCCCTAATATTATCAGTGTGAAAGTGAGTTTGTTTGTTTGTTCCGCTTTAACGGTTAAACTACTGAACGGATTTGGTTTGGTTGAAATTTGGCACACAGATAATACAACAGAATAACACACAGGGTACTTTTTATAAAGATATTCCCACGGAAACAAAGCTTACGTGGCAGAAACCGGTGTGCCATCATCATCATCTTAGCGTTAATTCCAGTCGCATGGTTCTAGTCATGGTAGTTTTCGGTTCGACTTTGAATAGTCTAATAATTTATCTATAATTTATGAGGTCCATCATATTATTTACTATGAAAATTTATGGGATTTCATTTCCGTGTCTTTCGAAATAACTATTAATAAATAATAATTTAGCCCGTAGCTGCTTTTCGACCGAAAACTGATATTTACATATTTGTTATACATAAAATATTCATTCTTTCTATTTTCTTTGAAGTCACAAGGGAGACTAAAGAGCGTTGTCGTACAGGGTAGAGTGGAGGTGACTAGACTACGCTGAATCTCACCCATGAGATGGACTGACCAAATTAAATCGGCAATGGGCGATCCCTTGTATGGGTACATAAAACATGCCAGAAATCTTAGTAGATAGTGAGTAATCGGGAGGCTATTCACAGTAGGCTCTTTTATATTTTTTACTTATTTTTTTATATTATTTACTTATTTTTTTATATTATTTATATTATTTACTTATTTTTTTATATTATTTACTTATTTTTTTATATTATTTATATTATTTACTTATTTTTTTATATTATTTATATTTTTTACTTATTTTTTTATATTATTTATATTATTTACTTATTTTTTTATATTATTTATATTTCTTACTTATTTTTTTATATTATTTATATTATTTACTTATTTTTTATATTATTGATATTTTTTACTTATTTTTTTATATTATTTATATTATTTACTTATTTTTTTATATTATTTATATTATTTACTTATTTTTTTATACTATTTATATTTTTTACTTATTTTTTTTATATTATTTATATTATTTACTTATTTTTTTATATTATTTATATTATTTACTTATTTTTCTCTAACTATAAACTAGTGCTTGATCGCAATCCTGCCTGATGGTAAGCAGTATGCAATCGTTGATGGTAAAGCGCACTAGTTTATTAGGAGCTTATTCACTCGAAAAAACTGCTACATCTCTAGCAAGGAATTAAAAAGTTAAATCAAACATCATCATCAACATCTCAGCGTTAATCCCAGTCGCATCTGAAGCTTTTTCAGCATTGTCTTTGGTCCGCTTTACCAGTCTAACTGCTGATATTGGCTAAGCTTCGATATTTTCCGTGAAGCGACTGCCGTCTGACCTCCACAAGCCGAAGGCGATATCGAAGCATTGCAGTTAGAGCAATTGTAGCAATTTTTGGATTTTTGAGGGTTGGAGCCCTCAAAAATCCAATCCGTTACGACTGCCATTAGATGTTCGTATGGCAACCGGAACCAACGTCTTATCGTGTTTTCCGAGGCACGACCAGACCAGTGCAATTATTCATATTCATGCATACAAATATTAGCACTGTGCGGGGATCGAAACCGCGCCTCCTTGCACAGCGGCCGCGTTCTTCATAAAAAGTTAAATCAATACTTTTTAATATAGATCTTCAATATCTACAAAGTAGTTGACTTGTGTAATACAACGCATTATAACAACCAGACAATAACATCGCAGATAATCTAAAATTCTTTTAGCTTACCACCACAAAAAGAGCATTCAATTTTGACAATAAATCATACATTACCTGAGGTAGGGATGTGACAGGCAATTTGTCATGAACCCGCTGACGCGTAGCGAAGAGATTTGAGGAACCCTTTTGAGGAATACTCAAATCCGTTTGGTGGAATACCGAATTTTGTTATTGTTACGGTGTCGTGAGTTTTTCGTTTATTTGCCAAATAATCGTAAGGGTTGTAAGGAATTGTTGGATGGTATTTGAATTCAGTTAGTATTTTTTGTTTTTTAAGTATGAGTTAGAGCTATGAAAGTCAAATGGAGTTGGGAAAGACTCCTGGAAAGGTGCAGTGATGACAGGTGGAGTAAGGCAGTGACTGAATGCTGTCCAAATATTGGAAAACGAAGTTTTTTCTTAAATTTTTAATAAGAAAGGATTAGCCTTTTGACGGCGACATATTATTTTACACTGTTTCCATCGAACTTTATAACCCTTTTAACATAACTTCTCGAACATATATAACATGTAAATTAACTAACGCACTTTCTGAAAATAGTTTGTTCAGAAACGTTTACTGAATCGGTTTACATAATTTTTAATATACGTAATTTTATATCCCAAAAATAATTAAAACTACGAAAGTTATAGTCATATTAACCCTTTGTGTGTAAAGACTTCTAAAATGGCAGTTTTACTTGTCACTAAAATTAAGTGGTGGATGCATGGTCGATGGGGCAGTAAGGTTCTAGAGTGGTGGCCACGTACCGGAAGACGCAGCGTAGGGAGGCCGCCAATAAGGTACCGATGGATGCAGGTAGCACAAGACCGGTCATCGTGAAAAGCCTTGGGGGAGGCCTTTGTCCATCAGTGGATCTCTATAGGCTGAAAAAGAAGAGACAAATTTAATCATTCAATACAAAATAAAGAAAAAAAAACTCATACCAATAACGTTAAGGTCTTCGTTCTCCAAGAATTGGATATACTATTTATGGAATAGATAATATTTAAAGAAAATATATTTACGGAATAGAATTGGATAACTAATTTAATAAATAACAAAGCATGTAGGTAGATGTTAAATTAAAAATCCAGTATTTGTATTATGATTATACTTATAATATTTTCATTGGCGTGTTTAAGAGTGTGCGTTAATTACATTACATGTTGTGTAACCACAACACACACATACACACATGTTGTGATGTTGTATAAATACAACATGTAATGTAAGTAAGATTAATGATCATGATTAGATGCGACTTAAACTTAATCCTAACTATCAATTATTAATTTTGTAATATCAAATATATCGATCTCTCTCGATTATCAGAATTACTGTTAAGTTTCATCAAAACCAGTTCGGTAGTTTTTGCGTAAAAGCGTGTAACGTAAAACCATCTATCCACGCTCATGAAATTTAGCATTTAAGTTATTATTATAAATTATATAACATAATAGGGTTGTGTGCGTGTTTTACCGTTCACGGGAAACATATTTAGAATTCGTTTGTAAAACTATAACTTTTTCAGAGATTACTTTGTCAGTAACTTCGGAATTGGAGACAAAAAAGGAAAAAAACCAAAAAAATTGTATTGAATTGTAAATAAAAAAGAAAATAACGACCCATAAATCCACTTTTATTTCACCACCCACAGAACCCATCTCACCCATGATTAACACATCATTAGCCATAGCTCTAGGGGTGAAATCGAACCTTTTTTCCATGTTAATTAAACAGATTAAAGGCAGTGTCCGCATGACCTATTTTCACCCCGACAGCATGCTTTTCATATCCGTGAAGGGATCAAATACATAAGGGTAACGTTTGAGCGAATTAAAATAATAATGCTAATTAGTCGAGGAAAATTTGCTGTGGTTGTTTTTATTGGATCTGTCGTTACCGTGAATTGAGAGATAAAATTATAGGCCTTTATTATTTGGTACAAAAATATATCGTACTGTATAATCAACCGAAATTATTGCCTTTTTTAGGCAGAAGATTCCTGTCGGTAAGAATAAATGGACCGTTATCTACACAGGATCAGTATGGGTCCGTAGATGTCACATGTCTCCAAAGCCTGGAGCACAGACGTAAAGTAGGCAGCCTTTCGGTCTTCTATAGGATGCATTCTGTTGAATGCGCAAGGGAATTGCATGATTTAATTCCCCCATCTCCGTTCCACCATCGGATGATCCGTCGTACGGCAGGTTTCCACCTTTACGTTGTTAACACCACTACGATCCGGACGAAGCATTTGGCCTCCTCCTTTATACCGCGTACATCGAGGGACTGGAACAATTTGCCAGCGGTGATATTTCCGTCACACTACAATTTGAGTGTCTTCAAGGCTAGAGTGAATAGGCCCTTAATAAACTAGCGTGCTTTACCATCAACGATCGCATCACTGCTTACCATCAGGCGGGATTGCGGTCAAGCGCTAGATTAAATTTATAAAAAGAAAATAGGTTGTTTGAAGGTGTTCGTACATTACATCTTGTAGAAGAGACGCGACTTAAACTTAACGGAATTTTACAGGCTGTTATCACTATCAATTCTTAATTTTGTAACAACAAAAAATCAAAAAAAAGAAACAAAATCAAAGCATTTATTTCAAATAAACCAGTTACAGGCACTTTTGAATTGTCAGAAGGTCGGTCAGTCAATAAGATGAAGCTAGTCGCCCATTCCAAAGAGTAGGTACCTATGGAGAAGAACGGGCAAGAAACTCCATGCACACTCTTTTAAATTTACAAGCTATTGTTACAAATGTTATATCAGGATAAATTATGATCAATAAATATTGATATTCTATATGTTATTCCAAACTTTAAGCTATATTACTGTAAAGTTTCAATAACACCAGTTCCGAATTTTTTGAGTAAAAAACACGTGTAACAAAAAATATCTAGCCATACTGATGAAATTTCGCATTTTAAGGCATGCCGGTTTCCTCGAGATGTATTCCTTCACCGTTTTAAGATCAGTGGTGTTCAAATAATGTAGGTACACAAAGAAAAGCGCACATCTGGGTTTGAATCTATGATCCAAAACTCTCAGTCGTAATCGTTGCTACTAAGCCATCGCTACTCATACAAAAACATACCTAAAAGCATTTGACATACCTGAAATGATGTACAAACGACAATTTTGATATAAAAAGTGTTTATTTTTTGTATTAACTTAATGGATATTACTTTTAGTCTACGTTTGGTTTCAAAATTAATTTATTTATCTTTTAAATATCTCAGTCATCATCATCAACCTTTTTTATCGTCCCACTGCTGGGTACAGGTCTCCTCTCATACAGAGAAGGATTGAGCGTAATCATCAAACTTGCTCAATGCGGGTTGGCGATTTAAGACTTGAAAGTCCAGGTTTCCTCAAGATGTTTTCCTTCACCTTGTAATCAGTCATTGGTGTCCAAGATATTATTAAAAAGTATATATAACTTTAGAAAAGTTACATTGGTACTTGCCTGACCTGAAATTGAACTCGCACACTCATACTTGAGAGGCAGGTGTTTTAATCACTTGGCCACCACGACGAATCTCAGTATATAAAATAAATTCAAATGCTTTCCTCAGCCCACTCAACAATTGTCTTCAATTACAATTGCACCATAAAAAATAATAGAATGATTTTGACAATGAATTTTAACAAGCTATTCATATTAAGAGTATCATGGCCGGGGCTTTAAAATTCAAAGCCAGATGGGTCCAAAGCCGAAATTATCTCATTTCATTATAGTATTATTATTTGAGGACATTTCTGAAGCAATCTCGGTCGTCGGTACACCTGAGACCGGAGTCTATACTGAAGTGCAAACTGAGAAGTGGAATTTTGAAATGAGAATGTTTTTTTTTTTTTTTTTTTTAATGTATGTTCAAAATTGGATTATTGAATGGCCAGTACCTTTAAATATGATATTGAATTAGGACCTGAAAATAAATAACTTTCAAGCTATGGAACTATAAACTGCATGTCATACTGACCAAAGTTTAAATTCCTTTGCAATAAAAACTTAATAGAACCTTTATGTTCTAAAAGGTCACTCAAAAATAAACTTAGAATACATTTCTGTAAGTTAAATAATTGACTAAGTGGCGATGGAATATCAATTATATGAGATTATGAACAGTGCTATAGGACGACAGCAGGTCAAGCTATCCTAAACTGTCAAATATTCCCAATCGACCTTAAACTTTAATGTTTTAGCGATAAAGGTAAAAATTAATAGATTGTAGTAGCTTGATATGCTATCGTCTGTAGGTACATACATGGCACCTTTTAGCGTGAATGACATTAACAGGAGGACGTTGTTAATAAACATTTGTACAATTATTTACTACTAGCTTTCTGCCCGCGGCTTCGCCCGCGTGGAGTCCGGTTATATCGCGCTTTTTAGATTTCCCTCGGAAACATCACATTTTTCCGGCATAAAAGATAGCCTATGTTCTTTCTCGGGGTCTAAAGATTGTCTATGCCAAATTTCATCAAAATCGGTTGAGAGGTTTAAGAGTGAAAGCGTAACAGACAGACAGACAGGCCGACAGACAGACAGAGTTACTTTCGCATTTATAATATTAGTCTGGATAATGCTACTTGAATGAAATGTATATATTTAACAAAAAAACGGCATTAGTTCCAATTTTGTCCACCCTAAAATAACCTTGTGGCATTATTTGTAGTTTAAACGACGTAATACCTATATTTAAAAGTTTTCCGTCTTTTTACAAAACGAAATCGAACTCTACTTCAAGCCTTGACCTTTCAGTCAGTATTTGTATTTTAAACTAACTTTCCGCCCGCGGCTTCGCCAAAGTGGAATTGGGCTATATCGCGCTTTTTAGATTTCCCTCAAGAATATAAAACTTTACCGGGTTATAAAGTACCCCATTATTTAATCCGGACTTCTAACTTTACGTCTGCAAAATTTCAAAGCAATCAGTTGAGTAGTTACAGCGTGAAAGCGGAACAAACAAATAAACAAACTCACTTTCCGATTTATAATATTAGTATAGATATTAGGTATTTAGATTTAAAAGTTATAGAAATTCTAACAAAGTTCTTAATATTAAATTGACTCGTAGGTACAACTTACTGAACTAAGCTGCCATTTTTATACAATACTAGCTGACCCGGCGAACTTCGTTCCGCCTTAAAGGCAATATCACATGACTACATTTTAAATTAGAATAATTTTAAATAAATAAATATTATTATTCAATAATTCTTTATTTGGGAGCACAATCCTGGCGGTTCTCCGGAAATCTTTAATGTGCTACAATACTCGCAAACAACATCCATTGGCCCAATGCGAACGCCATTGCGCTATATTATATGCGTATTGAAACGCTGCCCGATTCAAATCAGTATTTGATGAATTTCTTCTTGTGCTTCGTAAATTATCTAGCGCTTGATCTCAGAGGTTTGCTCGACGATTTCGTATTGCCAACCGAGCCGTTTCACGGGCTGCCTCCCTGTGCTCTGGTGAGTGGGAAGCCCGAAGTCGAGCCATACTAAGGCTGCGCTCTTCAAGTGCAATTTCTTGCTCTTCTTCAGTTCTTTTTTTTTTGTTTTGGATGGGAAATCATCAAATGACCTCTCCCGCTCTGGGCGGAGCGGAAGGGCGTGTCAGACTTTTACCCAGACTAAAACCCACCCGTGTTCCTTCACTTGCCTGTGCAACGGCCAGTACCATGGTTTCTTTTTTAACCAACCCGCAACCCTGTGGACCAGTCCTCGTGGACCCCGTCAAGGTGTGCTGACATCTCTTTGAGGCGCGTGTGAAACACAACGCGCCGTCAACCCGGGCCTGGTTCTTACCAGGAGGCTAGCTGCCTATCGCTTGCCACCCGCAAGCCCGCGCCTACGGTGGTCGGAAGTCCGATGTTGCCTCCTGACCAGGGCATTTCCTGCGGCGGTTTGAGGCGTGAGGGTAGTGGGATTTCCGCTCCATCACGCGCTCCGCCTCCTCCTTTGCCAGCATCACTGCTTCACAGAAGGAGGTGAAAGCTTGCCATGCACTCTTGCTCCGGACTATGGCCCGGACCAGGGTCGGACGCGAGAGATCGCAGCCAAGCCAGCATACTGGTTAAGCGGTTCTTGAGTTATAAATAGAGTACCTAACTAACACGACTTTCATTTATATACATAGACTTCATTCCAATCGGACCAGCCCTTTAGGAGGAATTCAGTGACGTACACACGTACAGCAGATTTAGGAATATACCCATGGAAAGCATTATCATCTACATTTGTAACAAAGATATCATGCCTCTCTCTACCCTAGAGCTCTTGTTTCAGTCTCTTTAAGTTAAATAAAATATCTTAAATATTTATTTATTTCTATTTATTTTTTCTCTTTTAGTTCTTAAGTACAATTTTAGTTAAATAAAAAAAAAAACATTTTTTTTTAATTTTTTCGCCTTTTTGTTCTTATGGACAATTATATTTTTAAGTAACTAAAAAAATTAAAAAAACTATAAACTTGTCTAAAAACAAAAAAAAAAACTTTTGATTGACCGGGTTTGAACCGAGGAACACCAGCCATCGCGAGTAGACCATACCAATATTGACTACGCTACAGCCGCTATGTCAAGCCGCGCGAAATTAGCGCCCATATTATGCGTGAAATATTGCGAAAGAGAAAACACGAAAATATGCGCTTCCCCAGACATAAGACTGAGCTAGATCGATTTTTCGTCCCCGAAAACCACCACATATTAATTTTCAGCGAAATCGTTAGGGCCGGTTCCGAGATCACATGCTTCTTCAAGCGATTAGCGCCATCTGCCGGGTTGATTTGTGAATCTAAACGATCCAGGTCGCCACTCAAACGCATACAGAAAAAATCATTAAAATCGGTCAAGCCGTTTAGGAGGAGTTCAATGACATACACACGTACAGCAGAATTATATATATAAAGATAGCTGACCCGGCGAACTTCGTTCCGCCTTAAAGGCAATATCACATGACTACATTTTAAATTAGAATAATTTTAAATAAATAAATATTATTATTCAATAATTCTTTATTTGGGAGCACAATCCTGGCGGTTCTCCGGAAATCTTTAATGTGCTACAATACTCGCAAACAACATCCATTGGCCCACTGCGAACGCCATTGCGCTATATTATATGCGTATTGAAACGCTGCCCGATTCAAATCCGTATTTGATGAATTTCTTCTTGTGCTTCGTAAATTATCTAGCGCTTCATCTCTGAGGTTTGCTCGACGATTTCGCATTGCCAACCGAGCCGTTTCACGGGCTGCCTCCCTTTGCTCTGGTGAGTGAGAAGCACGAAGTCGAGCCATACTAAGGCTGCGCTCTTCAAGTGCAATTTCTTGCTCTTCTTCAGTTCTTTTTTTTTGTTTTGGATGGGAAATCATCAGATGACCTCTCCCGCTCTGGGCGGAGCGGAAGAGCGTGTCAGACTTTTATTGACTAAAATCCACCCGTGTTCCTTCACTTGCCTATGCAACGACCAGTGCCATGGTTTCTTTTTTAACCAACCCGCAACCCTGTGGACCAGTCCTCGTGGACCCCGTCAAGGTGTGCTGACATCTCTTTGAGGCGCGTGTGAAACACAACGCGCCGTCAACTCGGGCCTGGTTCTTACCAGGAGGCTAGCTGCCTATCGCTCGCCGCCCGCAAGCCCGCGCCTACGGTGGTCGGGAGTCCGATGTTGCCTCCCGACCAGGGCGCTGCCTGCGGCGGTTTGAGGCGTGAGGGTATTGGGATTTCCGCTCCCTCGGAACCTCCTCCTCGGAACGGGATAAAAGTATCCTATGTGATATGTCCTTCTCCCAGTTCTTATCTACCTTCCTAACAATTTTGAGCCATACTGATTAAGCGGTTCTTGAGTTATAAATAGAGTAACTAACACGACTTTCATTTATATACATAGACTTCATTCAAATCGGACCAGCCCTTAGGAGGAATTCAGTGACGTACACACGTACAGCAGATTTAGGAATATACCCATTACATATACATTTGTAACAAAGATATCATACCTCTCTCTACCCCTAGAGCTCTTGTTTCAGTCTCTTTAAGTTAAATAAAAAATCTTAAATATTTATTTATTTCTATTTATTTTTTCTCTTTTAGTTCATAAGTACAATTTTAGTTAAATTAAAAAAAAAAATTTTTTTTATTTTTTCCCCTTTTAGTTCTTATGTACAATTTTCTTTTTAAGTACCTCTAAAAATTAAAAAAAAAACTATAAACTTGTCTAAAAACAAAAAAAAAACTCGTGATTGGCCGGGTTTGAACCGAGGAACACCAGCCATCGAGAGTAGACCATATCGACTACGCTACAGCCGCTATGTCAAGCCACGCGAAATTAGCGCCCATATTATGCGTGTAATATTGCGAAAGAGAAAACTCGAAAACATGCGCTTCCCCAGACATAAGACTGACCTAGATCGATTTCTCGTCCTCGAAAACCCCCACATATTAAATTTCAGCGAAATCGTTAGGGCCGTTTCCGAGATCACATGCTTCTTTAAGCGATCAGCGCCATCTGCCGGGCTGACTTGTGAATCTAAACCATCCAGGTCACCACTCAAATGCATACAGAAAAAATCATTAAAATCGGTCAAGCCGTTTAGGAGGAGTTCAATGACATACACACGTACAGCAGAATTATATATATAAAGATGTTAAGAAAACCCTGTCCGACCCGTAAGGATAGTAAAGGTTAGGTAAACACTTGACCAAATATAATATAAAATTTTACATAATCATCATAGTAATAATACTATTGAATTTTGAAATAATCTTTTTTCCCCGCGAATGAATTCCAACTTCCCCAAAATTTGGTAATTTTTAAAAAGTGACAACATTATTTTTGACGGTATAATTCTGAGCGAATAGCGATGCGACCGCATGCCGCGTGCCTTCCCCTCTTCGCCCGCGTGCCGCGTGCCGTGCCCCTCTTCGCCCGCGCCTGTATGATCTACAGCACATGTTTTAAGTTGCCTCTTTTTACGAAATAATATTTATTTTTTAGGGGTTTTTTTTTTTTTAAGCTTAGCCCTGTTTTGTAGGCTTTAGTAGAATCAGTTATCGATACCTAACAACACCTTTACGGATCGGACAGGGTTTTCTTTACATATTGTATAAAGAATTGCATTGCTATAATGTTTATGTTCACAATTTCATAAATATTTAGGTGGTTTAAGCCTAGGCTGAACAAAATCCTTGGTTTAACTACACTCTCGGATTAGAATATCAATCCAAACTACATTTTTTATTCAAATAACAAACAACTTAAAACTGCTTCTTTAACTTATCTTTATTTTTTTGTTTTTAGGCTTTTAAAGTCTACATCAAAATGGACGAAGACTCGATTTAGAAGTCCGCTAGTAAATATATAATACGAAAACTAAACTAACTTATAGAGGCTTAAAGTTATATAGCATTTGCCTTATTATTTGACAAACCATTGAGTCAAAATATAAATCCTCAAGATCCAACATAACACGATATACAAATCTTAACAAGGTAAGTCGTTAACCGTAAATACGCCTAAATTTCCCTCGCTTATACTCCAACATTCAATATCCTAAAAGATTCACTCGTACCAAACCATAAAACACTTTATTCAAGGCAAAACTACCCTTCTGTCATAAACATAGAGTTGCTACAACACGCAAATAAAATTGGTAAAAGTGTAACCGCGAAATTGTGTTACCTAGTTTTCTTATGCAGACCTGCCATTCAAAAATCTATCTTAGGCATAACAAAATACAGTTTTTAGTAACAGCACTTGTTTTGCCAAGGGTAAGTAAGTCCTTAACACAATTCGTGGGCATCTCGTCACAGAATTACGGGTGCGTTCACGCGTGAACCATCTCTTACGGCTTCGGTGGCAGGTTACTTAAACCGCTGAGTTATATTGATTTTTAGATGGAAAATATTGTCGTTTATAACAAATGTGTGAGTAGGCAAGTTCGGGTTCTAATGGGTTTTTATATTTTACTAGTTAAGCCCTGCGGTTTCCACCGCATAAGTTGGATCATAAGGGATTATCCGGGTAAACACAATCATATATGCTAAGTCTAGTTATACATTATCTGTGGGCCTAACTGTTTAGTAGTTTTGACGTGAAGTTTATTTTGGCTTCCTTGATAGGTCTTGACCACTTAACCGCACTACCTTGTTGCTGCCTTAAATGAATTTAAAGCCAGGAGCATCTAAGAAATAAGCGACAACACGCCAAGGGCACCCCCTGTGGGGTACGAACCTCGGCTTAGAGCGTCCCTGGAGAGAACAGCAAGGAACGGCTGGATCTAAATTTTTGGAGTGAAGAAATAATAATCATCCTTTTATCCACAGAAACTTTCGCGTTTTTAATATTATTAGAATTTGTCATGTTGATAGATTCTTCTAAATTTTGTGAATGTGAAAATCTTGCAGGCCATTTAGATAAAATATGTAAGTAGATCATTTTCTATTTTATAAGTACTTTGTATTCCTTAACAGGCCTAAACAGTCATCCCATACTTATATGTACTCAAAGTAATTTGAAAACATTGCAAAATAAAATAATTTTTAAAAGAATAACATTGGAGTTACCTGTCGACTCTTCTCTATGGGAAACGACCAATTGGAAGCATGCACGTAGTTCAAATCAAATCAAATCAAAGCATTTATTTCAAATAAACCAGTTACAGGCACTTTTGAATTGTCAGAAGGTCGGTCAGTCAATAAGATGAAGCTAGTCGCCCATTCCAAAGAGTAGGTACCTATGGAGAAGAACGGGCAAGAAACTCCATGGACACTCTTTTAAATTTTCAAGCTATTGTTACAAATATTTGATTACATCATTCATGTTGAAATCAACCGTGTGAGAACGATGCAGAAATAAATTGTACGCCGAGAGCGTCCATTATGAAAACACACAAAAATCAATTCAGAAATTAAAATACGCCGTGGCAGCTAAGAGATGACCAGTCCCCTCCGACGGCGTCCGTTCACGAACATGACGAATGGATCAGCATCATTCAGCTCAACCATATTCAAGGGAACCCAATGACCCAACACACACGCCACCATCAGCGAGACATTTGAGTGAGCATGACATACTCTCAACAGCCAGAGCACTATCAAGTCAATAAAAAAGACTAACCCAACAAAAAATGCCTTACAGCACATTCGTACATTGTGCTCACACGTTTGCCATGCAATTATACAATACTAAGAAATTGAATCTACACAATGCTAAGATAGTTTTGTCCAAGGTTCAGCAGTTCCAACAGTGTTCCCGAATGCTAAGTTTAGCTCCTGTGTAGCTGTACAAGTGCCGAACACCTCTGTCAGCGATACAATTCCGTAACGTACAATATGCTTGGCTACATAGTGTGTAATACAGGCTTTGAATTAAAAACATAAACAATTACATATTAAAACTACAAGAGGAAAAATCAGAGAACAATCAGTGTATAGAAAACGGACGCAGCTCAAGCCCAAGCCTTTTTGTCCTCAATATAATCCTTCACACTATAAAATGCTTTCTGACACAACTTACGTTTAATGAAGGATTTGAATTTATTCAGGCTCAGATCTTGAACCACCTCTGGAAGTCCATTGTAAAAATGTATACATTGGCATCTGAAAGAGCCACCTATTTTCTTGAGCCTTGTTGTAGGTACAATAAATTTGTGCCTGTTCCTAGTATTTATATTATGGACATCACTGTATTTTTTAAACAATTTTATATTTTTATGAGCATACAAAAGATTTTCATAAATATATTGAGACGGCACGGTCAGTACATTAATCTCTTTAATTTTTCTCTGAGAGAGTGTCTCGGACTTAATTTATAAATTGCACGAACAGCTCGTTTCTGCAAAACAAATATTGTTTGAATATCGGCGGCATTTCCCCACAACAGAATGCCGTACGACATTACGCTATGGAAATAGCCAAAGTACACTAAACGGGCCGTCTCAACATCAGTCAAATTACGAATTGTTCTAACTGCGTATGCAGCAGAACTTAGTTTTTTTGACAATTTTTCTATATGTGGACCCCATTGAAGCTTAGCATCCAGAGTTATACCCAAGAATACTGTGCTGTCTTCAGATTTCAATTCTTCGCCCTTTATCAACACTTTAGTTTCCACCTGCCTAACGTGAGGTAGAGTAAACTTAATGCATTTGGTTTTTTTCTCGTTTAAGAGTAAATTATTAACATTAAACCAATGGACTACTTTGGAGATCGCGCTATTTACATCATCAGTAACCTGCTGCTGATGTTTCAGTTTAAATAAAAGTGAAGTGTCATCTGCAAACAACACTATATCGTGGTTATCCTTTATTAGGTACGGCAGGTCATTGATGTAAATAAGAAACAAAAAAGGACCAAGAATTGACCCCTGTGGGACTCCCATTGTTACCAAAGACCCGGAAGATCTTGTTCCATTAACGTCAACGCTTTGAATCCTACCACTCAAGTAAGATGTAATAAGATCCAGTGCAGAATTCCGGATCCCGTAGTGGCAGAGTTTCCTGATTAACGTATCGTGAAGAACGCAATCGAATGCCTTAGACAAATCACAAAAGATGCCCAAGGCATCGCATTTATCCTCCCATGCATTATATATATGACCTAGAAGTTCAACACCGGCATCAGTAGTTGAACGACCCCTTGTAAAACCGAACTGTTTGCTATGTAATAATTTATGTTTATTAAAAAAAATTTGCATTTGGTTTAAAATTAATTTCTCAAAATTTTTATTAAAGGTAGGTAGTACAGAAATAGGTCTATAATTTGTGGGGTCTGATGTACTACCTGATTTAAACAAAGGTATTATTTTACTATTTTTCATGAGATCAGGAAACTCTCCACAGTCAATACAAGCATTAAAGATATCAGCTAGAGTGGGTGCCACAATATCAATAATAGACTTAGCAACTTCCACCGAATGACCCCATAGGTCAGCAGTCTTTTTTACATTTAGAGTGTGAAAGATTTTAATTATATCTCTACTGATAACATATTCAAAATGAAACTCCGAATCACAAACATTAACATTTTCTTTAAGCAAAGACTCGGCAACAGAAGGTGATGAGTTTAGGGATTTAGTAGTTGAAACAGGAATATCCGAAAATAAATTTTCAAATGCCTCAGAGACTTGCGAGTCTGATTTAATTATGTTGCCATTAATAGACAAGCTATAGTCAGTATTTCTATCACTGGACCTTCCCGTTTCACTATTAATAATTTTCCAAGTCGTTTTAATTACATTGCCACTGTTTTTTATCTTTGAACTCAAGTAACGTGACTTGGCCATATAACAAACTTGTTAAAATGATTCATAAGTACCCACGTAAGTTTATCTATACTAATATACAAAGCTGAAGAGTTTGTTTGTTTGTTTGTTTGAACGCGCTAATCTCAGGAACTTCTGGTCCGATTTAGAAAAAAATATTTTTACCTTGGATAGCCCTTTAATCCAGTAAGCTTCCAGCGTACGGCATTTCCACTGGCCTGACTGGCTGGGTAAAAGACTTCCTGACTGAACGGTCCCTCCGAGTTGTTGTCGACGGATGCTCATCGGAGCCCATGTCGACCAATGCCGGTGTTCCTCAGGGGTCTGTTCTCTCTGCAACTCTGTTCCTGCTGCATATTAACGATCTGCTGATGCCCGGCATCTATGGATATGCAGATGACAGCACAGTTATGGAGAGATACCTGCCGGAAGCTCGGGCTAGTAAGGAATCAATCCGGTCCGAAGCGAGAGCGATCCGAGAGCGTACGAGTGCTGCACTACAGGCAGTCTCCGAATGGGGCAAAGCCAATCTTGTAGCATTCAATGCCGCCAAAACACAGACGTGTCTTTTCACCGCCAAAAGGAGCCCGTTCACCTTGGCTCCTACTTTTCAGAATGTATCCTTGGAGTGCACCAACCGCCTTCAGCTTTTGGGAGTTGAGATTTCCTCGAACCTAAACTTTGGGCGGTTCATTGAGTCCAAGGCCAAGGTGGCTGCCAGAAAACTTGGCGTCATCGCGAAGGTCCGGCGGTACTTCACACCGGGGCAGCTTCTAATGTTGTACAAAGCACAGGTCCGTTCGTGTGTGGAGTACTGCAGCCACATTTGGGCTGGTGCTGCGAAATGTCACCTGGCTACTTTGGATTCAGTGGAGAGGCGTGCGAAGAGGCTAATTGGTGACCCTGATTTAACTCGAGACGGTCTCCAAAGCCTAGAGCACAGGCGTAGAGTAGCCAGCCGTTCGGTGTTCTATGGGATGCATTTTGGGGAGTGTGCGAGGGAATTGCATGATTTAATTCTCCCATCTCCGTTCCACCATCGGACGACCCGTCGTACGGCGAGTTTGCACCCTAACGTTGTTAACACTACTACGATCCGGACGAAGCGTTTCGCCTCCTTCTTTATATCGCGTACATCAAGGGACTGGAACAACTTGCCGGCGGCGGTGTTTCCATCGGACTACAATTTGAGTGTCTTCAAGGCTAGAGTGAATAGGCTCTTAATAAACTAGCACGCTTTATGCGCCATCAACGATCGCATCGCTGCTTACCATCAGGCGGGATTGCGGTCAAGCGCTGGTTTATAAATAATAATAAAAAAAAGGCTTTAGGCTTATATAAAATCATGCTACGAACGAAGGGAGTGGGGAAGGGGGAAACGGGAAGGGAGTATAAAAAAATATTCTTGGAATTAAAATAAAATTAATGTTCAAATAACTAACTCGGCACGAACGAAGTCGCGGGCGGTCGCTACTGGTGTTTTTTCTTTTTCTCTTTCTTTTATTTAGGTACTTTACATGAGTATGTTACTGCTAGCTCGCATGAAGACATCATAATGAGGTCATCCCGGACATTAGCTTGTACGATATTAGGATAGCCATCAAACAGCTAAAAAACAACAAGGCGCCGGATATTAAGTAGCTGTAGCCTACTCCCTCACACCAAACGGAGGCTTATGCCCCAACAGTAGAAATTTTAAAGGCTTATGAAATCGACGCACGACTGCGACCACGCACCGGAAGACGCGACGTGGATAGGCCACCGACAAGGTGGACTGACGACCTACTGAAGGTTGCGGGAAACCACTGAATGCGAGGGGCGCAAAACCGGTCATCGTGGAGAACCTTGGGAAGGCCTTTGTCCAGCAGTGTGGACGTAAGTGGGCATGTTTCGGCTTAAATGATGATGATGATGATGATAAAACCGATAGAATTTTCCCAATTTCGATAAAAAAACGTAGCGATTAGCGAAGATTTTTTTTTTATAATTATAAATTAGTGCTTGACTGCAATCCTGCCTGATGGTAAGCAGTGATGCAATCGTTGAGTGTAAAGTGCACTAGTTTATTAAGCCTATTCACTTAAAAAACTTAGGAATAGGAAGGATGACGGCAGTTGAGCGAGGTGATGCAATGTTAAATGTATGTATTAGTACAGTTTATGATATGTTGGTAGTGTGATATGTATGTAAGCTTGTGTTTTTAGTTCATTAAAGGTGCGTGCATGCGGAAGCAGACGCCGCCGGATGCCTTTTACAACGCGAGTCTTTGGCGGCCTGATCAATGGAGTGCAAATGAGGTGACCACAAAATATCAGGATAATTTTTGTTTGAATCTGTCTGATACTTATCTTACTGATGCTTTCTTCTTCTTCAGCCTATAGAGGTCCACTGCTGGGCAAAGGTCACGGCTTTCCAAGATGGCCGGTCTTGTGCTGCCCGCATCCGTCGGCTTCTCGCGACCTTCACTAGGTCATTGGTCCACCTTGTTGGGGGCCTGCCTACGCTGCGTCTTCCGATACATGGCCGCCACTCCAGAACCTAACGATGCTTAATTATGGAGAAAATCTTGTAGGTTTCAATATTAAAGTCGCATGTAAAATGTAAGCGCCCCGAGACATACACTCGGATTTTGAATTGAAAAGTTAAACTTGACAGCTTTTCAAACTCTGTTTAATTAAGTATTACTCAAATTGTCATTCAATGTACACCACTTTTTTCCAAATCTCAACACGATATCCGCGTGAAATTTCCTGTTTAATGACCCACTATCGCATCGTATCGCTTACGTTTTCATTCTGACTTTTTTTTTCGTCGATCAATGTTGATATGGATGTCAAATAATCAAATCTTCCATTCTGGTTTTTTTTTTTTGTGGATCAAGGTTAATATGGATATCAAATGTTAAATTTAAACATTAAACGATGAGCGTGGTATAATCTGTACAGATTAAAAGCCTCTTTAAATAAAGAAAGGTAAAAAAATATATAAATATCTCCGAAATATGTTGTTCTGCGGAGTTAAAATACTGAAAAATTCCGTCCTGAAAAATTTCTCTATCTCATAGTCATCCTATGGACGTCTCTTTGACGTTCGCCGCCCGCATAAACAATAACATTCAGACTGAGCCACCTCAGGGAGTACCTTTGTCACGAAATGATCAGTCTCATAGAAGGAAGTCTTCAAAAGGTATATTAATGAGATGCGAGGCTTTGACGAGTCTCGCAAAAGGTAATCTTTGATAATACTCTGGGGAAGTAATTGTATTTTTTCCATTTTTTTTTTGAATCAAAAAATTATCTTGGTTGTGAAAAAATTGACGGGATTTTATTTTAATCTGGTAATGAAATATCTAAAAGTATACTGTATACGTATTATGGGATTTTGAGGGTCGCCTGATACAAGCACTGTTGATTTTAGTTATTGTACAAAAACCTATGAGGAACACGCACAAGTATTTTCTCCTTCATTAATTGTAGTATGCCATAAATACAACTCCATTTTTTTTCACATAGATTAAAATAAGTCTTTACATTTTATGTTAACTGCCTTATATTGTAGTTATCTTATGTATATCCTTCATAATATGTTATTTTTTCAGTAGTTTTACAAACTTCCTCTCGAACTTTATAGAAATTCTACTTTTTATTTCATGGTTTTATAAACAATAATCGATAAGAGCTCTCAAAATGCACTACGTTTTAATTTAGTACGTAACTACATCATCTACGAGATTTTCTACAACTGCTACGCCGTAGCCTACTACTGTACTACGCCGTAGCACTCAGGTTCTGTGCTAATCTCAGCGAATACATAAAATTGAAAAATTTCAGAAAATCAAAAGGTACTTCAATCTAACTAACTTTTACTGAAAATGAAGTAGCACTCTAAAATATAACCTTATCTTAAACTGGGGTCAAATAAAATCACCGCTAAACTAGATTTGGTTCTTAAACGAGATTGTTGCCGACCAGATTGTTTCCTGTCCATTACCCCTTGGCCAAACCATATCACTGCAATTTCCTTTCAGCGCCTCAACTTATTGAATTTATTTCTTTTTTCCACGGGTCACTCTGCGAAAACATTCAGTTATTGGGACGAAATGGGGGTTAATTTTTTGGCATGGGCAGGTATGTTGACATATTTCGTGTAACTCAATCTTAAAAGGTTTGATGGAAAAACAATATTACAAAAAGTATATGTGAAATTATTGTACATCATCATTAACCTTTTTATCATCCCTCTACTGTGCACAGGTCTCCTCTCATACAGAGAAGGATTGAGCGTAATCACCACGCTTGCTCAATGCGGGTTGGCGATTTCAGACTTAAAGTCCAGGTTTCCGCAGAATTTTTTCCTTCGTCTTGTCCAAGATATACATAGAAAGTACACAAATAACTTAGAAAAGTTACATTGTTACTTGCCTGACCTGGAATCGAACCCACACACTAATACTTAAAAGACTGGTGTTTTTACCACAAGGCCACCTCGACAAATTAAATGATGAGATGTTAAAAAAAATAAATGAATTCAAATGAATAAATTAATCAAATCAAATCAAATCAAAATCGTTTATTTCAAATTAACCATTACTTGGTACTTTTGAATAGTCAATGTCGGTCAGTTCAAGAAAAGTGAAGCTAAATTGCACGTTCCAAAGCGTAGATCTCTATGGAGAAGAACGTGCAAGAAACTCCATGGACACTCTTTTAAAATCATAATATATGGGTTACATTTCTTCGTTACATATTTATGTTGCTTCTATCAAGTGAGCACAATGTAAAATTAATTAAAATATAAAATGAATTAAGCCCACTGGCAGCTAAGAGATGACCAGTCTCCACTGACGGCCCCCGTTCACGAGCATGACGCGCGCATCAGCCCCACTTAGCTCAACCATATTGAAAGGAACCAAATGACCCAACAACACGCGCCACCATCAGCAAGACATTTGAGTGAGCATGACAATTCTCAACTGCCAATCTCGTAATGTCAAACAAGTTATATATATATATATAAATATATATATACACATATAAAACAAACTATAGTCCATGGTGCCTCACATTCACAAACTTGAAAAGTGCTTTTACATTATACAATACTATTGCAAAATAATGGTAGCAAAATATTGTGCACAACGTTGAAATAAACAAATAAAATAAAAAAGGAATATTTAGAAAACAACAAAAAGGGGGAATGGCATCTCTTTCAAACCTACAAAATTGTCTGTGGCTGTGGAGCAGGACTGGCATTTATCCAAGCATTTTTGTCAAGGATATAATCTTCCAGTTTATAATATGCTTGGTTACACAGCGTGCGTTTAATGCATGTTTTAAATTTGGATTCATTGAGCTGTTGAATCTCTAGCGGTACTTTATTATAAAATTTTACACAGTACCCCATAAACGAACTATTTACTTTAGCTAGTCTGAACCTAGGTTGATCTAAATTGTTTCTATTCCTAGTATTGAAATTGTGCCTGTCACTTATCTTCTTAAAAAGATCAATATTTTTCCGAACATACATAATGTTTTCATAAATGTATTGACAAGGGACCGTAAGGATGTTTATTTCTTTAAACAGTTCCCTAAGAGAATCGCGTCTGCGGAGATTGTATATGGCTCTGATAGCTCTTTTCTGCAGAATAAAAATAGACTCTTATGTCTGCAGCCCGTCCCCAAAGCAAAATACCGTATGACATGATACTATGAAAGTAGCTAAAATAGACTAGTCTCGCAGTATCTACATCAGTAAATTGACGGATTTTTCTGACAGCGTATGCTGCTGAACTAAGCCGTCCTGCCAGAGATGTTAAATGAGGAACCCATTGTAGCCTCGAGTCAAGCGTGATCCCCAGGAAAACCATGTTTTCGACGAATTCGAGTTTCTCCTTGTTCAATACAATATCGGAGTAAGTACTTTTAACATTTGGTAACGCAAATCTTATACACTTTGTCTTATTTTCATTTAGTACTAAATTATTAGCGGTAAACCAATTTTGGACTTGCTGTAAAGCATTGTTTACGTCCTCAAGGTTTGAGCAACGTCTATTGATTTTAAAAATTAACGAAGTATCATCAGCAAACAATACAATATGTGGTTGTTTTTTTAATAGATGCGGTAGATCATTTATGTATGCCAAAAAGAGGAAAGGACCCAAAATTGAGCCTTGCGGTACACCCATTTTGACTTTCAAACCCGGAGAATTGACACCATTTATCTGAACTTGCTGTTGTCTATCAATTAAATAAGATTTCACCAAGCTGAGCGCAAGTTTACCCAGCCCATAATGTTCCAGCTTTAAAAGTAAGGTTTCATGATTGACACAATCAAAAGCCTTTGACAGGTCACAAAAAATCCCTATCGCATCTTGGGCTTCTTCCCACGCTGCAAATATATGTTTTAATAAAGTGACACCAGCGTCGGTCGTACAACGTCCTCTGGTGAACCCATACTGTTGATCGTGAAAGATTTATTTCATTAATTTATTAAGGTTAATTTAAAACAACATCGGCTGCCGGCAGAAGTTACCACCCACCAGACAAAGTCTTGCAGCCAAGCGATTCGTCGTATTCCGGTATGATGCCTGGTGACGCCGTACAGAGGATGGGCAGAGCAGTTGTGTTGCGTTGTGTACCGGGTACGATGCGCCAAATATTGTTGGTGTCGGTAGTTTGGTCATGGAGAGTCTCCAGATCAATCTCCCTCTAGCGTAGCATCGTTTGGTCGTGTTGGTCTTGGGTTTAACATTGCATCACCTCGCTCAACTGCCGTCATCCTTCCTATTCCTAAGTTTTTTAAGTGAATAGGCTTAATAAACTAGTGCGCTTTACCATCAACGATTGCATCACTGCTTACCATCAGGCAGGATCGCAGTTAATCACTAGTTTATAATTAATTTAAAAAAAAGTATCAAACGCTGCTCTCTAAATTTTCTTTATTTTTGAAGTGAAAACTTCTTTATCGACGTTGAGCACTTTTGTTGGATGGGGAAAAAGCATTGAATTCACCTGAGCGTGATCGATCTGACACCGTGACAGTTTTTATTGTGTACCTATCTTGTGTTTTTTAATGATTTCAGTTTTCACTTCCCTCGGTCAGTCCCACGGCATTTTTTTTAAGTACCTACAACAATTTTTCCCTCTAAAATAAAGCATATCCTGATTCATACAGGTATTCCAATTTACTTAGTATTATATTAACCGTATAATGAGTTATTATGTAAATGTTATATACTAACTGTTGAAGCTTATTAATAGCTTGTCGTCAATTACTTTAATACTACTTTTGCTTTAAGCCACCGAATCAGTAAAATGAATAAATAATCAATTTATATAATGAATGTTGTTAACACCACTACGATCCGGACGAAGCGTTTCGCCTCCTCCTTTATACCGCGTACATCGAGGGACTGGAACAATTTGCCAGCGGCGGTGTTTCCGTCGGACTACAATTTGAGTGTCTTCAAGGCTAGAGTGAATAGGCTCTAATAAACTAGTGCGCTTTACCATCAACGATTGCGTCACTGCTTACCATCAGGCAGGATTGCGGTCAAGCGCCAGTTTATAATACGTAAAAAAAAATATTAATCTATCTTGTAATCTGAAATCTTCTTATCAAATAACTATGCAGGCCAATAAGTGATGTCTTTACACAAAACTTTTATTACTATATTTATTATTGCTTTTTATTACTATATCATTGTAAATAATTGTTGTTGGTGTTCCATAATAAATAAATAACGCCATCAGATTTTACCATTCGTCTACAACCCTAATAACTAACCATGAAATGTCAACAACAAAAAGAAGTATATAGGTCTCTGTAACACATACATAAAGCCAGATTATTTACTTTCATTCAACCTTAGCTGTCCTACAAATAAATAAATAACATTACCACCTGAAATAAAAGAACAATAAACGAGGGTAGTCCTGAAATGTATTTAATTCCGTTCGGGGACCGTCTCGGTGCACGAATGGCTTCATTTACGATTTTTATTTCCGTTCAGTATTGGGCTAAAGGGATGGTGAGATGACGGTAAGGTTGTTATCGATAGAAGCTGTTGATTGGTTCTTGAAGGCAAATCTGCCTAGCTTCTTGCTACTACTATTTTGGAGTCAGCTTCCTGTCTAACCGAAGGCAATAGAATATAAGTATTTTTTTTAACTTCTAGGCTTCTGATTATCCGTAATGGCTGACAACACACAAGAAGCAACACTAGAAGTTAAGTAAAATTGGTACTTAGCATGCTATGACTTAACACTATAAGAATTTCTACCCTTACAGACATACCGTTAGTCGGAGGGTGCAGTAGCTCTTATTCTATTACCTTATGGACTCCTGTCCGAAATAGAAGTTTTCTATACTATAATAAAAATTTGGTTAGCTACATAATCTTCTAGCATATAAATGTACAGAATTTACTTCCACCCTTACTTGCTTGTGCCACAACATGGCCCACGGTATCTTTTGAAACTTGAACCTTATAATGCAAAACGTAATAATATAAACTTAATCAAAATATAAGCAGCTAAAGACCTGGATGTCGATAAAATTTGATGGAACATAGAAACATCATTAATTTTTATCTTGAGCTCTCTAAAACTAACAAGTAAGTTTATATAAATACTTATACACGTGAATTATATTTTAAAAACTGGACGTAGTCTGCATTTTCTATCGAACTACTCTGAGAATTAAGGCCAAAATATACTCAGAAGGCATAGTCTCTCTTAAACTCACTGCTGATGATGATGATGGGTCAGAAGGGTGAAAACAATGTAAAATGGATTGACGAAGAATTTTTTTGGTGAAAAGAACCACACGGATTTGAATGAACTTGTCCAGTCAGGGCAGACATCTGTCAATGAGCATGTAGCTTTTTTTATTCTGTATAGGAAATCATCAAATGACCTCTCCCGCTCTGGGCGGAGCGGAAGGGTATGTCAGACTTTTACTGACTAAAACCCACCCGTGTACTTTCACTTGCCTGTACGCCTAGGTCACTATTTCTTAAATAAAAAAAAATCAAAATTGTTTATTTCAAATTAACCATCCGTTGGTGCTTTAGAATAGTCAATGTCGGTCAGTCCAAGAAAAGTGAAGCTAAGTTGCACGTTCCAAAGCGTAGATCTCTATGGAGAAGAACGTGCAAGAAACTCCATGAACACTCTTTTAAAATCATAATATGGGTTACATTTCTTTGTTACATATTTACTACATTCTTAGTTGCTTCTATCATGTGAACACAATTTATAAATATAAAAAATAAATAAAAGATAGAAAATGAATTAAGCACGCTGGCAGCTAAGAGATGACCAGTCTCCACTGACGGCCTTTAGTTCAACCATTTTGAAGGGAACCAAATGCCCCAACAATATGCGCCACCATCAGCAACACATTTGAGTGAGCATGACAACCCACAAAGGAACTCATGATTAAATATATTTCTATCGATAGCGATACCAACATCCCTACCTATAATAAGCGTGATCCGTGTATTGAGATTAACCTGTTTTTATAGCATTAGGTTAGTGTACATTAAATTTAACTATCACGCTTCATTGCTCGAATTGGCGGCAAGCAGAGACAATGAAACAAAATGTTTTAACTATTTATTTTAACTCCCAGGTATTTGGAGTCGTTAAAGGAATGAAAGAAAGAAAACAGTGCAGTTAAAGTCAGGATTGAACGTTTGGATGGAATTGAATGTAGTTATAATTTAGGAAGAGCTTATCTAATCTGCACTGAAGTTAGGAAATTCTTTAACTAAATTCCTAACTAGAAATTGGCTTCCATATTTCCTTCCCTATCGTCCCACTGCTGGGCACAAGTATAGAGAAAGATTAAGCTTAATCACCACGCTTGCCCAATGCGGGTTGGCGGTTTCAGACGACGTTTTTTCTTCACCTTGGTACTTGCCTGACCTGGAGTCGAACCCACGCACTCATACTTGAGAGACTGGTGTTTTAACCACTAGGGCACCACGACTTCTTCTTCTTCTTCAGCCTATAGATGCCGACAAGGTGGACCGACGACCTGGTGAAGGTCGCGGGAAAACGCTGGATGCGGGAGGCGTGGGACCGGTCGTCGTGAAGATCCTTGGGGGAGCCCTATGTCCAGCAGTCTTTCAGCTGAAATGATCATGATAATGAAGAAATAGTTCGTTAGCTTTATTATTTCACATTGAATGTGGATATTTATATGGATATATAATTTTTCCTCTTTCACGCAAAAACTATTTAACAGATTGGGGTGAAATTTGGTACATAGATGGTTTATACCCAGGATTAACATATATGACGATGTCGGTAAGGTCGTCAGCATCTTGGTGTGGTAGTAAGGGCGTAGGTGAAGTATTGAATTAAAACACGAAGTGTAAATATACCCTCCAATATTGACAATAACTATTTATACAATATGTAAAAAAACCCGTCCGACCCAAAAGAATAATAAATATTAGGTATACACATGACCAAATAAAATATGAAATTTTACATAATCATCATAGAGACGATACTAATGAATTTTGAAATAATCTTTTTTTTCCGCAAATGAATTCGAACTTCCCTAAAATTTGGTAATTTTTAAAAAGTGACCTCACTTTTTGTGACGGAGCGATTAGCGATGCGACCACGTGCCGCCTGCCCTGCCCCCCTTCACCCGCGCATGTATGCCTAACGTGTTGCCTACCGCACATGCATTAAGATACCTCGTTTTTTCGAAATAATATTTATTTTTTTAGGGAGTTTATTTTAACTCTTTACGGATTGGACAAGGTTTTCTTTACATATTGTATAGGCAAACCCCAGCCGACAGTTTCGCCCCGGAGAAGTGCCTTGGTCCGCGTCTCAATGCAAAATGCCCATTTGACAATTCCACTTTCCAAATCTGGTTACGTGCCGCCATTATAAAATAACGTCACAGCGTTTACCCCCACTACTACATTAATCAAATGAGCAGTTTTTGTTAAAATTTTATCGTTATCCACGACATTTAGAATATGGATATTCCCTAAACTTATGAGTGTCAATCCTCCTCTTCCATTCCTTCTCCGTTCCACCATCGGACGACCTGTCGTACGGCGAGTTTCCACCCTTACGTTGTTAACACCACTACGATCCGGACGAAGCGTTTCCCCTCCTCCTTTATACCGCGTACATCAAGGGACTAGAACAACTTGCCGGCGGCGGTGTTTCCTTCGGACTACAATTTGAGTGTCTTTAAGGCTAGAGTGAATAGCCTCTTAATAAACTTGCACGCTTTACCATCAACGATCGCATCACTGCTTACCATCAGGCGGGATTGCGGTCAAGCACTGGTTTATAATATATATATATATATATATATATATATAAAGATATATATATATAAAAAGAGGTGTTGCTAGTTTTATGCATGTTTTGTCTTACTTATATATTTTATTCATGCTGAAACATACTATTTTAAATGACGGTTAGAAATGAATTCATTATAAGAACTCACAAAGAACATTTCTCACACACACCTACATCAAAAACAATAATCAGTTTAATGAAAGCCGACCCCGGCGACTAATTAATCGCATGAACGGCTTTCAATAATCCTCCGTACGGTCCGGTTAATGAAAAATTGTGCGGACACGTCCGTTCTCGTCCGAAAGAATCCGGTGAACCGGCTGACTCTTGTAATTGGGTGGTCGTTTGAATAGAACCACGTGTTTTGATTTAGGCAATGGACTAAAAACAGGGTACTGTTATTGATTTTTAGTTTTTGTTTTATTGTTCGGTTTAGATAACTGTAGAAGAGCGAGTCAAAAATAATTTTAGAAGGAAAGAGTTGTTGTTATATTTTGGACATAGATAATATTCAATCCACTCATATAATGAACTAATTCCTAAAATAACCTCAGGTGTATAAAAAATCTGCTGCAGCACTTCAAAGCGGAACCGTAAAATTAGAAGGAGTACCTTCAAGCGATCCCTTATCCGAGTTACTTTTACGACCCTATTAAAAAATAGTCTTTATGCACCATTTTATTGCTAAAAGACTTTAGGTAATTACATCACGGTGCAAAGATGAGATTCTCAGAGTTAAAGAGCTATTAAAAGTTTTGATATTCCGGTCAGGGACAATCAAAATGTTTGATTGGATTTTGCTTTACTATCATTTTAGTCATTACGGGATTTAATAACCGTTTCTAAGGTTTAATATAGAAGCCATATTGTCTATCTTCATTTCGACGGAAGTGTGAAAGTCTAGCTGTGTCAAAAAATATAGGAGCTATATAGAGGCTGTCTTTTAAATATCGGTTTAACCTTGAAGACCGCTCTTTGTTTTCCCTTTGTAAAATGACTGTATGCATATCTGAAATTCGCTTGGTGTTACATAGTTAAAGGTATTCTATAATTCCAAGATTTTTTTTATGTTATTACATAAAAAAAGTCTTCCCAAAAAAGGTGCTAAATTATTATTTAGCCCCTTTTTTGGGTGATACGTGCCCTGCCTACACCAAATCATGATTGCTATTTACGTCAATTGGATGTTTCTAGATCATTAGACAGCCTCCGTAGCATAGCGGTAATGAACGCGGCCGTTGCGCAAGGAGGCGCGGGTTCGGTCCCCGTACAGTGCAATTATTTGTATGCATGAATATGAATATTTGCACTGGTCTGGTCGAGCCTCGGAAAGCACGTTAAGCCGTTAATCCCGGTTGCCATACGAACATCTAGTGGCAGTCGTTACGAGTTGTTGGAGCCCTCAAAAGTCTAACAATTGGTCTAACTGTAATGCTTAGATATCGCCTTCGGGTTGTGGAGGTCAGACGGCAGTCGCATCACGGAAAATATCGAAGTTTAGAGGTTAAAGCGGACCCCAGACTCCAAAGCTGAAAAAGCTACGGATGCGACTGGGATTAACGCTGGGATGATGATGATGGATTTTTCTAGATTAAACTGAAACCACCGCATTCTGCTGACTCAACGCCTCGTATCGCCGATCACCTACTCTCGTCGCGCTGATGTAGCATCCCATTTTAGTCAATTTTGCAATGGATTACTAAATGGTACTTAATAAATCAATAATTAATTTTCGACATTTTGGTACTAGCGTCGTCCAACTCTAGACACAAGATTTAGCCTAAGTTAACACTGTAATATTTGAATAATTAAATCTTTATTCAAGAAACTTCAGTTTTTTTGTTAAGTTCTTCGGCTGCAATCTTCATAATTTGGATGCATTTACAAATTAACACAAACAGCCAGACCCAAAACAAGTACTTGTAGTACTTGATTTGGGTCTGGCTGTTTGTGTATATTAATTATTATTAATTATTATTGCTGTTTGTGCTTCATGTCATGCAAATATTTGTCCCCTGCGGGAGCCGAACTCGCGTCGTGCATATTGCTTCCTCAGAATGCATCTAATAGAGCCTACGCTCGAGTCAGATACAAAAGAGTAAATAAACTATTCTACTTTATTTTACACACAAAAAAGTTTGTAAGGCTAATTAATGAATGTTTACTAATCTAACATAAACCCTACCAAAGAGATAAGGTAAAACTTTACAATAACAACTCATTAATTAGAATAAAACATAAGATACTATCATCTTGAGATGCGGGTGGTATTACTAGTATGAAATAAATCATTTCAGCCGAAAGACGTCCACTGCTGGACGTAGACCTCCCCTAAGGATCTTCACGACAACCGGTCCTGCGGTTCGTGCATCCAGCGATAAACAAATAAAATTATTATAAAGCAAAGTACGAAAAAAGTCACATTATAATCTCCACAAAACAGAAAAATATTGAAAATCATTTAAACAATACTCATAAATACAGGCTGTATCCAAAACTCAACCTCCCCTGTCATTTATAATAAAACCTTTTTTTTATTTATACCTTAGCGACCGTCATTAAAGCATGTATTCCATCAAGCCGGTCCCCTGTCGCGCATAAACAATAGATATAAAACGAGCCAAGTGGAACACCCCCTTTTGTATGCGGACTCAGCTCGTCATGCCTGTCATATACTACAGGGGATGTCGGTTTGATTTCTGTGTGAAAGATTTTTCCTGAACCTTTTCCTGTAGGTGGGTTTTGCTTTAAGGCAGATCACATTACTGCTCCTGTTAAGCGTTTCATTTTAATTCACTTACTTTAACCTTAATCCTTCGTTGAATCTCATTTAAAATTATAAATGAGAGTCAACGAATAATAATATGTTAGAAATTTTGGCAAAACGTTTACTAACACGTTTAATATTTATGTATACTTCACTAGCTTCCCTCCCGCGGCTTCGCCCGCGTAGAATTCGATTATATCGCGCTTTTTAGATTTCCCTGGGGATATCAATTTTTTCCGGGATAAAAAGTACCTTATCATTCAATCCGGACTACTAACTTTATAACTGCAAAATTTCAAAGTAATCGTTTCAGTAGTTACGGCGTGAAAGCAGCACAAACAAACTCACTTTCCGATTTATAATATTAGTAAGGATTAAACATCTCTTAGCAGCTATTTGCTACTCAGCAGGGTTATTGCGTAACATATTAACAGTAGCAATGGGTTTCATTTTGACAGTTCAACAACATTTATTGCGTTGTTTACGTTGTTGAACAGATACATTTTAGAACATAGGGAGCAATGAAATAGCAATAAGCTTCAAAATGGTTCCAACTGATACTAATGGTGTGTTACGAAATTAGGGTGCAGGTAATCAAAAAAGTTGTAATGTTAAGTAAAGCAACTGTAAATAGGGACCAAAAAATTCTGGCAGTGTTTATAAAGCAGCCTGTATACAGAAACCCATTTAGTGCATTTGTAGTAGTTGAATTGTTGTCCAGCGCGAATCAATCACTGGCCTCTACCGGACACCTGATGCCAGCTGTCTTTGTGTATTTATGTAGAATATGTATACAATGAAATGTTGAAACTGGCAGTGGATTGGTATGTCTAATCGTGAATGTTTTGAGTATGGATCTGGACGGCTATACGAGTAGAAAATAAAGAAAAAATACCTTTTTAAGATAATAAACTAGTACTTGATAGTGGCCGCTTAGTTTATTATGAGAGAGTCAAAAGGTCACTCTAGCTTTAAAGATACTTAAATTTTAATTTGAAGGGACGACGCAGGCAATATCCCTTTTGAGACCCTTCGTCCGGATTGTAACGATGTCAACAGCAATCATATCATCTTTCACTTGATGATATGGCGAGAAATACTGAACATCAATATAAAGTAAGTGAAAAAAAATAAGAATTATTGAATATAACCGTGGAGGTATGAGGAACAGAGTGTAAAATTCACCCATGTTCCATAGAAAAAAGAGGATTCTCTGACCAGACGGTTGTTATTTCTGGCGGGCACTGGTCCAACGATTGATATTGGGATGTTGAATTTATGCTAATTTCACGGTAAACTCTACTTGCGAGATGTATAATTCGAGTGACGTCAGTATGACATATTGTTCATTTTTTGGGCTAAAAAACTATCAAAGAAAAGTTAATAAAATATGGGACCACCCTAGAGATAGCATAAAAAAAATTAAACCGATTCACGATTTTCAGAGATATCCCGTAACATAAAAACAAACAAATGTAAATTAATATTAACATTTTCGAAATAGGTTATCCACTATCTGACTGTCAAAATTACGGCTTGAAAAGAAATTCTCAAAACGCCCAACTCTCAAGGGAATAGTTATTTTAAAAATTTGTTTAATATGAGTACGCCAAATACTAACAACTCAAGCAAGACTAAGCAAAGTTTTGTTCACTTCTACCAACTATTTGTTGGGCGCCATTTTTACGTCGTATAAGTTGAAAATGGCGTCCAACAAATGCGTGCCTCAAGTAGGCGTAAAATGACCCGCCCTAACTATACAGATTCCTATTAATCAGTCCATCTAAATCAGTCACAACTACTGATAACCTCCTCCTCAGTTTTCCGACAATTCTAAACCACAGTAATGACAAAATCGACCACATTAGGTTCACGCTACAAAACGTACGGTAACCAAAAAGAATTATCTTTCAAATACTGGCCATAAAGAAAAGCAGTTAATAAGGTAATGTCACGAACCTACGACAGACGGACAAACTAGGAAGATTATGATAATTAGTCAGAAGGGACACTTGACATGCGATGTTATTTTTGTTTAGTTTCATAGTTTTTACATTAATAAATGATTGATTAGGCTCTATCCCCATTGCCACGTTGCTTAAAGTTAACTAGTGATTAGCAATTATTTAACCATACATTTTAGACGTTTGCACGTCACTTTAATCATCGTTTATGAATAAACCCCTTAAACACTGTGGTGTTTTTCCATAAACGATTATAAAAGCTAAGTTGGTCTTGCCGCCAAGCGATTCGTCGGTTTCCGGCATGATGTCTGGTGAAGCCGACGGGTCTGAGCAGTTGTATTGCGATGTGTGCCGGGTACGATGCGCCAAATGTTGTTGTGTCGAGAGTTTGGTCGTAAAGAGTCTCCAGATCAATCTCCCTCTGGTACAGCATCGTTGGTCGTGTTGGTCTTGGGTTTAACATTGCATCACCTCGCTGAACTGCCGTCATCCTTCCTATTCCTAAGTTTTTTAAGTAAATAGGCTTAATAACCTAGTGCGCTTTACCATCAACGATTGCATCACTGCTCACCATCAAGCGAGATTGCAGTCAAGCACTAGTTTATAATTATAAAAAACAAAGTGACGTTAACAGGTCAAAAAGGTATGATTAATGAATCGCTAATCACTAATTAACTTTAAACAACGTTTATGAACAAGGTGGCGTATGATATAAGCAGTTTTGGCCCAGTGGTATCGGCCGTGACTTACAAATTGTAGGTCATAGGTTCGAATCCCGTCAGGCGCTTTGCTTTGTGTAAATCACCACTGCTCTCAAAACGGTGAAGGGAAACATCGCAAGGAAACCAGCACATCCTAGAGGCAACACTTGGAAGAAATGTGACATTTACCAACCCGCACTTGGCCCGCGTGGTAGATTACGCCCACTCCCTCTCATCGAGAGCAGGCCTGTGTCCTAGGAGTGGAAATATGTGGCTGATTATGTAATGTAAGTAAATATATACTCGGCTCTATCCCAAAGCGATTTCTCCTTTATTTTCTGTACTTTTTTTTTTGTGGTTACGAAGATTCATGTATATACTAGTTACCAAATGCAGTGTTCAACGGGTTCAAGGTATAACTAGTTTGTCGTCCTCCGTGGCGCAGCGGTCAACACGCCTGCCTGCAACGTGGAGGCCCCGGGTTCGATCCCCGGCCAGGTCATGATGGAAAACGATCTTTTTTTGATTGGTCTGGGTCTTGGATGTTTATCTATATATGTATCTATTATAGATATAGTATCGTTGAGCTAGTATCCCATAACACAAGTCTCGAACTTATTTTGGGGCTAGCTCAATTTGTGTGATATGTTCGTATATAAAAAAAAAAAAAACTAGTATAGACGCTAATAAATATTCTTCACCTTCTTCTTCTTCTTCAGCCTATAGACGCTCACTGCTAGACAAAGGCCTCCCCCAAGGCTTTCCACGATGACCGGTCTTGTGCTAACCGCATCCATCGGCTTCCCGCGACTTCACCAGGTCATCGGCCCACATTGCTGGGGGCCTCCCTACGCTGCGTCTTCCGGTACATGACATGGCCGCCAATCCAGAACTTTATTGCCCCATCGGCCATCGATTCTACGAGCAATGTGCCCCGCCATAGAGAAACTCTGAACATAGCTCTTTTCATCGCAGTTTGTGTGACTCTGAGCCTTCGTATGAGGCCCATTGTGAGCATTTATAAATATTAAGGATAAGAAAAAACTCAGTTTCACATTTTTGCAGATGTGTCAATATTTACTGGGTGAGCTATATTAGCGATATAACGAACACAGCATATTCTGACCCATACATTTATGAAGTGTGCTGTATTTGAACATTACATTCGTTATACCAAGGAATAAATTGAAATTGAATCTACCTAAGGAAGTCGTGGTGGCCTAGTGGTTAAAACACCAGCCTCTCAAGTATGAGTGCGCGGGTTCGATTCCAGGCAAGTACCAATGTAACTTTTCTAAAAAGTTATATGTACTTTCTAAGTATATCTTGGACATCAATGACTGAAGCTGAAGGAAAACATCTTGAGGAAACCTGGACTTTAAGTCTGAAATCGCCAACCCGCATTTAGCAAGCGTGGTGATTACGCTCAATCCTTCTCTGTATGAGAGGAGACCTGTGCCCAGCAGTGGGACGTTAAAAGGTTGTTGATGATGATGATCTACCTGTTGTAGTTGGAGTCAATACTCCAACTGAACCAATGTGCTCATGACGGTACATGATATAGTTCGGGCTTCAGGCTATGTCCCGACCTCCTCTTCCTCCTCAAATCGTTCTCCTCATTACTGAGAGGTATGATGATCCTGTGGAATTATCTACTCCTTTATGATAGTTCTCCATCTGTTACGATCCCTGGCCGCGAGTATAGCATCATGGAGGCCGGGATCCAGAGATGAACGAATTTGGTCAGTCCACCTTATTGGACTGCGACCTCTGGAACGTCGTCCATCCACAGTGCCAGTAACCATCAGATGTTCTAGATTTTCTGCATCTTTTCTGGATATCTTTGCTGGCAGAAAAGATGGTCCCAACCTACTTCAATATTAACATATTTTCGGCTAAGGTTGTTATCGATAAAAGTTGTTGATTTGGAGTCAAATCTGTTTAGCCTTCCACTACTATTATTTTGGGGTTGGCTTCCATTATTTTCAAATGCAGAAGAAAACCACTATTTTACTTGGAAATAGAATGTAGATAAAGGGTAACTGGATACACCTTGATAAGACTGGTGGTCAGACTTTTTGGCTTCTCACGACCAGTAACGACTGTAAAAGAACTACAAATGCTTTCTGAGGTACGAAGTTGATTAGATATGTGTATGGAAGAGATGATCGCCCATCCATGGACTGACCTCGGCATGCGTTGCTGACCAATAATAATAAACATCTTTATTGTCGCAAGATTTACAGTTCACAGGGTGACTTATATGTAGATACAGGTAAATGGTAGGCTATAGGTACTGATGCTGCCTCCCAAACTAAGCGAAAGCTTGTATTTTGGGTGGCAACCATGTAAACAACTTACCAACCCAACTGAGGGCAATCTCAATCTCTTGTAATTATAAGAGCGTTTACATTTTGAGCTCAGTGTCGATCTTTTGCAGGTCCTTTCGACAATTTTTAAAAAAAATATCAACATTATTTTCTTTTAACATATTATAAACTAGTGTTTGACTCTAGCCTTGAAGACACGTAAATTGTAGTCAGACGGAGAAGCCGCCGCTGGCAAATTATTTCAGTCCCTCCATAGTACGCGGTATAAATAGGTACAGAGATGGGGGAATTAAGTCATTCAATTCCAGCGGCCACTCTCCAAAATGCGTGCTATAGAACACCGATAGGCTCTACGCCTGTACTTCAGGCTTTCGAGACCGTTTTGAACTAAATCTGGGTAGCCAATTAAACTCTTCGCACGTTTTTTTTTTTAAATGTTGGGTTTCATTTTGACAGTTCAACAATATTCATTGCGTTATTTACGTTTATGAGCAGGCACGTTTTCTAACATACGGATTAATGGATTAGCAATAGGTATGTTTCAAAATGATTCCAACTGATAGTAATAGTGTGTTACGCAATTAGGGTGCTTTCCTCAGAAATACTAATAACATTTGTAATTATGATAATCAATAACCTGAAAAGTGTAGAAGTTAATATAGGTAAAATGTAATTATTACAAAACTTTTCTGCCACTAATTCTCATACTCTTTGCCCTCATAACGTTTGGTTTTATTTTTGCTTTATTGGTGTTTCCTTACAATATAGTGGTGCACCGTTATGGTAGCGTGAGCCAGCTCTATTTGTTAGCCAACGGACATCGGACTAGCGCAAATAACTTAAAACGAAGATTCATTGCTTTTTAAATTGATAAGCAATTAAATTGTGCAGTATTTTTTGTATTTTCTGATATAAGTAATAAAGTTTGGGTATTAAAATTATTTCTAAGTATATCTTGGATACCAATGACTGATTAAAATGTAAAGGAAAACATTTTTAAGAAACCCGGACTTTAAGTCTGAAATCGCCAAGCCGCATTGTGCAAGCATGGTGATTACGCTCAATCCTTCTGTGTATGAGAGGAGACCTGTGCTTAGCAGTGGGACGATAAAAAGTTTGATGATGGTGATTAAAAAAAATATCATAAATTATATATTCTTTTACGGTTACCAAAGGAGATGAATAACAGGGTCGTTGGGTATAGTAGAAGTTTAGTGAATAACTGATGAACCTTCTGGAACATTTTAAACTGCGATGGAATCTTCTGGAACATTCTAGAATAGTGTGGAGCTTCACGACCCCGGACTGTTTTCCGGAAAACGTTGTAGATCGATCTATATCGAATTATGACGAGAACCTTCCAAACTCGCCGGGAACAATCTGCAACCATCCAGAAAATCCTAGACTGCGATGGAACCTTCTGATACAGTCTAGAATCGGATGGAACTTTCTCGAATGTACTAAACCTTCGACAGTTTTCACAGAAAAAAAAACGTAGCATCAAAAATAAAAATATGTAGATTTCAAACAAACTAAGTCGCATGCGCATAATGTCGCAGGCGACAGCGCGATCCTATGTCGACTTGCTTTATTCGCGCCCTTATTATTAAAGTTTGGTACAGCAGGATGCGGCGAGCATTAACCTGTAACCGCTTCCTTATCAACATGTACATCATGTAGAAAATGTGAAAAATGAAAAATAATTTCCTGTAACCAAACGAATGAAGATAAGATAAGATAATAATTTATTTTGCTAGAATACGAGATAAATACATTAGCTGGTAGTTTCAAATATTGTCCGTCATATTCAACCATTATCAGGTATGCAAAAATGTCACATACTTAAGCCGAAAACTCAATTAATTATAACAATTTTCTATCCAATAAGTTAAATTAAATTTCAATATTAAAACAATGATGTCGACACAGAAGCTATAGAAATAGTAATATCAATATAATGACACATTTATACGATTTTACAATATATAATGACATATTTATACGATTTTTTAAGGGTAGACTGAGAACGTATTGATGTACACTATGTTTAATTTATTGCCGTATTGTCAGCATCAGTCTGTATATACGGTATTATTTAGGTACCAAGAGAATCAGTCAGTTCTTATTAATCGACCGAAGAAAACTATAATTCAAAAGCGGCAAATCAACCTCGCTTATCCTTACTGTGGTGTTATTATCACTCCATAACCCACAAATCTTTAATTGATAGAAAACAAACAGTTAATATTAACAAATAAAATTTCATTCAAATACATCAGTCGGCTCCATCTTTATCCGGAGACTCTAGTTATTAATTTCTTTTGGTAACTATGCATTAGATTTTTAACGCCACTCGATTTACTGATACGATTTGATTGTTGAGGTTTGTTTACGTGTCATCATCATCCAACGTTAATCCCAGTCGCATCCGAAGCCTTTTTCAGCTTTTGGAGTCTGGGGTCCGCTTTACCAGCTCAACTGCTGATATGGCTAAACTTCGACTTTTTCCGTGAAGCGACTGCCGTCTGACCTCCACAACCCGAAGGCGACATCGAAGCATTGCAGTTAGACCAATTGTTGGACTTTTGAGGGCTCCAACAACCCTTAACGACTGCCACTAGATGTTCGTATGGCAACCGGGACCAACGGCTTAACGTGCTTTCCGAGGCACGACCAGACCAGTACAAATATTCATATTCACGCATACAAGTATTTGCACTGTGCGGGGATCGAACCCGCGCCACCTTGCGCAGCGGCCGCGTCCGCTACCGCTACGTCACGGAGGCTGTCGAGGTTTGTTTACGTGTAAAATATTTAAATGATAATTAATTTATTTTGGAACGCTATTTAAGTACTATTACACAATTTACATCTTCACTAACAATTTCTACTAAAAACTGCCACTTTTTAAGCTTAACCGTTAAACAAACCTTAACAAACTTTTACATTCCGGCAGTAAAACCTTAAAGTTAGTTTGTGCTAAATAAAAGTATTTTCTTTTTTATATTTTTTTTCTTTCTTTATTAAAATTAATTTAAAAAAAATACAATCGAATAGCGAACAGTTGTGATAAGATGTTCAGTTAAAATAGGATAATAATATATTATTGGAATGGATATGGTATGGATGTAAAAAAATATTAAATAAAAAATCGTAATTGCAATGTCCTTGTTGGCGACATGAAAATATCAATTTACAGAAATAACAAAGCGATTTGAAGCTCCATGGCATACCAATCTGAAGCCTCTAAGAACCGATGCCTGACAGAAACGCAAACAGAATACATTGGTAAGACCAAACCCCGTACTGTAATGTTTCTAAGATATAATTGTTCAAATTAGATGACTTGACATCATTATTTTTTAAACTTGCATGTTTCCATTTAGAAAAAAAAATCAAATGGCGGACAGGTAGGTATGACAGGCTCCTTCAAAAAAACTCTTACGCTTTATAGTTCCAAAAAATCTAAAACAATAAGATATCTTTAAGAGCATTGTCACATATCTTCGGTAGCCTTTGTGGACCCCTCAACTTATTCATTAGTTCAAACACCGGCTTCAATTCATCTTGAGTCACGCCCTGAAATAGAAACAAAATGACAAACTTACTTTTATAAATTACTAGCTGCGCCCCGCGGTTTTACCCGCATAAATAGTATTGACATAAAAAGTAGATAAAATCGGCCAAGCCGTTTCGGAGGAGTATGGGAACGAAAACTGTGACACGAGAATTTTATATATAAGACTAGCTTTCCGCCCGCGGCTTCACCCGCGTGGAGTTCGGTTATATCGCGCTTTTTAGATTTCCCTCGGGAATATCAAATTTTTCCGGGATAAAAGGTAGCCTATGTTCTTTCTCAGGGTCTAAAGATTGTCTGTGCCAAATCTCATCAAAATCGGTTGAGAGGTTAAAGCGGGAAAGCGTAACAGACAGACAGACATACAGACAGACAGACAAACAGACAGACAGAGTTACTTTCGCATTTATAATATTAGTATGGATTGATTATTGTACAAGCTTTAGCCAGCGGCTTCAATGGCGTCGTTTTCGGAAATTCTCCCATGGGATCGTACCATGCACCGGGATTCGGTTGTGTTCATCATCATCATCATCTCAGCGTCAATCCCAGTGGCATCCGAAGCTTTCTCATCTTTGGGGTCTAGGGTCCGCTTTACCAGTCTAATGCGGATTTGGCTAAACTTCGATATTTTCCGTGAAGCGACTGCCATCTGACCTCCACAACCCGAAGGCGATATCGAAGCATTGCAGTTAGATTATTTGTTGGACTTTTGTGGGCTGCAACAACCCATAACGACTGCCATTAGGCTGTCCGTAAGGCAACCGGGACCAACGGCTTAACGTGCTTTCCGAGGCACGACCAGACTAGTGCAAATATTCATATTCATACACATTAATATTTGCACTGCGCGGGGATCGCCTTCTTGCGCACTTTTCCTTACCGCTACGCTACGGAGGGTGTCAATTAAGCTGATTTTATATGTGTAATAAATTTCATTTATAAAATAACTTACTCCCAAAAATACATTGGCTGATTCCCATGTTTACAAACATACAAGTGTTCAATGTTGCATCTTATTCTTTTAAATTCGTTATGAAAAGGACAGACGATAAAATACTAGTTTAGTATCCTGTCTTTAGATACCTATTCCAAAGAAAATTTTTAAACAATAATAAATTGTCGTCAAACGCTAACTAATTTGACAGAACTTCTCATCTTCTGTTCTTTTCTTATTGAATAGAAAGAATAAGATGCAGTAAACTTAAATTTAGTTTAGTTTTTGAAAAAGGGAACTGGGTCATTGAACCCAGTCACTTGTCATCAGAAACTCACCTGTTTTCGTCGGTAAATAACTACAGCAATCATTCTGCCCCATAGCATTTGCATCAAGAATGGCTGTTGATCTTTAACTTCTAATAGATGTAGCTGCATCATCGCGTCATGTTTCACGGTTTTGTCTGTTGAATAATGAAATTAGTTATACGGACTATATTATAATAGATAATTAGGATAGATCCTGACCCCCCTCAAAGAACCTTCCAAGTTCCTTCATGACACACTTTACAGATATTTGAGTTCCGATTACAATATAATAATGCGTTCAGGGTGTTAGTGGGGCTCCCACGTTACTGTAGTACGTCTGCGATATTTGCGCAGGCGCAAACAGACGGCTTTCACATTGTGCTGCGGCGCTGCATCGCATCGCTGATGTTTTGCACGTGTGGGAGCGCCAAAACCATTCTGAACGTGCTCAGCCACAAGCTGGAATAGTAGTAGTAGTGCAATAGTGCGTGTGCCTGGTGCTCCAGAGGGAGGCAAATACCCTAATTAATTCTTTTTTATTTAATACTAACATAGTTTTTAAGTTGTACACTAACAATACATGGACTGTCTCCTTCTCTGTATGAGAGGAGACCTGTGCCCAGCAGTGAGACGATAAAAGGTTGATGATGATGATGGTGAATATATAGACATGTTGCCTGAAATAAATAGATTTTTTTTATTCCATTAGTTTCTGTTACGAATCCTTTACTGTTCCAGCAGTACAGCTATGGAATGACTTGCCTGTGTTGGTAAGGCATGCTCACCCTTTATCAAAGTTTGGAACTACATATCATAAAGCTCAGCCTGATGTTTATATATTTTATCAATTTACTTTATATGCTCTTATTTAATGTTTTTTAATGGATGTATTATATTACTTATTGTATTACCACCACCTACGCTGTTTGTCCCTCCTTCCTCTTGGCATTCCATCCAACGGTTGTGTGTAAATGATCGTTCTTAGCGGTAAGACTGCCCTTTGCGCGCCTTTGCCTTTATTCTACCCTTTGTAGAATCTTCATTTTTATCCTTTCTAATCGGAAAGTGAGTTTGTTTGTTCCGCTTTCACGCCGTAACTACTGAACCGATTGCTTTGAAATTCAGACGTAAAGTTACAAGCCCAGATTAAATAATAGGGTACTTTTTATCCCGGAAAAATTTGATATTCCCGTGGGAAAACAAAAATATTGTTAAAATGTATTGCATGTAATATATTCCAAACGAAAATGCACATGTCAACATAGAAGCTAAATGATACGATAATAACTAATCCCCGAAAATGAGGAATCTAAAAAGCGCGATATAACCGAATCCCACGCGGGCGGAAAGCTAGTGTTCTATAAGTCACTGTCTACAAAATAAAGAGTATTATATCTATGTATATATCTCGTGGTGTATGAACTCTTTACAACTACAACTGGCCCCAAACATCGACACTTTAAGGGGTTATCTGCTTCTTACATCCCGCAACTTCCTGCAGGTTTCATCAGATCATTGGTCCAACTCAATGGAGACTTTCAGACGCCTCTTTCGGCACGCGGTCGCATTCCAAAAATCTTTTTCTTCTTTTTTTTAGCCTACCACGATTTGCAGGCGGCAGGCAATTCCCACGTTTAGTAGGCGGGTTGGGGATCGCAGTAATTTGATATTCCACATAAGAAGTGCTGCTGCCCGCTTTCCTGGTGAGAGTTCCCTTAGTCGCCTTTTACGACATCTACGGGGGGATATAGGTTGGTACTATTCTAAGCCCGGTATCACACGGGTCGCTTGTCGCGGTTGATTTAAAGCTCTAATAAATTTGATTTGATTTGACAATCGAAGCGTAATGTTTTGTAAATTTTAAACTCACGAATATCATTCCTGCCAGTATCCAAAGAGATGACTTGTTGGAAACAGCCGTTCACTCCTTCAACAGATTTGGACCAGACATCGAAAGGGTGGTCAGTGTAGTACCGCTGCCGTACTATGATGCCGTCAGTGTCATTTGGCAGCAGTTTCTTTGTTGATGGTTCCGTTTTATTTAGCAGCCATCTTAGACTACCCTGTAAAAATATATAAAATATTTCATGTATGTAGGTGATAAATCATGGTGGTTAAAACACCAGCCTCTGTAAGTTACATGAACATTCTAATCTTGGACACCAATGACTGATTAAAAGGTAAAGGAAAACCATCTTGAGGAAACCTGGACTTTAAATCTGAAATCGCCAACCCGCATTGAGCACGCGTGGTGATTACGCTTAATCCTTCTTTGTGTGAGAAGAGACTTGTGCCCAGCAGTGGGACGATAAAACGATGATGATGATGATGTTAATTATGTAGGTAATAAAAATATAAGGTATTATTTAAATTTAATGACTGAACTTGTTTGAAAAGTGAGTTTGTATTATGCTTTTCAATAAGATTACTGTCGAGTTGTTTAAATTTTTTTCTGCGTAGCAACCTCCATGGACACTAAACTCATGTTATATGATATATTTCTTTTTGAACTGGCAAGCTAGCGAGTCATGGCCACGATCTTTTAACAGTCACAAAATTTAATTAGTTTTAAGTATTTAAAGAAAACCCCCGGAGGGGGGGGGGGGGGTAACCCTCAGAATTAAAAATTAATAAAATTAGGGAGTCTGCCAGTGAACTGTTTTGACGTGCGCCTCCTCGTGATCTGGTCTGGTGGTCTACGAACTCCGCATCTGAAGGTTGGAGGTAAGTAATCGGGTAGATATATTCCGAAGGCATCATTCTATCATAGATTTACTTATAGTTTCTAATATATTGCTATCCTAAATACAGTCCACTTGAATCTTGTTTCAAATCTTTCGAGGTAGGCACGTTGTCACCATGTGTATTTCTGGTAATGAGTAAGTATTTCTGGTAAGCATAATATCATATTATAAGATATTTGAAAAGTATTCAGATTCATAATTTAAAACATTCACAATCTAGTCGCAGTGACAAACAAAATATGTCAAAAATTAAAAATGTAGAGGTGTTTTTGAAATTTAAGTGACTGTAAACATTAATAGAATTAGAGAATTGGGCCTTTAGTTCAGTTAGCTCAGTGGCGGCCGGCGACATTGATTACGACGTCAGGGCACGTATTTCCGCAGCTTGGGCAAAATGGCGTGAGATGACCCCATTTGTGACCCCAAAAGGCCGGTTAAGCTTTAGGGGCAGGTCTATAAGACCATCATTAGACCTGTTCTCCTGTATGGCAGTGAGGCGTGGCCTGTGCTTGAGCGACACAAGCAGGAGCTGCGTGTCATGGAGATGAATATGCTGCGGTGGATGTGTGGAGTTACGCGGAAGGAGCGCATCAGGAACTCCCGCATCCGTGGCAGCCTTCATGTCCGTGACATAGTGGACAAACTGCAGGAGGGTCGCCTACGTCGGTACGGTCACGTCTTACAAAAACCGGTATGTTACGTGGGTCACAAATGTCTTGCCATGGCGCCGGGCTGGAACAAGCGGGGTAGACCAAAGAAGTGCTGGCTTGACGTTGTAAGAGATGACATGCGTGCCAACAATCTCACACCACAGGATGCTAAAGATCGCGCGAAATGGAGGAAATTAAGTAAGAAAGCGGACCCCGGGCTCCAACGCAAAGCCGCGGATGCAACCGGGATAAACGCTGAGATGATGATGATGAGTTCAGTTAGCTCAGTAATTTTCAAAAGGATTAAAATAACGACATATTCTATGAAGGTATGAAAGACGTCCTTTAAATGACAAATGATTTATTTTCTGTAAGTAAGCGTATATAATCACTTTTACTGTTCACTCATTTTACCTTTACCAGTAATACAGGCATCTTCAAAAACTCTACTTCAGGTACCAGTCTCTTCCAATGGTAGAATGTAAGAAAATATATTGTTAAACATTAAGGAAACCAATGTTTTGAAGAGAGAAATAAATAAATAAAAACAAAAAATCAAGTTTTTGGTCAGATCTTTTCTTTTATTTTTTACTAAAACTTGTGAAAGGAAACTATAGAACAAATATAATAAACAATGAAGAATTCTTACCCCATCAGTCTCACTAATTTCCACCTTGTAACACGTGACCTGTTTCTCAGGAAACAACTTTTCAGGTATGATAGCCACCACATGCCAATCACCAATCACATCCTTCAAATTAAAGTTAGCTTGAAAGCTGTCACATTTAATGCTATTATCTGTACCTTCTGAATTCACCAGGGTTATAATGAGTAAAATTATAAAAGGTGTCATGTTTGAATGAAGTTGGAGACCGAAGTGAATTTTTAATGTGAATTTAGTGAATTAAGTTGGTTGGACGGTAGTGATGAGTTTGGAATGCATAGAACAGGCAAAATAAATTACTTTTTTTGTAGTAATGGTGAGGTATTTTGGTCCTAACAGTGGAATGATGCAGTTTGTAACAGTTTGTATTAAGTACATAAAGATGCAAAAATTATTGTTGACTACTGGAATTACTATACAAAACATAGTCAGTCAGGAAGGAACACGGGTGGGTTTTAGTCATTACGGTGCGTATTCCAGAAGTAAACTCAAGCATTGATCTCTGCTTAAACATTACTTAAAACTATTTTCAACCAATCAAATGGCTTGAAACGAGTGAAGTTCTGTAATATGGACCTAAAAGGCTGATACGCCCTTCCGCTCCGCCTAGAGCGGGAGGGGTCATTTGATGATTTCTCTTCTTTAACGACTGTGACACAGTTTTTATGGTCGTCAACGTTATCTGTTATAAATAAGAAATGTATTTGTTACTATGATTTTATATATGGAATAAGAGAAATTTGTAATTCTTGGAGTGATCAATAAATTATTATTCTTCTTTATTCTTCTTTTTTCTACATTTTTAAATATTTATGTAGGTAAATATATAAAAAAACATTTAAAAATATAAAAAAATAGTAGCCCACCGGTATCGGGGACAGGGTCCAAGCTACCGGCGCACTATGGAAAATAAGGGTCTTTTGCTGATTAAAAATCTGTATCTCTCTTATTTTTCAAGATAAACAGTTGAAATTTTGCACCAATATAGTACATAATCTATGTATTTAATTAAGTTTACATCTAATAAGCAATAGGTTTTGCTTTCGGTTTTACTCGCGTTTAAACTTACGATTTTGTCAAAAAACCGTAGGAATATTTTAGTTTCACTTGAATGTGTTGAATGTTTGTGTGTATTGACTCTTTTTGAACCCTAAATAACTAAATAGGACTAATAAAACAATAAAATAAATAATTTAATAAAAAATATTTATTAAGCTTACATTTTGAACTTATGTATACTATATAGTGAGTCTAAAATATAAAAAAATAACCTTAATTACCTCAAGTATTATTATCTCTTAACATTAAAATTATGTAAAAGGTAGGTATATAAATATATAAAGGTAGGTTTCACACCTGAACAACCTCAGGATCCGTGATCAACTAGATTCACTTTCAAGAGATGCAGAGTATATTCGTCCAATTCCTTGACATTCTTTTTATATGGTTTGCTATTCGCAAACCATATGAAAATAATTGTAATGTATGGATCCGATATATATAGTAATGTATGGAATACATCTTCGTTAGTTGCCGATCTTGAACACTTTTTTGCATGATGTAGTCTAAAATTTTTGTAGTATTTATTACGAGACTCTTGCGCATCTTCCGAAAGTTGTCCTATTGGTAAGGCACCAAAATGACTTATGATGCTCTCTCCATGAATCAGTAACTTATGTACTGATGATGGCATGTAATACCAATTGTATTTGGTAACATATATTCTTGCTGTTTATAGAGCATAATTACCGAACTTTCTACCATCAATCATGATACCAGATAATAAAGCTTGTAGAATTATGTATAATCTGTATATCATGACCTCATCAACACCTGTTATTTCTGCAGAACAACTGGCATTACGGAAAAATCTTCTAGCTGTATTACCATCATTCGAGTTGCCACTTACTTGCCTTGGTTTATCAATTATTAAGCCCAGCTCATCACGGAATCTTTTTTGTACTGTTGCTTTTTTTTCTGTTTTAGTCGTTTATTTTCGTCATATACCCTTGTCGATATAGAAAAGTATCAATTCACGTCTAGAGCAATTAAAAGAACTCATTATAAGTATTTTGGATTGTAATTTAATAACGAACAATAACAAATTGTAGTAAAGGGTGTTCAGTGGCCAAGCTTTTTATAGGAAAATTGAATAAGGGTGGTGTGCATCATATACCATTATCTTAGACGACCTTATTTTCAAATAAAACGTGTGCAAAAACTATATCAATAACAAAAAACGCCAAAATTTTACCTCAGAAACGTCATACGATACTTATCAATTCAGTTCCCGTGATAATGAATATGGGACGGGTTATGAAAAACCGCCAAAAAAACGCAAGTTTTTTTTTGTACATATTAGGTGGATACCTTGTGCATGAAATTATATCAAATTTAAAACTTAGCCAAGCTTAGCAGACATATAAAAGTCTCGTTGAAGTTAACGTAAAAAATTGTGAGAGTTATATTTTATCTTTTATTATAATTTAAATAACTGACTATTATTCTACATAAAATATCCTCTCTAAATATATGGCACACTATATAGTTATTTCTTAACCAGTGCTCAATATCTAACTCTGAAAATACGTAATTTACAAGTTACTGTTTGTATAATTTCTATACTTTCGTGTTCCACTGCATTTTTTTTTTTACTATTTTGTGTATTTAATAGATAAAAACGAATTAAATATCATGGAATGGCTTCTTATGAATAAAATAAGACCAAAAACATGTACTATTTGCAACATTTTAAAAAAGTATTTTTAATAAGCTCTTGTTCTACGATAATCCATAGTGCGGCGGTCAGGGCTCCAGAGAGAGGAACTTCCTGACGATGCGAGCAGTGTCCAGCAGTACCGCTTTCTGAATGAAGCCCTTGATCCAGCTGCCTAACGAGAGCCTCCTGAGGTGTTGGTCGAGGCTCTTGGCTATTAAGCCATTGGCTGTCACGACTATCGGTACAATGATTGCTGAATCCACCACCCACATGTCGACAACCTCGTGAGCCAAATCAAGATAGGTACTTGATTTGTTTATCTTTCTCAGCTTTCACGAGGTTCTCATCATGTGGGATGGTTATGTCAACAATCATTGCACGCCGCTCTGATTGATCCACCAGCACTATATCAGGCTTATTGGCAACAATAGTCCTGTCAGTGATGATGGATCGAGGATGGATCTTAATTAATATTAAATTATTATTATGTACACCAAAAAAAGGTCGCGATCCGTCAATATTTTCTTTTAACCCCAACTAATTTCCATAAATTTTTGGCTATTTTTTATTATGTTTTTCGTCGACTGCGACTGAATTATGAATAAATTACCAGCATTGACATTCTGATGTTGGCAAAAATTCTTTTGCAACAATATCAGTACTCATTACAAAAGGAATTCAGAAACATATAAGTACTGGTCAAAATCAAAGTCTTTCATTAAAATAAGGCTGAAAATCAGCACTTTCTGAACGCCAATATTACATAACTTAATAAAGGCCAAAACGCCTTAAATGCCTGCACTTTGCCGACTTGACAACGTCCTCCGCTTTTTTTGAATTAGATATTTAATTTTTAATTTAATTTAAAAATATTATATTTTATTTATGAATTATAAGGAAATCTAAATTTATTTATTTACTTTTATTTTTATTGTTTCCTTTTTTCGATATACTTAAATTATGTTATGAATTACTTAAGGAATTCATGGTTTAATAAAGGCTTATTATTATTATTAATTTGAAAATTGAATATCGTATGGTATTCAATTTTTTTCAATTTTATTCATTCTAGCACAACATGATGGTTTAGGTTAATTATACGACTATATTAGTTAATATGACTAAGTACAATTAAATGTTAATATGTGTAATTTTGTCAATATTATTACAAGTAGGTACATAATAGTTACTTTCAAATCAATTTCAAAACTAAGTAAATAAATTCAAGATGAGATCGTGATTTTTTACATTATTTAAATTACTAATATATAAAGCTAAGGAGTTTGTTTGTTTGTTTGAACGCGCTAATCTCAGGAACTGCTGATCCGATTTGAAAAATTCTTTTTTAATTGGATAGCCCATTAATCCAGGAAGGCTTTAGGCTATATAACATTACGCTGCGACAGCCTCTGTGGCGTAGCGGTAGCGAACGCGGCCGTTGCGCAAGGAGGCGCGGGTTCGATCCCCGCACAGTGCAAATATTTGTATGCATGAATAATTATAATTTAATGGGTTTGCACTGGTCTGGTCGTGCCTCGGAAAGCACGTTAAGCCGTTGGTCCCGGTTGCCATACGAACATCTAGTGGCAGTCGTTACGGGTTGTTGGAGCCCTCAAAAGTCTAACAATTTGTCTAACTGCAATGCTTCGATATCGCCTTCGGGTTGTGGAGGTCAGACGGCAGTCGCTTCATGGAAAATGTCGAAGTTTAGCCAAAATCAGCAGTTAGACTGGTAAAGCGGACCCCAGACTCCAAAGCTGAAAAAGCTGCGGATGCGACTGGGATTAACGCTGAGATGATGATGATGAACATTACGCTGCGACCAATAGAAGCGGAGCATAACTGACTCCACGGAAACGAAGTCGCTGGCGGCCGCTAGTTCCATATAAACTGTTTTCGTCAGTCGAAATAGGCCAGCCGTCTGATCATGTAAAGAGTCAACTAACCACTTAGTGACTTAAACTTTTGTCCAGGTTGAAATATACTAGTTTACCTGGTCTAAACATTTCCAAGCTCTGAAGATGAGGTATGATGACCAGATATGTGGGCGACCGTTTTATGCGTAAATAATTGGATAATCTCTTAATGTCCGCTAGTCTGGCGTATGACACATTTTAAAACAATTATTTAATTTGTGATTCGCAGGATAACTGATTCTCAGTGCAGCGACCTAATTTTACGAGTTCATTCATGTGAATAGTTTAAATTACATAATACATAGTATAATACTTAGTATAACAGCGCGGCAATGTCGCCATTCTCTTGGGTACATTACCAGTTGACAGCGATGCCAAAGAATTTTTGGATGCTGTACTCTAATCTATACTTAATACTTATATCTATTATATTTTTATATATTGGTTTGTTTGTTTGAACGCGCTAATCTCAAGAACTACTAGTCCGATTTGAAAAAATATTTTTTCGTTGGATAGCCCACTAATCCAGGAAGGCTTTAGAATACATAAAATCACGCCACGACCCAAACGAGCGGAGCATATTAAAAAAAACATATCGAAACACACGCGGCGAAACCGCGAGAGGCAGTTAGTTTATTAATAATTTTAAGTAGGGTAATAGTTTTATTTAATAATTTGTAGTTTATTTAGTTTTATAAGTTTGTAAATATTATCTGTAGTCCTATTATTAAAAATAAAAACATTCTTAGTATAAGAGGAAGCCATCCTAAGGTTATCTGTGAAATATCGCTCTTTACGATAAGACCGCCCATTGTGTCACCCTTGGTAAAATCTTAATATTTATATTCTTAATTTTATATGGTGTATATAATAAATAATATTCTATCTTACGTTTTGTACAGAATAATGCTAGTTATGGAATGAAAAATATCTTTATTTTATATGAAGAAACGAAAAATGAGAATATTTTATTAGATGTATTCCACAAAGGCTATTGAAGGGGTACAAAAATTGTCATCATTCTTCATAACAATTGATAAAAAATTAAATCATACTAAAAATATCTAATATTAAAACAAAGCCACATCACCATCTCAGCCACATGAAGTCCATTGCTGAACATAAGCCTCCTCCAAGGATTTCCAAAATGAACGGTAGGACGCGGCCTGCATCCACCGCTTCGCTGTTGAAGCCACATAATTTGTTGAAATAAAAATATAAATATTACTTCTACAAAAATATAAAAACGTTTTTGAGCAACTTTAAAACAAACCCTTACAAATAAAATGACTAAATAGTACAAAAGAACATATCCCAGTAATAAAAAGCAAGGTTAAAATTTTCTTTCCATTTTCCTATTCAAAAACATCTTAAGAATGGTCTGTGTGTCCCATACAAAAACACGGTCATTGTTTAAAAAGTCAAAACCGACATAGATTTACTTGAACAAAGGCAGTAAAAACGGTTTATAGACTTGTTATTGCTGTCCCAGCGGACAATGGGAGTGGTACAAGTTTACAGCGATTTTAGTTTTAATTCTCTTCTTGGTCATCATCATCATCATTTCAGCCGAAAGACGTCCACTGCTGGACATAGGCCTCCCCCAAGGTTCTCCACGTCGACCGGTCCCGCATCTAGCGGCTTCCCACGACCTTCACCAGGTCGTCGGTCCACCTTGTCGGGGGCCTACCCACGCTACGTCTTCCGGTGCGTGGTCGTCACTCGAGAACCTGTCGGCCCCATCGGGCATCGGTCCTACGGGCAATGTGTCCAGCTCACTGCCACTTTAGTGTTGCAATTCTTCGGGCTATGACGGTTACTCTCGTTCTTCTGCGGATCTCCTCGTTCCTGATTCGCGAAACCCCAAGCATAGCCCTCTCCATTACCCTTTGAGTGACTTTGAGCCTTCTTCATCATCATAATTTCAGCGTTAATCCCAGTCGCATCCGAAGCTTTTTTGTCAGCTTTGGAGTCTGAGGTCCGCTTTAACAGTCTAACTGCTGATTTTGGCTAAACTTCGATATTTTCTGGGAGCGACTGCCGTCTGACCTCCACAAACCGAAGGCGATATCGAAGCATTGCAGTTAGACTAATTGTTGGACTTTTGAGGGCTCCAACAAGACGCAACGACTGCCACTACATGTTCGTATGGCAACCGGGACCAACGGCGTAACGTGCTTTCCGAGGCACGACCAGACCAGTGCAAATATTCATATTCATGTATACAAATATTAACACTGCACGTGGATCGAACCCGCGCCTCCACGGAGCTTGTCTATATTTCTTTTAATTCTCTTCTAGGTAACGTTTACATTTCATCAACTCTGTCTACCACACTCCTTTGCTGGACATAAAAACTCTTCCCTGTGTAACAAATACCCCTCCTTCACTCCTCTTTCCACTCTTCTCTCCACTCCACCACTCCACTCTTCTGCATTCAATCTTTCGCAGTTACTAATACTAAAGTTGATCTTCGATCTAGTAAATTAGTTTAAGACCTGCAAATCTCAAATTATTTAAAATATACAGACTTAAACGAAAAACAATGTTTCAAACCGAAGTAAAATAAGAATATGGGAACGTATTTAAAAGTTTAATGTGTAAATAAAACTTAAAAATGTAAAAGACAACTTTTTATTTATCAGCAAAATCACTAAAAATTATAAACTACTTATCTTTTTCTATTTTTTTTTTTAATTATAGTAGGTACCTAATATGATTTGATTATGTGATTTCTGAGTGTAAACCTGGGAAGATTTTTGGGAAAATTAATGGTTTATTAAGAGTATTTGAATAGATATAGCATATTTTTTGTCCAAAGCATTGGCATCCAGTGTGGTAATGCTGCCGGTCTTTCGAGCATTTATTCCATTTTCTGATGCCCAATAAGCTCCTGCCCTTGGTCTTAGATAAGCGATTAAACTAACTAAAAGAGAAAAAGGAAATAACTTTCTAACAACAAAATGCTTGTCCAAAGCATTGGCATCCAGTGTGGTAATGCTGCCGGTCTTTCGAGCATTTATTCCATTTTCTGATGCCCAATAAGCTCCTGCCCTTGGTCTTAGATAAGTGATTAAACTAAATAAAAGAGAAAAAAGAAAATAACTTACAATCTAGCAACAAAATACTAGTTATCGCTCATGCCTTGCACCGTATTGAAAAGACGGAATCGGTGGAAACAGATTTTAATGTATCCTATGAAAATCTTCATTCAAAAGCTCTTTCCCTTTGAATTTTAATATAAATCTCGAATCGGGAGTTTATTAGCGTTGGACGAATACCAACAAATGTGAAAATTATGTATTCTTTCGTTCAATAGATATTTATTTGAAATTCTCAAGATTATTCATTATTCACGTCGTGTTGCAGCATGGATGAGTAAAGTACTTTTTTTTTGGAAAAGATGTTAAAAGTTTGTTTAATAAAATTGCTTCTTTCACTTGACGTAACTTATCTCAAACTTTCAGATTTTCTGGATTCGTCAGTTTTGTTCAACCGTCAGCGGCCATAGTCGGTAGATTTCCACTATTCTGCTTACTGAAATACATATTGAGATCTATTAGGTAACTTTTAGCACATATGACCGAGATAGCCGATACCTTGAGCAAATACACAAACTGGTATTCATATTTATTTAAATACTAGCTTTCCACCCGCGGCTTCGCCCGCGTGGAGTTCGGTTATATCGCGCTTTTTAAATTTCCCTCGGGAACATCAAATTTTTCCGGGATAAAAGGTAGCCTATGTCCTTTCTCAGGGTCTAAAGATTGTCTGTGCCAAATTTCATCAAAATCGTTTCAGTATTTTTGGCGTGAAAGCCGGACAGACAGACAAAAAGAGATACTGTCGCATTTATAATATTAGTATGGATAAATAGAATAGAATACTCATAAATATGAAGTAAAATCTTCACATTTATATTCTGTAATTTATAAAGTTCATAATAAAGAGAATTCTATTCTATTGTCTTATTAAACAAAGTATACCAAAGGAAATAAATATAAAAATAAATACATAAATTACAAATTTAATGAAATAAAATAGATTATTATTTTGGTTGTTTATACCTTTATTTTTGATTTCTATTTACTCTTTCAAAATCTAACATAATATAGCATAGTCATTCCTTCCAGGACACATCATTTTAAAACTCTTCTTCCACGATTTATTACCCAAATGACCCTTAACCCAAACGACCTTATAATTTTTAGCATCTACAACAAAAATGTCAGTAATTAATCTAACCCTTTCATGAGTTGTTAGTCTCGTCGAGGATCTAAAGTTTGCGACTCATTAACTACGAATTTTCTATAAAGCACCTAGGTGTAGGGTTATGCGTCAACATTTTCGGGTTAATATCAAAAAGGAAGAATTATTGCTTTTTTAGGCACTCATATAGAAAAGCAACCCCTTCATGAGCATAGTTATATCATACAATCTTACTTCTTATTAAGATAATATACGATAATAAAGATATTTGTATGTATAAATCTTTTTGCGCAACTCCCCGCAAAAACGGTAGCCAAAGCTGAATCCCCGGTCTATCGTACCCTAAAAGTGCTGAATGCCCTTCTGATGGCCAACCCTGAATGTGATGTGTTTGCGGATGAATGGAAGAAACTTATGTGTGTATGTTTGGTCTTCTGTGAAAGAAAGTATGCGAGAGAGTCCACTATTCCATGTTAGTTTTAGTCGTAGTTTTTAAGTTAATTAATGTATTTATTTGTCTCTATGTTAGTTAATGTAATTGGTTTTGTACCGTTTTAGCTAACTATAAGTAAATAAAAAAAAAAAAAAACATCAAGCTTTTTATCATCCCACTGCTGGGCACAAGTCTCCTCTCATACAGAGAAGGATTGAGCGTAATCACCACGCTTGCTAAATGCGGGTTGGCAATTTCAGACTTAAAGTCCAGGTTTCTTCAAGATGTTTTCCTTCACCTGGTAATCAGTCATTGGTTTCCAAGATATACTTAGCAAGTACATATTATAACTTTTGAAAAGTTACACTGGCACTTGCCTGACCTGGAATCGAACTCGCACACTCATACTTGAGAGGCTGGTGTTTTAACCATTAAGTCACCACCACTTGTATGTATGGATGGATGAAAAGATGTATGTTTGTCAGTCATTCGCGCAAAAACTACTAAAAAAAATTGGATGTAATTTGGCAGACATGTAGGTACTTTATAATCAGGAGTAACAATACTTTTTACAACAACAGTCCCTAAATTTAATTTCTGTTTGGTTGAACAATCCATATATTTTAATAATATATAATTTAAAACCAAGTGCTTTAACACAAGTCAAAAAAAAACTAAGTTTAGCTCAAAAATGAAAACAAAAAAAAAATAACGAAAAATTTATATAAATTTAATTATAGTTTTGATCGGTAGATTACATGACCTCTACTCGGTACTAAATTAGATTTGTAATTAATTCAGAAGAAACATCTTTTATGTGTTCAATATGGGCTAATTATATAGTGATGTTAAATTAAATTACACTAAATAATAATCGCAGGTACTGGTATGCAGCAGCAGGCATCTATCTCCGCAAGAAATGCGACTCCCACCACTCGGTCTTTACCCTCAGAAGCCCATTTAAATAGCCACGACTACTGCAAAGAAGCGACGCACCCTTTTTCTTAATAACACCGTGGAAATAATTATTTCTAGCCTTAGCAAACATCTCTGACGTGCTATGCAACCATGGCCAACAGTAAACAAAACACGTTATTAATCTTTTGGTAACAATATTAATCTAAGCAAAACTATACCACTTTCAAAACACTCACTTAAAGTACCACTACACAAAACCGAGAACAATTTCGCTTATGGTCGTCAATAAACATATAACAGTGGGTTTGTGACTGCTGTCAGTCTGTCACAGCTAACGAGGATATGTCGAACGTCTTCAAACGTTGCAATCAGAACACCGATGTCGTTTATTGAAATCTCAGCTCTTACAGCACAGAGTAGGGAACGGAGTCAGAGATACATCTTAATCTATTTTATATAACGGGGAACGTCAGGAAGCGGCGCCGAAGTTCCGGATAGTTGAGGTGTCTTCTCATCCCATAAGCATCCATCGTGGGCGGTATTTTGACAAAACGTTGAACAATAACTATAGTGTGATGTTAGATTCTTATTATTTTAACTGTACAGACACTTAGATCAATTTAATATTAAGGGATTACAATGATAATCTCAGAATATAATAAAAAGTAAAAAAACTAAAACCCAACTACGGCAAAAAACGACGCTGTAAAAGTATAAAACAAGATTTTCAGAATACTGAACTGAACAAAGTAGCTAATGTGTGCACGTCAAGGTGCTGCGGTAGGTAGGTATATGTAACGTGTGACTACGCCTTTCCAAACATGAAAATTTATCTCTTTCCACATTAGCAACTTTATTCAGTTCAGTATTCTGAAAATCTTGTTTTATACTTTTTCAGCGTCGTTTTTGCCGTAGTTGGGTTTTAGTTTTTTTTTACTTTTTATTATTTGTACTATTTTTGTGTTAAAGTGTATTTGTGGCGTATAATATTAAGAAAATTTAAATTGATGAACTAATTATCGCTCATATTTAACATCATTAAAGCATTCTTGTAATTATGTACAAGCATAAAGTACTCATGAAGCTCTTTCAAGTGATACCAAACACGGTATATTTATTTTAATTTTATATTAACATAGAACTTTTTGTCCGCTAGAGGGCACGATACTAAATTTGGTGATAAGCTTTATACCTCATAACTAACAGAATATCAAGGCTCTTCTAATGGTACTGCAGTGGTCTTATCTGATAAGTAGTAAAGAAGCTATGAACGAAAAATGTGAATTATATGCAATCAGCCCATGAATACAGGTAAAGTCACAAGCAAATGCTAGTAATATATATATATATATATTTAAAATGTACAAATAAAGCGCTTTCAAATGATACCAAACACGCATATTTATCTCAACAATTTTTTTTACTGTATGTTTTGTCCGCTAGAAGGCGCCACATTAGATTTTGTGAAAATCCATATAGCCTATAACCAGCGGACAATTAAGACGCTTCTAATGATATGTCATTTGTCGAATTCTGATAAGTAGTTTAGAAGTTACGAGGGAACAGATGAACATACATACATACATACATACACAGCGTATCAAAATCATAACCCTCCTTTTGCTTTGCCGTAGTCGGGTAAAAACAGATAAGAGCTATTGGATTTGAGTATGACCAACACACTCGATCGAAGCTTGAGCTAAGAATACCCGCTCTAACGGTCGCTCGCTATGGCAAACGCAACTCCAGTCGGGTGTTACCGGCTTTCTTAAAAAAAAAAACATACTTTATCCGAATACCGATCGAAGACTTCAAAAAATAGTAGAGTAATTTACGGACAATTGATACTGATACAAAACAGATCACAATATGTATTAAAAATTAATCAGTCACGCGCAATTATATAGATTACGATGTATCTCTGAAATTTCCTTTAGTTTGTGAGCAAGGAAATTGGCGCATTTCATCGATCGAAATAGAAACTATTTTTACCCGACTACGGCAAAGCAAAAGGAGGGTTATGATTTTGACAGGCTATGTATGTATGTATGTATGTATGTATGTATGTATGTATGTATGTATGTATGTATGTATGTATGTATGTATGTTCATCTGTTCCCTCGTAACTTCTAAACTACTGATCAGAATTCGACAAATGATATATCATTAGAAGCGTCTTAATTGTCTGCTGGTTATAGGCTATATGGGGTTTCACAAAATCTACTGTGGCGCCCTCTAGCGGACAAAACATACAGAGTAAAAAAATAAAGTTAAGATAAATATGCCGTGTTTGGTATCATTTGAAAGCGCTTAACTTGTACATTTTGAATATATATATATATTGCTAGCATTTGCGTGTGACTTTACCTGTATTCATGGGCTGGTTGCATATAATTCACATCTTTTCGTTCATAGCTTCTTTACTACTTAACAGAATAAGACCACTGCAGTACCATTAGAAGGGCCTTGATATTCTGTTAGTTATGAGCTATAAAGCTTGTCACCACATTTAGTATTGCGCCCTCTAGCGGACAAAAAGTTCTATGTTAATATAAAATTAAAATAAATATACCGTGTTTGGTATCACGTGAAAGAGCTTCACGAGTGCTTTATGCTTGTACATAATTACAAGAATGCTTTAATGGTGTTAAATATGAGCGATAAGAGTAAAGCGTGGATCACGGGAACTGTGAATCGCTTTATGCAATGTAGAGCAGTGTGAACATTATTAGAATATGTAATGCACTAATGAAAACGACATAAGCTGGGAGTAACTCCACGCGGTGAAGGCGGAAACAGTTTGATAACTGGCTAAATCTCCCATAAAAAGGCCTCTGCACTATATGCCTTCGGGCTTATATTGTTATATGTGCGTGTAGATGTAATATGTCAAGTACCTAGTTTTTAGTTTATCAGTTTAACTTTTGTTAATAATATGCGCCACAAATACACTTTAACACCAAAATAGTACAAATAAAAAAAAGTTAAAAAACTAAAACCCAACTACGACAAAAAACAACGCTGAAAAAGTATAAAACAAGATTTTCAGAATACTGAACTGAACAAAGTTGCTAATGTAGAAAAAAAAGTAAAATTTTCATGTTTGGAAAGGCGTAGTCACACGTTGTCAAAGTGCTACGGTAGGTAGGTATATGTAACGTGTGACTACGCCTTTCCAAACATGAAAATTTATCTCTACATAGTGAATATTGTATACTTCAGAATAGTATTGTATGACATTACTACTGTGTCCATTTACTTGCAACTACATTAGCAACTTTGTTCAGTTCAGTATTCTGAAAATCTTGTTTTATACTTTTTCAGCGTCGTTTTTTGTCGTAGTTGGGTTTTAGTTTTTGCAATAACAACTATTCTTATTTACTCTAATTAAAACAAATTTCGATTCCAGGTCACACAAGTACCAATGTAACTTTACTAAGTTATATGTACTTTCTAAGTATATCTTGGACACCAATGACTGATTACAAGGTGAAGAAAAACATCTTGAGGAAACCTGGACTGTCAGTCTGAAATCGCCAACCCGCATTGAGCAGGCGTGGTGATGACGCTTAATCCTTCTCTGTATGAGAGAAGGCCTGTGCCCAGCAGTGGGACGATAATAAAAAGGTTGATGGTTGATTGATTGAAAGTTATTTTTATATGCTCTGGCATCGACGTACCTACAAATTTTTCATTTAGGTATATTATTTACTGTCGAAATTTTTATTATTAATTCTTTCTTTTATCTATGTCTTTATCTCAAAACAAAAAATATAATAGTGATCTGCTTATGAAACAAAAATATTCACCCATTTCTTGCGATTTATAATAGTTCACAATATTTAACTTTAAAACGCATTAAATAAGAAATAATAACGCAAAAAAGTCTCTACACCAACTTACTCTGTACCCAAAGATGATTGTCACCGATAGAGGGCGCCAGTTCGTAAAGTTTTACGATCACTTCCGACACGACACTGCCTCTTAGTAATCTACGCTACTAGGGGAACACCCAATAGGGGTAATAGGTACCCCTAATAAGAAACTAGTAGTGCTGCGGTGATGTCTCACTCTATATGAATCTGTTCCATCTTGAATCAATGTTGCATCGAATCTTGATTGAATTTCGAAGGGCGTTCGGTTATGATCAATAATTCGAGTCTTTGAATGAGATTCTAATCTTCCAAATTTGAATAATATCCGAGCGGACGTTATGCAAACGTAATCTGGAAGCTGCATCTTAGTTATAATAGGATTATATTCAATAAAGCGCAGTGTTTGTTATTTTTGTGCAACGGGGTAATTGTAAGATACTGTCTTTCTTCTTTCTTTATTTTTTGGCTTTGCATGGTTTGAGCATTTAGCCAATGTCACGTCATCATCAACCTTTTTATCGTTCCACTGCTGGGCACAGGTCTCCTCTCATACAGAGAAGGATTGAGCGTAATCACCACGCTTGCTCAATGTGGGTTGGCGATTTCAGACTTAAAGTCCAGGTTTCTTCAAGATGTTTTCCTTCACCTTCAGTCGTTGGTGTCCAAGATATACTTAGAAAGTACATATTACTTTAGAAAAGTTACATTGGTACTTGCCTGACCTGGAATCGAACCCAATGTCACGTAATTATGAATTATTCATGTAGAAAAAGACGGCCGCGTGCAAAAGGCGGCCTATCTTACGAGGGAGGTTTGGAACAAAGGCATGATGTGGCCACTATGCTGCAATATTGCACTGTTATTTATGAATTATTTACTAAATGCACTTTTTACTACATAAATCACGCTCTTCTATTTAGTAAACAACACTATAAATAATTTTAAAAGTCCAATGAAAAACGAGCGTGACACTCAGCTTGACTTTCCCGCCAAAACTCCTAAGATGCAATCAGTAGCAATAGATTTAATTTTGACAGTTTAGCAATATTCATTACGGTGTTCATCTTGTTGAGTAGAAAACCTTTTCAAAAATATGAAGCAATGATTATCAATATGGCCAATATTGCCTATCCATTGGTGCAAAATGATTCAAATTTAGATTGATGGTGTGTTATATAATTAAGGCGCCGGTGTTTTTTTTATTGCCAAACCTACCAATAGATGCTTTGATTTTCTTTTCATTGGATGTAATATAAAACAATTAGCACAATTATTATCGTATACAATTTCTTAAGATTAGAACAAAAGTCGCAAAAGTAAATGGGGTCATAATTGCATTTTAATTGCGTTTTAAAAACGCCACCGCAAGCCCGCCTGATGGTAAACAATAAGAACCTATTGACTCCAAAAACTGAGTGTATAGTAAGGAAGACGGCAGTTAAGTGAGCTACCATCTATTAATCGATTAACAACAACAGTTCTAAGCCTATTACTATCAATTTGAATTATTTTGAAGTAAATTACTAATCCATTGTTCCAAATGTTCTAAAAATGTGTTTGCTCAACAACGTAAATAACGCAATGAATTCGGTTGAACTGTCAAAATTAAGCCTATTTGCTACAATTACCCTGCTGACTACAAACCCGGGTGTGTTCGCCGCTCCTACAAAACTTTATAAATCGCGGTTAAATTCCTACACCTCAACGTCAGTGCTTATAATGTAGGCATTAGTTGTACTGTATCCGCCCGTCCGTCATCGGGTAGTGACCATGGTTTCTTGAAAATTTTTGCAACACTGTATTACCACGAACAGAGTAACTAACGCTTTTTTTAAAAAGAAAAGAAAGGATTACGCAAGAGTGTATTCTGTATCGTGACAATTATGTATTATTTATGATAAATGAACGTACTTTCTTTCTTTTTTTCAGAACAGCATAATTACTGCAATTATTAGGAATATAAGTCTGATGACGCGTGTTCGCTGTTGTGGGATTCTTTCATGTTGCAGAGGTGAATGAAGCTCCACTCTAAGTATTAATTTTAATAGGTATGTATATCTGTGTCTTTAATTTGTGTCTGTAACCTACTAACACTTGAAGTTAAGTAAAATTGTTACTATTATAACCTTATGGATTCCTGTCTGAAATAAAAGCTTTATTCCATGCTATTTTACAATTAGCCTAAAAAATTTGCCACTGCTAGGACACAGGATTTGAGGACAATGAGTGGGCCGTCTTCTTATATAGCATGTGTCTTTGAATTTTTCAGTCTAAAACATGTCGTGTTTCTTCACCGTTTTTGAGAGAAAGTGAAGTGTCAGCATAAACCGGCTGCTCCAACAGTACATAATATTCCTTAATTTCGATAATATTTACGCAACTTTTACACTCATAGAGACGTTCATAAATTTGATGAAAGTAAACTAAACAGAACTATTACCATAAATATTATATTAAAATAAAATAAAAAAATGAAAACAGAAAATCCTGTACCAGGCCAATAGGTACCTCATAAAAGTATGATGAAAAAATAATGCCGTAAGCAGTTACAGAATCAACTCAATAAAAAATATAAATAAAAAACATTTCTACCGAATAAGTGGCCCTTTTTTTGTCTTAAGTTAAAATCTGAACTAAAATATATAAACATTGCTTTTTTTTAGCACTGCCTCCCATCTACGATTCCCTGTCAATATATACAAATCTTTTTCTTTAGTTTTTCTAACAATCAACATAAATGCTTACAAATTATGGCCACCCTACATATTCAGGTGATGAATGCAATCGCTGCATCGTACAAAGCTTATATTCGCATATTTTAAAGCGACACAAGCGCTGGATATTGTTTTAAAGGAAAATAAAGAATATTTACCTAACAAAAGGCCAAAGCCTGTAATTTAAAACGTTATAGTTTAAAAAATCTAGTCTGTCTCATTTCGGAGAGAAACAAATGTCAGAAACTTGTCAAAATGGAAGGAATTTTGAAGTATTATATGACAGATTGAGACTGACATTAGACAGACCTTGACCCTTCTTAGAATTAGGAGAATCACCCCTCAGACTGTAGTAGTTAGTATAAGTAATAGTAATATTTTAGTAATACTAGGTAGGTCCGTAAAATGTGGCATTCAAAAAGTGTTCAATTCAAGTCATAGAACGTACGTTCATTTTTATATTCTGAATAAATTTTTACTCTTTGTATCCGGAATGTACAAACCTACGCAAAACGTTATTTTTTGTTAAAGTTTGTTCAGAATAAGCAACTGAATCGATTCCAATCATTTTTACACCAAGTTATTATATTTTTTCCAAAATACATTTGGAAATTGTTGCAGAGTGGTTACCGAGCGGTTACAATAGAACATAGTTGCGCGCCCGCCACGGCTGATGGCAGAGGTCAACGCACCGCGCTCGCCCACCCGTGCGGAGCTTTGCCCATATTTTTGTTGAGACAACCGAGTAGAATAAATAGCACGCTCATCACTTTGTGGTTTTTCATTATATCTTTTTGAAATTTTGTATATAGATTCTTTACTTCAGAATACGGGACACTTGTTTCGGGTTTCGAATACTTAAACAAAAAATAATGTTGTAAGTATATTAAATGTTTTTAAAGTAAGTAAGTATTAAAAGGAGGCTTGTGTCTCATTAGTTATAATACTTTAAGTTGATTATCTCAATAATCTTGAAGGAAAGAGTAAAAATGTATTACAAATTTTATTAGAGTTACAAAATTCCGCTTTCAATCGCTGCAGCTGCTTTTTCAGCTTGCTGCACCCAGCAAAACATTTTGCAAATAGCGCTTTACTAGTGACGTCATTTGAAAGGTACATTACAACGGCTTCAGTCCTGCCTTCAACGCCCAGACATTTATTAATTCCACACGCTAATGCAAGGTTGATAACCTTTATGTATTTTTTTTAAGAATATGTGGTGGACTATTACTCTGTTACCCTGTTTACAAACTAAACCTTTTTTTTTACATATTATAAACCAGCGCTTGACCGCAATCCTGCCTGATGGTAAGCAGTGACCCAATCGTTGATGGTAAAGCGCACTAGTTTATTAAGAGCCTATTCACTCCAGCCTTGAAGACACTCAAATTGTAGTCCGACGGAAACACCGCCGCTGGCAAATTGTTCCAGTCCCTCGATGTACGCGATATAAAGGAGGCGAAACGCTTCGTCCGGATCGTAGTGGTGTTAACAACGTAAGGGTGGAAACCAGCCGTACGATGGGTCGTCCGCTGGTGGAACGGAGATGGGGGAATTAAATCATGCAATTCCCTCGTACACTCCCCTAAATGCATCCTATAGAACACCGAAAGGCTGGCTACTCTACGCCTGTGCTCTAGGCTTTGGAGACCAACTCGAGTTAGATCAGGGTCACCAATCAGCCTCTTTGCACGTTTCTTTTATTTCATTAAGAAAAGGACAGAAGATAAAATATTATAAAAAATTATATATTCCATAGACAGTTTAGATGTGAATAAAAACAGAGCTACTAAAAATACACGTGACGTGCGGACTAATATTTATGACAGGACTAAACTAAAAAAAGAATAACTCCTGTCCTATTCTTAACCAAATAGAAATAAAAAGCCGCGCTGATCTTAAATTTTAGTCCGTAAACAACAGAATTGGCGCCAATACCTATTGTGATTTAGGAGTGTTGGTTTTTAAATTTAAAATTAGAACAAAAATAAAGTTGACGCAGCGTAGAGACTGTTTTAGGTCAGCATATTAAATGTCATTCTAAAATAAAATTTAACATGCTGTCATTCTTATGGAGTTATGCGTCTGTGGTATCTACGTGGTAGTTCAGTTTCTTGTACCACCAAAGATGATAAAACAACCATCAAGATCACAAAGATGAATCGTTATGGCGAGGAATCATATCATAATTATATCAAATATTAGCTGTGCCCTGCGGTTTCACCCGCGTAACCTTCTAGCCGAATGAGCTCAGTTGATATAAAATAAGCGACTGTTAAAATAATGGGAGCAATATGTATTACATCCGCGTTTGCTCCCGTTTCCGCAACATTTTTTGTTCCTGCTCTGCTCCAATTGGTCATAGCGGGATGTTTTATAGCCTATGTCCTATCTCAGGCTCTAGAATATCTATATAACAAATTTCGTTGCAATCGGTTCAGAAGTTTTGGCGTGAAAGCCGGATAGACAGACAGACAGACAGACAGAGATACTTTCGCATTTATAATATTAGTACCTATGGATTAGTCCTCCAGCAGGATAATTGCCTAACACACATAAGTATACATAATAAGGCATAAGGCATAGTAAGGCATAAGTAACCACCCACCAGACAAAGTCTTGCCGCCAAGCGATTCGTCGTGTTCCGGCATGATGTCTGGTGAAGCCGTACGGAGGACGGGTATGAGCAGTTGTGTTGCGATGTGTGCCGGGTACGATGTGCCTAATGTTGTTGTGTCGGGAGTTTGGTCGTGAAGGGGCTCCAGATCATCCTCTGGCACAGCTTCTTTGGTCGTGTTGTTGGGTTAAACGTTGCATCACCTCGTTCAACTGCCGTCTTCCTTCCAATTCACTCAGTTTTTTGAGTGCTAATAAGCTAGTGCGCTTTATAATCAACGATTGCATCACTGTTTACCATCAGGCGGGATTGCAGTCAAGCACTAGTTTATAACTAATAAAAAAAAAAACAGTCAGTAGCAATGGGTTTCATTTTGACAATTCAACAACATTCATAACGTTGTTTACGTTGTTGAGCAAACACATTTTCAAACATGTGGAGCAATATAAATATTAACAATCACCATCATTCTCCTGCCCTTATCCCAATTTATTTGGGTCGGCGCAACATGCCTTTTTCTTCCATACATCCCTATCAGAAGCCATCTCGGCAGTCACCCCCTTCTTAGCCATATCATCCTTCACACATTCCATCGTTTCTTTGGTCTAGTGTACTCTTATAGCCATCAACATTCATAATTAAAACTCTCCTCACGCCATTCTCCTCATTTCTCCGTAACACATGCCCGTAACATGACAACCGATTTCCACACAACTTTTCAGCTACCGGTGCCACTTTCAGACTTCCTCTTATGTACTCATTTCTTATTCTATCCATTCGTGTAACACCACACATCCCTCTTAGCATTCTCATCTCGGCTGCATGCAATTGCCTTTCATTCATCCCTTTCGTAGCCCAACATTCTGATCCATACAAGACAGCAGGTCGGATCATGGTTTTATATATTTTCCCCTTAAGTTAAATATTAACAATATGTTACAAAATTATTCAAATCAAAAGTAAAAGTGTGTTATAATTGGCATTCCTACACAACGGCTGCTTTGTACCTACTTATTTCGCTTATCAGAACATCTCAAGATAGCATTCTTAAAAAAAAAACAAATTCAAATTCATTTAAAAAAAAAAAAAGGTAGTTAGGTTAAAAAGGTTTTAATCAGTATCATGAGATTATTTGAAACGAGTATAACAACCCTTTAGGCACTGAAATAAATTAACAGCATGCAAAAGACACCACTTTCTCAAGATTACCCACAAAAAAAAAGTCTAACCAACCGCAAACGTTTCAAAGGCAAAATTAATCTATATCTTCCCGCTAAAAGGAGGTACAATTAACTATAATAATTACTTATTAGTGCTGGCAGATGCACTCTCTCTACCAATTACACACCTGAGTACCCGCTTTTAGGTAAAGGGTAGAATTAAGTGGTGAATTTTTAATTTACCTTTTATTTATTTCAATCAGCCTTAGCAGTCCACTGCTATTTATAGGCCTCAACTATTATGTTGCATATATGTATAGTATTTATGTTATACTAGCTTTCCGCCCGCGGCTTCGCCCGCGTGGAATTCGGTTATATCGCGCTTTTTAGATTTCCCTCGAGAACATCAAATGTTTCCGGGTTAAAAGGTAGCCTATGTTCTTTCTCAGGGTCTAAAGATTGTCTGTGCCAAATTTCATCCAACTCAAAGGGAAAGCGTAACAGACAGACAGACAGACGGACAGACAGACAGAGTTACTTTCGCATTTGTAATATTAGTATGGATTTCTATGTTTATATGGGCCTTGATGCCTGAAATTAATAAAAATATATTTCCGTCAAATATATTACAGCTCACTCCAAGCTCCCTTCAACAAGTTTTCATGATCAGACAGTTGCAGAATTTTAATGCTATTGTCTTAGTTACATAGTTATTAGACCAGTGGTTCCTTACCTGGGGGTAATTACCCCCGCAGTGGTAAAAAGGAGATTCTAGGGGGGTAACACGGGATGGCACGAAACAGTATTAAAATAGCAATAAATAATAAATAAATATATACGGACAAATCACACAGATTGAACTAGCCCCAAAGTAAGTTCGAGACTTGTGTTATGGGCTACTATCTCAACGATACTATATTTATAATAGAAACATATATAGATAAACAGCCAAGACCCAGGTCAATCAGGAAAAGATTGTTTTCCATCATGACCTGGCCGGGGATCCAACCCGGGGCCTACACATCGCAAGCAGGCGTGTTGACCGCTGCGCCACGGAGGACGACACAATAAGCAAAATAATAGATTAATTATGAGATGCGCGTTGAGTGAAAACGAACCAAATATTGTGAAAGTTGCGAATGCAAAGTAATTTCAACCTTCACATTAGTTAAGTCAAATTTTTAGAATGAGTAATCTTTGTGCGTTATAGTCTGACACGGTTTTTTTTTCAATTACACCATATATTTTGGCAGTGTCTACTGCGTGTTTTTTTTTTAAAGTTAGAGATAAGTCCTCATTTATACTTAATTTATTAATCATGGGAGTTCATACGTGTTCCGCGACATTCCCATACTGGTTCACAGGGGTAGTGACGTTGAAAAGGTTCACCAGGAACCAGTCAACAAAGTCAAACAGTGTATCGTACCCGTCTTGACTTACGGAGCCGAGACGTGGACAATAACGGTCAGACTAGTCCACAAGTTTAAAGTCGCTCAGCGAGCTATGGAGCGGGCTATGTTGGGCGTCTCTCTGAAGGACCGCATCAGAAATGAGGTGATCCGACAGAGGACCAGAGTCACCGACATAGCTGAGAGGATTAGCAAGCTGAAGTGGCAATGGGCTGGTCACATATGCTGCAGGACCGACAACCATTGGGGTAAACGGGTCCTCGAGTGTAGACCGCGTCTCGGCAAACGTAGCGTAGGACGCCCTTAGGCAAGATGGAGCGACGACATCAAAAAGGTGGCTGGTAGTGGCTGGCGGAGAACTGCTCAGGATCGAGCTTGTTGGCGTGCCATGAAAGAGGCCTATGTCCAGCAGTGGACGAGTAGAGGCTGATGATGATGATGATGATGATGATGAATGAGTTAAAATCATAACCGTAATTATTGTCAACGAAATACAGAATACAATCAGTTAAAATCATCTCAATGCGATTATCATAGTTACATATTATGTATTACATGTAACATAACCGGAATTATTGTCAACAAAACACAAAATACAATCAGTTAATTTATGATCGATGATTAAAATACAAAATTTTGAATAGTCATTGAACTCTATTAATTTTATTCACTAACTTATTAATCACTAACTTATTTATTAAACGATGTAATCCATCTTTGAAGATAAGGACAGTTAAGACATTGTTACTCGGATAAAACGATTCCAGACTGAATTTCAAATTTAAATTCGTTCCAGGATGTATCCAATTAAGTGCGCGTCGTAGATGACGGATGACATCCTCCCGGGGGATGTTGGCGGATGTCTTGTTGAAAATACGGATGTCGGATTTCGTGAACTATTGTAAATCTATTTTAAATTTAAAGCAGAATAATTCTGAAGGCACAAAAGGAGGAATTATAGGGATCCTTGATTTTTTGTTTAGCTGTGAACTGCCGATCAATTTTGTAGATAAAAATCTCATTGTGAAAATAAAGAGAAGTGAATTTAAACAGAGCAATAAATCCTGTTATGTCCTAGAAATTTTTTGTATTTTCTCTATTTTTTTGTGCGTGTTTGTAGGTATGACGTTGACCCCTGATGTGAACTCTATTAAATCAGCTAATAGGATAGTTTTTCGAGTTTTGTTCACATTGCGCTTTTTTGTATAATTAACGAATTAATTAATTTTTACTTTAAAATCTTATTGGGTTATGAAAGTATAGCAATTATGAACAGTCTAAAGTGAGAAAAAAAACTGCATTTTTTTATAAATCAGGATAAAGGCGACGAAAAATTCCACCACTGGGATATTCAGAATCATGTACTGGATCCATGGTACTCGTTGTGTCGAAACAACCTTTATAAAACAAATGTACGTTTGTCCGTGCACTGAACTTAGAGGAGATGTTTCAGAAATGCATGGAGCCTGGGCCAGCACATTGTACATTTAATGATGGGTATAGTTACCCTGTAGTTAACTGTTTTTATTGTTAATTTCCTATATTTCGGCTTAGTTTTAATACAGATTAAATTTAACTCGGCCAAGGAGTGCAACACAACTACTAATAAATATGGTGGTCAGCATTAAGCGAAATAAGATTTTGACAGTGACATTTGATTGACGTGTCATGTATCTAGGGCTATCGTATCTATATTATCTACCATATGACTGCGAAAAAAGCAAAATATGAATTCCGAACATACGGCCTATTAAATAAGCACAATCAACTCAAATCAACACTCGACACGAACTTAACGGGAAAATAGAACTGTCAAAGTCGCCAATCAAACGTCATAACTACTGTCATGGCTACCTTAATAAAGGATTATCTCACTAAAAAACCGTTTCAAATAATTAAGTATATTGACTTCTATTTTTATTCAAATTAATTTAGTACTATTTTCATGAAAAACTTTAATTTTTTTCCTTTTTATCTATATAGCGTTTATGGTGTGGCCCAAAATCAAACATCTTCTTTAGTTTAGTTAACGAACAAGGTAATCGGCTCCATTGTTCTGCTATACGTATGACCAAACCATTAATTAACGTAAACACAAAACAGACCTGTTTAACACTACTGAAATATAATCAACAGAAACAAAACCAAATAAAATTATAAATTATTTTTCATTCCGGCTACGAATGCAGTCACTGTGCATTCTACACTTTACTGCTTCCCAGCTAAATATAAAACACGCTCTGAGAATAGTTAATTTCGCGTAACTGAGTATTTTTGATTATATCTTTTGGATAAGTCTTGAGGTACAATGAGGGGCTTGTGGCTAATATAATAATACCCAGACAGGTCGGTTGATTAGGTTAAGCTGTAACGTTGATTGGAATAAGACCAATTGAGATTTGGTCTACTCATGAATCAGTTATCACCGCATACGATATGATACGCATGAGATCTTGATAGAAATAAAACGAATTGGACCAGTCAATCGGACCAGTTATGACTTAATTAGATTATAGTAATACATATTGTAATTATTCTTACAATAAATTAATTTAAGAAAATAGTTTTTTTGCATCCTACGGCTCCATACCCCTTATTGAGCTCACTTTAACTAAAATAATATTGCGTCATATTTGCCAAAAATGTAAACAAACATGAGATAACGTAGGCTGAACTTTATTGGGTAGAAATTAAAGTTATTTTTAGCATCGCATCGCATCGACTGCCCGCGCTAATACCTTATTTTCATTTATTGTTCATAATTATTTATTTTCCCATTGCTCGGCCTCTTAGAGAGATAGCGTGATGTTATATAGCCTATATCATCATTAGGAGTAGGACTTTCAAAGGCCAAAGAATTTATTTAAATCCAACGCTTAGTTTCGGAGATTAAGCTCTACATACCTATAAACGGTACGGAGGACGGGTCTGAGCAGTTGAGTTGTGATGTGTGCCGGGTAAGATGCACCAAAAGTTGTTGTGTCGGGATTATGATCGTGGAGGGTCTCCAGATCAATCCTTCTCTGGCGCAACATCGTTGGTCGTGTTGTTGGGTTTAACATTGCATGACCTCGCTCAGCAGCCGTCTTCCTTCCATTCACTCAAAAAACTGAGTGAATAGGCGCACTAATAGGTGTGATAAGGTAGCGCGCTTTACCATCAACGATAGGATCTCTGCTTACCATAAAAAAAACAATCCATCAAATTTTTCCTCATTAGTATAGATTAAACGCCACTAAATTCTCATTGTACTAACAACGTACCAGCATTCCTGAATACACACAAACCATAAAAACCTCGAGATAAAGCAAGTATAAAATATTTTAATTATATTTTATCACCACTAAAACTGTGTAAATGAAAAACCGGGTTCCTTAGTTGGTGAAATCGTAAAAAACTTGTCTTTGCGCCCAACGGGAGAGAGATTTGCAGTTTTCATGGTGTTACCATTGTGGAAATTTCATTATAGCGTTTTATTTCGGCGTGCCATCTCGATTTATATTGTTTCTTTTATATTTTTAATGGCTATGGTAATTAAGGAGTTATCTTAAGATCTGTTTCGTTTTTTAATAAGCTGCTGTTGAGTTTTTTACGAAGTTATGGTCTTCCCTTGAGAATATAATAGAAAAATGAAGATTTATGTGAAGGATAAATTTTCAATGCAATACCTATATACATATTTTTTTTAAGATTGGCACTAGTTATGTATTTGTGCCAATTTCAAGTAAAATAAAATTTTTCAAACGTTCTCCTTTTTTTCTTCATTGGCTTCGCTCTGTTTGTGCATTTAACCAATGTCACGTAATGAATTATTCATGTCAAATAAGACGGCCGCGTGAACCGTCTTACGAGGGAGGTTTGAGGTAGTCATGATGTGGCCAGTATGCTGCGATATTTCACTGTTCTTTATGAATTACTTACTAAATGCACTTACATAAATCACGCACTTTCATTTAGTAAACAACATTATAAATAATTTAAAAGTCCAATGAAAAATGAGCTTGACTTTCCCGCCAAAACTCTCAATGCAATATTTCGAATGATTATAATGCTGCTGAATGTCCCTTAGTAATAACAGGCGCATGGATCAATCGATCAGCACCCTAATTGCGTAACACACTCCAACTATCAATTGGAATCATTTCGAAACCAATTGCTAAACCATTGCTCCGTATGTTAGGAAAATGAGTTTGATATAAAAAATGAGTTTGTTGTAGGGAAATGAGTTAAATAGCGCAATGAAAGTTGTTGAACTGTCAAAATGAAACCCATTGCTACAGATAGTGTGTTACGCAGTCACCCTACAGATTGAGCTAAACTTGTGCGGCTGTCTGTAGATGGGTGGGAAATCTTTACATACTAAGAATCCTTCATGTCTCGACAAACATGTTAAGCCGTTGGCACGTGTGAAGTTGTACTGTTTGCAGAAGATACTCTTTTGTTTTTAAAGTAGACAAGGAGAGATAACCACGGGCATGATATAATAATAATATAAATGGGAAAAATATTAAATATTAATTAATGGGACTAATATTATAAATGGGAAAGTGAGTTTGTTTGTTTGTTCCGGTTTCACGCCATAACTACTGAACCGATTGCTTTGAAATTTTGCAGACGTAAAGTCCGGATTAAAGAATACGATACTTTTCATCCCGGAAAAAATTGATCTTCCCGAGGGAAATCTAAAAAGAGCGATATAACCGAACTCAACGCGGGCGAAGCCGCGGGCGGAAAGCTAGTGTAACATAATTTGGCACTTGATATAATTTTCTGACTTTTAAGACTGTCTGATTTTTTCAAACCGCGTATGAGAGTGACTTCTTTATAATGATAAACTAGTGCTTGATCTCAATCCCGCCTGATGGTAAGCCAGTGATGCAATCGTTGATGGTAAAGCGCGCTAGTTTAGAGCTAGACTAGACATTTAAATTGTAGTCAGACTGAAATACTGCCACTGGCAAATTGATCGAGTCCCTCGATGGTCCCGGCATAAAAGACGAGGCGAAACGCTTGACCCGGGTCGTAGTGGTGTCAGTTGTCAGGTGGTGATGGGTCTTCCGATGATGGAACGGAGATGGGGGAATTGAGTCATGCAATTCCCTCACACACTCTCCAAAATGCTTCCTATAGAACACTGATAGACTGGCTACTCTTCGCCTGTGTTCCAGACTTTGGAGACCATTTTGAACTAAACCTGGGTCTCCAATTAGCCTCTTCGCACTTCTTTCCATCGAATCCAAACTTTCCGGTGTTGTTCTTGTAAAATTAAAATTTTGTACAAAAAAAATTACACTCAAACATGACCATTGTAATCATCAACGTTGTTACAAAAACTCGCAATTAAAAAAGAAACAAAAACAAAAAGTACTTACCCTCTTAATAATTATAGTGTTGGTTTCCAAGCTAAATGAAGGCGTCATGCAAAATGAGTTTCTATCCCCTTGGGAATAAGCTGACAGTAAACTAATTATGAAAATGTTCAGTTTAATCCTTAGGGCACGCAATTCTCGAGCTAATTAAAGGTATCAGATGAAAGTGTTATTTATTTTTTATTTGTTGACCGTTAAAATTAAATTACCTTGCAATAAGCTGTGGGCCAAAATAACCACCACATGGAGCAACGGCCGCCTAGTGGCATCAGCCGGGACTTAAAAGTTGCAGGTCGTTGGTTAGAACCCAGTCAAACGCTTTCATCATCATCAACCTTTTTATCGTCCCATTGCTGGGCACAGGTCTCCTCTCATACAGAGAAGGATAGAGCGTAATCACCACGCTTGTTCAATGCGGGTTGGCGATTTCAGACTTAATAAAGTCCAGATTTCCTCAAGATGTTTTCCTTCACCTGGTAATCAGTCATTGATGTCCTAGATATACTTAGAAAGTAGATACATACATTTCATCTTTAGAAAAGTTACATTGGTACTTGCCTGACCTGGACTCACGCACTCATAGTTGAGAGGATGGTGTTTTAACCATTAGGCCACCATGACTGTCAAACGCTTTACTTTGTGTAAATTATTTTATCACCACTGCTGTCAAAATGATGAAGCAAACATCGCGAAGAAACCGGCGGTTCACTGCGTCCAAAGCCAAGATGGCTGCCAGGAAGCTTTTAATTATTATATAAGTCCGGCGGTACTTCACTCCAGGACAGCTTCTAATGTTATACAAAGCACAGGTTCGTTCGTGTATGGAATACTACAGCCACATTCAGGCTGGTGCACAAAACGCCACCTGGCTACTTTGGATTCGGTAGAGAGGTGTGCGAAGAGGCTAACCCTTTTGTTCAAAACGGTCTCCCCACCCTGGAGCACAGCCGTAAAATAGCCAGCCTATCGGTGTTTTACAGGATGCATTTTGGAGAATGTGAATTGCACGACTTAATTCTTTTATTTCTGTTCCATCATCAGACAACCCGTCTTTCGGCGAGTACCCTTACGTTGTTGACATCACTACGATCCGTACGTCGGGGGACAGGTCCGAACAATTTACCAGATTCGGTGTTTCCGTCTGACTACAATTTAAGTGTCAGTAAACTAGCGCGTTTTACCATCAACGATTGCATCACGACTTACCATTATGCGGTATCGCGGTCAAGCACTTGTTTATAATATTAAAAGAAAAAAAATAGGATTTAGAAACTGACCAATCTAAAACTCTCAACTCGGAAACTGGGCAAAGAATCATTTAAAGTACACACAAAGACGACAAAAGACACGATTTCTTTCAGCGAAAAACAAAGAAAGATTGCAAATTGAGACTTCTCCTGAAAAACTGGTGCCGTCTGTGAAATAAACTGAAATAAAGACAACGAGGGCAAAGAGTAATGATCCCGAACAGTTCCGATGAATGTTTTACATCAGAAAGATGTATATAGAGTTGTAAGTTGATGTTTTCTTGTTGAAGTTTAATATGTAAAGAAGATTTTGTTAATGATTTCAGTCATAAAGGTACTCACCTTGAATTCGATGATCTTTGTCCTTTTGTTTTTATAATTTCCTGGTTATTGTTGTATTTTCCAAAGATATTGTTGCACGTTGAGTTTCTGCGTGGTGACTGATATACCGATTCTCATATACATTCATTTTATCCACTTGCAAATTAACTAGAACTACTAAAGCAAAAGGTAAAAAGTAGTACCTTGAGATGTGCTTTCAAAATGTAAGTTGGACTTTATGCTTACTGTATAAAATAAACCTTTGCCAACATAAAGACTATAATTTAACTCAAAGGTAATAACAACTCTATATACATCTACCATTTCACCCGTCTCCATCGATCCTTCCTGATACGTCGAGATAGGTCACAGACAAGATTGGCCAGCAATACCTCTCGTCTTATTTATTGGACCGACAGACAGACAAATGTGGCCAAATGTATTAATGGCTCCAACTCTCTAAGGTTTTTCTCCACTGCCCTATTAGATCTGATTAGGGTGAGTGGGAATGGTGTAATGGTCCGATTTTTTTGTTGATGGCTTGTTATTTTTTAAACGTTGATTGGATTTGTTTTTGGTAATGTTTTTTTAAGAGAAGCGGCGGTTTAGCGATATTCTAGTGGCCGCGACTTATAAGCTATGGATCTTTTTTTTTGGGATGGGAAATTATCAAATGACCTCTCCCGCTCTAAGCGGAGTGGAAGTACGTGTCAGACTTTTACTAACTAAAACCCACCCGTGTTTCTTCACTTGCCGGAGCGCCACGGCCTTGGTTTGTTTTTTTAAATAATCCGCAACCCTGACGCAAGAGGCACCGGTCTTCGTGGATACTGTCACGATGTGCTGACATCTCTTTGAGGCGCGGGTGAAACACGACTCGGCGTCGACTCGGGCCTGGTCCTTACCGGGCGGCGAGCTGCCCATTGCTCACCACCCACAGGCCTGCGCCTACAGTGGCCGGCGTCAGCTGTGAATCTAAGGTTAGAACCCCGTCAAGCGCTTTACTTTGTGTAAATTATTTCACCAGCACTGCTCTCAAAACGGTGAAGGAAATCATAGTGCAGAAACCGGCATATCTTAGAGGTAAAAAACTTCGAAGACAAGTGATTTATACCAACCCGCACCAAGTCAGCGTGGTAGATAACGGCCCACTTCTACTCACCGAGAGGAGATCTGTGTCCCAGAGCGGTATCATTTTAACACGTATAACGCCACGAAATAAAATGATAAGTTTCCATTCAGGCCATGTCGGACAATGATGGGCGACACCAATATGTTCCGTTCGGGCCGTGGGAGACAATGGTGTCCGACAGTTAGAGCTATGTTTAAACGTCTCTACTAAGCTGTCGGTCAATAATACAAGGCAAAATTGTACGCAACATGACCCGGGTGCGCGGCCTCCTAGATTAGTGTAATCACATCAGCACTCATAAAACATACAAAAATAAAAAAGTTACGTCAGTTTTTCTAAAAATGTTATTTTGCCAACAATACATAAAAAATTGTGTAATGCAATTTTGATTTGTTTTTTCGATTTTAAGGAACAAAATGTGTTCGGTTTATAGATAAATTAAAATATCGTGATTTTTATTAAATCAAAATCAGTTTTATTGTTTTAAACTTAGGTAATAGGAACAATTATCACATTTAAACTTAAATAATTGAGATCATGGGAAAACGTAAATTTTCAATAATATTTACTAGGTTAATTAATATAAATCAAACAGTTTTTAGGTTTAGAAATAATTAAAAGAATCAAAATAACAATCATATAAGAAAGAATCAAAATAACAATCAAAAATATTTAAAAAGAATGATGTACTTTATTAAAACAATCTAAACAAAGAAACGGTTTATTTGGACAGTCTTCACAGAATGTGTTTACTTTTTTTACTTTATTTTTCGCTTTGTTTCTACCTAGAATTTTGACTTTTTCCTTGTAACATTCAGATTCAGATAATGTCCTGCGAGGCACTGAGACTTGTGTGCGCACATTGCGCTAGAGTGGGGATGCTCGGGACCGGGCGACACTTTGACCCGCGCGGCTTCAACGGAAGAAAACTCAAATAATCATACGCAGCAAGCCATGTCGGACAATGTTGGGCGAAATGAATTATCTTCACATTTATAAAGATTTCTGCAGTTATGTCAATGTTTTATAAGTTAGAAATTCATATTTAATAATACTAACAATAAAACAAAAAAAATATTTTTTGTCAATTTCAAATATTTTGTATGGCTTATAGGGTAAGTTAATTGTCGCCCAGCAATGTCCGACATGGCGTTGTACGTGTTAAGCTGATTATGTAATGTTTTTGATTTTAAGAAAATTGTCCCATCAACCCTTTTCTGCTATGTTTATCAGAATTGTTGCACGTTTCCGCGGACATTTATTGTGAGATATATATGTAGATACAAAAATTGATAAGCGTTTAATTGCTGTTTTTTCAATCGACGAACTCTTTTGTAGTCGTGTAATAAAATTGGCTTCTGACATCGTTTGTATGGAAGAAAATTATTAATTTATTTATTTACAAAAATCAATTTTGAATCGATTATCTAATCCATACTAATATTATAAATGAGGAAGTAACTCTGTCTGACTGTCTGTTACGCTTTCCCGCTTAAACCTCTCAACCGATTTTGATGAAATATGACACAGACAATCTTTAGACCCTGAGAAAGAACATAGGCTACCTTTTATCCCGAAAAAAAATGATGTTCCCGAGAGAAATCTAAAAAGCGCGATATAACCGAACTCCACGCGGGCGAAGCCGCGGGCGGAAAGCTAGTAATCTATATATCCTCGGTTGTATCCTTGTTTAATAAATAAATAGGTAATCTCCTACTACCCACCAGGCCACCAACATCAATATCTCTCTTGGTTGTTTGTGTAGTGACTTTTAAATTGGGTACTAACATAAACAGTTATAAAAAGCCTATAACTCGTTTTATTCAAGTATTAGAACCTTGATAACATAAAATTATCAGGATTTGGAGTAATCAGCCCTAAATAACATTAAATTTAATTACATAACACATAATAGGCCTATAATGATCCCACTGCCTGGACACGGGCCTCCTGAGAGGGAGTGAGCCGTAATCCACCACGCCAACCCAGTGTAATGGGCCAATCGCTTTCTTAGTGCCTAAAGTTTCATAAGCACCTATATCGCTGCTTCAATTCAAAACTGCCACAATTCCAAATAACACTTTTTTACAGGACGACTAATCAAAAAAATAAAAACTATTTTTTGCCCAATTCTTTCTTATTTCATAGCAAGTATATACATAATATACTTCGTTAGAAGCGTATTTTTAAGACGCATCAAATGTTTTAATTAGGTTTATAATAAACTAAATACTAGAGGAATTATAAGCAGACAAGTTGCTTTAGAATATAAAAATATGTTAAAAATATGCAAAAATATGGAGCAAAACAACCACAAATCAAAAAAATTATTGTATTAATCACGTTTTACTGTAAAACTTTTAGGAAAATAGTAATAATCGCCTTTCAATTTAATAACATTACTAAAATGCTATCTAAAAGTTGAAACAAATCAAAGTTGTCCTGAAAATAACAAATAAACATATCGAAATTGTTATTAAAATAATCAGTAATTATTTTTAAATATTTTTTTCAAATAATGGAAACAAAAGAAAAATAATAAAACTGAAAAAGCTACTATACAAAAGTACCCTAAAGTTTTCAAAACTAAAAATAAAACAGAGATTTTATAAACTTTAAAAAGTATTCCAAACGTTTGAAATAAAAGTCTATGACATTATACTGTTAAGTTAGAATCAAACATCATCATCAGCCTCTACTCGTCCACTGCTGGACATAGGCCTCCTTCATGGCACGCCAACAAGCTCGATCCTGAGCAGTTCTCCGCCAGCCACTACCAGCCACCTTTTTGATGTCGTCGCTCCGTCTCGCCCAAGGGCGTCCCACGCTACGTTTACCGAGACACGGTCTCCACACGAGGACACATTTACGAGGGGTAAATGAGTCCTCGAGTGGAGAACGGTTGTCGGTCCTCCGGCATATGTGACCGGCCCATTGCCACTTCAGCTTGCTAATCCTCTCAGCTATGTCGGTGACTCTGGTTCTCTGTCGGATCACCTCATTTTTGATGCGGTCCTTCAGAGAGACGCCCAACATAGCCCGCTCCATAGTAGCACAGCATACATAATATATAGCATATATAGCATAGCAGAACAGAACTAGGCCAATCGGCACAAAGGGATATTATTGCAACTGGGAGAAGCCCAGATTGCCAAGCACCACGGAATAAAATTTGATTAAGTTGATGGGTCCTAAGTAGGTATGTGCTGTTACAATTGATTCCAATAAGTATGGCAAAAGCGCCTGAACGCACGGAAATTAGTTCTAGTTTCTACAAGGTCCGTATAATAAACAACTCCGGATGTAACCTGTACACTGTCCAACATAATATTGCGTTTATTCTGCCAAAGAATACACTCCCACAAGATGTGATGTGCGGACTGTTCAAATTCACAGTCTGTTGTAGAACATTGACACAAAGGCGAAGGAACAAGTTTAAAAGAATACAGTTTACTTTTAAAGTTACCATGACCTGTGAGAAATTGGGCAACGCAGTGGTCAACCTCCAGCCATGTCTTAGCCAGCCGATCGCCAACGGATGGAAAGAACAGATGGAGGTCCTTGGTGTCCGTGGCCCTTGATGGAATTATCCCACCTACTTTGCCATTCGGATAAGAGGTCCTCCCAGACGTCAGTCTGAGGTTAAATAATCTAGAAATTCTATTGAGGTCGCGTTGTGTAACGCTTACCATTAGGCGGGATTGCGGTCAAGCTCTAATTTAGAATTTATAAAAAAAACATTAGTCTGTGGCTAGAATTTTAAACGTTTAAAAATCTTTTCTATTCCCAAACAAAGAACTTTATTCAATTTAAAATAGTGCCTACTCTTCAAAAACTACCCACAAACAAAAATAAACTTCTTCAAAGAAAGCCAAGAGCAGCTGGTCCTGAATTATGTGTACCTTCCCTTTACATCTAAACAAGATGACCAACGAAGCGACCCCTTAAACGAACCTTGTGGCCACAATATGCAGAACCCTTTACGTTGGTCAATATTTATGAGCGTCCGAGCAAATTTACCGAACAAAGAGGTCAGTGTATTTTGGTCTTCACTTTTAGGACCTTATTTTGTAAGTATTAAGGGTGATTATTGTTATAACCACTTTGAAAGTTTTTGTAACAAGTGGCTTTGATGTGTGGTGAATTTGTGTGGGATGAATGCTGATGAGTGTGGCTGTGATTTTGAGAGGTGAGATGAAGTGAAAGGTTTCTTTATTTTACTGGGTGTACTAAATATCGTTATTGAAACACACTTTTTTGTGACCATACATAGTCACCGTCAGCGTCTTTCAGGATTAGTACCTCTATATTTGCTCCATGATTAGTACAGTCCCGTATACAGGGATGTTTCGATAACGTGTCTAGGCGCAATACTAACTCCATTGAACGTTTGGTCATCCAGGGCAAAGTAGAGGGGAACAGACCTCGTAGAAGGTCAGCGATGAGGTGGACCGACCAAATCAAGTCGGCAGTAGGGGGACCTGTTAGTGAATGCTGCAGACTGTCATCCAGCAGGGATAGATAATAATAATAATAATTTATTGACACAACGACACATACATTAGTATACACAAATTAACTAAATGCTAAACAATGGTACAAAAGTCTGTATACAGATATTGCGAGCCCTGCCTCTTAAACTAGGGTGACCTGTATCTTAAGAGACAGTGTTCAGTACTTTGTTTTCTCGGTGGTAGGCAACAACATCAGCCGCCGGCATAAGTTACCACCAACCAGACAAAGTCTTGCCGCCAAGCGATTCGTCGTGTTCCGGCATGATGTCTGGTGAAGCCGTACGGAGGACGGGTCTGAGCAGTTGTGTTGCGATGTGTACCGGGTACGATGTGCCTAATGTTGTTGTGTCGGAAGTTTGGTCGTGGAGGGTCTCCAGATCATCCTCTGGCGCAGCATCGTTGGTCGTGTTGTTGGGTTAAACATTGCATCACCTCGCTCAATTGCCGTCTTCCTTCCTATTCACTCAGTTTTTTTGAGTGAATAGGCTTAATAAGCTAGTGCGTTTTACCATCAACGATTGCATCACTGCTTACCATCAGGCGGGATTGCAGTCAAGCACTAGTTTATAAATAATAATAATAATAATAAAAAAAAACTTAAGTTACTTACAAAAGGATTTATACATACAACTGTGGATTTCGCCACTTATTGCTCTTGTCAACATTCAGATTTAAGTTACAAAATAAATACTGTAGTAAATAGATGGAGAGAGATCGTGCGGCGTGCGACATCAAAGTCTCGAATTCAGTCATAGTGACCACGACAGTTCTGTCAAGAGCAAAACGAAGAAGAAGAAGACATAGTCACCATGACTTATAAGTAGTAAGTAAGTCGTGGTGGCCTAGTGGATAAAACACCAGCCTCTCAAGTATGAGTGTGTGGGTTCGATTGCAGATCAGGCAAGTACCAATGTAACTTTTATAAGTTATATGTGCGTTCTAAGTATCTTGGACACCAATGATTGATTGAAAGGTAAAGGAAAACATTTTGAGGAAACCTGGACTTTAAGTCTGAAATCGCCAACCCGCATTGAGCAAGCGTGATGATTACGCTCAATCCTTCTCTGTATGTGAGGAGACCTGTGCCCAGCAGTGGGACTATAAAAAGGTTGATGATGGTGATGATGATACATAGTCAATTCGCGCGAATAAACTCGCTTGAAAAGTGTAAATCGTCAGTTTTAAAAAATATTATTTCAAGAAAGAAGGGCCGTGACTAATTTATGCTGCTCTGTGGAATCTATACATACGGTATCCTTCCGTGCCTCGGATATCAATTTAAGTCGTTGGTTTCGGCACGTGTTTTCAATTACAAATGACATTTCGATTATATATATTAGAGATCGCCATTTATATAAAGATTATTTCATGTAAATGTGTAAAACGCGATATTTATAGAAAAAGGTGTTTTTTTTTATAAGTTATAAACCAGCGCTTGACCGCAATGCCGCCTGATGGTAAGCAGTGATACGATCATTGATGGTAAAGCGCGCTAGTTTATTAAGAGCCTATTCACTCTAGCCTTGAAGACACTCAAATTGTAATGTGACGGAAACACCATCGCTGGCAAATTGTTCCAGTCCCTCGATGTAGGCGGTATAAAAGAGGAAGCGAAACGCTTCGTCCGGATCGCAGTGGTGTCAACAACGTAAGCGTGGAAACTCGCCGTACGACGGGTCGTCCGATGGTGGAACGGAGATGTGGGAATTAAATCATGCAATTCCCTTGCACACTCACCAGAATGCATCCTATAGAAGACCGAAAGGCTGCCTACTCTACGCCTATGCTCCAGGCTTTGGAGACCGCTACGTTTGTACGGGGGAACCCTCGGTGTGCGAGTCCGACTCGCACTTGGCCGGTTTTATTCTATAAATATCGCGTTTTCCACTCTTACCTATACTCACGTATAGGTGAGAGACTCACGTATAAGTGTAGTAAGTAGTAGTGTGTAGTAGCGTAGTAAGTAGTGTGTGAGTAAGTATTTTTTTAAATATGTTGCCCCATTCTAGGAATTTCTCCTGTATGCTGAGCGCGTTTACACATACACAAACAGCCAGACCCGAAACAACTACTTGTAGGTCATACAAATTTTTTTCCGTGCGGGATTCAAACCCACTGAACCGTATCGTCAATAATAAAATAAGTGGGATTACAGCTCACAACAACATCATCCTCCATATCCCAACTTACCCAAACACATCTCAAAAAGATGCCATCTTGAAAACTGATCGAAGACATTTCCGAAATCATTACCCATTGTCCCATAATCCATCTGAAGCGTGAATATTTTAAATTCGTCGTAATACGTCACATGGTTCCGTGCCACAATAAAATCTTTATAGCTATTGCTTCACATCTCTCCTTTATGCTTTTCTTGATCCCGTATGGCAGGTTTACGGGGTATTCCAGCTAGAGACACAGTGCCGTTGTGTGTTTAGTCTATATGAAGTATTGGAGTAGTGGCCTGAAAATTTTGGTGGAAATATTTTTAAGCTATTCATCACCATCTCAGGGTTAATCCCAGTTGCATTCGAAGCTTTTTCAGCTTCGGAGCCTGGGGACCGCGTTTTTTTTTTTTCTTAATTACTATAAACTAGTGCTTGACCGCAATCCCACCTGATGGTAAGCAGTGATGCAATCGTTGATGGTAAAGCGCGCCAGTTTATTAAGCCTGTTCACTTAAAAATCTTAGTAAGTTGGAAGGAAGACGGCAGTTGAGCGAGGTGATGCAATGTGAAACCCAATAACACGACCAACGATGTTGCGCCAGAGGAAGATTGATCTGGAGACCTTCGCGACTAACCTCCCGACACAACGTTTGGCACATCGTATCCGGCACACATCGCAACACAACTGATCAGACCCGTCCTCCGTACGGCTTCACCAGACATCATGCCGGAACACTACGAATCATTTGACAGCAATACTTTGTCTGGTGGGTGTTAACTTCTGCCGGCAGCCGATGTTATGGCCAACCACCGAGAAAATTGATCGCTTTACAAATCCAATTGATGCTTTATCGCTGTTTAATGAATCATCCGCTTTACCAATCTAACCGCTGATTTTGGCTAAACTTCGATATTTTCCGCAAGCGATTGCCTTCTGACCTCCACAACTCCAAGGCGATATCGAAGCATTGCAGTAAGACCAATTGTTGGACTTTTGAGGTTTCCAACAATCCGTAACGACTGCCATTAGATGGTCGTATGACAACCGGGACCAAAAGATTAACGTGCTTTCCGAGCCACGACCAGATAATTTTAAGCTATTTTATAGTATGATTATTTTCTAAGAGGATAAGTGACAGGTGTCAAATTGATTTACTTTAAACTGACAGAACATATTCGCAACACTAACTCTAAGTTGTAACAATTTTTTTTTTCACTCTCTCCCTTCTTCTTCACTGTCCATCGTGATATAGTCTTTTTCGTATCCATAATCTGTGATCTTACTATTACTACCTATCTGTCAATCTGCGAAAAAATATTTTATTATAACTTAACAAGAAATATATTAAATTATTTTAATTTGCGCTAAATTCTCTCCGGCGTTTGATGGTTTATTAATCGTTCGCACGTGTTCTTGGCAAAATTATGGCGTCTCTCCCACAAAGACGTATTAATCAAGAATTGAATTGAATTGAATCACACTGCGCTCACAAAGCATAGGTTACTGACATTATTTAATTGATTAAGGTTCACCGACAGTTGCTAGAGGTATTTTACAAATACATACAAATTATTGTGTCTTAACTCTTAAATCTAACTGCACAACAGGCAAACACCAGATGCTAAGTGCTCTTTGCAGTTTTATCAATGTATGCTTATATTCTGACTAGAATGGATTTGAAATAACTAACACACTACTGACGTCTGACAAATGTCGATACCGAGTCACTGTGGGCGTCAACCAGGTTGCTGCATTCATTTACCAGTTTGCAAATGTAAGGTACAGGTGAATTAGCACCAGACACTGTGAGAGGTAGAGCTAAGGGTGTTATGGGTTTACAAGGTGTTCTACGTGGACGTTGCTCAAAAAGCCGCTGTCAAATAAGCTACGCGCCAAAATAACCACCACTTGGAGCCCTGACACAGCCTTCATCGGGCAAGGGACTGGGGGGGGGGATTACTACGTTGAACGCGTCGCGCTGGACCTCGGCGGCGAGGTCGGTAGGTCGGTCTTTTGTATTTTGTACTAGTGGCCCTATTGGCCTCTTGGAGGAGGGTAATGGGGTCATCAGGGTCGGTGAGAACGTGCCTAGGTCGGCGAAGCTTGCTAATTTTGGAGGGGGTGTATTTTACTGCCGCGACAACCAGAGGGTTGTGATGTTCAGCGGCTGTGTCAAAGAAACGCTTGGAGAGGCGTTTCATGAATTGCTGGATAGTGGGGATTTTGAGATCTAGATGGAGGTTCTCATTGCGGACGAACCAAGGGGCGTTTGTTGCTCTACGAAGAAAGCGGTTTTGGAGTGTCTGCATCCTATGGATATAACTGGGCTTGGTGTGTGCGAAGACTACACAGGCGTATGTCATGATGGGATATGCAGGCTGTGTACAGGCGCATTTTGTACTTGAGGGACAGCTTGCTGCGCGGGTTGAGGAGAGAGTGGAGATGATAGAGTGCGTAGGCGGCACGCGAGCGTACCTTCCTTAATCCTTATATGCTCTCCGAAGGCGAGGTGTTCGTCTAGGATAACACCTAGGTACTTGGCTCGCTTTTCCCAAGGGATCGGCTTGGCAGACATGATGATTTGTCGGGGAAGGGTGAGTTTGCGTAGCGGTCTCGAGTAGAGTACCGCTTGGCTCTTTTCGGGATTAACTTCTATTCTCCATTTTTTTAAACCAGTCAGCAAGAGCGTTGACAGCGGTTTGGAGATTTAGTCTTATTTGATTGGGGATGGTTCCTGAGCAGTAAATGGCTGTGTCGTCTGCGAAGAGAGCGAGGTGGGCCTTTTTACTTTTGGGGATGTCGCTGGTGAATAGCGTGAAGATCAAAGGGGCCAATACGGAGCCCTGGTGGACTCCAGCCCGGATGAGGGCAGATGCCACTGGAAATGGAACCCTATCTATACAACTACTAGGGAAAACTACTATACCACTACTACTAGGACTTCTACTACTACTGGGGAAGGGGGATATAAACTACTGGTCCGATTTGAAAACTTTTTTCGTTGGATAGCCCTTTAATCCAGGAAGACTTTAGGCTATATAACATCACGCTGTGATCAATAAATAGTTATAGTATAAATTGTGATACGCTAGTATTAGTATAAATTATGGCTTCTCGTACTTGTACTTGAGAGGTCATGACTAGTTAACTGTACTATGCTGTAGTTTCCTAAAAGAACTGAAAGCTTTCAGCCTGAGGAAGTCTGTTCATCACGTACGATTTTCTTATAAACTCCACATTTTTCTCTCACAGCATCTGTTGCTCCCAATACCTCAGTGTTCAAACTCCAAGTAAAGATTTGTCTTTACGACGCATGCACGGGAAATCGATCGTTTATTCAAAGCAGGTGATTCCTTTCGAAGCTCCATTTATGAGCGCTCTCGTGTTGATAGCCTGGGGAATGGTAGCGTGAATGTAATTTGCAAATTGAAAACTATTAATGTAAGGCTTTGATCAATTTAAGTTGTAAGTCACTTTAGAAAGGTAATTAATTTGAAATCAACCTCCACAGAAATCCTGGACTGATAGGATCGCAAATTTACGCATTTGCGCGACACCTCCCAATAGACAATACCCCACCATTCATCCTATGGCAGCATTGACACATTTATACATCCATTTTTTCGCAGATATTTACGATCAAAACTGTTACCATGAAAAAGTTTGTTTTTTTTTTTTTGCAAAATGAAAATCAAGAGTCATTTATTCAAATTAGGCTGAGAATGAGCCCTTTTTGAACGTCAATATTACATAAGACAGTCCCCCAAAACGACCACCCATCGACACTTCCTAGTGCTTTCGCTGGGAAGAAGAAGTGGTGGAACAAACTCCCCAGCAGCACAGCTGTCTGTTCATTTAAAAAAACACATGACTTTATACAATAGTATGTATAGTGATGAACATAAGAAAATACAACAACAATGAAATTATTTACCATATGCCAGCTACCACGCCGAAATGCCAGCAAAGCAAACAAAAAAATAACTTAAATATATATATCGACGCTTGAAAGGCAATCATATCTATGCGACAAAAATTCGTAAATTGAGTTTTAGACACCATTTGAACCGCTAGATTTTTCTGCGTCGTTTGATGTATATAACTCAATTTAAAAATTTTTGTCGCTTAGATATGATTGCCTTTCAAGTGGCGCGGCGATATATATATATATACTAGCTGACCCGGCGAACTTCGTTCCGCCTTAAAGGCAATATCACATGACTACTTTTTAAATTAGGATAATTTTAAATAAATGAATATTATTATTCAATGATTCTTTATTTATTTGGGAGCACAATCCTGGCGATTCTCCGGAAATCTTTAATGTGCTACAATACTCGCAAACAACATCCATTGGCCCAATGCGAACGCCATTGCGCTATATTATATGCGTATTGAAACGCTGCCCGATTCAAATCAGTATTTGATGAATTTCTTCTTGTGTTTCGTAAATTATCTAGCGCTTGATCTCTGAGGTTTGCTCGACGATTTTGCATTGCCAACCGAGCCATTTCACGGGCTGCCTCCCTTTGCTCTGGTGAGTGAGAAGCACGAAGTCGAGCCATACTAAGGCTGCGCCTTCAAGTGCAATTTCTTGCTCTTCTTCAGTTTTTTTTTTTGTTGTGGATGGGAAATCATCAAGTGACCTCTCCCGCTCTGGGCGGAGCGGAAGGGCGTGTCAGACTTTTATTGACTAAAACCCACCCGTGTTCCTTCACTTGCCTGTGCAACGGCCAGTGCCATGGTTTCTTTTTTAATCAACCCGTAACCCTGTCAACCCGGACCAGGGTCGGACGCGAGAGATCGCCGCCGATCGCCGCCACGAGAACACGGCTAAGCTCTATCCAAGCCGGGCAAACCTTCACCTTATGCTCCACCGTGTCCTCGGGGTGATGCACACAGTGGTCACCCTGGCGTTTCCTCCCGCCTTATACGGAACAGGAACCTCCCGAAACAGCCGTGTCCGGTGAGGACCTACGTCAGTCGGAAGGTGAGGAAGCCGTGGCGCCTCTCTAGCTACTCCTCAAAGAGAGGACTTACCGCCGCTATTGCGGAGTGCTCAGTGCTGGATTGCGACAATCACACTTTCCATGTCGCCATGAGACCCCGCCGGAGCTCTGTCCGCTGTACTGCGATTTGTCGCGGCAACAGAGTTATGCCTCCTCTCATCACTCCCACATGTGGGCGAGGGATAGTGTTTCTCCACAATTTAATGGATGTTATTATACATATAAACGTTTCTTTTTAATTACTCTATCTATTAAAAGAAACCTCATCAAAATCTGTTTCGCAGTTTTAAAGATTTAATCATACAAAGGAACATAGGGAAAGAGAAAGTAACTTTGTTTTATAGTATGTAGTGAAGTGGTAAATGGTACAGCAATACAATATTAGAAATTTTGAAGTTGAAGTTTGCTTTGGGGCTTCTATTAAAAAAATTAAACCGGCAGAGAGCATTTATATTCCTTGCTTTAAATAAATGCATCAAAATTCAACCGGTAAGACTTTTTTTAATAGGCTGAGTAGTGTAGGAGTGTGTTTGTACCATTTTAAACAAATGAACCGCTAACTTATATTTTGACTGAGTTGTTTTGTTATTCCATGTCAGTTGCGTTTTGTTAAACCATGTCTTATGTCACGTCACACGGGAACGACAGGAACCGCGGGAACGGGATAAAAGTATCCTATGTGATATGTCCTTCTCCCAGTTCTTATCTACCTCCCTACCAATTTTGAGCCATACTGGTTAAGCGGTTCTTGAGTTATAAATATAGTAACTAACACGACTTTCATTTATATACATAGACTTCATTCAAATCGGGCCAGCCTAGGAGGAATTCAGTGACGTACACACGTACAGCAGATTTAGGATGGAAAGAAGAAACCCATGGAAAGCATTGTCATCTACATTTGTAACAAAGATATCATACCTCTCTCTGCCCCTAGAGCTCTTGTTTCTGTATCTTTAAGTAAAATAAAAAATCTTAAATAATTATTTATTTCTATTTATTTTTTTCTCTTTTAGTTCATAAGTACAAATTTAGTTAAATAAAAAAAAATATCTTTTTTATTTTTTCGCCTTTTAGTTCTTATGTACAATTATATTTTTAAGTAACTAAAAAAATTAAAAAAAACTATAAACTTGTCTAAAAACAAAAAAAAACTTGTGATTGACCGGGTTTGAACCGAGGAACACCAGCCATCGCGAGTAGACCATACCAATATTGACTACGCTACAGCCGCTATGTCAAGCCGCGCGAAATTAGCGCCCATATTATGCGTGAAAAATTGCGAAAGAGAAAACTCGAAAATATGCGCTTCCCCAGACATAAGACTGAGCTAGATCGATTTTTCGTCCCCGAAAACCACCACATATTAATTTTCAGCGAAATCGTTAGGGCCGTTTCCGAGATCACATGCTTCTTCAAGCGATTAGCGCCATCTGCCGGGTTGATTTGTAAATCTAAACGATCCAGGTCGCCACTCAAACGCATACAGAAAAAATCATTAAAATCGGTCAAGCCGTTTAGGAGGAGTTCAATGACATACACACGTACAGCAGAATTATATATATAAAGAAGATATATTTAAGTTAATGAAAATGTAAATAACTAAAAACTTATTCTTAAACAAAAGCCTGTATAAAGAGCGTGACAGCTCACATATTAATGCATTTTTATTTTTATTTCAATATTACTAATTATACACATTTATAAAATGAATGATAACAACAATGTCCAACTTGACATTTAATAATAAAATATTACATTTAATTGACATTAATAATTATTTTAAGAATTTGTATTTGACAAGAGATAGACATAACAATGTTATGTATTATCTTTCTAATTACTTTAAAAGACAGATAGCTGTGTCGCTATCATATTTTTTTTCTATTACAGCCAAGAATTTGGCTAAACAACTTGCTTCTTTTGAGCAATGCAATGACATTCGAATTAATTCTGCCAATAATTTGGTATCAGTTGACATCATTAATAATTTAAATTAGAAATTAAGACAATAGAGCCAACCTCTAGCTATAACAATATACAGGATTACAAAGGTAACTCGGGAGGAAATTTAAAGTCAATAGATAATATTAATTTGGTGCATCAAAATATTCAAGGATTTATGAACAAAGATTTAGAGGTTGATTTATTCATGAACCATTATGGTATTGATATTCTTTGCATAACCGAACATTGGCTAAAAAGTCACCAGTTCTTGTTTAATTTTAAGAATCACCAGGTTGGTAGTTCGTTTAGCAGAATTAATGCTATACATGGTGGCTCATTAATTTTAGTTAGTAACCTGTTGAAATTTAAAAATCGTAAAGACATTGTGGGCCTGTCTGTTGAACGAACAGCTGAAATTGCCTGTATAGAGTTGGAGGGCTTCATTGTGTTAAGTGTGTACAGACCCCCTTCAGGATTGTATGACTGCTTTGAAAAGGTAATGGATGAAGTCTTACACAAGATTTGTGTTTCAAACAAAGCCATTATCGTTTGCGGTGATTTTAATATTAATTTATTAGAGAACTCTGGTTATTGTAATAAAATTATAAGTCTATTTCAGTCCTACAATCTTGTAAACCTATTTTTGGAGCCCACAAGAATAACACCTACTTGTGCCACGTGCCTAGATAATATTTTTACAAACATAATACCAATCCACAAAGAAGTTTTAAATTTACTTGATTCTGATCACTGCGGACAAAGGATTACTATTCCAAACCATAGTAAAAAAGTGGCCAAAAAGGATATCACTGTTAACCCCAAAACTGAAAGCCGCTTGGAGGTTTTTAGATTTGATCTCATCAATAAATTGCCAGTCTTATCCAGTGCTGTTAAAGCTGTTCCTAATCATCTCTATAACAATTTTTTTAATATATACTGTAAGCTATTTGATTCCACCTTTGTTCCCAAGACTATCTCTGTTAATAGTAAAGCATCTTTCTCTGATTGGGCTACCATCGGTATTCATACAAGTAGAACTCGGCTTTATGAATTGTACAATGAGAGGATTTATATTAACACTGTTGAATTCAATTTATATGTTAGAAAATATTCAAAATTATTCAAACAAGTTTGTTATATGGCCAAGTCACGTTACTTGAGTTCAAAGATAAAGAACAGTGGCAATGTAATTAAAACGACTTGGAAAATTATTAATAGTGAAACGGGAAGGTCCAGTGATAGAAATACTGACTATAGCCTGTCTATTAATGACAACATAATTAAATCAGACTCGCAAGTCTCTGAGGCATTTGAAAATTTCTTTTCGGATATTCCTGTTTCAACTACTAAATCCCTAAACTCATCACCTTCTGTTGCGGAGTCTTTGCTTAAAGAAAATGTTAATGTTTGTGATTCGGAGTTTCATTTTGAACATGTTATCAGTAGAGATATAATTAAAATCTTTCACACTCTGAATGTAAAAAAGACTGCTGACCTATGGGGTCATTCGGTGGAAGTTGCTAAGTCTATTATTGATATTGTGGCACCCACTCTAGCTGTTATCTTTAATGCTTGTATTGACTGTGGAGAGTTTCCTGATCTCATGAAAAATAGTAAAATAATACCTTTGTTTAAATCTGGTAGTACATCAGACCCCACAAATTATAGACCTATTTCTGTACTACCTACCTTTAGTAAAATTTTTGAGAAATTAATTTTAAACCAAATGCTAAATTTTTTTAATAAACATAAATTATTACATAGCAAACAGTTCGGTTTTACAAGGGGTCGTTCAACTACTGATGCCGGTGTTGAACTTCTAGGTCATATATATAATGCATGGGAGGATAAATGCGATGCCTTGGGCATCTTTTGTGATTTGTCCAAGGCATTCGATTGCGTTCTTCACGATGCGTTAATCAGGAAACTCCGCCACTACGGGATCCGGAACTCTGCACTGGATCTTATTACATCTTACTTGAGTGGTAGGATTCAAAGCGTTGACGTTAATGGAAAAAGATCTTCTGGATCTTTAGTAACAATGGGAGTCCCACAGGGGTCAATTCTTGGTCCTTTTTTGTTTCTTATTTACATCAATGACCTGCCGTACCTAATAAAGGATAACCACGATATAGTGTTGTTTGCAGATGACACTTCACTTTTATTTAAACTGAAACGTCAGCAGCAGGTTACTGATGATGTAAATAGCGCGATCTCCAAAGTAGTCCATTGGTTTAATGTTAATAATTTACTCTTAAACGAGAAAAAAACCAAATGCATTAAGTTTACTCTACCTAACGTGAGGCAGGTGGAAACTAAAGTGTTGATAAAGGGCGAAGAATTGAAATCTGACGACAGCACAGTATTCTTGGGTATAACTCTGGATGCTAAGCTTCAATGGGGTTCACATATAGAAAAATTGTCTAAAAAGCTAAGTTCTGCTGCATACGCAGTTAGAACAATTCGTAATTTGACTGATGTTGAGACGGCCCGTTTAGTGTACTTTGGCTATTTCCACAGCGTAATGTCGTACGGCATTCTGTTGTGGGGAAATGCCGCCGATATTCAAACAATATTTGTTTTGCAGAAACGAGCTGTTCGTGCAATTTATAAATTAAGTCCGAGACACTCTCTCAGAGAAAAATTTAAAGAGATTAATGTACTGACCGTGCCGTCTCAATATATTTATGAAAATCTTTTGTATGCTCATAAAAATATAAAATTGTTTAAAAAATACAGTGATGTCCATGATATAAATACTAGGAACAGGCACAAATTTATTGTACCTACAACAAGGCTCAAGAAAATAGGTGGCTCTTTCAGATGCCAATGTATACATTTTTACAATGGACTTCCAGAGGTGGTTCAAGATCTGAGCCTGAATAAATTCAAATCCTTCATTAAACGTAAGTTGTGTCAGAAAGCATTTTATAGTGTGAAGGATTATATTGAGGACAAAAAGGCTTGGGCTTGAGCTGCGTCCGATTTCTATACAATGATTGTTCTTTGATTTTTCCTCTTGTAGTTTTAATATGTAATTGTTTATGTTATTTAGTCAAAGCCTGTATTACACATTACACACTATGTAGCCAAGCATATTGTACGTTACGGAATTGTATCGCTGACAGAGGTGTTCGGCACTTGTGCAGCTGCAACTGCACAGGAGTTAAACTTTCCACAGATTCGGGAACACTGTTGGAGCTGCTGAACCTTGGACAAAACTATCTTAGCATTGTGTAGATTCAATTTCTTAGTATTGTATAATTGCATGGCAAACGTGTGAGCACAATGTACGAATGTGCTGTAAGGCATTTATTTGTTGGGTTAGTCTTTTTTATTGACTTAATTGTGCTCTGGCTGTTGAGAGTATGTCATGCTCACTCAAATGTCTCGCTGATGGTGGCGTGTGTTTTGGGTCATTGGGTTCCCTTCGATATGGTTGAGCTGAATGATGCTGATCCATACGTCATGTTCGTGAACGGACGCCGTCGGAGGGGACTGGTCATCTCTTAGCTGCCACGGCGTATTTTAATTTCTGAATTGATTTTTGTATGTTTTCCATAATGGACGCTCTCAGCGTACAATATATTTCTGCATCGTTCTCACACGGTTGATTTCAACATGAATGATGTAATCAAATATTTGTAACAATAGCTTAAAAATTTAAAAGAGTGTCCATGGAGTTTCTTGCCCGTTCTTCTCCATAGGTACCTACTCTTTGGAATGGGCGACTAGCTTCATCTTATTGACTGACCGACCTTCTGACAATTCAAAAGTGCCTGTAACTGGTTTATTTGAAATAAATGATTTGATTTGATTTGATTTGATTTGAACATCCAACTGCACCATAATTGCATGATACACTATTATCTAATCTACTATCAATTGGAATCATTTTGAAGCATATTTCTAATCCATTGCTGAATGATGTTTGAAAAAATGTGAGCTGCAACTGTCCTTTTTGCACTTTACCTGGAGAGATTGGAAGCAGCGCGACGGCAATAGTTTCTTCAAATACCTACACACCTCCACCTCTGTACTTCACACCTGGGCAGCTTCTAATGTTATACAAAGCACAGGTCCGTTGGTGTGTGGAGTACTGCAGCCACATTTGGGCTGGTGCTGCCAAGTGTCACCTGGCCACTTTGGATTCAGTGGAGAGACGTGCAAAGAGGCTGATTGGTGACCCTGATCTAACTCGAGTTGGTCTCCAAAGCCTAGAGCACAGGCGTAGAGTAGCCAGCCTTTCGGTGTTCTATAGGATGCATTTCGGGGAGTGTGCGAGGGAATTGCATGATTTAATTCCCCCATCTCCGTTCCACCAGCGGACGACCCGTCGTACGGCTGGTTTCCACCCTTACGTTGTTAACACCACTACGATCCGGACGAAGCGTTTCGCCTCCTCCTTTATACCGCGTACATCGAGGGACTGGAACAATTTGCCAGCGGCGGTGTTTCCGTCGGACTACAATTTGAGTGTCTTCAAGGCTAGAGTGAATAGGTTCTTAATAAACTAGTGCGCTTTATCATCAACGATTGCGTCACTGCTTACCATCAGGCAGGATTGCGGTCAAGCGCTGGTTTATAATATGTAAAAAAAAAAAAAAAAACCTATTTTCCAAATCGTCGGTACTAGAGTCCCCTCTTAACAACGTAAATAACTCAATGAAAATTGTTAAGCTGTCAAAATGATACCCATTGCTACTGATAGTGTATTACTTAATTACCCTGCAGTAGTTCACAAAGATTCATCCAGAAAACGAAAATAAAGAGAAAAACCATAGCTTTTGACACCGTGGTGGACTGATCGACTGCCACTTGCGTATCGCGGGTTCGATTCTCGCACGGAACATATTATACAGGGTGTATCTGACACTGTAACGCAAACTTTGCGGAAAAACTAGACCACATGCCACTAATAAAATTATGATAGTCTAGTAGTATGCGGGTTTGTAGGTATGACGTTGATCCCTGACATGAACTCTATTAGATCAGTTGATAAGATCGTTTTTCGAGTTTTGTTTTCATTGCGCTTTTTTGTGTAATTAGCGAATTAATTTTTACTTTAAAATCTTATTGGGTTATTAAAGTATAGCAATTATGAACGGTCTAAAGTGAAAAAATAATAATATATATTCTTTTTAGTCATGAAAAAGCCGATGAAAAATTCCACCACTGGGGGTTCAGAATCATGTACTGGATCCATTGTACTCGTTTGTGCATCGATGTCAGATACACCCTTTATTTGTATGGCCTACAAGTTATTTCACCCACGATACAGTACTAGATCCTAGTGCGGCGCAACGTTTCCAATAAAAAATACATATATATTGGAAACATAAACAACCTACAAAAACATTACTGTCACATAGCCAAAGAACAATTGGTGCAATTTGGTCCCACCAGCCTCTTGAATTAGCCGATGTCTTGGGGCATTTATTTCCTCAATCAAAAGTGCAAGTGGCTTCGAGTGGGACGAAACGACCTAATGAATTCTCTACTTTTAGCTTTCATAAGGGGATTTGAGAACAGCGGCGTACGTGACTTTTTGTAGATTATCTCTACGGACTTCTTTTTTTTTCTGTGATGTATTAATTAGCTGTACCTACTGATGGTATTATTTTTGTACGCTTTTATATTCGAAGTTTTGTTTGGCTATGTATGAGGGTCGCGGAATAATGCTGAGCGATTATTTGTTTTGCGCAGATGAGACGCTTGTTTCACTCAGCCAGTTCTAATTTTTTTGGCAGTTACCAACACCTGCAATAACATCTGCAATCCTAAAAGCATGTTTTAGATGCGTTAACATTTTAAGAGACAAAGAAGTAATATCTATTGAGCCTGTAGTTATGGTTATAGATAATTGCAAATACCATAAAGTAAGCAAAATAATTAAGTTATTGTGATTTGTACAAAACGATCATAAAACTAAACTAAACACAATCATAAATAGATAAAGAAATCATATAAAAAAGAGCAAAAAGAAAATGAATCAGAAAGTTCTATGTGAGACCAAAAGGCTTTTATTTCAGCTTAATGATTCGACATTTAAAAAATAAATGTCGCAGACCTATTCTTCCTATCAGCGTTATCTTGTGGGGCTCGCTGTGATGTCAGGTAATTTATAATATTAATATTTTCTAAATCTAAACAAGCAATGCTCAAAATCTATTACGTAATTGCGTAATTCTTTACGCATCTAGAGCTGCTTATTTATTTTCATTTTTTTATTATTATTTTAATTTTCTTTTTTTCGTGTTTGTTTTTCATTTCATTTTCTGTAATATTTAGCTTCATTACTTCCATTGTTAAGATAGCACATAAGGGAAGAGCGAGACAGCTCCGACACAAGTACTATTGTAACTTACTGGAGCTGCCTCAATTTATGTATGACACAATGTTTGGATGAAATAAATATTTTTGTATTTTTTTCTTAATTGTTTATTTATGACAAGGATTTATTTCTAAATCTTTCGCCACGTGTTACCGCCTTATCCTCGTAGACCAAGAAGGGGTGGCGACTGTATTACAGTCCGGGGGTCGCATTCCGAAGATTACTGCGTTGCTTTTCTGAGACGTTTACTGGGTGTCACTGGTGGATATAGAGATCTGGATGTGACGGTTAAAAAATTATAAAGGCTGCTTAAACCTGCTTACGAAATCAATTTTTGAAAGCATATATGTTAAAAGTAGGTCCGGCACCCGAATTCCGTAACACACTAGTATTATAATTGATTGCGATCGTTTTAAAGCATATTGCTAATCCATTGCTACGTATATTTGGAAAATGTATCTGCTCAACAACTTAAATAACGCAATGAATGTTGTTGAACTGTCAAAATGAAACCCATTGCTACTGATAGTGTGTTACTTAATTACCAATCTGGCTATTATTTCTATATGTTTGAATCGTCACGGGTTGTCAAAAGCCCGGATTTGAGACAATCTATTTTAGTATCGGTTTACCTAGATACTTGGTTATTCAGGTCAATTAAGGAGCTACACCGGTCTACTAAGTCGTGGTGGCCTAGTGGTTAAAAAACCAGCCTTTTAAGTATGAGTGAGCGAGTTCGACTCCAGGTCAGGCTAGTACCAATGTAACTTTTCTAAGTTATATGTACTTTCTAAGTATAATCTTAGACGCCAGTGACTGATTACAAGGTGAAGGAAAACATCTTTAGGAAACCTGGACTTTAAGTATGAAATCGCCAACCTGCATTGAACAAGCGTGGTGATTACGGTCAATTCTTCTCTGTATGATAGGAGACCTGTGCCCAGCAGTGGGACGATAAAAAAAAAGGTTGATGATGATGATGATGACGATGAAATAGCTACACCATGTGAAATATACAGAGGTGAGGTCCTAACTACCGGATTATCACGAAATATGTATTACTAGTTGCGCCCCTCGATTTTACCCGCATATGTTTCTATCCCGTGAGAAGTAACATCGGCTGCCAGCAGAAGTTACCACCCACCCGGCAAAGTCTTGCCGCCAAGCGATTTTGGTGAAGCCGTACGGAGGACGGGTCTCAGCAGTTGTGTTGCAATGTGTGCCGAGTACCTACGATGCACCAAATGTTGTTGTGTGGAGAGTTTGGTTGTAGATGCTCTCCAGATTAATCTCGATCTGGCGCAACATCGTTGGTCGTGTTGTTGGGTTTAACATTGCATCACCTCGCTCAACTGCCGTCTGCCTCCCAATTCACTGAGTTTTTTAAGTGAATACGTTCTAATAAACTGGCGTACTTTACCATCCACAATTGCATCACTGCTTGGTAAGCAGGCGGGTTTGCCGTCAAGCACTACTTTTTAATTATAAAAAAAAAAAACGAAAAATCTGTAGTTATTTTCTAAGTTGATAACTACACTGTCGCATTAGGTTAAAGTCTATAATTATAGATGTAAGGTTATTAAATAAATTACTGTATTTTTAATATAAGGTTAACTTCTCGGGCCTCCACGATGACCGGTCTTGTGCTCCCCGCATCCATCCGCTTCCCGCAACCTGCACCAAGTCATCGGTCCACCTTGTTGGGGACCTCCCTACGCGTCTCCCGGTATGTGGCCGCCACACCAGAACCATACTGACCCATCGGCTATCGGTTCTACGAGCAATATGCCCCGCCCACTGCCAGCCTGTACTCCATTGAAAAAAAAGTTGAAAGTAAAATAAATATAGTTTAAAAAACTAAAAAAACATGCTTTTAAAAAATATCAAACTAAAAAGTTAAAAATAATTTTAAAAAAGCGTGAGGCGCTTTGTGTCATAATTTTTGTATATTAAGCGTCTCACGCTTTTTTAAAAATTATTTTTTACTTTTTGGTTTGATTTTTTTTTTGTTTTTTTAAACTATATTTATTTTCAACCTTTTGGTTCGATAATCATTTTTTTTAAAAAACGAACGAAACGTATTGAAAACGGTGGGACATTTTATAATAATGTAATGTCTCTCACTCGTAGTCCAAAGAGTTAGAGACGGACAAACAAACAAACAAGCAAACATACAAGCGAAGCTAATAAAAAGCATGTAATGAACACGTTAATAGTTCTTCCATTCTCCATTCATCTTTGTCACTCCTGTTCACAATTTGCCTCAATAATGTGGCCGCTTGTTTCATCCACTTACAAGCCTTATACATTTTATTATGAGGGGCACCTTTCTTATAAGAAATCCTATGATGATGGCTCTTGAAGATGTTCGTAATGCTATATGCATCTGTCACGATTTTATTGTTATTGAAGAACAGAGATGATATTTATACTTGGTACTAAAAGCTTTTGATTTTCAATAAGTCCATTAAATGTGCCTAATATTTATAATCCATTTTTTTTATATATACTGTATGTTAAGAAAACCCTGTCCGATCCGTGAAGGTAGTAAGGTATCGTTAACTGATTCTAATAACGCCCACAAAGCCGGGCTAAACTTAAAAAAAAAAACGCCTAAAAAATAAATATTATTTCGAAAAAGTGAGGTAACTTAATGCATGTGCGGTGGGCAACACGGTAGCCATACAAGCGTGGGCGAAGGGGGGCAGGGCACGCGGCACGTAGTTGCATCACTCATAACAATACCGTCTAAAATGGTGTTGTAAATTTTTTTTAAAATACCAAATTCATTAGTATTGTTACTATGATGATTTTTTAAAATTTCATATTTTATTTGGTCATGTGTATACCTAACCTCTATTATCCTTTTGGGTCGGACGGGGTTTTCTTTACATATTGTATACATCCATAAAGCAATCAGAAAAACTAGTGAAAATTAAGAAAATTGTAAAACTAGTGCACAGGCGAAGACATTGTACCAGAAGTCGAGTTGTGTAGAGAGCAAAAATGGCTAATTAATACTATAAGTACTATTTATACCTAGTTTTACAAGAAAAGTACGTAGACTTTTCTTGTTAAAACAGGCATAAAATATATTAGCAGTATTTAAGAGGGGACTCTAGTGGCGTTTTCTCTATACAAACTTATTCCGCTGTTTTCATCGTGGATAACACTTTTAGAGCAATTATTCTATTTTATACAATTTCACATCTTGATTAAACGTTCCTCTATCATTTGATTTTTTCGAAAATTTTATTAGTAAAGGAACTATGATATTTCATGGTGTATATCTCACGCCTACACTACACCAATAAGACGGAGGACATCGTAGAGTATATACGCCTGAAGACAAGATACCACTTCAAGGATTTCGTGGTGCGCATACCGAATTGTTTTCTGCCCATCGTGATGGAAGAGGACTTCTGGCCGCAAGACGTGGTTTTCCGTCGCTTCCGCGGACAAATACCACAGAACAGCATAAGAACATGCTAGTAGTAGCGAAGCACTATTTTATAATATAAATATATGTATGTTTAGGTTAAGGTATTTATGTATGGGCCTGCGTCGCGTGAAATAAACAAATAAATAAATAAAATTTCAAAATCCCGAAAAATAACCCTTTCTTATCGCGATGTTCAGACGACTATCACCCAAATGTGAAAAGTTTTTGACAAAAATAAAATGATAGAAGCATAGGTATACTTTTCCTAAATTTTGATATAAAAAATTATTGAGATCTGTCATGTTTTGAAAAAGAAAACAGCGGAAAACGAAACATCTTTTGGTCAACTTTTTGTAGGTAAAACCAACCTGAGCTGCAACTGTTGCTTCGAACTTTACAGGAAGAGGTTACTCGCGGCGCGACGGCAATAGTTTCTTCAAATACCTATTTTTGAAATTACTCGGCACTAGAGTCCCCTCTTTTTTCCTGATGGCTGATGAATAAAAATGTAGGAAATATGTTTTTGTGTTTCTGTTTATTCAGCCAAACTTATACTACCTAATATATGACAATTAAAAACAACATGACAACGAATAATAAATACAAAAAAGGAACAATAGAAAAATATAAATAACAAGAAGGTCTTTCCATCAGGAAGGTACTTTGCATCGATCTCGATCGTGCACATGCTCCCCCTTTCAAAGCAGAACGATCTTCTTTAGAGGTCGGCGGAGAATGCCGGCAGAGGTCCTGACGTCGACCACTCGTTTCCGTCTCGACCAGGGAACAGCGCTGTGACCACGCCTCGCGGCCATGTGCCTCTCGGAAAGTCTCCATCTGCGATCAGTACAGGGTCTCCTATTTTGACCGACACTTCACCGCCGTGGACTCTTCGTGGTGCTAGCTCTGGTAGGTATTCTCGAACCCACCGCCGCCAGAAAGATCGGCCAGTCTTACGGCCCTACGCCAGTGGTTCCTGCTGCATAAATCTGCGTCCGTGAGTTGAGCAGGGAAGTTATAGACCGATGAGGTGTCCAGCAGGAAATGAAATGGCGTCAACGCTTCTGGATCTGGTGATATATACGTGAGCGGGCGAGAATTACTATAGCTTCTGCAAACCCACGAATGAAAATGGTCTGCATCCGTGAACTAGTCGGGCAAGAGGTAAGTCTCCCATAGAGGGGCGGGGCAGTGATCCGCGTGCCAATTTGCAGCGTTGACAGCGTTGTACGACGTATCTGACGGTATTTCTCAAACCCAAGATCCAAAATCTTTGCCGCAACTCGTTGATCACCGTTTCTGTGTTAGCATGACCGAACTCTTCATGAAAGTGTGCGATGAGCAGACGAACAGCATTGTCCTTCCCATTTAATATGATTGGTTTAGTATCTGTGGTTACATCTCTGATGGCGGCGGCACGTCCTTGCACATACATTAGTCCTCTCTGATCTAGGGCTGGAGAGAGGCTGACGAGTTGGCTCTTTGGAGGAAGTGAGCGTCCGGTGCGTATGCAGAGCAGTTCCCGCTTGAAGGCGTTGTTCTGGCTTTGACGGAAAATATGGATCTCCGCATGATTCAGGTTTTCTACTGACAAGGGTCGTAGGGCGACATCGAGGGAAAATGCATCTGAAGAACTTTGGCTACAATGTGGGGAAAGAATAAAATTATTACATACCCCCCGAACCCTAGTTATGCAGATGGCAATGAACTGGTGAATTCTAGCAGTCGCCCTTACCATCCTAAACCATGAGCTAAAGTATGAAAAGCTAGCTACGACAGGTACGGACAACTCAACTTCTACATTAGCGTTGACTCTACAATATGGGTTTGGTAATGAAGAAGATGACTTGAGCTCATTTTCATTTGCCACTTTACGTTGTGCTGGTTCCGAGGGCCATTCGACAAAAGGCAACAATAGGAAAGGCGGCCCGCGCATCCTAGTTTCGTCCCATTCCAAACCTTTTCTCCATAAGTTTTGGAATAGGATTCGTCCCCTGATTACAACTGGCGCTAGAATACCCAGCGGGTCATACACACGCATGACTTGGGTCAGTGCCTGACGTTTAGTAACTGGAGCTGAAATGTTGACAGACACTCCAGAATTAAACTTCAGGACATCGCGGATTGGCTGCCAGAGGACACCTAGCGTTCTAGTGGTTGAGTCTCTACACAACTCTATGTCTCTACTAATAGCCAGTTCGGATATCAGCTCGGCTGGCAGCTGGGCCAGTGCTGCTGGTTCGTTGGAAATCCAGCCGCGCATCTCAAAACCACCGCGTTTGTGGATTGTAACGATTTCAGAGGCCAGCCGGGCTGCATCGTTCAGGTTGTCGAAGCTACCAATGAAGTCGTCCATGTAGGTGTTCAACTTAATGGCTGCCACGGCCTCGGGGAACTCTTTTGAAATTGTGCAGCATTTAGATTGACTATATAGATTGCCGTCGATGGGCTAGAACAGGCCCTGAACATCATCGAAGACATCCTATATAGTTTGATAGGGCCAGAAGGATCGTCGCGCCACAAGAAGCGTTGGGCATCGCGGTCACGCTCGATTATTTTTATTTGAGGAAACATTTCCTTGATATCAGAGGTAACGGCGACCCTTCCTTCCCTGAAGCGCATTAAGATGCCTAGTAGGGACTGTAAAAAGTCGGGTCCGGGCAGCAGCATTGAGTTCAGGGACACTCCTCGTGATCGTGCCGCAGCGTCATGAACTACGCGCAGTTTTTCTGGTTTGTTGGGATTTACCACGCTAAAATGTGGCAAGTACCAACAAACACCCACCGGTTTAATCTCGCTACATTCCTCGGCATAGCCTTTGGCTAATGTGTCGTGGATGTTTTTACTGTATTTCTTGGCATACGCGGGATCTTTAATCATCTTTGCCTCAAGACTCTTAAACCTGAATAGAGCCAACGGGTAGCTATTTGGTAAGTTTAACTTATCGGTCTTCCACAACAAACCTACTTCAAAGCGACCTTCGGGAAGCCGGCGCGCCGTGCGGTCGAGGATATCGAGCGCGCGTTGGTTCTCGGTGCTACGCGCCTCGTGCTTCGATATACCTATTGCGTCCAGTCTATACTGCGCTATGATGAACTCGTCAAGCTCCGGATCCCTAGCAGCGGTATCTGCAGTGTGGTATAGCTTTTCTACCGGCCTAGTTTTACTGCACGCGAAACCGAAAAGTACCCAGCCCAACGCCGTTTGTATCGCTACCGGTTGATACTTGGTACCCTTTCTCGTGGCGTTCGCTATGGTGAGATGCCAATTATCAATTCCGATCACTAGCATAGGCTTCGCGTTGTCGTAACACAACTTTGGAGTTATGTCAGTCAGATAGTGGTAAGTATGCAGGTCGTTGCGGCTGGCATGTTGTTTCCATGCTAACCCTAAATTTTTAATTGATCGCGCGTTCCTAATGGTAAAGGTTTCGTTTACATGCTTGCCCTTTATCTCGAAGTCGACGTACCGTACCTCTGTCCCCCGTGACAACCCGCCGACACAATCCAAATGTATCTGCGCATACGGTCCGCTAGCACCTATACGGTCAGTAATATCAGAGTCGATGAACGTCGAAGTCGACCCGTCGTCCAACAACGCGTAAGTGTCTACCTTACCCGCAGGTCCCGATACGGTGACTGCTACCATCTTCAGAAGGGGACGATGAATAGGAACCACAGCGAGCTCCCTGGATGCGTCCGGCGCCGCGACTGTGTGGTTGACTATCTCCCGCACCGCGCTGGAACCCTGGGAGGGAGGCGTGTTGTGTGGCGAAGCATCTCGTTCAGCTAATGTCGATGTGAACTCGGGATTGTGTAATAGAGTGTGGTGTCTATTCTTGCAGTCACCTATTTGGCATTTATTTTTATTATTGTTACAGAACCGGAAAGTATGCGGCCTTTTTTCTAGACAACGATAACAAATTTTATTTTCTTTTATAAACTGCCACTTTTCATGAATTGACATTGACTTAAACTTGTCACATGTCGAAACGTCGTGTGACGATTTTTTACAACATAAACAAGACGACCTACGAATATTTCGTGTTTTTTCGGTAGATGAATGTTTTTCAGAGTACGAATGCACTGTGTTCACTAGCTCCGCCTCCTCCACGGCTGCATGCGTGCGTTCTCTATGAATGTGATTATGTGACAAGTCCGAGAAAGTGCTGTCGAACTTGATGTGTAGGTCCACCTCTTGGGCCAGGAACCTAGACAGCAGCTCCACCTTGCTCAGGCTGGAGGTAGGGCCAGCGCCGAGACGTGTCGCAGCGAAGTCCATCCACCTTGTGCGCACCAGTAGGGGTAGTTTATTGATAAGAGCAATAAACAATTCTGGGGAATACAGATAGTCTGATTCATTTAAAAGTTTAACAACCTCTACACAATTTCTAACACGTGAAGAGAACGCAGGAAGGTCTCTCAATTCATTGTTCACTTTAGGTAAAGCACGGATGGCTGCAACCTCTTGTAGCACTATCTGCTCAGGTCGTCCGAAGCGCCTATCTAGTTCTTCTAAAACTATGTCAGGGTGTAAGGCTGTTGACAGAAGAACGCACACCGCCTCACGTGCTGTACCTTTCAATGACACACCGAGGCGGGCAAGGTTTTCAGCGGGTGTATATGTGTTGGCAGAGTCTAGGTAGGACCGCTTGAACACGAGCCAGTCAAGTGGTGCTCTGCCGTCGAACACAGGTAATTTTATATGATTTGACCTCTGGACCGGTCTGTTGTTATTATTGTTGGAACTATTGTTGAAAGGAAGTTTCCTTACCAGACTATCAAATGCGGAGACAAGTTGACTCACCGGATCCTGGGCGCTCCGGTACTCACGAGCCGGGGCGACCGCTGCGTAGGACTCGGCGTAGGCAACTCCCTCTGGATCGAATTCGGGTCTAGCAGATTCCTCTAGTCCCATATAGTTAACTGGGTTACTGTGATATTGGTAATGTGACGTACCTGGCTCAAAGTAATGCACTGTATTAGGGTGATTGTGAATAGTGAATGAATCAACATTTCTTACGTGTGATGATGGAGACGTTCGTGGTGGAGCAGGATTGGGATTCTCAGAGTGTACAACAGTGTCATTGTATTTGTTGTCGGTTTGTGACTCAATGACTTGCACACTACCGTTTACCCAATTTGAAATGCTGGCCCTGCTGCGACCAGATTTTCTACTGCACCTACTTGCTTCTTCGGCCTCAATGGTAGCAACTGCAGCCTGGTGTTCCAGCTCAGCAGTCCGTTTTTCCAACTCAAGCCTTTTGGCTGTTAGCTGTAGTTGAGCTTGCAGTTTCTCCTCTTCTGCAGCTAACTCCAGACGGGCGAGTTCACGGGCGTGTTGTGCTTCGGCGGAGAGCTTCCTTGCCACTACCGATGAGCGGCTGGTGACAGAGTGTGTTTTTGAGGAACTGGCGAGTGTGCGGGCCGTGGAGACTGTAGACTGTACCGGCGGCGGCGTCGCAGCGCTAGCGGGTGCTGCCGATGACGCAGGACGAGGCACGCTGTTTTGTGCGGCCTCAGCATCGGGCTGTAGCCGAGTCTGGCTCCGCGTGACAACCATTTGTATCCTATAAACACTACTCCCTATCTCGAAGGACCAATTTTCCTGATGGCTGATGAATAAAAATGTAGGAAATATGTTTTTGTGTTTCTGTTTATTCAGCCAAACTTATACTACCTAATATATGACAATTAAAAACAACATGACAACGAATAATAAATACAAAAAAGGAACAATAGAAAAATATAAATAACAAGAAGGTCTTTCCATCAGGAAGGTACTTTGCATCGATCTCGATCGTGCACACTCTTAATAAATCAAATACATTTCAAAACTGAAGACGAAGACAGTAGGTAATTCCCGCCACAACGTTTTTTTTTTATAATATAAAAAATAGAAAACGTCTTGGCGGGATTTTATAAGTAAAATAAAAAAAAAAACATCGTGGCGGGAACTAGCTACTATCTTCGTCCTCAATTTTGAAATATTGTTGGGGCGTTCTACGCTCTTTACTTAGCTATAGTTATGCATGTCTTACTGTTATTTAATACTCATTCAATTTGAACCTTACTTAGTCGCACAATACACTTACAGTGGAACACACGTCTTTTAATTCTAAATATCCCGTACAAAGTAAAACCCACCTTATTACCTTCACCATATGGTCGTATTCGAGCCGAACGTGGAAATTACGAACCGGTAAACATCGGGCCGCTTGAACAAAAGAATCGCATTCCAGAGATAAGGATTCTTAGAAAAATCACCTCGGATTATTGCTAGTTATATGAAAGTGTTTATAACAAACTCGTTAGTTAATTTGCTGCTATTGAACATTGCAAGTTTTTTGAACTATAATATTGAAGATTGTTTAGAGTGATATTCAAATAGTGGAAGAATAATGTGTACCACGCAAGAACAACAACAATATCTCTCTGCCTTAGAAGATGGCGCAAATTTACTACGGAAAACGCAAATAAACTTAAAAAAGTGTCCGAAAACTAGACTAACAAGGGGATATATAGAAGCACGTTTGAAGATTATTGACGAGTATTGGGTATCATTCAAGAAAGCACATGACGCGTTAGTAAAAATAACCCCCAAAGAACTAAAGGGAAGTCTGCCATACTTTTTGAACGAAGAATTCTTTATTTATGAAGATTTATACAACATACTGCAGGGTGATTTAAAGGATATGCTTACGTCATTATCGGAATCGTCATCTGTGGATTCAAAAAATGCAAATTTAAGTATGAACGTATCCCATGCACAGCAATATTTAGTACATTTACCTAAAATTGAATTACCAAAATTTAATGGAAATTATGAAAGATGGCCGACTTTCAAAGACCTATTTACTTCTTTAGTGCACGAAAATAATAACCTCAGTGATGTACAAAGACTACATTATTTAAAATTAAGTGTTAGTGGAGAAGCTGAGGCGTTATTGACCCATATACAAGTGACGTCCAGTAATTACGCAACTGCATGGAATGTTTTGAATAAGAGGTATGGTAACAGACGTATAATATTAAACTGTATTATGAAAAGATTATTTTACCAGAGAAAAATGACTTCGCAATCAGCCGCTCAATTAAAAGGCTTGTTAGATACCACTACAGAATGTCTAAATAACTTGGAAAATTTAAAAATAAATACTGCCTCTTGGGATCATGTAATAATATTTCTGCTCGTTCAGAAGTTTGACCCGGAGACACATAAGGACTGGGAAGGATTTGCCTATAAAGAAGACAGCGAAGCATTGCCAACATGGAGTGAAATAAAGAACTTCATGGAGTCCAAGTTCCGCACCCTGGAGTTAGTTACAGGCGTTACGTCCAACAATAATTCAAGAGAGAAACAAGTTAAAGAACGTTCTTATCATGTTGCCACACCAATCACAGAGAAATCATGCATCATGTGCAAAGAAAATCACACGTTGTGTCACTGTAAGAAATTTATTGATATGAAACTAAAGGAGCGAACCGAGTATGTCAAAAACAAACAGTTATGCTTTAATTGTCTAGCACTTGGACACTCGGTGAAGAGATGTAGACTACCAGTGTCTTGTCAGAAATGTCATCGACGTCATCACTCTTTACTGCATGAGACTAAGAACACAGAACCAGCGGCTACACCGAGCACTACACAACCGTTGGCTTCACAGCATGTAGTAGAAGAAAAAGAACCAGTTCAAGTGAACACAATGATCGCGTCGCATCATACAACTAGACAAGGAACAGCACTTTTAGCGACTGCTGTAGTGGAAGCAATGAATGCAGTAGGCCAAATCATTTCACTACGCGCGCTGATAGACCAAGGTTCACAAGCTACATTTATAAGCGAGAAAGCGACTCAACTTTTGAAACTAAAGCGACAACCATTCAAAGGAAGTGTTGTAGGAGTGGGGTCTGCGAGAACAGAAATCAAACACGTGGTACAGCTTACTATAAGATCACAGTGGGACCATACCTATAGTTTACCGATCCAAGCCTACGTGATGTCGAAACAACTGACCACTAATATACCCACCAAAACAATTATTAAACAACCATGGCCCTACATTGACGGGCTTAACTTGGCTGATCCGAGTTATTTAACACCTGAATCTATAGATCTGCTACTAGGAGTCAAAGAATATGCACAGATTATACAGCCAGATATAATAAAAGGTCCACCAGGTACCCCAACTGCTCAAAATACAAATCTGGGTTGGATTATCTTTGGAGATATCTGTGACAAACCACAAAACAATACTTACTGCGTAATGCATCATCAAGTTGACGTCGACGAAATGTTGAAATCAATTTGGGAAATAGAGATTGACAAGGACAGACAATTAACAAAAGAAGATAAGATGTGTGAAGATATCTATAATAAAACTACAACTAGAAATGAAGAAGGACGATACGTTGTCAAATTACCTTTTAAAATATACAGTCCACAACGAAATGAAATGAACACGAACACTTTACAAACACCTGAAGGAAACACAAGGGAGATAGCCAAACAAAGATTCTTGCAACTGGAGCGGAAGTTTAAACGATCACCAGATCTGAAAAGAGAATACACAAAGGTCATAGATGATTATATAGAACAAAATCACATGGAGAAGATACCTGAAATAGAAAAAGAAACAAGATCAGTCTACTTACCTCATCACGCCGTAGTTCGCATTGATAAAGAGACCTCTCGAACACGCGTTGTCTTTGATGCTTCGTGTAAAGGCACAAACAATGTGTCACTAAACGAAGAATTACTGGTAGGTCCACAGATGCAAGATGATTTGAGATACCTGCTCATTAAATGGAGGATGAGGCGTGTCTGTTTCATGGCCGATATCAAACAAATGTATCGCCAAATCTTAGTGACTCGTGAAGACATAGACTTCCAACGAGTTTTCTGGCGACACAATGAGGAAGATGATTTACACGAATACCGTTTGCTGAGAGTCACATTCGGTACAGCATCTGCACCGTATTTGGCTGTCAGAACACTCCATCAAACTGCTGATGATGAAGGAAGAGATCAACCACTTGCTGTACAATCCATCAAAGAGAACTTTTTTATGGATGACTGGCTCGATGGAGCTGATGACACTCAATCTGCTATGTTTCTTGCCAAAACTGTCACACAGATATTACAAAAGGGCGGATTTCAACTCACAAAATGGTCATCAAACGATATTGACTTCATGAATTCTATAGATGAAGCTCAAAGATCCAACAATGTACATATAGACATGAATCTAGATGGAACAATAAAGGCATTAGGTATAGTGTGGAACCTCAAAACAGACACATTTCAGTACAACATAAGTTTACCAATACCAGAAGATTCTCATGTGACAAAACGAACAATTTTGTCTGATATTCAAAAACTTTTCGATCCACTCGGTTGGATTGCACCCAGTACCGTAATGGCTAAAATGTTGTTACAGAAGTTATGGCTTGAAAGGGTAAACTGGGACCAGAACGTCAGTGAACCCTTACGTGAAGAGTGGATTCGAATAAGAACAGATTTTGCTGATGTAAATGACATACAAGTGACCAGATGGCTTGGTATCGTAGAAACAAACAAAACAAATATACAAATACATGGATTCAGTGACGCTTCCATCAGGGCTTACGCTGCAGCAGTATACATAAGAACTGAAACAAATAACACGGTTGAAATAAAACTCATCGCTGCAAAAACAAAGGTGGCGCCCTTAAAAACAATATCCTTACCAAGATTAGAGCTGTGCGGCGCGTTACTTCTGTCCAAGCTTATGAAACAAATTGGGCGAACAATGAAAATTCCTACTTCAAATATGTATGCATGGACAGATTCGTCTATAGTAATAGCGTGGCTATGTGGTGATCCCAACCGTTGGAAAACGTTTGTAGCCAACCGCGTCGTTGAAATAGTAGAAAACATAAATAGTGAACGCTGGTATCATGTACAATCGAAAGAGAATCCCGCAGACCTAGCCTCTCGAGGAATGTTGCTTTCAGAACTAAAGAATTGTGACTTGTGGTGGAGAGGCCCAGCTTGGTTATCTGAAAAGGAAATAAAAATTAGTAAACACGAAAACATGACAACGGATATAGAAATTAAAACAACCAATGTTATTACTTACCTTAGCACAGAAGAAAAAGAAAAATCTTTAACTACACAATTTGAGAATTTTAACAACTTGACAGAATTACTCAAGGTTATTTGTTACTGCAAAAGATTCTTGAACTACAAGGTCAAAGTGGATATAAATAAACAAATAACAACACAGGAATTAGAAGACGCACTGACAACTTGCCTCCTGGAAAATGGTCCCTGGGATGAATCGTCAACAAGCATCCTGGTCCAGACGGTCTAACAAGAGTGTATAGTGTCAAAAGTGGCAGTAACATAACAAAAAGAACTATAACTAAATTATGTCCGTTGCCTCTAAATGAAAATTAAAATTTGTTTTAAGTATTGGAAATGTAATTAACTTAATTGTTTGCTAATTAATTCTGTTTCAAATTGGCTATATTTTAAAATGCTGTATTAGTTAGATAATAGTTGTTATATGCATGTCTAAACATTAATTTTGCTACCCCCACCTACAGATTTATATAACGTTGTTGTGTTGTAATCTCATACTTACTTTTATATCATTGTTTCTTAAAAGTCCTATAGGCCTTTTGGTGGGCGGTATGTTGGGGCGTTCTACGCTCTTTACTTAGCTATAGTTATGCATGTCTTACTGTTATTTAATACTCATTCAATTTGAACCTTACTTAGTCGCACAATACACTTACAGTGGAACACACGTCTTTTAATTCTAAATATCCCGTACAAAGTAAAACCCACCTTATTACCTTCACCAAATATATTTAATTTATTAAATACTTATTCCCATTTTATATTTGTGTCAATTCACTTCCGTTTTTCATTTTTTTTTTATGTTTTATAAACTAGCGCTTGACGGCAATCCTGCCTGATGGTAAGCAGTGACGCAATCGTTGATGGTAAAGCGCAGTAGTTTATTTGTAGTGTACTAATTTATTTCATACTGCCAAGTAATAATAATTTTTCTTTGTGTTTTTTTTTTATAACAAATTACTACTATTTTATCTACTCTTGACAAATTACTAACAAATAAAAAACAGGAAACTGGTATAAATTAAAGCAAATCAAATAAAATACCGTCTTTATTCTTTTACGTTTTATTGTGGATGTGGGTATTTATTTGGCCTGATTATCTTTTAAAAAATTACTTTATACATCATCATCATCATTTCAGCCGAAAGACGTCCACTGCTGGATATAGGCCGGACCCGAGGATCTCTTCGACGGCCGGTCCCACGCCTCCCGCATCCAGCGGTTTCCCGCGACCTTCACCAGGTCATCGGTCCACCTTGTCGGGGGCCTACCAACGCTAATAACTGTATATTCTAGAGCATAAAAATCAATTTTATACATCCCATCATGATGATGAATTTTTTGGGCACGAGAAGCGAAAAGAATATTCTCTTTTGATTTTATAGCGATAAATGACATGTAAATAATAAGAAATGAGTACATAAGAGGAAGTCTGAAAGTGGCACCGGTAGCTGAAAAGTTGTGTGGAAAGCGGTTGTCATGGTACAGGCATGTGTTACGGAGAAATGAGGAGAATGTCGTGAGGAGAGTTTTAATTATGAATGTTGATGGCTATAAGAGTAGGGGAAGACCAAAGAAACGATGGATGGAATGTGTGAAGGATGATATGGCTAAGAAGGGGGTGACTGCCGAGATGGCTTCTGATAGGGATGTATGGAAGAAAAAGACATGTTGCGCCGACCCCAAATAAATTGGGATAAGGGCAGGAGAATGATGAATGATGAAATGACATGTAAATAAATATTGTTTGATTTCAAGTCAGACAAGTACCAGTGCAACTTTTGTAAGTTATATGTACTTTCTAAGTATATCTTGGACACCAATGCCAGATTTAGAAGGAAGAAAACATCTTGAGAAAACGTGGACTTTTAAGTCTCAAATTACCAACCCGCATTGAGCAAGCATGGTGATTACGCTTAATCCTTCAGAGACCTGTGACCAGCAGTGGGACGATAAAAGTTGATGATAATAATAATCTGCACCATTCGGGGTTTTTTTTTTTTTCGCCTGTGTGTCCTCTGACATTGTCAGAGCCCTTGTTTTTCTTGCTTTTCTCTCTTTATATTATAGTATAATGCTTATAACTATGTGACAATAGAACAATATGGTCCTTATATTATTTATGGAAATCTAAATCTACTTCTAATTCTCTATCTAACAATTCTTTAACCTATTTTTATTTTAATACTATATTAATAACTATGGTACTTAGCTATATATTTACTATATATTTAGTATCATAATTTTCTTACGCTTACTTATTTCTATCAATTACAATTTTTGCTATCCTAGAACAATACTTCAAAAATGTTTCCCTTTTCTTTCCCTTCATAACACAAGGCAGGTTTTGGGAGCTTAATGATGTGCCGAGTGTGTGTTCTATCTCGTACCGCATTTTGGCGGTGATCGGGAACTCCAGCAGTATGTGCAAGACGGTCTCCTCCACGTCAGTGTCACAGGCGCACGATGAGTTCTCTTTACACCCGAAACGTTTCAGGTATGCCGAGAACCCACCGTGCCCCGTCAGAATTTGTGTGGTTAAGCTCGTGGGAGTCATTTTGCGTACCACGCTGTACGCCTCAACTGCGTCAGGGAAGAAAATCTTTGTGCCCGAAGCGGTGTCACCTGAGCTATATCTCCTGTTCCATTCGTCAAGCGTCTCCGATCGGATTCTTCGCTTGACGAATGATACAGGACAGAGATCGTAGTCTGGCCTCTTCTTCAACCTCAGAGCGGCTTCCTTCGCGAGTTGGTCAGCTCTCTCGTTTCCCTCCAATCCCACGTGTGCCTTGATCCAGAACAAGGAGACACTCTTGTTCTGGAGCTTACAGCGACGTAAGGTGTCTCTTGTTTCCACAGCCAAGGGGTGGAGGGAACTTATATTGATCACCGACTGAAGAGCCGCCATTGAGTCGCTGAAGATGCCGAACGTTGTTTCAGAGTGCTTTAGCGCCTCTCCTGCCGCTCTCTGCAGGGCCAGGAGTTCAGCCTGGTAGACGGTGCAATAGGACGGCAAGGCAAGCTTGAGGGCTTTAATTTCGGCGGCGCCAATCCAGAAAGATAGCGCGGCTCCGACTTTGCCCTCAATCTTGCTGCCGTCTGTGAAGATACGCACGGCAAGGTCGCTATGGTTGTGATATTGTTCCTCGTCTACCAGGCTTTCAAACTTCAGGCACATCTGCTCCGCAGGGTGCGGGGCTTCCAGCGCTGGGGCCATCCGTTCCACCTCCCGGCCTCCCAGTGCCAACTGCGGCTCTCCCCTCCTGGCTCCGTGGAGTGCGGCCACTTCCCGTACACGAAGGTCGAGTGGAAGTAACCCAGCCAGAACTAGTGCCGAGTTTAGGGAAACGGTACGGTAGGCTCTGCACAACTTCAGAGCAAAACCTCTTTGGATTGTGTTGAGCTGCTTCCTAACCCCCAATTTGTTAGCAGCTGGTGCCCATGCACTTGCAGCGTACAGCACAGTTGGTTCCACTGCTGCGGTGTAAATGGCCCTTATCACCTCCGGGTGCAGACCCCAACTGACCCGGGCCGCTCTGGCCAGCTGCTTGTACATACCTATCGCCCTTTTACAGACGCCAGCTATATGCTTGTTGAATGTGAGCTTGGCGTCTATGACCAGCCCTAAGATTTTAATATCTTGGGACATTCCAATGTCGATCCCCCCCATGCTCAAGCGTGGCGTGTCGTACTTCAGCTTCCGCGTAAGTACCATCGCACAAATTTTGTGCGGCGCGAATTTCAGCCGATTTCTGACACCCCACGCCCGAACATGTTCGAGAGCGGCATCGGCTTGTCTCTCAATTTCCTGGGCCGTATTCCCATCAAATACCAAGACCACGTCGTCGGCAAAGGCTTGGCAGTAATCTACCCTCCTTTCCAGCTGTTTTAGGAGCGGGTCAAGCAGCAGGTTCCAAAGAATGGGTCCGCCTATGGATCCCTGGACGCATCCTTTGCTAGTTTGCCTTCTGCTCTCCTCCCCGGCGTACCGCACCGTAACCCCCCTGTCACTGAGGTAGCTGCTGATCACCCGTCTCAGATTCACAGGACACTTTTCCTCAGCCAATCGTACTTTAATCGCGGGCCACCACGCACTGTCGAAAGCTCCCTCTATATCCAGCGAAACGAGCGTGACGATTCTTTTCTGCTCCAGTTTCGCACGGACGTACTGCACGAGGGTGACGAGGGAGTCTTCAGTGCTTTTTTGGGGCATAAAGCCGTATTGGCGAGTACTCATCCCGGGGAGAAGGTAGAAGTTGAGGCGGGTGATCAGCATCTTCTCGAACACTTTCCCAAGGACAGGCAAAAGCCCAATCGGCCTATACGACTTTGGTACGGTGTACGAGTCTTTCCCCGGTTTCCTGAGCACAACCACCGTAGCTTCCTTCCAGGCCTTCGGGAAGTAGTGGTGTGCCAGGCATTTGTTGATCAGTGCCAGGAAATATTCGGGGTCACAGTTTATGGCTTGAGAGCAGATGTCCGCCGTGAAGCCGTCGGCTCCCGGGGCCTTTCTAGGGTTAAACGACGATATTGACCTGTTTAGCTCGCTTTGGGTAAACGGTGGGTCATTGCGTTCACTATGGCTCCACGCGTTTACAGTCTCTGCCAGTTCTCGGGTTTGGCGATGGTCCCCATTGTCGTCTTCCTCCCGGTCCTCGGGATAGAACGTCTTGGCCAACAACTTCACTGAGCGTTTTGCGTCCAGAGTCTCCCCATTTATCTGCAGGGGCATGTCTTCCTGTCTTTTCGTTGTTCTCCCCATTACCCTGTATATACCCTCCCAGACCCCTTCTCTGTCCTGTTTCCTGCAAAAACCCTTCCAGCTCTCGATTTGGGCCCTCTTCACCGCTTCCTCGTACTCCCTCTTCGCATCTAGGTACAAAGCAACCACCATCGCTCTTCGGACCGGCGCTGCGTTCCTGACTCTCACTTTCTTGGTGGTGACCAGCCTCTTCATCTCAGCGAGTTCCTCAGACCACCACGGTATGGTGAATGTTTGTGTTGTGTTTTTGTGTGGTATCGTGTCTCTGCATGTGTCAGTTATGGCTTGTGTGTATGTGTTAACTGTTTTGTCTATTTGTTCTGTAGTGTGTGTATTTGACAAATCCACTAGGGTTAACTTTTTGTCCAGCATAAGTAGAGACAGTTTCGCATGAAACTTCCTCCAGTTAGCTTTTTTAGTGTTGTATACCCTAGTGGTCCGTTTAATTGCCATGCCCTTTGATTTTAAAAGATGAACGCTGAAAGCTATGCCGTTGTGGTCGGAACTCGTGAGACCTTCTTCGACCCGCCAGTCGTCCACCAAGTCGAGCATGTCGGCCGAACATGCCGTAACGTCAACGTGGCTGCTGTACCTTACCCCACCTCTCACGGTGTCAAAGGTCGGAATGTCTCCCGTATTGAGGATCTGCAACCCCAATTCTCCACATGCTCCACACATCTGCTCCCCTCTGCGGTCCTCACTGTAGCTACCCCACCAAGTACTTTTGGCATTCGCGTCTCCTCCAATGATCAACCTGTTAGAGCCCACCTCTCGCTCTATCCTCTTTAGGTGCTCCAGGTATGGCTCCATGGGCTTGTCCGGCTCGAGGTAGAAGGATACCAGCGTGATCGTCCAGGCTCTGGTTCGGACTCCCACCACAACTATATTATTTGTGGTGAGTTGTGGGTACTGTAAGACATCCAGGTCTTTTTCAAAGACGGCTATTGCCGCCTTCACAGTACCTTCTCCTCCCTCAGAGCTCTGGAAGACCCTAACGCCCCGGTAACCCTTCATCCTTCTCACCCCACCCACGTACGGCTCTTGGAGCAGCGCCACGGCGACTTTGCGTTTGTCGGCTTCGAGCAGGAGTTCATTTGTTGCGAGCTGGCTTCGCTGCAGGTTGGCCTGGATTACTTTGTACTCGGTGCGGGCGGCGGGTACCACCTTAGCAGTACGCTACAGAGGTTCGGGCCAGTGTATCCCACTTTCTTCGCACCGGACATTCGCTACTGAATGCATTGTGGTCAGAATTTGGAATTTTGGCTCTAGTGCAGTTCACGCACATCGCTGCCTCGCCGATCTTTGTATCTGGGCAGTCCGATCTGAGATGCGGGCCGCCACAGTGGCTGCACAAATCGACCGGATCTCTGCAGAAGCGCCTACCGTGCCCATACCCTAAGCAGCGGGTGCATTGTACCAATGGCGATTGGTCCTCAACGCGCACTCTCTGGAGGTCGATATGAACGCGACCCGCCAAAGTTAGTCTCTGCCACACGATTGGAGACACCTGTAGGACGATGTGGCAAGTATGGGGGTTCCTGGTCTTACGCCGGTACTTCACCCCCAACCTCATACTATCCGCAGGCAAGTCCCCGATCAAATGTGTGTTTTGCCGCTGCAAAGCCTGAGTCAAATCAGCGTCGGAATGGTAGGAGAGGACATCTCTGATGATAACTAGAGGGTCTTTGTTTTGTACCTCCTCTACCACCAGGCTACCCGTCTTCCTGATTCTTTCAGAGACCCTGTCCAGCTCTTCCCGGGTCTTGAAACCGACTACCACCTTTTGGTCCCTTGCCTTCCGCAGTCGCTCCACTCTGGTGCCCTGGTTCCGAGCATCGACCGCCATCCGAAGCTTCTCAATAACCTCTTCACCAGTGTCCTGATCATTCTTAGATGATACGACTACCGAGTGAAGAGGCTCTTGGATATTTTGCTTTGGGACGGCGGCCATCTCCGCGAAAGTAGGGCCTTGGCTTTTGACGAAGCGAGGGGTCTGTTTCATTTGCTCCGATAGAGCCTGGGTAAGTTGCTGGGATTCCTCCAGCGCCTTCTTGTGGTCCTGAAGGCTTGCCATAAGGATTTGCATCAGCTCTGTCGGATCGGCAGATTTCTCAGGACGCTCGGCCGCTGATGCGACCAATGCAGACACCGCAGGCATCGCAGCGAGCGCAGGTTCGGGTACAACGGGGACCTTTCTCCTTTCCGACTCCTTGACGAGTTCATAGAGTCTATTTATAGCGTTTATAACCTCCGTTCTTATTTCGTTTTTAAGGTTGCGAGAGTTGCCCAAATGAAGCTTAGCTTTATTGAGGCAAGCTCTCGCCTCCGCCGTGATGTTGGGATAAACAGACTCAGATTTCTTCGGCGGCCTCGCCGTCGTTGCACCCGCCGACACTCGGCGCACCTCCACAAGGCCGGCAGACTCCTGCGAGGCGCCCGGGGTGATGTCTCTCTCTGGATTAACCGGCGATCTGGGCTTAGGCGCAGCTTTCCCAGTCTCCCATTCTCCAATGCTTCGCCTTACATTGGGAAGTGAGGGTCCAGCCCTTTCTATTGAGCGCGGTGAGCCCTTAGAGCTCGGCGACTTCGTGTCATTTTTGGCCGGTGTGCGAAACATATTTGTAGTGTGTGTGAAGGTCAGAGGACACTGGCTATTTTTCTGTATCCCTGTTAAAGCACAGGGGGACAGCAGAAACAGCGCTAATATAATATTATACAAGTCTTGTAAAAGAAAACTCAGTCAAATATGTATATGTATCCCCAGAAAGGGGGGGGGGTTAGTGTCCTAAGTCACTGTTAGTTGTACTAACCCTGTATAGGGGGGATAGTAAAACAGTCTAAGTCAGTCAGTAATAAAATATTCCTCTATCCCTTTAAAGGGGAATAGTGTCACAGTGGGGGTACGCCGTAATTCGCTCTCTGTCTGCTGTATTAACAGCCTTTTGTACTTAAAAAGGGAAAGAAGAGAGGAAAAAAAAAGAAAAAGAAAAAAGTAAAAAGAGTAACCTCACTAGTGTCTATAACAAAAAGCCCCAACCTTCTAGGCCCAATAACGGCTGAGTTATGCTAGATTTAAAATTTTCAATATGGCCGACAAAATGGCCGTCGTTATTACAACTTCTCTTGTACTTTGTCTAATCTACCCGTGTTTGGGCTCGTTGGATTGGATTCGATGAGGCAAGATCGTTGCGCTCCTCGAATTAATTTTATTTCCAACTCCCGATTTAATATTTCTTAAAAACTACAAATATTCTACTTATATAGTTATAAAAATTCCAATTTTTCAAGAAAAAATTTCGAAAAATTTAGGGAATGTAAGACAATGGTAACAAATTTTTCTGTAGAGGAATTTCCACCCTGGTGTTAATTTTAGGGGTAGCACATGTCCAACCCTAATTTTTTAAAAGATTTTATTTAAGAAACGGTACGTCCGAAAATTGTGAGAATTGGAATGGGTATTCTTTACCTTTAACTATATTTTTCTATAATTTAAAAAGTATAGGTTGTCGATCTCCTTCGACCTGCAGAATTTTTTGAAAATCGGTAATTTCTTAAAAATGTTGTTACTTAAAAACTAACTGACCGACTTTCGTGTGCGATGTGTCTTCTTTCTTGGTCTCTTGCGGAGCTTCAGAAGATGTTTTCAAAAGTAGCGGCACACCTCCAGGGGCGTGGCTCGAAAACACGTGGTTATTATTTTTCAGCCTGTATTTCCGCCCACCGGGGCGTGAAAAATCCAATATTGGTGTCGGAAGATGGGGCTCGACGAGACGAACCCGAAGCACCCAAAAAAGGTGGGGGTCACGCCGACTAATCTCGCAGCGTAATTTTTTAAAGTTTTTGAAATGCACTTTTTTGCACTTTTTGCTGAATTGCGGTGCACTGCGCGGTTGGATTTTCACGAAACTTCACAGTTACCTGCGCCGCAATTTTCCGCAACTTTTAGTGTATCGCACTATAGGGGACACGTAAGTTTTACCACTTTAAAGAATTTTTTAAAACAATATTTTCAAGCCAGTGCAGGGTAACGTAGTGAGACACGTGTTACTCGCTCGGGCCTCGTCGGATCGATCTCACCATTCGGGGGTTGCGTTCCAGTGACTCCCGAAGTCGGCGTGAAATGGAACACCAGGGTTTCCAGTCAGTAAGAGTCTGACAGATGTTGATAAGGATTTTTAATATATACTAATATATAAAGCTGAAGAGTTTATTTGTTTGAACCGCTAATCTCAGGAACTACTGGTCCGATTTGGAAAAATATTTTTGCATTGGATAGCCCATTAATCCAGGAAGGCTTTAGGCTATATAATGTCACGCTGCGTCCAATAAGAGCGGAGCATAATTCCACGCGAACGAAGTCGCTGGCAACCGCTAGTTTATAGTATTAATAAAGCCTTTTTATTTCCGGAAGAAAAATACATATCTTAAAAATCTATTTATATGATAGTTTATTCAAGGTTGATATATTTTTCTTGCTTAGTATATAGTTTTCATGCTTAATATTATTTGTATCCTACGTAGTAACTAAGTTATTGTTTTGCAATTTTTAATTAATCTGCCGGAACCTCAGAATTGTTGAAGGCCTCTTCCAGTAACGCCCATTTGTTTTTGTCTACAGCTGGTTTTCTCCAGTTTTGCCCAGCTATTGCTTTAATGTCGTCTTCTCATTTTTTAGTAGGTCTACCTCTAGATCTTTTGCCGAAGTCAGCGTGAAATGGAACACCAGGATGGTTTCTAGTCAGTAAAAGTCTGACAGATATTCATAAGGATTATTCAATAGAAAAAAATACATAGTCCAACGAGGATATTGAACTCTCAAATGAGTGTATTGTTCGAAAGACAGCTTTCGATACGCAATATCCTCATTACAAGTTAATTCCAAAAAATACCAAAACCTGTTATTTCGATTTGAGGAACTTAATTTAAAGTGACAATAATAACACCAACTGGATCTACAATCATTACGTACATTCACTTTATAAGTTAACACGGAATAAAGTCATTATTACTTTAACACTAATATAAAGAAACTTAAGCTGTTCACTATAAGGGCGAATTTCGTTTGACAGCTATTAATATAAGTACCAAAGTTTTGTTTTAAATTACGGGTGAGAGAAATAAGTTATTACTTCCTCTATAGTAATTTTAAAATCATTATGTCATTAGTGTTATTTGTAAGTATAGATTTTTGAGCCACTTATGATATTGATAGCTGTGAAAGGTTTTTGATTGACTACGAGGCCAACAGGACGGTTGACGGAGTGTTTAAGCGATTGACAGCTGCTGCGCGTTTGTTTGACCTACAATAGTTGTCCCAGGTGTTGCAAATGGGTTACACTATCGCGTCCTGGAATATGTCAAATTACAAGTAACGTCGTGGTGGCCTAATGGTTAAAGCACCAGCCTCTCAAATATGAATGCGCGGGTTCGATTCCAGGTCAGCCAAGTACCAATGTAACTTTTCTAAAGTTATATGTACTTTCAAAGTAGGTATATCTTGGACACCAATGACTGAAGGTATAGGAAAACATCTTGAGGAAACCTGGACTTCAAGTCTGAAATGGCCAACCTGCATTGAGCAAGCGTGGTGATTACGCTCAATCCTTCTCTGTATGAGAGGAGACCTGTGCCCAGCAGTGGGACGGTAAAAAGGTTGATGATGATGTTGATGACAAGCACCTTCTATGATAAATGTTTATTTTTTATATTTTTAAAAACTTTGCCCCACACTAGGAATTTCTCCTGCATCGTGATTGCGTTTACAAACATATAAACTCATACAAACAAACATCCAGGCCCGGTACAACTACTTATAAGTCATACAATATTTGTTCCATGAGGGAATCGAACCCGTGACATTACATTTATAATATTAGTAGGTTTTAAGTAGGATTTTTATCAGCGGTGGCCTAGTGGTATCGGCCGCGACTTGCAAGTTGTAGGTCGTAGGTTCGAACCCCATCAGGCGCTTTATTTGTGTAAATTATTTCATCACCACTACTCTCAAAACGGTGAAGAAAAACATCGTAAAGAAACCGGCATATCCTAGAGCCAAATCTACTAACCCGCACTGAGCCAGCGTGGTAGATTAAGGCCCACTCCCTCTCACCAAGAGGAGGCCTGTATCCCAACAATGGGAACATTATAGGCTAATTATTATTATGATGATGATTTTGAGTAAGATTTAGGTACTTCTTTCACCCCTGCCCAATACTCTTCGACGAAAAAGCCGCAATTTTACAAATGATAGCGCCTTTAAAGACCCAATCAAAAACTGCAAGCACATATCCATTACACCCTAATAGAAAGTCGTCTCTAAAAAGATTATTGACAGCGTTTCACCCAGTCATCAGCGAGCAATCATTCCCTGATGACTAGCTAACGTGATTACAGTTTCATTACCGAACACTGTTCCCCTATTTTAATTGATAGTATGAAACTATTGGGTTACCTGTGTTTGTGAGTTTCAAGCGGCTGCAGCGATTTAAAGCGTGTTTTTTTTTTATTTTAATACCAATACATTTTTTATGTAAATTAGCTGAACGGGCTTTAAACTCAAACTCAAATAATTTATTTCAAATAAGTCTATTACTAATTAGGCTATTCTGACAGCCTCCGTGGCGTAGCGGCGGACGCGGCCGCTGCGTAAGGTGGCGCGGGTTCGATCCCCGCACGGTGCAAGTATTTGTATGCATGATATGAATATTTGCACTGGTCTGGTCGTGCCTCGGAAAGCACGTTAAGCCATTGGTCCCGGTTGCCATACGAACATCTAGTGGCCGCCGTTACGGGTTGTTGAAGCCCTCAAAAGTCGCCTGGTGGCCTAACTGCAATGCTTCGACATCGCCTTCGGGTTGTGGAGGTCAAGGCTTTCCACGATGACCGGTCTTGTGCTGCCCGCATCCATCGGCTTCCCGCGACCTTCACCACGTCATCGGGCCACTTTGTTGGGGGGCCTCCCTACGCTGCGTTTTCGGGTACGTGACCGCCTCTCCAGAACCTTACTGTCCCATCGGCCTTGGGTTTTGCGAGCTATGCGCCCCGCCACGGCCAGACTTTAGCGACGAAGAGCTATGTCGGTGACTGTGGTCCTTCTGCGGATCTCCTCATTTCTGATTCGATCGCGCAGAGAAACCCCGAGAATAAGCTTTTTCCATCGTTGCAGCGCTGTACAACCTACAAACACATTGAAAATAACATAAGAATTTTCAACCAGCCGACTGTTACCGTTTTAATCTAATTATTACACGCTTAAAACACGTCAGCAGCAAATGGATTTAATTAAAAACTGAATAGTTTCACTGTGATGATGCGAAAAACCAGTTTCAGATAACGAAGCAGGTTTCATTTTGTTATCAGTTTTTATTTCAACTAATTAAATTGTGTTCGTAAAGTGGGTAAATTTATCTGGCCGTATTTGCATTGTTTTCATGCTTGTAGCATGGTTTTTGAGGGCGAATTATCGTGAAAAGTGTTTATAAAATATCCAGGTATTTTAAGACACCACGCCGTCAAGCAGTGGGTTTACTCTTCACGTGACCACAGGGCTGGCTTATTTTTTGGTCAAATGCTGCAGCGTTTTGAGAACTTTCCTGTTTACTGCAGTTAACTGAAAAAGTGTGTAAGCTTAACTGAATAGTTTCACTGTGATGATGCGAAAAACCAGTTTCAGATAACGAAGCAGGTTTCATTTTGTTGTCCAGTTTTATTTCAACTAATTAAATTGTGTTCGTAAAGTGGGTAAATTTATCTGGCCGTATTTGCATTGTTTTCATGCTTGTAGCATGGTTTTGAGGCGAATTATCGTGAAAAGTGTTTATAAAATATCTAGGTATTTTAAGACACCACGCCGTCAAGCGGTGGGTTTACTCTTCACGTGACCACAGGGCTGGCTTATTTTTTGGTCAAATGCTGCCAGCGTTTTGAGAACATTTCCTGTTGACTGCAGTTAACTGAAAAAAGTGGCTTAACTAAAGACTTTTGATGGCCTGCATTTTTTTCTTAAACGTCTTTGCCCTACTTTTGATATATACTAAACTGGATAGCTAATTTAAGTGTGCGATCTAAGCTGTATGATATTACGGCGTTCCGTGAATCAGTTACTACGTAACGTTATTAGTTTTTTACAAAAGCTCATTAAAATTTCACCTTCATTAAAATGTATCTTTCTTGTTTTGTTATTGTCTTGCTTTGTTGTCTTTGCCAATGTATCTTTCTTGTTTTTCAGCCTATAGAAGTCCACTGCTGGACAAAAGCCTCCCCGAAGGCGTTCATTATAATTATTGGGAGGCGGGCCCACGCTTAGCAGGCGGGTTGGTGATTGCAGTAGTTTTATATTCCACAGGAGAAGCGCTGCCCGCTTCCCTGGTGAGGATTCCCATTAGTCATCTCTTTGACACCCACGGGAGGATATGGGATGGTACTAATCTAAGCCCGGTACCATACGGTTAACCTTTATAATAGAATACGTTAGTTATTCACAGTAAGTAATTTTGAATAAATGAGGTGAATTTATCTGAAGAAAACTAGCGCTTTATTATAAGTGATTTTGAAACAACTAAAGTGCTACCACAATCTTTATTTCGTCCTTCAATTTATTGATGAAATTATAAAAATATAAATGTTTGTGCTTGTGTGTTTTCATTTTTGTTAAGTTTACCTTTTATATATCTGTTTGAATAAGTACTGTAATGAAACTAATTTAATTTTAATTAAGTAATTACCTGTGAGCAGTTGAATTGGAAAATTTCTACAAAGACTACTCATCGATTTGGATTTTTCATCAAAAATAATAATTAAAAAAAGGTTATTTTTTAAATGAATAAGGTTAGTACCTGATTGAACACAAAGTCTGAGCAAATAAATAAATAAAAACAAATAAATTATCTTTCAATTACGGAACCCTCAGAGGTCGTCTCTACCCCTGCACTACAGTGTAAAGCACACAATATATTATGTACACATACGTGCATTGTTGTAGTGGCAGCGCACAATACGGGAACACTAATGGATTATCAGTGATTTGCATTTAGCTGGCTTTGCTGGTTACGTTTATGCGAGGATGACTCAGCCTGATTGTGGATTTATGAGTACTAGTGGTTCGTAGTGGAACAGCTAGTGGTGGAAAGGTGCTAAGATACAACAACAGCTCGGTGGATAGAGCAGACTATCGATTCTGCAAAATATCTCACCGTAAAAAATTGAGTGACATGATCTTTTTTTTTTTTTGGGTTTGGTTGGGAATTCTTCAAATGACTTCTCCCGCTCTGGGCGGAGCGGAAGGGCGTGTCAGACTTTTACTGACTAAAACCCACCCGTGTTCCTTCACTTGCCTTTGCGACGGAAAGAGCCACGGTTTCTTTTTTAACCAACCCGCATCCCTGACCCAGGAGGCATCGGTCTTCGTGGACCCCATCACGATGTGCTGACGTTTCTTTGAGACACAACGCGCTGTCGACCCGGGCCTGGTCCTTACCTGGCGGCCAGCTGTGCTGCTCGGTAAGGACCAAACGAGCCTGCGCCTACGGTAGCCGGGAGTTCGATGTCTCCCGACCAGGGCTTCTACTGCGGCGGCTAGTGGCGTGAGGGCGCTGGGATTCCCGCTGCCTCACGCGCTCCGCCTCCTCATTTGCGAGCATCAGTGCTTCGCAGATGGAGGTGACGGCCCGCTAGCACTCTCGGAGTGACATGATCTTGGAGTGAGCAGTCAAAAGTGCCCTTATCACTAGATAGTTACTGAAACGCACTGCAGGTTAACCAGGTCGCAGCCATTTCTTGGATTGTTAGTGACGATATGTCGTCCTCCGTGGCGCAGCGGTCAACACGCCTGCGACGTGGAGGCCCCGGGTTCGATCCCCAGCCAAGTCACAATGGAAAACGATCTTTTCGTGGTTGGCCTGGCCCTTGCATGTTTATCTATATATGTCATCATCATTATCATCATCTCAGCCACATAAGTCTGGACATACTGCTGGACATAGGCCTCCCCCAAGGATTTCCTGACGCTGCGCTTGCCGGTACGTGGTCGCCATTCAAGAGCCTTTCTGCCCCATCCGCCATCGGCTCTACGAGCTATGTGCCCCGCCCACTGCCACTTCAGAGAGCTAATCCGCTATATATGTATCTATTATAAATATAGTATCGTTTAGTTAGTATCCCATAACACAAGTCTCGAACTTACTTTGAGGCTAGCTCAATTTGTGTGATTTGTCCGTATACAATATGTTAAGAAAACCCTGTCCGACCCGTAAGGATAATAAAGGTTAGGTAAACACATGACCAAATAAAATATGAAATTTTACATAATCATCATAGTAACAATACTAGTGAATTTTGAAATAACCTCTTTTTCCCGCGAATTAATTCCAACTTCCCCAAAATTTGGTAATTTTTAAAAAGTGACAACATTATTTTTGACGGTATAATTCTGAGTGAATAGCGATGCGGCCGCTTGCCGCGTGCCCTGCCCCTCTTCGGCTGCGCCTGTATGGCATACTGCACATGTTTTAAGTTACCTCTTTTTGCGAAATAATATTTATTGTTTTAGGGGGATTTTTTTTTAAGTTTAGCCCGGCTTTATATGCATTGGTAGAATCAGTTATGGCTCCCTAACAATACCCTCACGGATCGGACAGGGTTTTCTTTTCATATTGTATATTTATTTATTTATATGTCCTTTTTCTCTTTCGGTTTACCTATTCCTTATGTTTCACCTACGATGTTTTACTTTTTTTTTATATAAATTGTAACCTAGTGCTTGACCGCAATCTCGCCTGATTGTAAGCAGTGATGGTTAAGTGCGCTAGTTTATTAAGAACCTATTCACTCTAGCCTTGAAGACACTTAAATCGTAGTGCAACGGCAATACCGCCGCTGACAAATTGTTCCAGTCCCGCGGTTTATGTGGTGAACAAGTCTTAGCCGTTAAATCAATCAAAATCTTTTATTTCGGACTCATCTATGTAGTTCATTTGTTAGTATATACAAAACTTAGAAACTAGTGCTATTACATACATCTAGCAGAAAAAAAATACAAACTATTCATTACCACGCCATAGTCGACGCTCGAGACGGTCTCCAAAGCCTAGAGCACAGGCGTAGAGTAGCCAGCCTTTCGGTGTTTTATAGGATGCATTTTGGGGAGTGTGCGAGGGAATTGCATGATTTAATTCCCCCATCTCCGTTCCACCCTTACGTTGTTAACACTACTACGATCCGGACGAAGCGTTTCGCCTCCTCCTTTATACCATGTACATCAAGGAACTGGAACAACTTGCCGGCGGCGGTGTTTCCGTCGGACTACAATTTGAGTGTCTTCAAGGCTAGAGTGAATAGGGTCTTAATAAACTAGCGCGCTTTACCATCAACGTCGCATCACTGCTTACCATCAGGCGGGATTGCGGTCAAGCACTGGTTTATAATATACAGTGTGTTAAATAACAGAGGGCGTTCCCTTAAACTCGTTAATATATATCATTAATAGATTAAAATAAAAATATCAGCATAGAAAAATAAGCATAAAATAATTCGAATGAAAAGAAATTATAATTGAAAATAAATTTGAAACCTCCTGTTTTAAATCAAAATAGTAGCGCGGAATAGTATCTACCTAACGTTGCATTGCCCAACACACATCAACCAACACACCTCAATCAATTAGATCTTAGATCGCCGCCGCATACGCGGCTCGTCATTCATAAATAAATTGCGACGTTGCCGTCTTTCATGTTCGCGTGTACAGTGTGTTTCTTTTACATGTCAATTTAAAATTTTTGTTGAATATTTTCATATTGAAAAAATCATTTTGTTTTCGAATGGAAATATTTTTTTTAGCATGTATGTATGCTATACTATTTCGGGTTAACGGGAACGCCCTCTGTTAGTTAACATACTGTATATACAATATGTAAAGAAAACCCTGTCCGATCCGTGAAGGTATTGTTAGGTATCGATAACTGATTCTACTAATGCCCACAAAGACAGGCTAAACTTAAAAAAAATCCCCCTAAAAAAATAAATATTATTTCTTAAAAAGAGGTAACTTAATACATGTGCGGTAAGCAACCCCTTCCACGGGCGGCGGGGGGCAGGGCACGCGGCACCTGTGACGTGGTCGCGTCGCTATTCGCTTATAATAATACCGGTGTAGTCACTTTTTTTAAAATTACCAAATGTCGGGGAAATTGGAATTAATTCCCGGGAAAAAAGGATTATTTCAAAATTTATTAGTATTGTTACTATGATGATTATGTAAAATTTTATATTATATTTGGTCATGTGCTTACCTAACCTTTATTATCCTTATGGGTCGGACAGGGTTTTCTTTACATATTGTATATATAAAAAAACAGTGGCATGGAAGCGTATCCCATGAACACCCTGAAAGCATTATATCTGCCTTTTAGTTTTATTTAAAACGGACATAAAGTTTTAATACATAAATAAAAATGAAGATGACGGTATTTCGCTGAGTGAGCGAAATAAACTCATTCTTTCATCGAACATATACAACGAGTAACATAAAGGGTATATACATAACAAAGGCATGGCATCTTTACATGATATCAAACGATATTGGAAGGGTTATTTGGCTCTTTATGTTAGGAAGTTATGAGGAAAAACACCGCCTGTGATAGGCTACTATCATACTAGTCGCACAGAGATATTGAAGACATTTTTCGGATTTTGGCAAGTAAAGTGACGGGTAGCGAGTAGTTATTAACGTACGTAGTGTGCTGCCACGTCTGTTATGATTTGATTTTAAGAAACACACGAAACTGAAAATTTGGTACTAATTTTTTGAGTATTTTATTTTGAGTTGATACCCTTCCGATATCGTTTGATATCATCTAAAGATGCCATGCCCTTGGTATGTATATACCCTTTTTGTTACACGTTGTATATGAGTTATGTTTACCCTTAATAATAATATTCTCATTTTATATAAAAAAATAATAATAATTTATTATTTTACATACAATTTGGTCATTCTCGCATATACCTGTTTTTCGGCAACAATGATGCGAGTCGACAGAGGCGCCCTCTCACGGTCCAGTTGAAAATAATTGTCTCACCGATAGCGCTCAACTCAACTCATTCAATAGTACATATACATATTTGTGCATAGATATGTTACATTGTATAATAATTCTGCCCCTAATTCTGTGGATACAAAATCAGTTTGTTGTAATTACTGGGCTTAGAATTGCCTGTGTGTTATCAAGCTTTGAATAGTACCAACCGATATCCTTCCGTGGGTATCGTAAGAGGCGAATAAGGGAACTCTCACCAGGGAAGCGGGCAGCAGCCCTTCTCCTGTGGAATATCTATTTACTGCGATCCCCAACCCGCCTGCCAAGCGTGGGGATTATAGCAAACCTGTCAAAGCAATGAAAACCTTGGGGAAAGCTTTTGTCCAGCTGCAGTGGACCTCTATAGGTTGAAGAAGAATTATTGATAGCAAGCATTGTGTTGCGGAAACTCTATAGTATACAAATAGGTACAACTTCCAGAAATCATCATGTAAGTAGCGTTTTCCCGAGTATGTTGGGGTCAGCTTCCAGTCTAACCTGGTATAACTGAAGTTCAGTATTTTACATGAAGCGAATACCTATCTGACCTCCGCAAATCAATTACTGGATAATGCGATACTCTTTGGTAAGCCTGGATTCTGACGACATTTAACGACTAAAGTGACTTCGAAGATCCACAAATGACAGCCGAGACCAACGTCTTTACGTGCTTTTCGAGGCACAGAAGGGTCTTGGTATATAAAGATGGGTCCCCTATTCACAAAGCAACTGCAGCTAGTAAAGCTTAAGCTGATCGATAGACTTCTGCGGTCGCTATAAAAAAATAATAGCAAATAAATACAACTAATATTATAAAAATTTCGTTCAAGATCAATCGGTGCTGAATAATACGAAAAATATGCGTATTTACTTATAAGTGTATCTTGGATACCAATGTCTGATTACAAGGTGAAGGAAAACATATTGAGGAAACCTGAACTTTAAGTCTAAAATCGCCAACCTGCATTGAGCAAGCGTGGTGATTATGCTCAATCCTTCTCTGGATGAGAGGAGGCCTGTGCCCAGCAGTGGGACGATAAAAAAGATTGATGATGATGTCGCGTAAACTACTCTACATTATTTAAGAATATAAGTTATATTTCCATTTATTTATTTTATTGTTTATGTACATACAATAAAATACATACCGATAAGACAAAATTAAGATCTGAGTACAAAATATACGTCACAATTTTTCTGTAGGAGCAATACACCAATTTTGATACGAAAAATACTCTGAAAATCAATTACGTGGCATAACACACTATCAGTAGCAATGAGCTTCATTTTGATAGCACAACATCATTCATTGCGATATTTATGTTGTTTCGAACAATTTCGAACGTAAATAGCAATGGATTAGCAATATGCTTCAAATATTAAGAAGCTACTTAAATGAGTTGTAAGTCGCCTAACACGGTAATCAGGGCTTCGGTCACAAATCTCGGTAACTATAAAGCAAGTCGTTCTTCCGCCACATTTCACACAGACGACTGTTTGTCGACACACATTTACGAGCAAGCCGGGAATCTGATAGCGACACCTTTGGTAGTGGCGTGAAGGTAACGGTATTAGATACGTTTGAACATGTATTAAAAAAACAGATTAAATCCTTTTTAATTTGTCAATAACAACAATTTTCCCGCTAATTATAATAATACTATTAAAGTGAAACTTTTATTACATAGTCTCAAACTTTTCCGTCTGTGTGTTGCATGTCGCATGACGGTCGGCCGAAGAGTAGTAGGGATAAAGTCAGGGGGGGCACACTTAGTACTTCATCAATTTTTACAGTCGACAGCGACACCTGAACTCTTGCGAGTGAACAATTTGGCAGCCATCTTGTCCCTAGGGTCAAATAAAGGTCAATGACAATGCCATATTTTTTCATTTTAATTTCATGAAAGAAGTAAGATGGCGTATAGAGAATCAAACAATTTTATTTTATTTAGACTTGTGTTGAATTAATGTAACAAGTGCACGTGTTAATGCCAAAATTGTGGTGTTTCTTCATGACGACAGGATGCAGATGGATAAATTACCATGGTTATGTGTTATTACAAAATAATAGGTATACTTATAAGTAATCCATACAAACTTTCAACCCCAAACTGTTAATTTGTGACACTTTCGGCTAATTTGTAATATTATTTCTGTGTGTGTCAGCTGTGAAGTTTCCACTCATAAAATAAATGAATTACTGAATACTTTTTTTATTCATCTGAAAACCCAGACCTTTAATATACATAGCTACGTACGCATAGGTACGTAGCAATAATATACATAGCTACATATGCATAGGTATGTAGCTATAGTATACATAGCTACATATGCATAGCTACCTATATCACTCACTAGTAGTTGTTCACGCACAAAATGTAAGGGGGCAGCACTTTCCATACATGCAAATTTTACCACAGAGTTGTCACTCTTTATTATATACTTACTATACTCTTTGGATAAAGTGAAAGGCGTATAGCGTATAGACTATAACTCATTTTTAGTTAAATGACTAATGTGATAAATATGTTTCACTTTTACCGTGATTTCATAAAACCACACAATCTTTTTTTATTTATTTTTAACTAATAACTACTACGACTAATATTATAAATACGAAAGTTTGTGAAGATGTATGGATGGATGTATGTAGGTATGTTAGTTACTCATCACGCAAAACCACTGAAGAAATTTGGATGAAATTTGAGACACAGCTTATAACCAGTAATAACACAGCGAAGTTTTTATCCCAGTAATCTCACTGGGTCGATATTATTATTTTTTTAATAGCAACTTTTTTTTTCGCCAATATAATGGGGCTTCTCTATAGCTGACAACAAAAGTAGTTTAAAAAAAAAAAAAAGACATTGCCCTACACCAGGAATTTCTCCTGTATGGTGGGTGCGTTTACAAACATGTAAACTCATAAACACAAACAGGCAGACCCGGAACAACTACTTATAGGTCACACAAATATTTGTTCCGTGCGGGAATCTAACCCGCAACACGCAACGCAGCAGTCGATCGCTTAATTACCGTGCTAACCGTGAAGTCAAACAGTTGTCAGAACTCCATTATTAGTGACATTATTGTCAGATCTCCTCATAACTTAACTATAAATATACAAACTAAAATATGGCATCGACTGGTAATGTACTCAAGAGAGTGGCGGCATTGCCAAGTTCTACGGCAATGCTAAGCTTCTGACCAAGGTAAAAAAAAGCAACTCCGTCGTCATTACAGCGAACGCACTCCAGTTGTGTGACTGCGATTTAAGAAGACAAAGGGCCGTAAAACAAGTGATTGCTCACAACACTGCCGGCGACAGAGATGCTGTGGGCACAGATTAGGTATAGTTAGCCTTTTTTGGATAGGAAATTATCAAATAAAGAGGTCATTTGATAATTTTTCATCCAAAAAAGGCTCTGGGTGGTGAAAATCGAACTCATTTATTTAAATTAGTCTGAGAATCATTCACTTTTTGAATGAAGACAGTGCCCCAAAATGCCCGCCTTTTACGTTTCGCGTTTCTTGGAGAGAAAAAACGTATCAGACTTTTATTGTCTAAAACCCACATTCGTTTTAATTTAAAAAAAAGAAAAATGTTGCCCCACACTAGGAATTTCTCCTGTATCGTGGGTGAGTTTACAAACATATAAACTCACATATACAAACAACTAGACCAAGCACAACTACTTGTAGGTCATACAAATCTTTGTTCAGTGCGGGAATCAAACCTGCACGCAGCGCAGCAGTCCAACATAAAAGCGTTACACCTACTGTGCCGTCATTTCGCTTTATCTTGAGAGTTTCACTTCCTTGTGCGCCAGGAGCCAAGGTATAACTTTACAATTAACTTTAAAATTAATTTAACACGTTTAAATTATACGTCCGTACGTACGTCGTGTTCCGGTATGATGTCTGGTGAAGCCGTACGGGTCTGAGCAGTAGGTAATTGTGTTGCGATGTGTGCCGGGTACGATGCACCAAATGTTGTTGTGTCGGGAGGTTGGTCGTGGAGACTCTCCAGATCAATCTCCCTCTGGCGCAGCATCGTTGGTCGTGTTGGTCTTGGGTTTAACATTGCATCACCTGGCTCAAATGCCGTCATCATTCCTATTCCTAAGTTTTTTAAGTGAATAGGTTTAATAAACTAGTGCGCTTTACCATCAACGATTGCGTCACTGCTTACCATCAGGCGAGATTGCAGTCAAGGACTAGTTTATAATCATTAAAAAAAAAAATAATAATAAGAATACTAGAATGAAACTACTAAAGTACTGACGCATTGTAAGGTTTCATGGTTATCCATTAATTCCTCGAAATTCTGTATAAATGTTTTAACCATTACTTGACAATTAAATAAAGCAAAAAACAAGTAAATCAGTTAGGAGATGTTATAAGCGTGAGCTCCATGTGAGCTCCAGTTATAAGCGCACTTAGAACATTCAGGAAGAAAGGGTTTGCTTTTTGTACTAATTAAGTAGGTATATAGGTCAAGTACTTTGCGACTTTATATCCATATACCTTCTGATGCATGAGAACATTTTACTACGGTACAAATGAAAAAAAAAAACACACTTGACCCAAATGAAGTGATTGCGTAGCACCCTAGCACTCGGCATAGCGCTAGGCTACGAATTAATCGTAGCAAGTGCGTAGCGCGTGTAGCAATTAAACCTATTTTAATGATTAAGGGAGGGTGATGCCTGCGGTACTTATTAATGCTAGTATATATTTTTTAACACCCTTGCTCGTAAAGCTGATGTAATCCCACCGGTTTTAAATATGTAAAGCGGGCCATAACAAACGCGTGTGTTATCAAAGCAAATAGTTAAGTTATAGTCCATACAAATTCCATAACAGCATTATTTGTCATTTCAAATAATTATGGAACTGATCGCCGCCGCGTGGCTCTAGCCAGTGAGCAGCGCGCTGTTCCATATTTGAAATGGCAAATAATAATACTAATGGCGGGAAAGCAACAGTGTGCATTCACAGATTGAGTTTATTTAAAATAACTGATGTCCTATTTGAAATAAACAAATTTGTATTTGTTTGTATTTAAATGAGTATTTGTAAAAAAAAAAAACAGTTTATTCGGTAATTTAAAAACTTGACTGCATGCTCTAGCATCTTTGCCAACATTTTCACGCAGCTACGGCAGAAAATAAACCTCGCGCCATTTTTCTCAAATTTTCTTTTCTTTGTACTTGTATTCTGAATATCTTTTTTTCTGTTTCCTCGCAAGTGTGTTAAAAATGTCGTACGATATACGTGCGTATTGGTTATAACATGCTCGGCTCAATTACACCCTCGCCTTCGGCTCGGGCTGAAATTCCGCCTCGCATGTTATAACCATCATTACGCACTAATATCGTAATGTACTATAATGAAGCAGGCTTCATCTAATAGTTTTATTATTACGCTAGTTGTTTGTAAAGGATTTGGCAGAAATGTATCATGGTTCATTCATAGTTTTTGTCTTGGTTTCTCAACCAAGATTTCAAAAATGTTTTATGTCTAACACTTACTATACTTATAAGCAATATCTAGACTAATATATAAAGCTTAAGAGTTTGTTTGTTTGTTTGAACGCGCTAATCTCAGGAACTACTGGTCCGATTTGAAAAAATATTTTTGCTTTGGATAGCCCCTTAATCCAGGAATGCGTTATATAACACCACGCAGCTACAAATAGAAGCAGAGCATATGGAAACCTACGCGGGTGAAACCGCGTGGCGCAGCTAGTACTTGAATATCCTTGAAGCAATTCTGCCTGATGGTAAGCAAAGATGAAAAAAATCGGAAAAGGCTAAGGATGATTTATGTTTATAAGGTTCTGTTTTGTACTACAAGTATTTGCCCCATTTATAATTCCAGTCATCATCCCAGCGTTAATCCCAGTCGCATCCGAAGCCTTTTCAGCTTTGGAGTCTGGGGTCCGCTTTACCAGCCAGCTTTTCCAGTATGTAGTAAAAATTATTTTAAGAATATTCTTAATATTTTAACTCAGATCTGTCTGTAAGCTACGTTATGACCGTTTTTACTCACTAGAAGATAAAACTTCCAAGTTTTTATAATGTGTGTTTTTATGAACGTTGTACACGTAGAAACTTAAATGACTTAGTTGGATTTATGTGACGAGTTGTAAGTTTAAAAGGAAAGTTTGACGAGTCTCAACCGTGACGTCATATTATGGATCACAAACATTTTACAGAACAACATGCAGTGGATTAACATTACCTAATGATAGTTTTATGCCAATTGTCAAATCGGTTTTAGACTTGTATCCGCCCAGAGATCCGAGAAAGCAGATGATAACGAAAATCCTCATTTTTTCAGTACCTACATAGTTTTTATTTCCAAATGCAGTAATTTTTAATTTCTCGTTCTTAATGTGGTAAACAATTAATCATGTTGTGTAGTTATCGGTATACAATTCTGTTACAATCCCCACACAGAAAGGGCGTGTTACAATGATTTACACCCTCTTGTTGTATGCTAATCAAGTGCTCAGCACATCTGATTTACTGCCAAAGTTTTGCGGGTAAATATAACAATACTTTTGTGACACCATTCTTATTAAATAATATTCAAGATAAAACAATAGATTGGATTCCCTTGTTCATAAACTAAATTTAAGAACAGTGCGTCTTTTTCTTTTTTTAGTTACGAATGATATATGTACAATATGTAAACAAAACCCTGTCCGATCCGTGAAGGTGTTGTTAGGTATCGATAACTGATTCTACTAATAGCCACAATGCCGGGCTAAACTAAAAAGAAACCCCAATGAAATAAATAATATTTCACAAAAAGAGGTAACATAATACATGTGCGGTAGGCAGTCCATGCGCGGGTGACGGGGGGCAGGGCACGCGGCACGTAGTCGCATCGCTTATAATAATACCGTCAAAATCGTGTCGTCACTCAATTTCGGGGAAGTTGCAATTAATTCGCGGTAAAAAAGATTATTTCAAAATTCATTAGTTTTTTTAATATGATGATTACGTAAAATTTTATATTATATTTGGTTATGTGTTTACCTAACCTTTATTATCATTATGGGTCGGACAGAGTTTTCTTTACATATTGTATAATAGTTTGATTCTGTTATATTACTCAGCAACCAAATTGATATATACAATGTTATTTTTTGTATATGCGAAACCTGAAACACGTGCCCAGTATTTTTATGTAAAGAATTTATGTACAAAATATCAAAAAGCTATCATGAAAAATTACAAAATTATGAGCTTGTTTGTCTCATTACTTGATTGTCCCTACAAAAATATGGTGAATAGATCGTCCCAAGGAGGCTATGATCCGCTGTGTACTGTGTCGTGCGCTCGGTAACCACACTGCATCATTTTTTATTGAAACCGATTCAGTTGCTTATTCTGAACAAACTATATTCAGGTTTTGTGTAAAGAAAAAATAACGTTGTATATATTAGTAGCCATATTTTTATTTGGGTTGCCTCGTAAGAAAATATTTAATGTCCATCAGATAGACTTATAAAAAGTATTGAACACGTATTTTTATTATAATTATATATTTAATAAAAAGTTCTATGTTAATATAAAATTAAAATAAATATACCGTGTTTGGTATCACTTGAAAGAGCTTCACGAGTACTTTAAGCTTGTACATAATTACAAGAATGCATTAATGATGTTAAATATGAGCGATAATTAGTTCAACAATTTAAATTTTCATGTTTGGAAAGGCGTAGTCACACGTTACATATACCTACCTACCGTAGCACCTTGACAACGTGTGACTACGCCTTTCCAAACATGAAAATTTATCTCTTTACACATTAGCAACTTTGTTCAGTTCAGTATTGTGAAAATCTTGTTTTATACTTTTTCAGCGTCGTTTTTTGTCGTAGTTGGGTTTTAGTTTGTTTACTTTTTATTTCTCGTAAGGAGACTGTTTTACCCGCTCGCGGCTTACTGATTGAATTTTGTATCTACTATTTACTTTACCTGTAGTTTAACCATAGGATTTATAATCCATATATTCTGTACCGTTCGTTTCTCGTGTTCGTTTTTCGTCGGTGAAAATGCATAGATGAATAGTATTGGTTTTTGAATTGATAACTATATTATTATTGTTTTTTTAATCTTAGGGTCTCATCGGTGAGACTGGTAAGCCGACGGCCAACTTCAAGTACAATTCGTAAGTTGGTCCATTCTGATTGCTTATTGGATAACAAAAATTTTAAGTTTTTCAAACAATAGGGATGTACCCATGGTATGTAAATCAAAAAAAGAATTAGTCCGTCTTATAGATAAAAAAAAATTAAGGCCCGTATTTTTTATTTTGTTGAAATTACCAAAAGTTACTGAGATATAGTGTATTTAAGTTACGGAGTGGCGACTAATTACGTCACGTCGTGGTATATTTTGTACCACGGCATGACGTCATGCGATATTTCAAATCAATGTATCTTCTTAAGTATTTCAATGAAAGAAAATACACAATACTAAATTTTGTGACAAGCTTTATAGCTCATACCCAACGGAATATCAAGGATCTTCTAATGGTACTGCAGTGGTCTTATCCTGATAAGTAGTAAAGAAGCTATGAACGAAAAAATGTGAATTATATGCAATCAGCCCATGAAAACAGGTAAAGTCACAAGCAAATGCTAGTAATATATATATACAATATGTTAAGAAAACCCTGTCCGACCCGTAAGGATAGTAAAGGTTAAGTAAACACTTGATCAAATATATTATAAAATTTTACTTAATCATCATAGTAACAATACTAATGAATTTTGAAATAATCCTTTTTTCCGGGGAATTAATTCCAATTTCCCCGAACTTTGGTATTTTTAAAAAAAGTGACAACACCGGTATTATTATAAGCGAATAGCGACGCGACCACGTCACAGGTGCCGCGTGCCCTGCCCCCCGCCGCCCGCGGAATGGGGTTGCTTCCCGCACATGTGTTAAATTACCTCTTTTTGCGAAATAATATTTATTTTTTTAGGGGGATTTTTTTTCTAAGTTTTGCCTGTCTTTGTGGGCATTATTAGAATCAGTTATCGATACCTAACAACACCTTCACGGATCGGACAGGGTTTTCTTTACATATTGTATATTTAAAATGTACAAGTAGAGCGCTTTCAAATGATACCAAACACGGCATATTTATCTTAACTTATTTTTTTTACTCTGTATGTTTTGTCCGCTAGAGGGCGCCACATTAGATTTTGTGAAACCCCATAATTATAGCCTATAACCAGCGGACAATTAAGACGCTTCTAATGATATGTTATTTGTCGAATTCTGATAAGTAGTTTAGAAGTTACGAGGGAACAGATGAACATACATACATACATACATACATACATACATACATACATACATACATACATACATGCATACATACATACATACATACATAGCCTGTCAAAATCATAACCCTCCTTTTGCTTTGCCGTAGTCGGGTAAAAATACGAGGCCTACTTTCACCTCCCGAGAGTCGAACTTCCCCTAAATCCGATGAGTTTGTGATTGTGACAAGATCAACACCATGTTCCAATGATTAATACCCTCCCGTTCTATGCTAATTGTGAGGTAAGTGGCATCTGATTTACGGCGCGGATTTAAATATAATTATTTAGCGAACACCCTTCGAGTCTTGAGTATGTCATTTGTCAAGCAATGTGCTAATTGCTGAAGTTCTTATCAAGGCTTTACGTTTGTTTTTGGCTTTCAGTGTGATGGAATTAGGAATAGTCGTTAGTAGGTACCTCTATATACATTAAGTAATGTAAATAACGCACACCTTCAAATATCCCAATTAGAATATTATATTATAATCATAAATAATAAATAAATATATACGGACAAATCACACAGATTGAGCTAGCCCCAAAGTAAGTTCGAGACTTGTGTTATGGGATACTAACTCAACGATACTATATTTTATAATAGACACATATATAGATAAACATCCAAGACCCAGGCCAATCAGGAAAAGATCGTTTCCCATCATGACCACGTCGCAGGCAGGCGTGTTGACCGCTGCGCCACGGAGGATAATACATAATATACTGATTTTTTTATTTAACATGTATACGCATTGTTATTTATTAAATTAATCAAACCAATTCCTAGAAAACGAATACCTTATCGTTCTTGGAATAAGGTTTTTTCTTTATTTTGCATTGAATGATTAAATTTGTATCAATACAATTAAAACTGTGAATTTAAAAGTCTACAAACGACAGGGTTAATATCACAATAATTTCCGTAGCTTAAATTAATTTTGAGGTAAAACATTACCAATTTAAGGAAAACATATAAATGGATTCAGTAAATGATTCTCAACAAACTATTTTCAGGAAGTGCGGTAATTAATTTACATGTTGTATATGACGGCGCGTGACTGGTTAATTTTGAATATTCTGATCTGTTTTATCGTATCAGTATCAATTGACCGTAAACTACTCTACTATTTTTTGAAGTCGATTAATCGGTCGGTATTCGGATAAATTATGTTTGTTATTAACAGCGGGTAACACTATGGAGCGAATGGTAACACCGACTGGAGTTGCGTTTGACATAGCGACTGACCGTTGGCGCTTGGCATTCTTTGCTCAAGCTTCGATCGAGTGGGTTGGTCATACTCAAACTCAATGGCTCTTATCTGTTTTAATCTGAGATTATTATATTAAAGTGATCTAAGTGTCTGTACAGTTAAAATAAATAGAATCGAATGTCACACTATAGTTATTGTCCAACGTTTTCTCGAAATACCGCCCACGATGGATGCTCATGCAGATGAGAAGACAAATCAACTATCCGGAACCTTTCGTCTTCCTGACGGTTTACCCCGTCATACATAATATTCGGAGTGGAATCCCTGCCATCCTGTATCATCACTTCTTCGATATACAAACTGTAATCATCTATGCAATATACTATGATGACACGGTTATCGCAGTGGCTGAGACGCTACACTATGTGTCGCGAATTTGATGCCCGGACAGAACAGATATTTGTATAACCTACAGTTAGTTGTTCCGGGTCTGGTTGAAGTGACTGTAAATATTTGTAAACGCAGCCACGATACAGGAGTAATACGTAGTATCTATAGGGCAAAGTTTAAAAAAAAAACCTAGATTTACTCTAAAAACATCAGACAGTCTTGCCGCCAAGCGATTCGTCGTGTTCCGGCATGATGTCTGGTGAAGCCGTACGGAGGACGGGTCTGAGCAGTTTGTTGCGATGTGTACCGGGTACGATGCACCAAATGTTATTGTGTTGGGAGTGTGATCGTGGAGGGTCTCCAGATTAATTTCCCTCTGGGGCAGCATCGTTGGTCGTGTTGTTAGGTTTAACATTGCATCACCTCGCTCAACGGCCGTCTTCCTTCCTACTCACTAAGATTTTTAAGTGAATAGGCTTAATAAACTTCCGCGCTTTACCATCAACGATTGCATCACTGCTTACTATCAGGCGGTATTTCAGTCAAGCATTAGTTTATTATTATAAAAAAAAACCTAGGAAAATTCGCCAAGAAAGAATTTACAGATATTGACCTACGGGTTACACATTCAAAATGTCCAAATACTTTTGAATTTCTTCCTATTTCATTTAACAATACATAAACTATGAATCAGTATCGAGCGGGTATTAGCAGTATTCTACAGTTCGGGTCATTTGCCGTCAGATCATTACCCCCACTACTCCGATAAATTCACCCTCTTGTCTTTATTGTGTGAGACAGGGAGCGATTACGGCGCAGAGTGATTTCTGAATACTGTTTTTCAAATTGTATTATGGTGCGCTTTGGTTATTAGTTATATTAAGCGTATAATATGCTCGAGATTTTTTTTTACATCGTTTAGTATTTTGTGATCGACTTATCTTAACATCTTAAACTAAAGTCATTAAATTTTCTACGCCAAATGTCAGGCAGCTAAATACCAATGTTCAACTGAATGGAGTAGAGTTGATCCCTGTCGAGTCGACAGTTTTTCTTGGATTAACTATTGACGCCAAGTTACAATGGGGTCCTCACATTGAGAAGCTGTCGGGTAGACTCAGTTCTGCCGCCTTTGCTGTTAAGAAAATTAGACAGATAACTGATGTGGATACAGCCAGAATTGTTTATTTTAGTTATTTTCATAGTCTTATGACTTATGGGATTCTTCTCTGGGGAACTTGTGCGGACATCAATACCATCTTTGTTTTACAGAAGAGGGCTGTTCGAGCCATTTACAACCTTGGTCCTAGAGAATCTCTTAGAGAAAAGTTCAAAGAGGTGAACATTCTGACTGTAGCTTCACAATATATATTTGAAAATGTTATGTATGTTCATAAAAATATCTCGAATTTTAAGAAAATAAGCGATATTCATAAAATACCAGGAACAAACACAATCTTGCTGTACATCACACTCGTCTCCACAGAGTAGGCAACCCGTTCATGGGTCAATGTATACACTTTTACAACAAGCTTCCCATGGACGTTCGAAACTTACCCATTAAACGATTTAAGAACCATATAAAGGCCAAACTTTGCAAAAAGGGGTATTATAAAATCACAGATTATTTAGAAGACAAAAAGCTTGGGACTGAGCTGCTCGCTCTGTTAAGCATTGTTAATTGTTATTAAGCAATATGCGTAATTATAAGGTAAATTATTGTAAACATTTTCATTTTTAATGTCTGGACTTGAAAAAAGACGATGATCCCTGAGTTTGTTTCGGCTATTTCTTCTCAGAGGTAGTCAGTTAGGAAATGCCGGCTTCATCTAGTTAAAAAAATAAAATAAAAAATAAACATGACGTGTAAAAGTGATCAGTGATCCTACTTGCTTAATAAACGATTTCATTTCATCATAATTATCATAACGTTCCAGTTTTAGAACATACAATATGTAAAGATAACCGTGTTCGATCCGTGAAGGTATTATTAGGTATCGATAACTGATTCTAATAATGCCTACAAATCCGGGCAAAAATTAAAAAAAAGCCTAAAAATTTTTTTTTTCAAAAAAGCGAGGTTACTTAATACATGTGCGGTAGGCAACACGGTAGGCATACATGCGCGGGTGAAGGTGGGCAGCGCACGCTGCTCGTGGTCCCATCACTCATAATAATACTGTCTAATGTGGTATTAACACTTTAAAAAAAAAACTAAATTTTGGGGAAGTTGGAATTAATTCGCGGAAAAAATTATTATTTCAAAATTCATTAGTATTGTTACTATGATGATTATGTAAAATTTCATATTTTATTTGGTCATGTGTATACCTTTATTATCCTTTTGGATCGGACGGGGTTTTTTTTTACATATTGTATATAATAATAAAATTGTTACTTTATAGTTATTTTTTTTTTTCCTTGCACTATATAATAATATATTTCCCTGTAATAGTTATATTTTAAGTTATTGTGTGATAGTTATATATTTCTCAGCGTTAAATCAACGTTAAATTCCCAACCAGGTCTTCACAATCTATTCTACTCTATTTTATTCTATTCAAGGTGGACCGCGATGGCCTGGTGAAGGTCGCAGGAAGCCGATGAATGCGGGCAGTACAATACCGGTTATTTTGGAAAGCCTTGGGGGAGGCTTTTATCCAGCAGTGGACCTCTATAAGCTGACAAAGAAGAATCTAGGTTATTGTTTGCCATATTTTAAATAATTTCAAACATATTCGACAAACAGGAATCTTTGAACTATCTTAAAGTTTCTGCGCTAGAATCATTGCTGAATGTATGATTTATCGTATGCACACTGTTGAAATATTTTTTTGTAGTGTGATCAGGTGACGTCCAGTGAGCGTGAAGTGAGGTCTCTAATGACTAATGCCAAGGGTTTCACAATTTGGCTGCAATGTAGGTGCCATGTTTATGTTAATGAAACTTGATGAAGTTTAGCCGGTATGTATTTGTATCATGGGATTTTGCGCTCGCAGCGTATGTAGTGAAGCTACTGCGTGGCGAAGCGCATAACCCGGGAGTGCTGCGGCACCTGGAACCCTGCGTACCAGATCGGTACGTATGGAGGTGGCGACGCCCGCCCTTGCTTGCTGTGCCTGCGGCCAGAACCAATCTGCTGGTGAAATGTCCTCTTATTAGAGCCATGCGCGTAGTGAACGAAGTTCATGAGACAGTTGATGTACTATGGTGCAACTTGAGTGAATTCTCAAAGGTTACACTATATATCATATGTAACTTCAATGTAGGTTAAGTTTTTAGTTGAAGTACATTTATACAATTTTATATAATCTTTAGATTCTGGATTAATATGTAAGGCCCCGCTATCGTATTGGATCGCAGATCTGTAAGGGTAGTTGTAGGTAAGGAATTATAAATAAATAAATAAATCATTGTATGTATAAGCGATACCGGAAGAATACACTGGTCGAACTGAAGATAATCAACGAATCGATGGTTTACATGGAGTGGAGTAACATTAGTTCACATTTGGATTCAAATTGGTACCAACTACACCACCAAAAAATTTACTAAATCAAATCATCCGTCATAGATATCCACTAGGCACTGAAGTGTTGTCTTTTTTGAATATCCAGTGGGAACCAATAAACAATTATTGCAGATGATGAATTGATTGCACAGTTAGCGCAGTGGTTAAGCTTTTAACTGCTGCGGTGCATATCGCGGGTTAGATTCCTGCACTAAATGAGCGCAGCGACCTGATTGACGTCCACGCTGACTCAGTAGGTATCGAAATTTGTCATAATTTATTAATTTTATTAATGTGATTGCTTGTATTCAAACCAGACTGGATTCTCAACACAACTAACACACTAATGACGTCAGTGTGTTAGTTCTGTTGAGAATCCAGTCTGGTTTGAATATACACGCAGCACGCAGCACGCAGCACGCACGCACGCACGCCACGCGGGAACAATTTGCGACTCCCGCATTCCCCTTAAACTTAAGGGGAAAATATATAAAACCATGATCCGACCTGCTGTCTTGTATGGATCAGAATGTTGGGCTACGAAAGGGATGAATGAAAGGCAATTGCATGCAGCCGAGATGAGAATGTTAAGAGGGAAGTGTGGTGTTACACGAATGGATAGAATAAGAAATGAGTACATAAGAGGAAGTCTGAAAGTGGCACCGGTAGCTGAAAAGTTGTGTGGAAATCGGTTGTCATGGTACGGGCATGTGTTACGGAGAACTGAGGAGAATGTCGTGAGGAGAGTCTTAATTATGAATGTTGATGGCTATAAGAGTAGGGGAAGACCAAAGAAACGATGGATGGAATGTGTGAAGGATGATATGGCTAAGAAGGGGGTGACTGCCGAGATGGTTTCTGATAGGGATGCATGGAAGAAAAAGACATGTTGCGCCGACCCCAAATAAATTGGGTTAAGGGCAGGAGAATGATGTGTGTGATTAATAAAATTACAAAGAGCACTTAGCATGTGGTGTTTGCCTGTAATTGGTTGTGCAGTTAGATTTAAGTCAATAATTGGTATGTATTTGTAATGTGTGAAATATCTGTAGCAACTGTTGGCGAACCTTAATTAAATAAATAAATAAATAGTTATTCCGGGTCTAGCTGTTTGTGTATGTGGATTTGTATGTTTGTAAACGCACCCACAATACCGGAAAAATTCCAAGTGTGGGGCAACTTTCTTTTTTAATCGTTTTGTTCGCCACAAGACTATTTACAACACACTTTGAGCACATTTCACGGTAAGATTAATGTAGCATTGATCAGCTATATACTGTTTACGAAGCGTCATTCTAATTCTTCAAAGTCCTATAGCTAGCCAAGACATTGATCGACGGCAGTACCAACATCACTTAATCCCCCATTAGAACTAACGCCTCACACTTAACAACTAACACTATTCACGATGTGAAAAATGAATCCTATGAGGGTAGATACACAAGCGATTCGGGACCATTTCCTCTTCCGGCGCAGCATCCATCTTAGTCGGATGTTTGCCGACACCCTTTTTAAATTATGGTGTCGTAATGATGGTGTATCGTTGGTCTTTGTGTGCAAATTATGGATCAATTGCCATATTGATACATCTATTTAATTTCTTAAAGAAGGATTTTCTTTCTTTCTAGCAAGAAATTATTGCCATAATCTCTAGCAAACTGCATTTTAACAAAAAAAAAAAACTTTGAAAAGGTTGTATAGGTCAAATAGTCAGTCACTATACATTAAATACTGGTATTCAGCTGCATTTGGTTCGATTGGAAGCGTGCGCTAATATTAGCTTTTATTAGCTTATTCTTTTTTAAGATGAATACAGGGGTCGGCACTCGAAGTGTTACCAATTCAAAATGCTGTAATTCTGTTAAACATGAGCATATTTATTTAAAAACTTCAGTATCGAAAAAAGACATATATACAATAAATAAAAAAAGAAGCTATTGTTCGATATGGCCACCTTTAGCGCGGATAACAGCATCGAGTCTGACCGAGAAGGCTTCACACGCTGCATGAATGTGGTCTGCTGGTATTTTGTTCATTTCTCATTCATCATGTTCACTTGGCTTCTAGAATTGACCATATGGAAAAATCCATTGGGTTTAAGTCCGGGGAATATGGTGGCCATTGTTGCGAAGAAATGAAGCTCGGAACATTTTCTTGTAAAAAAATTTGGGTTTCACGAGCTTTGTGAGATGGTGCCGAGTCTTGTTGAAAGGTCCAATGATTTCTACCAAATTGCTTACGTGCCCAGGGTAACAAAGCATCGTTTAAAATCTTTTTACGGTTTATCTTTACACCCTGGTCAATGAAAACGAGAGGTGAGCGTCCCATAGCAGTTACCGCCGCCCAAACCATCACAGATGCTGGTGCTTGCTTTTGCAAAGCAATTCGTTGGTCTAAATTGTCATTTGATTTACACTTTAACCATACACGATCATTTTGCTTGTTCACATATTGCTGAACAGTAAAAATTTTTTCATCGGAAAATACCAAATTTTCAAGCAAGCTATCAACGTGCAAGTGCTTTAAGTTCTTAGCTCTTTCTAGACGAACTGTCTTTTGTGCAAGTGTCTGATCTTGCACTTTTTGTAATTTGTAGGGCTTCAGTTGAAGTTTATTTTTTAATATGCGCCCTATGCTCCGGGCAGATACATTAAGACTTTCCCGCCAATTTAACTGCGCTTTGTCGTGGATTTCGTTCAATTCTAGCCTTTACCTTTCGAACCATTGCTGATGATGTTGCTGTTGTTGGATGTCCACCTCCATGGCGTTTTTTGATGCTACCCGTATCATTGTAACGCGTGATGGTCCGATACACAAACATTTTGTTCAAATGTAAATGTCCTAGCTCATTAACGATGGCTGCCTGCGATTTTCCAGCCAAATACAAAGTAATGACACTGTTTTGTTTGACTTCCATCTGCAAATTTTTTTTTAACAACGACGAAAAATAGTAGGCTTTTGTTAGTTTATTAACAATACCATACACTAAGGAATGTGAAAAAATGGGCGCCATATTGTAAACAGTTTAGTTGCTATAGCAACGTAAAATTTGTAACACTTCGAGTGCCGAACCCTGTATGATCGGTGGTAAGGCATAACATTGACTGCCGACAGAAGTTACCACTCACCATACAGAGTCATGCCGGCAAGCTATTTTTCGTGTATGATGACTGGTGAAGCCGTACAGGGGACGGGTCTGTTTAGTTGTGTTGCGATGTGTGCCGAGTACGATACGCCAAATGTTGTTGTATCGGAGGTTTGGTCGTTGAGGATCTCCAGATCAATCTCCCTCTTGTTAGCGAAGACCGGTACCCCACCTCAAGTTTACTATAAAAGGCGCGGTATACCCGCACTCTGGCAGTTGTTCGACAAGCATCACTCGGAGCGGTAACGTCGTGCGAACTCTGTGAGACCTATATTTTCCATATTAATTAATAGCTGATGGCTATAGTTTGACATTTTATTGTGTACTCAGTGATTGTTACTCTGTTCCTATCTAAATTAATAAATTCTGGTTGTAACTTAAATGGATAATACACGAATATTGTAACATCTACCTCTCGGTTGGTTTCTTTTAATAAACACCACTGCTGATATTGTAACAATCAGAAGTGTGATAAAGAACTACACTGCTCACATTTTTTCGTTATAAATCAAGGAACAGAATAACAGTCACTTACAGCCATTATTTTTGTACTTGTGTGGGTACTTGTGAGAGTGAGATCACTTGTACCTATACACTTTTAATAGCTTCACATTCAGTGGGTTTGTTGGTTAGTTTGTTGTTTAGACAGCAAACGTGGTCGTTGTAACAGTCGTTACGACAGTCGCGGTAAGCTTACATCGTGATTATAGTTATCATCACAATAGACAGTTAAGTGTCTAATAGTGTACGTAAATAAGTGAATCGTGTAGCGTGCGGGACGTCGCCGCCGTTTAGTTTCACTTTTGCCTAGTTGACTGAATTTGAACATATGTCACCGACTCTCAGACATAACTACCGTCGTTATTCGCGCTCATGTTCTAGTACACAGCGGCGGCTGTGTACTTTACGAGTATCGAAACGTGTATTTGAGCAAATTTCGTTGCATAAGTCTGACCGCTTGGTTAGGGACTAAAATTATTATTCAAATACAGAATAAGCAACGGTAACGAACCGTGTTGTGGAAAAATACCGCGGTTAGATCTCAACATTTTTATATTTCGAACTTTGATCCTACCTTACATAATATTGATGATTGGTGTGCAAAGATCGGTTGCGCTAAAGTTCTCAACAATCAATTAAAGTAATTATGAGTGCTTGTCGCGTATTGGTAATTGCTTGAAAGGTGGCGCTCGATCGTGGTTAAGCCATGATGAATGGGTAACCAATGACCGATCGTGGAGTAACTTCAAGAAAGAATTTAAGTCATTGTGTCCACAAAAGATTAACTAAGCTCAAATACTTCATGAGCTCATGAACACTACGTCAGATAAATTTCTATCTTACACGAAGTATGCGCGTCAAGCACTACTAAAATAACACACGGTAAAAGAGTTAGACTAAATCTCAGATATATTTGGCATAAAGTAGGTAACAAGTGTATCATGATAAAAAGCGACCTCGCACGACAGCTCATTTAACAAGGAATGGATTACAAACCTTTATTAATCTTTAAAACTAAATTTAAAATCCAATATTATGATCGGTGGTTTTTATTCTCGTTAACGATAAATATTTATAGGAAAGGTATGTTTTGTCGATTATCCAGTCTAGTTGGGAACACATATTCTTTATTTTTGTTTTGCTTGCTTTACTTTTAATAATAAGTGTTCTTTTGTGTTCCCTTGGACGACAATGAGTCTGGAAAAAATTAAACTTAAATTTGAAATGGTGACTTCGAATGGTGACGAACGTGCCATAAAGAAGTTTTGCTGAAGTTAGGCAACAACTGGAGAATATTGTCTATTATATCACCTTTCCATTTCATCTTACCGAAGCTATCCAGTTTTGAAAAATGGATATTTTACTTTTCAAAGTCAAAAAGTCTAAAGTCAAAGTATTTTATTTGTGAAACAGAGGTAATATGGTACATACATCTATGTTTTGCCTTGTAAGGCGTACAGATTATTTAAGAACAATATTAGTCATTTAAATTAACAATTGAACATTTCTTTACTTTAAACTATTATCATCTAAAAACTCATTGATAGAATAGTAACTAACTAACTTTTCGTAGTCTCTTTTGGCGTTAATTTATGGGTATCTTTATGTACATAATTATATTTCCTCAACATTCCATATATGGATCTTGTAGATATACCAGTAAACTCGGAAGTCGTTTTTATCATAGCTGAGTTCGCGCGGTATTCGTTCTCAGGTCATTTTTAATACTCTTAATTACACTACATATTTCTAATATTCTTAAATACGTTTAGTATTTATGCCCCTCTCGCCAACAGACAAATTTGTCGGTTTTCTCCTTTTGACTGAAGAATGCAATGATTGCTGGACACATAACCAAGAATTTAAATGTTACCAGTACTGCCCAGTACTTATAAAATACAAAACTTAAAATGAAACAGTTACACATATTTTTCCTCACTACTCCCAACCCAGTACAACAATAGGACCGATCAGTTCAAAGACTTGTTCCGGGTATTGTAATACAAGCTCTACTAGCACGGACGTAAGGTACATTTTGATCCGTTACGAGTTCGCCTAGCTTCGGTAGGCTGATTAAGGTCACGTGCCGTGTAAGGTATGATGAACATTAGCGCGTTGTTATTAGGCTTAAATTTGCTAATTTGCAGTCACAGAATGAAATCTCTGTAGGTGGGTATTTATTTTGTGACTTAACGTAAACGACATTGATAGCATAGCTTTTAATCTTAAAATATATGTTAAAATATGGATATTACTACTTCCAAGGAAATTTCCACGAATAATAATTACGTTAGTACTGCTGTAATTTACAAAGGTCATTAATCAATCGATCAGCTGAAATTCCGGGCATACCGGTTGACATCCTTATAGATGGCGGTGCACTTAATGTATCTTTGATTTCGTCGCTGACTGTAAATTATTTCTCTGATTCGCGTAAGCCAATTAATTGTTTTTATGAAAGAAATATGACTGAAAATTAGGCCGAGTGATGGATAGGCCGAGTTGTGGATAAGTGAAGGCCTTGACTGAATTAGCCTTTCCGCAGAATTTAAAGCACAACAAGGATTCTCCAAACCACTTCAATAAGTGGTGAGTTATTTTAACACCCCGATTTAGTGGTGTTCGTGCCCCCATATTGTAGCACTGATACCATTATTATTGTGCACCGATATTGGGATACTTGTTTGCCCATACATTGTGGAACTTTTATTTTAAATGCCTCGACATTATGATTATCTGTAACCCCGATAGTGGTTGCCGGATGATGTTGTTGTTTCAGTAATGATTGAGGTCCAGAAATATTTCATTGGTGATTCAATTTACAAACTGCTGCCCATTTTTGTGCATTTGCTAGTAGATTCATTAGTTGTCATGTTTTTATAATTTAGATGCGTTCTCTAAATTCTTTCTGTGGGCGTATGGAGTGCAACCATCGTCAGGAAAAGTGGCCGAGTGTTATGTGGAAACTCAGTATTTAGCACCAAACCTATTGATGGGTATTGATGTTGTGACACCACTTATTCGTACCTTAGTGTGTGAGTGGCCTTTGAAGGTTGTAGCCCTAACCGGGAAGCCCTTCGCGAAATGAGTCGTCGAAGAATATCTGAACGTCTTCATTCAAAAGAAGGACAACAGGATACCAGTTCTAGTAGCGATGGTTCCGTTTGACTAAAACAATTACATGGTACCTACTTAATTATAATTATCAATAATCACATACATTAACCTACATGTCAACTTACAGCTTAGACGCCGCCAGTTTAGGTTGAAGAGATACTCATTGAAAACTATTGCGGATATTCCCCTAGCGAGGACGGTATGCAACAATTTTATAAGAGTAATAACTTCAGCTTCGGCGTGCAGTGAGTAATTTTATTTATTTATTAACAAAAGTACACCAACTGCTTCTGTATATAAATTAACAAATACAGTTGTTATGAGTAAAAGGCTTATACAGTTGCCAATACCGGGTGAACCAACATTCACGAACATAAGTGGTAAGTGAAACTAAATAAATGCTAGTACTAATATTGAGTGGAAATAAACTATAAAAAGATAATAATATTAAAATAGAGTAATAGTATTATGACATCAACCCCAAGTGTGGTGAAATAAAATCGAGTCTCCTAGAGTAGACAGTTAATCATTATGCTCAACCCTAACAATGATTGAGCCCTATTGTTTAATTCTGTTTATAATCTACATTCTTGTTTTTCTTTTAATATCGTCTATATAAATAAAAATCCGACCACAAAATGATGCATGCTGTGGCAACCTATAATTAAGTCTGCACTCAACTTAGGATTTTATATTATTGTAATATACAAATATAATAATTATCCCCTAGTGTGGATATGCATAATAACTCCCTAAAATAATTATCCCCTAGCGTGGATATGCATAATAACTCCCTAAAATAATTATCCCCTAGTGTGGATATGCATAAATATACAAATATAATAATTATCCCCTAGTGTGGATATGCATAATAACTCCCTAAAATAATTATCCCCTAGTGTGGATATACATAAATATACAAATATAATAATTATCCCTAGTGTGGATATGCATAAATATACAAATATAATACTTATCCCCTAGTGTGGATATGCATAATAACTCCCTAAAATAATTATCCCCTAGTGTGGATATGCATAAATATACAAATATAATAATTATCCCCTAGTGTGGATATGCATAATAACTCCCTAAAATACCCCTAGTGTGGATATGCATAAATATACAAATATAATAATTATCCCCTAGTGTGGATATGCATAATAACTCCCTAATGGTGTGGTCGTGTGCTAATTTATGAAAAACATTATAGGTAATATTTATTCAACCCCAAGTGTGGTTTGAATATAATGAGCCCCAAGTGTGGTTCCAACATAATGAGCCCCAAGTGTGGTTCCAACGTAATGAGCCCCAAGTGTGGTTCCAACGTAATGAGCCCCAAGTGTGGTTCCAACGTAATGAGCCCCAAGTGTGGTTCCAACGTAATGAGCCCCAAGTGTGGTTCCAACGTAATGAGCCCCAAGTGTGGTTCCAACAATGAGCCCCAAGTGTGGTTCCAACAATGAGCCCCAAGTGTGGTTCCAACAATGAGCCCCAAGTGTGGTTCCAACAATGAGCCCCAAGTGTGGTTCCAACAATGAGCCCCAAGTGTGGTTCCAACAATGAGCCCCAAGTGTGGTTCCAACGTAATGAGCCCCAAGTGTGGTTCCAACGTAATGAGCCCCAAGTGTGGTTCCAACAATGAGCCCCAAGTGTGGTTCCAACAATGAGCCCCAAGTGTGGTTCCAACAATGAGCCCCAAGTGTGGTTCCAACGTAATGAGCCCCAAGTGTGGTTCCAACGTAATGAGCCCCAAGTGTGGTTCCAACGTAATGAGCCCCAAGTGTGGTTCCAACGTAATGAGCCCCAAGTGTGGTTCCAACGTAATGAGCCCCAAGTGTGGTTCCAACGTAATGAGCCCCAAGTGTGGTTCCAACGTAATGAGCCCCAAGTGTGGTTCCAACGTAATGAGCCCCAAGTGTGGTTCCAACGTAATGAGCCCCAAGTGTGGTTCCAACGTAATGAGCCCCAAGTGTGGTTCCAACGTAATGAGCCCCAAGTGTGGTTCGAATATAATAAGCCCCTAGTGTGGTTTGAACATAATAAGCCCCAAGTGTGGTTCGAATATAATAAGCCCCAAGTGTGGTTTAAACATAATAAGCCCCAAGTGTGGTTTGAACATAATGAGCCCCAAGTGTGGTTCGAATATAATAAGCCCCTAGTGTGGTTTGAACATAATGAGCCCCAAGTGTGGTTCGAATATAATAAGCCCCAAGTGTGGTTTAAACATAATAAGCCCCAAGTGTGGTTTGAACATAATAAGCCCCAAGTGTGGTTTAAACATAATAAGCCCCAAGTGTGGTTTGAACATAATAAGCCCCTAGTGTGGCTAAAGAAGAAAGATAAGTATTTTCCCCTTGTGTGGTAATGTATTCTATTCACAAGCAATTATTCTATCAGTATTGAAACATTTACCTGAATTAAAGAAATATATATATATATATATATATATATATATATATATATATATATATATATTCAAGTAATTAAACTAATAAACAATTTCAATTCAATTTTAGCAATGTTTAGCCGTATTTTTTAATTCAGTAAGAGAGGTTACAGAACCAAATGTACTTTGCTTTAAGTTAAAGTGTGATTGATATCGATTAACTTTGATTGCTAGTATTTTTTTTGTAGTGAAAAGTTCATTATTGAGTTCTTGAATTATCTATTGTATAATATTGTGTGTGTAATATTTTTTATGTTAATAGGTATATTTGCTGTCATAGTGCCACCTGTATGAGGACATACAGCAAGAACGAATGGCCGATCGGTGTTGGGGATGAGGACATCCCCAGGGCAGAATGGCCGCCTGTTAGCGAAGACCGGTACCCCACCTCAAGTTTACTATAAAAGGCGCGGTATACCCGCACTCTGGCAGTTGTTCGACAAGCATCACTCGGAGCGGTAACGTCGTGCGAACTCTGTGAGACCTATATTTTCCATATTAATTAATAGCTGATGGCTATAGTTTGACATTTTATTGTGTACTCAGTGATTGTTACTCTGTTCCTATCTAAATTAATAAATTCTGGTTGTAACTTAAATGGATAATACACGAATATTGTAACATCTACCTCTCGGTTGGTTTCTTTTAATAAACACCACTGCTGATATTGTAACACTCTGGCGCAGCATCGTTGGTCATGTTGTTGGGTTTAACATTGTCGTTCAACTGTCGTCTTCCTTCCTATTCATTGTTTTTTTTTTTTTTTTAATGAATAGGCTCTTAATAAACTAGCGCGCTTTACCATCAACGATTGCGTCACTGCTTACCTTCAGGCGGGATTGCTTTCAAGCACTAGTTTATAACCAATAAATAAAAAATATGTATCAATTCACACAACACACATATATACAAAGAAGCTATAGATATATTTTTATATATTGTAAGTTATAATAAGTTACTAGACACACATACAAAAAAGTAGCTCTTTGTTATTTTACCTCATTCATTACGCTAAGGTCTACGCAATATTTACATCATTGAAGCGGAGTAAATATTTTATGTAAATGTCCAATAATTTTGTAGATAATAAGTATTTATTTTAAATAACTAATTTTAAAAAAAATCGTAGACACAACAACGCTTTTTTAAATGAAAGTTTTTATTTTCATTTCTATGGCTTCTTTACTACCTTTATATGTTTCTACTAAAACAACATATACATAATGAATAAAACACCTAAAATATTATATATAAATAAATAAAAGCCGATGCCGCGTAACAATTCACTACTGTGATCCCCATATCAATATTATATATCTCTTAGCACAGATCGAGGGTAACACAAGTATCCACAAGCATCCATATTGTTACAGAGACCTTTGTGTGTAGCGAAATAATAGCTACACAAGTGGACTGGATAATAACGATCATTATATGGACATCAGTCTTTTGTCCGGCCGTCTAATTGAGTTGCCATGGCAACGGTAAGGTAGGAATAATTGGAGGTAGATATCTGTGATGGTTGTGATATTCTGATACGAAACTGCTTACCGATAATAAACCAGTATTATAAATGATTGGTAAATAGTTATATTTTACACTGTCAAGCAATGATAGCTATTGTAACAAGAGTAATAGTATAGATCAGCACGAATATAAGCAATAGCTGTTTGCGACAGTGGTAAACAAAACTTTTTCTACGACCTTGAAATAAAAAAATAGAAAAAACCGTGAATGTTGAACTGAAAGTTAACAATGGCGCGATAAAAGCGCGGCACGGCGCGTCAATGTTAATTCAAAGGCAAAGGCAATTCATCCATACAGCCTTATAACATGCGATGTTTAGTCGTGACACAAATACGTGCGCTTTTTTGTCATCATCATATGATAATTTTTTGATGCCATAGCCATAAAAAATTAAAAGGTTTCATTGTAGTACGGTTTACCCGTGTGGAAATGGTCATTGTAACACGACTTTGGCAAGAATGAGTACTATTGAGGTATGACTTATGGTTATGTATTAAACAAATTATCAAATGGTCGTAGAAAAAGTAAGTTTCGTATTTCTGCGAAAGGAAATGATTTTTACAACATTTTTATTCTGATTTTTATGAAGCCCAGACCAGAGCAAAGCAAGCAAGCAAGGCCAGAGCAGCGGTGGCCTAGTGGTAACGGCTGCGACTTCAAGTTGTAGGTCGTAAGTTCGAAACCCATCAGGCGGTTTCATCATCATCAACCTTTTCATCGTCCTAATGCTGGGTACAGGTATCCTCTCACACAGAGAAGGATTGAGCTTAATCACCCCGCTTGCTCAATGCGGGTTGGTGATTTCAGACTCATATTCTAGGTTTCCTCAAGATGTTTTCCTTCACGTTTAGTCATTGGTGTCCAATATATAGTTAAAAAGTACATATTACTTAGAAAAGTTACATTGGTACTTGCCTGACCTGGAATCGAATCCGCACACTCATACTTGAGAGGTTGGTGTTTTAACCACTAGGCCACACGCGGTTTACTTTGTGTAAATTATTTCATCACCACTGCTCCCAAAACGGTGAAGAAAAACATCGCGAGGAAACCGGCATGTCCTAGAGGCAAAACTTCGAAGATATGTGTCATCTACTAACCCGCACTGGGTCCATGTGGCCCAGTCCCTCTCACCGAAAGGAGGCCTTTGTCCCAAGAGTGGAAACATTATAAGCTGATTGTGTTATGTGTTTTGATTATACTTTATGTAAATTAATTCATCACCACTGCTCTCAGAACGGTAAAAGAAAACATCGTAAAGATATTAAATAAATAAAATAAATAAAAAATATTTATTGATACCAGATACATTCTACTGGCTACTACTACTACTATACAGGACACTATACTATTTATTTGATACTATTTTACAGGCTAAAACGGGTAATAATTTAAATGTATAGTACAATACATGCTGATATTGATTCCCAAACTAAGCTTGAGCTTGTATTTTGGGAAAACAATGTTCAGTCATAGTGATGACATACAATATACATTAATTGATGTTTGAGGACAAAGGTGAAATATTGGAAAAATTTGTCGCTGGACGGTGCATATGGTTACAAAATAATTCTTCCTAATTATTATACTGTAATATAATTACGGTAGGTGTCGCGTGTAAAGTGCGTGCATGTATCTGTGTATGTTTGTATGTATTTATCAGTAATTATGGGTGAGTGTATGTGGATGGGTGAGTGTCCGAATGTATGGGTGAGTGTCCGCGTGTATGGGTGAAAGTCCGTGTGTGTGTGGGTGTACGCAGCCCTGCGATGTAAATTTTAGGATCGGTTTCTTTACCACTACGTACTGTGTGCTTAGTATATTGAGATATATGATCTGAGATATCTGATATATGCATCTGTAGTTTTATGCGTGTCTGAAAAAGATTACCTACGTGTTGCATATTAATAAATCATTGGCCTATTGAAACATATTAAGTTGAATAATTTTCTAGAAAGTAAAAGTATTTATATTGCGAAGCGTACAAGAAGATCATAAAATTAAATTAATCTACACAAAATCAAAAATAGAGAAACGCGAATTTAAAAAAAAATCTTCTTTAACTTCTAGTTACTGACTGTCACCGCAGTCACCGGTGTCCGCTAACAATGTATTTTTCATTTTGTCTGTTATCTGGCAATTGGCATGTCAAAATTGCAATCTTTAAGGCATTTTTTTAAATTCATCAATCCATGTGAATCAGCTGTAATTATAGAAATAAAACCATAAGTCCAGTAGTCCACCAAAAGGTTGTCATTAGAAGATTGCAAATTGTCTGACAGTTTGTAAAAAATATTGACTTACATCTCTATATTTATGACTAGCGGCCGCCAGCGACTTCGTTCGCTGATGTTAGTGCCTAAAGCCTTCCTGGATTAATGGACTATCCAACGTAAAAATAATTTATCAAATTGGTCCAGTAGTTCCTGAGATTAGCGCGTTCAAACAAACAAGCTCTTCAGCTTTATATATTAGTATAGATATACGGTCGCTAAAGGAATTAAAATAACCAGGTATATCAGATATACTAATAGTTAAACTTTCGAAGTACTAAATAAAAAATAATTTAATAAATAGAAAACAATCTATTAATAAAATTAAATTTCATAAAAAAAGCATCCGTTTCTTACTAGCAAATTAAAAAACCAGAAAAAGCGAACTACTTAAATTTTAAAACAGAAAATCTTACAAATAAAATTCCCCAACTATTTTCAACCACTTCAGACAATCCCTACTTGTTCCCAAAAAGCATAAAACCATTCACATTTGCCAATGGATCTCTCGCTAAATTACCGCGCTATTACTAAAGGCTCGGTAGCCGTGGCAATACCGCTCGGTAACCGTGGTAATACCGCTCGGTAACTGCAGCCCTTTGCGTTTGCTCTCAGTGGGTTTAAATAGTAAAAAATTCAAGCGGTCAGTGAACAAAGAAAGTTGTTCGGAACAATTTTCTACTTCAGGAAGAAGTGAGGATTATATGAATGTTGGAATGGATTGAGAAGGTATTTTATAGTACATTACGATATTAGTGCGTAATGATGGTTATAACATGCGAGGCGGAATTTCAGCCCGAGCCGAAGGCGAGGGTGTAATTGAGCCGAGCATGTTATAACCAATAAGCACGTATATCGTACGACGTTTTTTAACACACTTGCGAGGAAACAGAAAAAAATGTATTTTATATTTTGTTCATTTTAAATAAACTCAATCTGTGAATGCACACTGTTGCTTTCCCGCCATTAGTATTATTATTTGCCATTTCAAATATGGTACAGCGCGCAGCGCGAGTCGTGCGGCGGCGATCAGTTCCATATTTACTTGAAATGGAAAATAATGCTGTTATGGAATTTGTATAGACTATAACTTAACTATTTGCTTTGATAACACACGCGTTTGTTATGGCCCGCTTTACATATTTAAAACCGGTGGAATTACATCAGCTTTACGAGCAAGGGTGTTAAAATAGTACATTACGATATTAGTGCGTAATGATGGTTATAACATGCGAGGCGGAATTTCAGCCCGAGCCGAAGGCGAGGGTGTAATTGAGCCGAGCATGTTATAACCAATACGCACGTATATCGTACGACGTTTTTTAACACACTTGCGAGGAAACAGAAATAGAAGTATTTTATATTTTGTTCATTTTAAATAAACTCAATCTGTGAATGCACACTGTTGCTTTCCCGCCATTAGTATTATTATTTGCCATTTCAAATATGGTACAGCGCGCAGCGCGAGTCGTGCGGCGGCGATCAGTTCCATATTTACTTGAAATGGAAAATAATGCTGTTATGGAATTTGTATAGACTATAACTTAACTATTTGCTTTGATAACACACGCGTTTGTTATGGCCCGCTTTACATATTTAAAACCGGTGGAATTACATCAGCTTTACGAGCAAGGGTGTTAAAATAGTACATTACGATATTAGTGCGTAATGATGGTTATAACATGCGAGGCGGAATTTCAGCCCGAGCCGAAGGCGAGGGTGTAATTGAGCCGAGCATGTTATAACCAATACGCACGTATATCGTACGACGTTTTTTAACACACTTGCGAGGAAACAGAAATAGAAGTATTTTATATTTTGTTCATTTTAAATAAACTCAATCTGTGAATGCACACTGTTGCTTTCCCTCCATTAGTATTATTATTTGCCATTTCAAATATGGAACAGCGCGCAGCGCGAGCCGTGCGGCGGCGATCAGTTCCATAATTACTTGAAATGGAAAATAATGCTGTTATGGAAAATAATGCTGTTATGGACTATAACTTAACTATTTGCTTTGATAAAACACGCGTTTGTTGTGGCCTGCTTTACATATTTAAAACCGGTGGAATTACATCAGCTTTACGAGCAAGGGTGTTAAAAAACAAATTATAGTATTAAGTCGCTTATTCGATGAAGAACGATCTTTACTTAACTGATTTTATGTATTATAATTGTATGTATTTTCCCACAGGAAATGTATTAACATAGTATTTAGCAAATTAAATAGTAAACTATTTTAAGACAATAAAAAAGCTTTCTTAAATTTAGATTTTTGAATAATTTTGGAGAACTGTTATTTCTTTTTTTTTTTTTTGTCAGAACTATGATGATCTATATCGGTTGTGTTTTTTTATTGTAAAATAGTTTACTAGAGAATTGAAGAAACACAGGTTGGTTGCGGAAAGGCGCCCTTCCGCTCCACCCAGAGCGGGAGAGGTCATTTGATGATTTCCCATACAAAACAAAAAAGGGCCATATGCCTTATCCAAAAAACTAACTCGTTGTTCCCAACGAAGCACCACCGGCCATTGACAATAAAGCAGAAAGTACGAAACTTCACCACAAAGCGTTCAATTATAAACAAAAAACAAAAAGAAGAGTAATCTGGCTCTGTGCCTTTGACAGACTCTGGTTTGACTTTATAGTTTAGTCTGGATTATGGTGAAAGCGCCAGTAATACCGAAATTTTAAAAAGGTGGATTGAGTATACTTTTTATTTCTTCTGTGCTAATGTGTGCAGACAAAAAACCATTTTTTGACATAAATGAGGTTGAGTTTGAATTTCTATCATATTTAGTACTAGCTGTTGCCCACGACTCCATCCGCGTGTTGATATAAAATAAGCGCCTGTTAAAATAATGGGAGTAATATGTACTTGATAAGTCGTGGTGGCCTAGTGGTTAAAACACCAGGCTCTCAAGTATGAGTGCTAGGGTTCGATTCCAGGTCAGGCACGTACCAATGTAACTTTTCTAAAGTTATAATATGTACTTTCTAAGTATATCTTGGACACCAATGACTGAAGGTGAAGGAAAACATCTTGAGGAAACCTGGACTTAAGTCTGAAATCGCCAATCCGCATTGAGCAATCGTGGTGATTACGCTCAATCCTTCTCTGTATGAGAGGAGACCTGTGCCCAGCAGTGGGACGATAAAAGGTTGATAATGAATATGTACTTCCGCGTTTGCCCCCGTTTTCGCAACAATTTTTGTTACTGATCTGCTCCTATTGGTCATAGCGGGATGTTATATAGCCTATGTCCTTTCTCAGGCTCTAGACTATCTGTGTACCAAATTTCATTACAATCGGTTCAGTACCTAGTTTTGTCATGAAAGCCGGACAGACAGAGATACTTTCGCATTTATAATATTAGTATGGATAATCGCTTCGGCCAGGCACGAGGTTTTGGATTCAAGTCTAGGCGAGTACTGGGATCTTTGTTCTTTTAAAGGATGTCCAATAATATCACCCATACGTGACCGTACCAGCGTGACGTCGGTGGTAGTCTCCACGGCCAAACTCCTAACACGTAAACATTAAGCGCATCGTACCCGACACACATCGCAACACAACTGCTCAGACCCGTCCTTCATACGGCTTCACCAATAGTCAACTAGACGCCGATAGCCCGTCCTAAAACTAACTCATCAGTGACTAGACAGCCTACATCACTTACTACTCACTACTGTGCTACATGTGGGGTGAAAACACTCGACATTATTATTTACAAGCGTCGCGATACCCGATGCGACAACCTGACGACTTGCTTTAGATCATATACAGGCTGTTCAAATTAAATTAATAAAACGACCAATTAAAAAATCGAACATAAAACATTTTATTTACACACAATTTAATTTATTCTAATATAAAATTGAGACAAAGAAGTTATTATTTCCTAACAATGTTATAATCCACTTCCAGTCTGCTGATTTCAGCTGAATACTAATATTATCTTCTTAGTCTGGCACTTAAGTATCCAAAAAAATAATTTTGGACATCAAAGTGATTGAATGGTAGTTTAAAAACGGACACTTTATTTAAATTGTAAAAAAAAATCGACACCCTCCGTGGCGTAACGGTAGCGACCGCGACCGCTGCGCAAGAAGACGCGGGTTCGATCCCCGTGCAGTGCAAATATTTGTATGCATGAATATAAATATTTGCACTGGTCTGGTCGTGTAAGCTGTTGGGTCCTGTTGCCATACGAACATCTAATGGCAGTCGTTACGGGTTGTTGGGGCCCTCAAAAGTCGAACAATTGGTCTAATAGCAATGCTCCGATATCGCCTTCGGGTTGTGGAGTTCAGACGGCAGTCGCTTCAAGGAAAATATCGAAGTTTAGCCAAAATCAGCAGTTAGACTGCCTTTAGGTATATTTTTATCTATTTTGTTTTTATTTTATTGATATTTCTAACAAATTATTTTTTCAAAATGAAGTTACCCTTATAGTTTTCTTAATGAAAACTAAATTAATTAAACAAGCAAACTCGCCATATAATTTAGTAAACTAATCCACTCAATGAAGGCCAAAGTCAAGGTAAGAAGTAGTTGCAAATGAGAAAGTTAATACTTTTATATTTTCCCTACAGAGTGACTAAATTAAATAGGCAAAAACAGGAAAATATTTATGAGGAATTAAAGCAAAGTTACCTCACATAACATTGTAACATCAACCTGTATATTGGACAAATTGAAAGCAATGAAGTCGAAAGCGTAAGTTCTCAATCATTCAACTTAACGACAATCCGGAAGAGGGGCTGCGTACGCGGCGGTGAGATGTGACTTACGTTAAATGGATGCGGCATCTACACATAATAAAAAACCGGCAATTATAGTGTGGTGTTCACTTCTTCTTCAGCCTATAGGGGTCTTGGGGGAGGCCCTTGTGCTGCCCGCATCCATCGGCTTCCCGCGACCTTCACCAGGTCATCTCTCCACCTTATTGGGATAACCTTAGGCAAGGCGTTTGTCCAACAATGGACCTCTATAGGCTGAAAAAGAAGAATGACTAGTTTTTGAAGATAAAACTAATCTTCTGACCTATTCTTAATGAAACAGAAAGAAAAATATTTACTGAATTTAAATTTAATTTGTGAACTAGAGTCAGTGAAGACTCACCATTGACCGCTATTAAATATTATACTATCTACGCCCTGCGGTTTCACCCGCGTAAGTTTCAATACCGTAGGGATATCAGTATAAAAAGTATCATTTTCCTTATTATTTCACTTATTATATAAAATATTTGTGCACCAAATTTCATCCAAATTATAATAATTAACTTTATTCAATCACTAACTGCGCCTGGAGGTTTCACCCGCGTAGGTTTTGATATGTATTTTTGTTTATGCACCGCTCCTTTTGGTTGCAGCGTGATGTTATAGCCTAAAGCCTTCCTGGTTTAATAAGCTATCCAATGCAAAAATAATTTTTCAAATCGGTCCAGTAGTTCCTGAGATTAGCGCGTTCAAACAAACAAACTCTTCAGCTTCATATATTAGTATAGATAAGAGGCAACCATACAAAGTATAAAAAATATTTGAAGTTACAGAATGTGAAGTCATACATTGTGAAATCTTTCTGATTGTCTTCCAACTGATTCGTTTAATAGCTAATTTGTGAAAGAGTAAGAAAAATCCGTCCTTATGTTCTCACAAAATAATATTAGTGGGATATACTTAGATGATATTAAATATATTTATCTCGTATCGACGCGAGATGCATTTTTTTTTTTACATATTATAAACCAGCGCTTGACCGCAATCCTGCCTGATGGTAACCAGTGACGCAATCGTTGATGGTAAAGCGCACTAGTTCATTAAGAGCCTATTCACTCTAGCCTTGAAGACACTCAAATTGTAGTCCGACGGAAACACCGCCGCTGGCAAATTGTTCCAGTCTCTCGATGTACGTGGTATAAAGGAGGAGGCGAAACGTTCGTCCGGATCGTAGTGGTGTTAACAACGTAAGGGTGGAAACCAGACGTACGACGGGTCGTCCGCTGGTGGAACGGAGATGGGGGAATTAAATCATGCAATTCCCTCGCACACTCCCCGAAATGCATCCTATAGAACACCGAAAGGCTGGCTACTCTACGCCTGTGCTCTAGGCTTTGGAGACCAACTCGAGTTTGATCAGGGTCACCAATCAGCCTCTTTGCACGTCTCTCCACTGAATCCAAAGCACACATATTAGCACATCCATCTACATCCACACATCCTCGTTCCAGATCCACGGAGCTATAACAACTTAATAGTGTAAGAGCATGTTGATTGCCGGCCGGTAGCTAATGGTCGGTCTTAAACAATTTAGCTTGTTTTTTATTGACGCGACATTTTCTGCCTATTGCTCGTTTTCTATTGTTGTTTTTAGTTTCCTTTTGTGATTTGTTTGTATTCATTGTTTTGAAGGGATGGTAGAGGCTTTTCTTTCCTGGTTGAAAGTTATCATGTCTTTCATAGCCACTTTAACTGTTCACGTGAAACATTTTTTCATTTCTTTCCGATTTCTGTTCTGTTCTTTCTTTCATTTTTCAGATTTCTCAAAAGATTTTACTTTCAGGTGTGTTTTTCTTACTGCGTACTGCGTTAGGTAGCTCGCGCCGGGCTCCTCTCGTGTGGTACCGGACTTAGAATAGTACCAGTCGTAAGAGGCGATTAAGGGAACTCTCACCAGAAGTGGGCAGCTCTTGTGGAATATAAAATTACTGCAATTCCAAAACCATCTACAGCCATTTACAACGTGTAACAAAAAGGGTATATACATACCAAGGACATGGCATCTTTAGATGATACCAAACGATATCGGAAGGGTTTCAACTCAAAATAAAATACTCAAAAAATTGGTACCAAATTTTCGGTTTCGTGTGTTTCTTAAAACTAATCATAACAAACGTGGCAGCACACTACATACGTTAATACCTACTCGTTACCCGTCACGTTACTTGCCAAAATCCGATAAATGTCTTCAATATCTCTGTGCGACTAGTATGACAGACGCCTATCACAGGCGGTGTTTTTCCTCATAAGTTCCTAACATAGAGAGATAGGATTAAAAAACCCTTTCAATATCGTTTGATATCATGTAAAGATGTCATGCCTTTGTTATGTATATACCCTTTATTTTACACGTTGTATAAGCGTGGAGATTATGGCAAACCCCCTCAAAGCAATGAAAGCCTTGGGGCAGGCCTTTGTCCAGCAGTGGACCTCTATAAGCTGAAGAAGAAGAAGAAGACTGTATTATGTATATGACGTTCTAATGGCCGCACTCCAATAAGGCGAACTGACCAAATCCGTTCATGTCTGGAAACTGGCCTGCATGATGCTACTCGCGGCCAGGGATCGTAACAGATAGCGAACTATCGTAAAGGAGAAGATAATTCCACAGGGACATCACGACCATCAGTAATGAGGAGAACGACTTGAAAAGGAGGATTGCATTACGTATTTTAGACTTATAAGGTTGATTAAAGAAAATAAAAAAGACCAAATATTATAGAATAATAAAAACCCGTCAGACATCCGTCAATAAGCATGTAGCTTTTTTTTTTAATTCTGAATGGGAAATCATTAAATGACCTCTCCTGCTCTGGGCGGAGCGGAAGCCCTTCCGCTCCGCCCAGAGCAGGAGAGGTCATTCAGTCAGTCAGACTTCTCTCTGTGTCTCTTCTGTTTCTCGGTGGTAGGCAACAACATCAGCCGCCGGCATAAGTTACCACCCACCAGACAAAGTCTTGCCGCCAAGCGATTCGTCGTGTTCCGGCATGATGTCTGATGAAGCCGTACGGAGGACGGGTCTGAGCAGTTGTGTTGCGATGTGTACCGGGTACGATGTGCCTAATGTTGTTGTGTCGGGAGTTTGGTGGGAGGGTCTCCAGATCATCCTCTGACGCAGAATCGTTGGTCGTGTTGTTGGGTTGAACATTACATCACCTCGCTCAACTGCCGTCATCCTTCCTATTCCTTAGTTTTTTAAATGAATAGGCTCTTAATAAACTAGCGCGCTTTACCATCAACGATTGCATCACTGCTTACCATCAGGCGGGATTGCAGTCAAGCACTAGTTTATAATTATTAAAAAAAAAAGATGAACTAAGTACGGCACAAAATTATCATTATATTAAAAAAAGCATAAATAACTACAACATATTAATTTTTTTAAATAAACTTTTTTGAAATAAATATAAGAACAGTGTTCAATGCTACCTTTGAACATTGGTTCAGCATTACGGCAGCTGACGCGCGGCCTTCTTCAAATGTTGTTATAATTGCAGATTACACGCATAGAATACCAAGACGTTTGTACATTTATATGTGTTGGGAAAAAGTAGTATATAAGCTGTTATATTGTGTAAATAAATCAGATTAGAATTTTTTCTTGTTTAATTACCCCTCACTGTGGCCAAGACACCTATAGCCATCTCTGATCAGTCCTGTGAGTCTGTTGGACTGGCAGTGAATTTACCCTTCTCCCTTACCTGGAAATCCTACACGCTATCCGTCTGTTACCTTAGGTCTCTTGGTACAGACATCCCGCACTTATTTATTATTTTTATGCCAATGCCCAATGTTGGTTTATGTGAAATGAAAACATTATGTTTTGATTTATGTGCTATAAATACGACTAATTTATATTTTAAAAGAAAGAAAAAAAACCTTGTTAAACCGGTTTTTGTTCATATGCTGAAAAATTCTCCCTGTGACGCAGCATCGTTGGTCGTGTTGTTGGGTTTAACATTGCATAACCGAGCGAAGTTATGCATATCTGATTTATTTACACAATATAACAGCTTATATACTACTTTTTCCCAACACATATAAATGTACAAACGTCTTGGTATTCTATGCGTGTAAACTGAAATTATACCAACATCTGAAGAAGGCCGCGCGTCAGCTGCCGAAATGCTGAACCAATGTTCAAATGTAGCATTGAACACTGTTCTTATATTTATTTCAAAAAAGTTTATTCAGAAAAGTTTATTTCAAATATGTAATAAGTAGTAGGTAGTTATTTATGCTTTTTAAAAATATAACTTTAATTTTGTGCCGTACTTAGTTCATCTTTTACCTTGTTTTTGTCCAGACGGTAAATAACGCAGCTGGTGTTACTTAACTGTCGTCTTCCTTCCTAATCACTCAGTTTTTTTGGCTCTTAATAAACTAGCGCGCTTTACCATCAACGATTGCATCACTGCTTACCATCAGGCGGGATTGCGGTCCAGCACAGTAGACTGAAATTAAAAAAAAAAATACTGGTTTAATTTGTTTGGTTTATTTGGCTGGTAGATTGAACGAATTCATTGATGATCTTTAAATACCAACAAGGACCTAGTGTTTAGTACCAAATCACGGCTAAAAACGATTTACGGTCATTACAATAGAAATAAAAGTAATCTTTGACATTCTTACATCCAAAATCAACAGGCAAGAAAAAGATTCCAAAACAATACATCAGATAAAGTCACATCTTTCATAATTTTCTATTAAATGGAAGGCTATTGTGAACTAAACAAGCCCCACACTATAAATCCTTTTGGCCACACAGTGACAAACGCTAAACCGTCACCAGTCAAAGTAAATAACGCTTTGTTACAGCAAACTATAGTAAATAACAAGTCTTTGTTAGCAGTGAACGCGTCATTTTAACTAAAATGCGATAAGCTTTGACGTTTTTAGTTTAATCCTGTTCGTGACATAGGATTCGATACTAAACAGTCATCATCATCATCCCAGCGTTAATCCCAGTCGCATCCGAAGCCTTTTCAGCTTTGGAGTCTGGGGTCCGCTTTACCAGTCCAACTGCTGATATGGCTAAACTTCGACATTTTCCATGAAGCGACTGCCGTCTGACCTCCACAACCCGAAGGCGATATCGAAGCATTGCAGTTAGACCAATTGTTAGACTTTTGAGGGCTTCAACAACCCGTACAGGGACTGTAGGGCTTATAGGTCTTAGTTTAGGTTCTGTTAACTTTCCATATAGGCGCATGTGCTACCGCTACCTTTAATAAGGGTGGTCGTACAATGACTAAGGAAAAGGATGGAAGGTATAGATTAATTGCCTTTTTTTAATCATGTCTGAATTGTCAATGTGGTATCTTAATTTTTCCGGACTTGTGTGTTTAAATAAGCTTTTAGCAATTCATTGACAATAAGTCTATAAATTAATACCTATTGAATTATTTTCGCTAACATCACAGTACCTTTGTTATAACATTGTTGATTAAAGAAAGACTACAACTTTTTACCTATCAAAGAAAAAAAAAAAAAGAATAAACCACATACTATCCAATTCAAAATCATTTACCGTTTACCCTTTAGCCTCCTTTACACGTTTCCACCAAATTCGAGTTGACAAACGAACCACAGCCAAACAACCGATCTGACGTAGCTTTGTGAAACACCCGGTCAATACCCAAAAATTAATTAAACCACAATCACAATATGTCCAATAAAATTATCAATAAACAAAGCCTTTTCAGACTATACCGATTTGTGTTAATAGTTCTGTTGATTTGTGGTTACGATTTGAATTTTCTAAAAGGGTCATTCGTTAAGTGGATTGTTAGATTGTATTGTTGCAGTCTTGTTACAATAATTATCTACTCTTCTATGATCTGTTGTCCTATGGATTTGTCGCAAATTTGGTCCTTATTGGAATATTCGGCTTCAGTGATTGTTATTCTATGTTTCGATAGCCGCACAGAAACTTTCTTCGCAATGTTGATGGATATCGATTGCTATTTGAGAATTAATAGACGCCATAATATCCACAGCATTTATAAGTTAATTATTTTGTCCATTATAACTTGGTCTATTCGAGTTTCTTATACCTGGATGTATTGTTATACATACAAATGTTATAACAATTTGTGCTTGTTTGTGATAAGACAGTTTTCTTTAATCGCTCTCGATTTCAATCGAGTCTGGCGGTGCATATTATTCGATGCTGTTCGATATCGGTTGAAAATTCTTCGGATAAGATTGGAGGAGACTCCGGAGTATAATTATTATTTATACGTCAAGAATAATAAAAGTATCAAGGATGATAAGATGAAGTTTTGTCTGTGTATGTATAGGAGAATTGCAGACTTGGTTGATTTGATTTCACCTGAATTGCATGCATCGGTAAGCATTTAACTTATTTTTTTACTGATATTTCTGGTCTTTTGGATCAATGTGGCAATTACGTAACAAACTATCAGTAGCAATGGATTTTATTTACACAATTCAGCTATATCCTATGCCGTCATAGCCTCCGTGGAGTAGCGGTAGTGACCGCGGCCGTTGCGCAAGGAGGCGCGGGTTCAATCCCCGCACAGTGTAAAAATTTGTATGCATGAATATGAATAATTGCACTGGTTTGGTCGTGCCTCGGAAAGCACATTAAGCTGTTGGTCCCGGTTGCCATACGAACATCTAGTGGCAGTCGTTACGGGTTGTTGGAGGCCTCAAAAGTCTAACAATTGGTCTAACTGCAATGCTTCGATATCGCCTTCGGGTTGTGGAGGTCAGGCGGCAGTCGCTTCACGGAAAATATCAAAGTTTAGCCAAAATCAGTAGTAAGACTGGTAAAGCGGACCCCAAAACTTCAGAGCTGAAAAGCTTCGGATGCGACTGGGATTAACGCTGAGATAATGATGGAGTTACATTCAATGCCGTACTATCATGTTCAGCAGAGGCATAATGTATGTTACGTAATTAGGGTGCAATTGTAATTTGAATTATTTGTCTAACTTTTTTCTTAAATCCATACAACAGAATTACTTCTTCTCTGTTTCACACCACTCTATGTTAGATCTTGTGCATTCAAAATATCACCACTTCCACGGCGACGTTGGTGATAGCTAAGAGGTCACTTTGATTGCATATTTTTAGATACAGAAAACAGGATAGGAGGTGAAGCCTAATTTGCAACATACCTCCATAGCCAAACCGTGCTGCAATTCCATCGAGAACGTCCCGCTTCACCTTTACCAGGTTGGAGTTATATCTTCCCATTCGTATTCGGAGATGATACCGAACTTTAATTAAACTAGTAAATCAGGTGACGTCATTACGACGGTGCTGCCCGTCGCTGAAAACCAGCGCTGGGCTCTGTTTTGCATAGTGTCGCAGTATAATGCTGAGGATAGCCATTTCTTTTTTTTTTGTGTTTGTACTGTTTTGTATCATGTTTAACAAAAAAAAAAAACTTTTATTTCTAGAGAAAGTTTGGTGAATTTGATATTCCAGAGATATTTTGTAACCAAAGGGGTATATTCGTTATAAAGTATTTCATAATTTGTGTATTCCAGTTATTCCTGAGTGTCGCTGGCAGTTTACCAAAACTAGTTACTAATGTCTACAATATATTGACAGCTATAGAGGGTCATGTAAGTATCATCACCATCATCAACCTTTTTTTTTATTGTCCCACATGGACACAGCTCTCCTCTCATACAGAGGACTGAGCGTAATCACCACGCTTGCTCAAAATCATGTAAGTATATATACAACGTTTAAATACAAACGTACACATACCTACGTGGTAAAAACCACGTGACTTTATTAACCAAATATATAAACGTAATCCCAGTAACTTTGATTATCATGCTACGTCATATTTATACTCTTAAATTTCCCGAATATAAGAAACTGGCAGTGTTAATAATGAATTACAATATTAAATTGAAGAGATTAGAGATAACTATGTGTTAGGTTACGTGGTTTCTATTAAAACCACTTATGTATTCTAAACTAGCGGCCGCCAGCGACTTCGTGCGCGTCATTTAGTTATGCTCCGCTCCTATTGGTCGCAGCGTGATGTTATATAGCCAAAAGCCTTCCCAGATTTATGGGCTATCCAAAGCAAAAACACTTTTTCGAATCGGAACAGCAGTTCTTGAGATTAACGCGTTCAAACAAACAAACAAACTTTTCAGCTGTATATATTAGTATAGATAATATCGAAACTCTGGATACGAGTGTGCGTTCGAGATGACCTAAGTAATTTAATTCCTCGTATATCTATTTTGTTATAGGAACCAGTTGAATCTCTCGGCTTCGTGTTACTGCATTTGCTACAAATAAGTTTGCTACTCTTCTCTCCGTTCCTCGCTGTGGAGTTATATTCGGTAGAAGTGGACAGAATGAGGCTGTTTCTAATGCACAGGCTAATCGATGGTGGTGGTATGTATACAAGTAGCTGTGTTTTTGGAGAAAACGATATAGCATTTTAGTTATAGAAAGTCGAGTAAAAATTAATAATAAACCAATTCCAAATTAATAATTCCCCCATCTCCGATCCACCATCGGACGACCCGTCGTAGGGCGACTTTCCACCCTCACGTTGTTGACACCACTACGATCCGGACGAAGCGTTTCGCTTCTTCTTTTATACCGCTTACATCGAGGGACTGGAACGATTTGCCGGCGGCGGAGTTTCCGTCACACTACAATTTGATTGTCTTCAAGGCTAGTGTGAATAGGCTCTTAATAAACTAGCGCGCTTTACCATCAACGATCGCATCACTGCTTACCATCAGGCGGGATTGCGGTCAAGCGCTGGTTTATAATTAATAAAAAAAAGTCTTGAGCGTTCGCAAGTTGGCACCTTCTAAATGTTCAATATTTTTTGTCAACAACTCGCTCGATCATGAAAGTCTTACATATTTTTGTACAGTCAGAAACAACATGTATACGAGGAATATAGGTGACAGCCTCCGTGGCGTAGCTATAATGAGCGCGGCCGCTGCACAAGGAGGTGGGGGTTCGATCCCCGCGCAGTGCAAATATTTGTATGCATGAATATGAATATTTGACCTGGTCTGATCATGCCTAGAAAAGCAATATAAGCCGCTGGTCCCGGTTGCCATACAAACATTTAATGACAGGCGTTACGGGTTGTTGAAGCCCTCAAAAGTCCAACAATTGATGTAACTGCAATGCTTCGATATCGCCTTCGAGTTGTAAAGGTCAGACGGTAGTCGCTTCGCGGAAAATATCGAAGTTTAGCCAAACTCAGCAGTTAGACTGGTAATTTTCGTAACATACAGTATTATTTTTTTCATTTGCGATATTATCAGCAGTATAATTTTCGATATGTATGTGTGATTATATCTATCTATTTATCTCTCTATTCTATTTTAGTGTATTATATCTATAATATTTGCACCAAAGATAGTCCCATTTATTGTGCAGGAAAATGTCTGCCCATTCTAAAGTAGCCTGGAAGAGATGGCATTAGCGATAAAGCCCATTGTATATTTGTATGTTTTTGTTGTACCGACGACAGCAGGTCAAGTTATCTGATTTTTTTTATAATTATCTAGTACTTGACGGCATTCCCGCCTGATGGTAAGCAGTGATGCAATCGTTGCTGGTAAAGCGTGCTTGTTTAATAAGAGCCTATTCACTCAAAAAACTGGGTAAATAGGAAGGAAGACACCAGTTGAACGAGGAGATGAAATTTTAAACCAAACAACACTACCAACGATACTGTGCCAGAGGGCGATTGATCTGGAGAGCGTCCACGTCCAAATTTCCGATACAACAACATATGGCGCATCGTACCCGGCACACATTGCAACACAACTGCTCAGATCCGTCTTTCCTACAGTTTGTCACAACTGTCAAATATTCCTAATCAACCTTGACTATTAATGCTTTAATGATAAAGTTGAAAATCCAATAAAAAATCTGACAGATTATAGTAGCTTGATGTGCTATTGTCTGTACAATAAAGCCACGGATTCACTAGGGGACAAATGTTATGCAACACGTGTCGCCAGCAACGTTGAGTCAAGTAGCACGACGTTGCGGGACTTCGGTCGACATGTCTGGCAACATCACGCGACACGGGTCACCAGTGACGTCTGATGAGGTAGCGCAACGTTGCCGGACTTCGCTCAACATGTCTGGTAACATCACGCGACACGGATCACCAGCGACGTCAGATGAGGTAGCACAACGTTGCCGGACTTCGCTCAACATGTCTGGTAACATCACGTGACACGGGTCACCAGCGACGTCACATGAGGTAGCGCAACGTTGCCGGACTTCGCTCGACATGTCTGGTAACATCGCACGACATGTGTCGCCAACTACATCGTGTGAAGTACTTCGTTTGACGTCGCTGCGGACGTAAGTTGCGCGTTGTCGCCATATTTGTCAGGCGAAATCGGCCGACTTCGCTTGACATGTCACCGATACTAGCCCAATAGTGTATCCGTGGCTTAAAGAATATATAAAAAAATATAAATAAATATGTAACACCATTATATATTGTTTCAGACCCAACAGTAAAAGAAGACATTGAAATGTTTCTCCGCTACACTGAAATAAGAACTTTCAAATACAAAATATGGCGAATAATACCTATCAATATATCCTTACCTTTGGAACTCGTGAACATCTGCATTTCTTATGTTATTGTCATCATTAATTATACACATTTGTATGGTTAGTAAATAAATATGCTGAAATCTTACCGTGGTAATGGTTATTTGTTAGCATTGTTATCAAAATCAAAAGTAATTTATTAAAATTAGACAGAATCAGCACTTTTTGAACGTCGATATTAATCTATCTATCTATACTCTATACTTAATATACAAAGCTGAAGAGTTTGTTTGTTTGCTTGTGCGCGCTAATCCCGGGAACTACTGGTCCGATTTGAAAAAATCTTTTTGCGTTGGATAGCCCATTAATCCAGTCAGGCTTTAGGCTATATAACATCACCCTGCGACCAATAGGAGCGGAGCATAACTAAACCACGCGAACGAAGTCGCTGGCGGCCGCTTGTTTAAACATAAAGCTGAAGAGTTTGTTTGTTTGTTTGAACGTGCTAATCAGGAGAGGAGGAGAAGGAGGAGTCGACCTTCGTGGCGCAGCGGTCAACACGCCTGCCTGCGACGTGGAGGCCCCGGGTTCGATCCCCGGCCAGGTCATGATGGAAAACGATCTTTTCCTGATTGGCCTGGGTCTTGGATGTTTATCTATATATGTATCTATTATAAATATAGTATCGTTAAGTTGGTATCCCATAACACAAGTCTCGAACTTACTTTGGGGCTAGCTCAATCTGTGTGATTTGTCCGTGTATATTTATTTATTTATTTAGGGTTAATTCTTAGTGTGGGTTTAAAAAAAATAATAAACAATTAAATATAAAGATACGTACTTTAGTCTGAACCATCTACCCGTGCAAGTATTGTTATCTGTTTTTTTTTACCCTGATTGAAATGAACTTAGAGAATAGCCCACATATTACTTGTTAAAAGTACGGACTACATAATATAAAAAAAACTATTATATTAATATAGTACTATTATAACGCAGAGACCCAACATAGTTTCTGCGTTAAATAACTTCGATCTAAGACAGGACATAGAATAGAATACTCTTTATTATGTAAACCATATAGATTACAGAACATAATTTATATAAAGATTTTACAAAGGGTGACACAATGGACGCTCTTAGGCCGCTACCTCGAATCTTGCGGGCAGCGGGGCGGCGGCGGCAGCAACGCGGGAGCCGGGCGGGCATCGAACACCCGTTCTCGAAAATAGCGGGCAGATCGCGCGTCACTATAGCCGGGTAGTGTTGTGTTCGCGATTGTGTCGACGAGATATTTATTTTTATTCGCGAAAGGAATGTCTGAACAATGGCACCAACATCTTTTTAATTCAAATTTATTCCTAACGCTCGATCACCGCTCGCTGCCCGCAAGATTCGAGCGCGAGAAGTACACCGCTCTCTGCCCGCTATCGCTCCGCTGCAGCGCCGCTGTTTTCGAGAACCGGTCCGTTTGATTTTACGCATAAGATCTTGCCGCTCACTCGCCGCCACCGCCGCCAGCCCGCTGCCCGCGATATTCGAGGCCTTACAGTGATGAGTGATCTTTTACAGACCATCTTTGGATGGAATACAAAGGGGAAGAAGAGAGAAATAATGTAGTTAGTCTACAGTGTACTTTTTATATAGATTATATAATAATAATGTACATAAAGTGTATCTTTTTTTTATAATTATAAAATAGTGCTTGACTGCAATCCCGTCTGATGGTAAGCAGTGATGCAATCGTTGATGGTAAAGCGCGCTAGCTTATTAAGGCCATTCACTCAAAAAAACTGAATGAATAGGAAGGAAGACGGCAGTTGAGCGAGGTGATGCCATTTTAAACCCAACAACACGACCACCACGTTGCGCCAGAAGGACATTGATCTGGAGACCCTCCACGACCAAACTCCCGACACAAAAACATTTCGCGCATCATACCCGACACACATCGCAACACAACTGCTCAGACTCATCCTCCGTACAGCTTCACCAGACGTCATGCCGGAACACGACGAATCGCTTGGCGGCAAGACTTGAAGGCAATCTAGAAAAGAGTATTATATTCCATTCTAACAGACTATTTAAAAAGTAGCCCTAACGTATTCTGCTTTACTTTGCATTCCAACTGATTCAAATGATTGTAATTTAGCTACGGACCCTTGTTAACATCAAACAAAGCCTAGATATTGTTTTAAAGTATAACAAAACTTTATAAGAACGATTCCTTTGAGGTCAGAGTTTGACGGAACGGATGCACATTGGTTTAACAATATGAAACTTTTGAAGATTTCCACCCCATTTGATTCGAGCAATTGTTTTGAACAGTTTATTATACGGAACAGAACTAAATAATATTAAATCAATAGAAACTAAACAGAACCATATAGTTTTTTTTTTTTTTTTTTTGTTTAAGTGCCGTCAGACTCAAAACCTGTCTGGTCGGAGGATCCACCCTTTTCTATGGAGAAAGAGGAATTAATCTAAAGGAATTACGTCATGCAATTTGTGCGCACACACTGTCTTAATTGCATCCTATAGAACACCAACAGGCTGGCTACTCTACGCCAGTGCAGCTTTGGAGACGGTTTTGAACCAAATCTGTGACGGAATCCAAAGTTGCCAAATGGCATTTTGCAGCACCAGCCCAAGTGTGGCTGCAGTACTCCATACACGATCTTATCGACATTCTTTAACATAATTTTAATGTATACAACGATATACAATAACCACGAATCATGGTAGGTATGTCCAAAATTTACATGCTAAATTTAGTAGGCGGAATATGAAGAACTATGAATTGTATTATAAACCTGTAAGCGAAACATTAACGATTATTATTACTTTGTAGGTTTCAATTTCATCAATAACCAAACATAAAGTCATAACAATACCACCACTCCATTCCAAATAGATCCATTAACAAAGAGTTCAATCTAAAATTAAGCTGAATCACTTCTGAACATTATATACTTAACATATATAAATATAAACAACACATTATTATCCGTCTAGACTGATAGTTCCTGATGCTATTAATCACAGCTTTTTGTTACCATCCTGTACAGCACTTAGCATAATTACTGCAGAATTTCCTTGCAAATTACCCATAGATACAGAGTGGTTTAATTTTGAACATTATCTTTAGTTTGAAGATGGATTCGTGTTTGGAAATAGATGATGCTGTTTTTAGTTCTGCTAATTATTAATAAGTAATGTTTCAATAGTAAATTTTAAATTAAAAGGTTTTTTTTTTCTTTGGCTTCTCCTTTTATCGTCAGCGGGGTCGGCTTTTCTGTAAACCCCAACTGCTTCATATCCTTGCGGACATTCGTCATCCATGTAGTTGGGGCTCTTCCCTTCCCTCTCGTCTTTGTAGCTATGGAAAGGCATTTCTTCACGACGTGGTCGTCTGTCCTTCACTGTATAGGATTTTATCATCTCAGCCTAGACTCCGTGATTTTTTCTGCAATTAGTGAAGCCTTTTTTTTTTTCTTGGGATGGGAAATCATCAAATGACTTCTCCCGCTCTGGGCGGAGCGGAAGGGCGTGTCAGACTTTTACTGACTGAAACCCACCCGTCTTTATTCACTTGCCTGTGCGAAGGCCAGGGCCACGGTTTCTTGTTTAACCAACCCGCAACCCTGACCCAGGAGGCATCGGTCTTGGCATGGACCGCGCCATGGCGCGCGTGAAACACAACGCGCCGTCGAGTCGGGCCTAGCCCTTACCGAGCGGCGAGCTGCCCACTGCTCACCGCCTGCAGGCCCGCACCTACGGTGGCAGGGAGCTTGGTGTCGTCTCCCGGCCAGGGCGTCTCCTGCGGCGGCTAGTGTCGTGGGGGCGCTGGGATTCCCGTTGCCTCGCGCGCTCCGCCTCCTCCTTTGCCAGCATCACTGCTTCACAGAAGGAGGTGACGGCCTGCCATGCACACTCGCTCCGGACCATGGCCTTGACCAGGGTCGGACACGAGAAATCGCCGCCGATCGCCGCTATGAGGACACAGCGGTGCTTTACCCAAGCTGGGCAGACCTCTACCGTATGCTTCACCGTGTCTTCGGGGCGATCCACACAATGGTGACACCCTGGCGTTTCCTCCCGCCTTATACGAAACAGGAACCTCCCGAAACAACCGTGTCCGGTGAGGACCTGCGTCAGGCGGAAGGTGAGGGCGCCGTGGCGCCTCTCTAGCCACTCCTCAAAGAGGGGACTTACCGCCGCTATTGTGGCGTATCTGCCACTATTGTGGCGTATCGGTTATGACAATCGCACTCTCCATGTCGCCATGAGATCCCGCCGGAGCTCTGTCTGCCGTACCGCGATTTCTCGCGGCAATTAGTGAAACCTCAAAGATAAATTAAAAGGTGAAAATATATTAAATTGGTTCGTTCCACTGGAAGAACTAAGTGCGGAAACCAAACAATATACTCGCGTTCAAATTGTAGATTCTCTAGATATCTATAGTCTAAAATCTTATTAAGAACTCAAATCGCGAAATTCTTTGTTATTTATTTTTATTATTAGGCAAACGAATGTATGTTATGATAAATTAATTGAATTCTTTGTAATACTTGTAATGGAACTTTCCTAGCACCTACTACTTTATTTTGTTCCTCTGTTTGAAAGCTCTTTTATTTTGTTATGACAAAAAACCTCTCAAACCAAAAATAATCTTAAGCCTATTAGCAGAAGCTACGCGAACAGCTACGCCGTAGCAAATCGTAGCAACCCTGCGTAGCAAATATTAATATTACGAATAAAAGAAAAACAAAAATGTCAATGTCTTCTGTTTGTCTTTAATTTAAATATCAACGTGTGAGGAGACGATGTTATTACACGCTGCCTCCGAAATAACGAGGAAAATTGAACAAAATCAACACTTATTATCTAGTGTTTAATGTAGTAAGAATAAATGGTGAAAGTCAGAAGTGGTGGATATGGCATTTCTAATACTGATGAACACCATCGTTGAAATACCGAATCCTTCCTGTGGGCGTAAAAATGTATGTCCTTGGATTTGACAACCAAATTTTGTTACTATTTAGTGGAGTTTAGATTTTAATTGTATAAAGTTCCACAAACTATACCATGTCCCACATGACCTGCTATATGCGCACTTAGAAAACCATGACGACACGCTAAAAATAAAATAAAATTTAGTACAACTTTATATGTAGATTTATGTAAATATTTTTACATTTGTAACATTAATTTTTATTGTTGAACTTACATAAATATACAAACTTAACGTACGGAAGTGTTTCGCAAATAAGTTCATATTACATTTGTAAAAATAATGATACAGTTACGTTTTCTTAACCGCTCCGCCATAACCCACGCGCTTGTGGCGGGAACGCCTCTAATTCCCGTACGATCATTTAGGCCGAGCCCGAGCTTAAAAAACATTCTAGAAGATTACTTTAAAAATAAGATACAGTTACGTACGCACCGCTAGTAATTCATACATTCAACATGCCGCATCCAAATCTTACGATTAAACCTAACATCGATGTATTTCTCGCTCTCCCGAAGAGACAATAGTACTTCCTTCTTTTATCTCCTTTATTAAGTACTGTAGTGACGCAATATCCGGCTCTGGAGCGCCATAGTTTCATTACATATAAGTTGCTTATCACTTTGCTTCTTTCAATGGTCGCTGTATTGTTTTTGTTGGGAGCATTTTAGTTGCATTTTTCGTGTGATTTTTGTATTTAGAGAAGGGAAGATGAGCAAACTTTTTGTTTTGAAATTTTCTTGATATTCAAAGTTCTTGATTACATAAGTATTTGTTACGGTGATAAATAGACTAGGCAGATTTATTTCATCATTAAAATCCTTGGTGATTTTTATTCAGAATCATCATCATTTCAGTCGAAAGATGTTCTGTCCACTGCTGGACAAAGGCCTCCTCCAAGGATCTCCGTCCTGCGCCTCCCGCATCCTGCGCTTACCCGTGACCGTCGTCAGTCCACCTTATCGGGGGCCTACCCACGCTGCGCCTTCCGATGCGTCAGCATTATTTAGAATACGTACACTTTTTTTCTAGTTTACGAGAGTAGAAGTAGCCTTGTGATATTGGCCACGACTTACAAGTTGTAGGTTGTAGGTTCGAACCCCATCAAGCGCTTTCATCATCAGCCTTTTTATCGTCCCACTGCTGGGCATAGGTCTCCTCTCATACAGAGAAAGATTGAGCGTAATCACCTCACTGCTTGATCAATGCAGGTTAGAGATTTCGGACTTAAAGACCAGGTTTCCTCAAGATGTTTTCCTTCACATTTTTAATCAGTTCCGGTTTAATTGTAATGTGACGGTGTTTCCGTCACATTACAATTTGAGCGTCTTCAAGGCTAGAGTGAATAGGCTCTTAATAAACTAGCGCGCTTTACCATCAATGATCGCATCACTGCTTACCATCAGGCGGGATTGCGGTCAAGCGCTAGTTTATAACTTATAAAAAAAAAGTTATTGTTGTCCAAGATATACTTAGAAAGTACATATAACTTACAAGTTATATTGGTACTTGCCTGACCTGGAATCGAACCCGTACACTCATATTTGAGAGGCTGATGTTTTAACTACTAGGCCACCATGACTTTTTTTTTACTTCACTACTTATAGGCAATATTCCTATATATTATATTTTCCTTTTTTTTAATTAAAAAAAAATCAACAATAAACTAATTTAAACTATTATATCAAACCAAAAAAAAACTCGCAAGCCCCTCTCCCCCAATGTAATGAAAATCCTTGGGGGAGGCCTTTGTCCAGCAGTGGACCCCTATAGGCTAAAGAAAACGAAGAAAAAAACCTGAATTCTCATTTGCAGTAATTTTTACAGAGTAATTTGTTAAAATCTAATTTTATCACTTTGGTTATAATTAACTCAGCTCTTTGATTACAAATCAAAATCCCTGAAACAGTGTCTCAATCTATTGTCAAATGACTGTAAACATTTACAATCAGACGTACAGGAACAATTGCCATCTATTCCGCTTCAAGGCAATCCAATCCATTTGCAAATAGAAGTAGAATTCGAGTTAATTGTCGTTTTACCAATTTACACCTCCCTATTCGAAACCCAAAGCCATTCAAATTACCACTCTATTCTCTTGCGCATAAGAGTTATCGTTCTTGAGATGGGGTGTTAAAGTAATCGTGGTGATGAAAGGTAGTGTTGGGCCACGAAATACGAGTATTGTTCATTTGTATGCGCGTGAGTGAATTGGTTTGAAATGTGAAGGGCTTTAGAGAGTATTGCCTCTCTAACTTTTGTTTAGAACTGATGGAGATGTTGTTTTAGGATGTGTCGTCGTTCAGATGTGTCTGAGGGCCATTTTAATGGTAATGTGATTTGTAGGCCTGTTTGGGATAGGTTTTGACGTGTTAAAGTTATATCTGTTTTGTAAGGAATTATTCTGTTTGGAACCCCAAGTAGTTATTTTTTGTTTTAACTTATGTTTGTTTCAGTATAAACTTTGTCATTGTGAATAGATTCCCTAACCCTTGTTATTTTATTCCACTCGTATTTTTAATTCTAGTTATAAAATATATGTGCTAAATATCATCCAATTCCATTGAGTAGTATTTTTTTTTATTCGTAAAAGAGTCACAAAAATCCATCCATCCTCACTAACTTTCGCGTTTATAATATTATAATTAGAAGAATTCGGAGAGAATTACTATGTTAATTAATATAATAATATTATGTATATTAAGTTAACATAATAATAATAATTATAGACGAAGTTATGATGACGAACAATTACCGGAGATTTATTGTGAAAGGCCGGGGGAATCGATAAGGCACATTATCTCCGGATGTTCTCGTCTAGCTAACGGAGAGTACTTGCATAGACACAACCTTGTAGCCAGAATAATTCACCAGCAACTTGCTCTTAAATACAAACTTGTGGAATCGGAGGTGCCGTACTACAGGTATATGTCCGACCCAGTTCTCGAAAATGGCCATATCTATATATATGGCGTGACTGGGATCGATCCATCATTACTGACAGGACTATTGTTACCAATAAGCCTGATATAGTGCTGGTGGATCGATCAGAGCGGCGCGGCGTGCAATGATTGTTGACAGAACCATCCCACATGATGGGAACCTCGTGAAAGCTGAGAAAGATAAACAAATCAAGTATCTTGACTTGGCTCACGAGGTTGTCGACATGTGGGAAGTGGATTCAGCAATCATTGTACCGATAGTCGTGACAGCCAATGGCTTAATAGCCAAGAGCCTCGACCAACACCTCAGGAGGCTCTCGTTAGGCAGCTGGATCAAGGGTTTGATTCAGAAAGCGGTACTGCTGGACACGGCTCGCATCGTCAGGAAGTTCCTCTCTCTGGAGCCCTGACCGGTGGTAGTTTGGGCCCTGTTCCCGATACCGGCGGGCTACTATTTTATATATTTTTAAAAGATTTTATGTCATTATCAATATTTAAAAATGTAAATTATATGTATGTTAAATAAATAAACGAAATAATAATAATATAAAGTTGATAATTATTAAACCAAGCCCGGTAGTCTGACAGTTCCAGTCCTGTCAACTTCGTGTGTTTTCGCTCGGTTTCGTTAATTGTCGTAGAGAATACGATATTAGCAGCTATAATATCGTGACTTGCTAAGATATTGAGGTGATTTTGAAGTATGGAATCATTGCAAATAGGGATGTTTCCTGGGTAAAAAAATATTGATTCTGTTTAGTTCGCCATTCAGATAGAAAAATATTGGATACGTTTATTCTGTTTTATCAAATCATTAATAATAAAAAGTAAAAAAACTAAAACCCAACTACGACAAAAAACGACGCTGAAAAAGTATAAAACAAGATTTTCAGAATACTGCACTAAACAAAGTTGCTAGTTTTCATGTTTGGAAAACCTCAGTCACACGTTGTCAAAGTGCTACGGTAGGTATATGTAACGTGTGACTACGCCTTTCCAAACTTGAAAACTAGCAACTTTGTTTAGTGCAGTATTCTGAAAATCTTGTTTTATACTTTTTCAGCGTCGTTTTTTGTCGTAGTTGGGTTTTAGTTTTTTTACTTTTTATTATTTGTACTATTTTGGTGTTAAAGTGTATTTGTGGCGCATAATATTAACAAAAGCTAAATTGATGAATTAAAAAGCATTCCTGTAATTATGTACCAACATAAAGTACTCGTGAAGCTCTTTCAATTGATGACAAACACGGTATATTTATTTTAATTTTATATTTACATATAACTTTTTGTCCGCTAGAGGGCGCAATACTAAATTTGGTGACAAGCTCATAACCAACAGAATATTAAGGCCCTTCTAATGGTACTGCAGTGGTCTTGTTCTGATAAGTAGTAAAGAAGCTATGAACGAAAAGATGTAAATTATATGCAATCAGCCCATTAATACAGGTAAAGTCACAAGCAAATGCTAGTAATATATATATATATTCAAAATGTACAAGTAAAACGCTATAAAATGATACCAAACACGGCATATTTATCTTAACTTTATTTTTTTACTCTGTATGTTTTGTCCGATAGAGGGCGCCACATTAGATTTTGTGAAACCCCATATAGCCTATAACCAGCGGACAATTAAGACGCTTCTAATGATATATCATTTGTCGAATTCTGATAAGTAGTTTAGAAGTTACGAGGGAACAGATGAACATACATACATACATACATACATACATACATACATACATACATACATACATACATACATACATACATACATACATAGCCTGTGAAAATCATAACCCTCCTTTTGCTTTGCCGTAGTCGGGTAAAAATTAATAAATATCAAAGGCAACGCAAAGGATCAGGAGTGAGAGCTGGTGACGTCACTTGTTCCTAAAAAGTGTAGCAAGGAGTGACGTCACCCGAGTTTTCAATGTACTGTATCGTCTTAATTATTTGTTTAATGAAAAAAGAAAAAATACGTGTCTAGTTTTTTTTTGAAATCTGACTGACGGAGTGATTAGTTTTTTTTTAGTCAACTACCCTATTAGGGCTCAGTTTCCACTAACGATGTCCATAATAAACCAAACCCCAAACTTTTTAAATCCTATTCTAACAAGCACTGACATGACATTTCAAACCACCTACAACGATCCCTCGAATCTAAACATTTTTGGTAATCGAACCTCCCTTTAAAATCTAAGGTTTCCCTTATTATGACAAATAAAACGCAATAACAAGACAAATATAAAACCTCGTACACACGTAACGTGATATTTTAAAAGAAAGAAAAAAATATGGACATGTGAAGACCTTTAAAATGGACGAAGGGGAGGCAATTTAATTTTCTTTGGACTCTATTGAGTGAAATCCAAAGCATATTGGACAAATATAAAATGCTTTGATGTAATGTTATCCCTCTATTATTATTTTTCCTTTTCCGTTCGTGTATTAGCTTCGTTTTTGGACATACACGGTTTCAATTTGTGTAATCAAATCTGGAGTTCCGAAATTGGATGGAATTTTATTTTAGAAAGAAGTGGTCTTTAATGCAATTATGCAATTTAATGAAATAAAAAAAAGATTATTATTAATGCAGATATATGTATAGAGTCACAAGCAATGGAAAATGTATGGAAAATAATAAATAAAAGAAACTGAATGTGTCTCAAAGTTTATTATTGAATCTGCGTTATGAAAGTGTAGTACACATAATACTTTTTTTTATAAGATCTGTCATTAAATTAAATAAAAAAAGTCAACAAAAATATATGTCAAAAATTTCCCTAAATTAATCTAATACATCAAAAGTTCAACAAAACCGTACAAATCACATTCATTTAACAAAGAGAATAGGCAAAATTATTAAATTTTAATAGACGCAATATCAAAGTACGTTCGTCGAAGCGACAACGCGTGATGTCGTCAAAGAGAAAATTCCTTTGTGATCATTTCATGTCATTTTATTTTTCATTTCAACCGGTGTGTCCTGAGCTGTATGATGCGTTAATTGCTTTCATTATGAGGAATGTTAAAAGGCGGATTACTTGAAAAATAAAATTGTGTTTTTATTGCTTTGTTTTTTATTTTTCTGAAATATTGTGTGACACGAAATTCACGTCTATATTAGATATGAAATATAGGAACGTCAAATATTTTTTTGACTTTTAATCTCAGCCTGTTCCACCGATGAAGGGAATAGGGTCTAAGCTACCGGTGGTTAGAGTTCTAGAGATAGGAAGCTCGGCGATAGGCGGGCCTTATCGAGGAGTACTGCTTTATGTAGGTCTCCAGAGACAGGAACCTCTTCACGATGCGGGCCGTATTAAGGAATACTACCTACCTACTTTTAAATCGGGCCCTTAATCCAACTGCCTAACAAGAGCCTAATAGACGGTGGTCGAGGCTCTTGACTATCCTTGGAGGAACCTCATTTTTCTATGGATGATAACTGAACATTACACCCTCCCTGTTCCTTCCTGTTCCTCATATCTTAAATACAGATTCAGTGATTTAGGTTAAGTATGCGTCATCAATCCCTTCAGGTTGAAAAATAACTTTGAACTGTCTCGACATTTCTTCACAATTATAATAAATCCATAGGTACCTAATGAAACATGAAACTCATTAGCACTTACAAGTCACGAGAGCTGTTAAGTTAACGCCCGCGTAAACGTTCCCCGCTAATCCGCGGAGCGTATAAAATGCGCTGCAAACGAACGTTTATTATCGCGTTAACGTTATCAATGTGCGCGTTGGTCGTAATAGTAAGTATAAATGTTCTGTTTGATAAGCCGAATGTCTGTAGTTTATTGACATTTATGTTGTGACTGATGGGTCTTGCGTTCCTTGGAAATACATTTTAAATCTCGTGTGGCCTAAAGTCGTCTCAGGACACTATCACTGAGACGACTTTAGGCCACACGAGATTTTTTTTATAGCAAAGGTATAAAATTAAAATTAAACATTTAGGATCTAATTCAGTACATAATATTATACATTTTTAGATTTCAAGTGAATGCCCAGTAGACTGAGTTGCACGAATTGAGGCATGCAATATTATCATTTTTATATTCTACTAGCTTTCCGCCCGCGGCTTCGCCCGCGTGGAGTTCGGTTATATCGCGCTCTTTAGATTTCCTTCAGGAATATTAATTTTTTCCGCGATAAAAAGTACCCTATTATTTAACCCGGATTTCTAACTTTACGTGTGCAAAATTTCAAAGCAATCGGTTCAGTAGTTAGGGCGTGAAAGCGGAATAAACAACCAACAAACTTACATTCCCATTTATAATTTTAGTAAGCATTATAGTCATAGAATAATCCATACTAATATTATAAATGCGAAAGTAACTCTGTCTGTCTGTCTGTTACGCTTTCCCGCTTAAACCTCTCAACCGATTTTGATGAAATTTGGCACAGACAATCTTTAGACCCTGAGAAAGAACATAGGCTACCTTTAATCCCGGAAAAATTTGATATTCCCGAGTGAAATCTAAAAAGCGCGATATAACCGAACTCCACGCGGGCGGAGCCGCGGGCGGAAAGCTAGTATTGTAATAACTAAGAGCACACACAGAGCTGTAAGGCTGCACGAGCCTTCTAGTTCCTATAAATGTATTTGATATCTGTAAATATATTTAATTTTTTTTTGTTTTTTTTTTTTTTTAAGAAATTTTATTATGTTTCCAACATTTTCAATTTCTTCGCCTTGCCTGAGTTGTCGATGTTGGTCGGGGAGGTTTCCGCGTCGCCATGCGCTCAATGACATTGTGCAGAGGGCATTTGGCAGAATGTCCCTTGTGTATTGGAGCCCCCGGGTCCGGGAAGGACGGCAGGAGGCCGGACGGCCTGTCCCTGGTGCCTTGGAGGTGCGGCTAGTACCTGATAAGAGACGTACCTTGTGTCAGCACGGTTGCCGCCAGCCACCTCTATCGCATCTTAGCCTCACTAGCCAGAAGCAGGGGAAGACGCCGCTGAAAAGAAGAGGGTGAACGCATTAGTGGAGATTCAATATTTTTAGTTGGAAATCTGGGCGGAGTGGAAGGTCGTGTCTGACTCTTACTGACTAAAACCCACCCGTGTTCTTTCAGTAGCCAATGCCAGTGGCGATGGTATCTCGTTTGATAAACGCGCTGACAGTGAACCTGAAAAAAATCTTTGCAAAAAAAAAAAACTTATTTATTTCTTATTTTTAGTGTTTGTTGTAAAAGCGTAAAAAATACAACATTTGTGTAACTTTCTACTGTCTAGCTGTCACAGTTCATGAAACACAGCCTGGTGACTAGAAAGACAGATAAAGGAGTCTTAGTTATAGGGCTCCGTTTTTAGCCTTTGGATACAAAACAAACTTGGACTTGCACTCAATATTAGCCCTGATTCCTTTGTTAACATTAAGAAAAAAAAAGTTTAGTTTTTTTTTTGTGTTATAGACTAGTGCTTGACAATCCCGCCTGATAGTAAGCAGTGATGCAATCGTTGATGGTAAAGCGCGCTAGTTTATTAAGAGCTATCCTCTAAAGCCATGAAGACACTTAAATTGTAGTCACATGGGAAAAAGATTAATTTTAGTATAGTTAGGAAGGTGCCCGTTCACCTTGGCCCCTACTTTTCGGAATGTGTCCTTGGAGTGTTCCGACCGCCTTCAGCTTTTGGGAGTTGAGATTTCCTCGAACCTTAACTTTGGGCGGTTCATTGAGTCCAGGGCCAAGGTGGCTGCCAGGAAACTTGGCGTTATCGCAAAGGTCCGGCAGTACTTCACACCTGGGCAGCTTCTAATGTTATACAAAGCACAGGTCCGTTCGTGTGTGGAGTACTGCAGCCACATTTGGGCTGGCGCTGCCAAGTGTCACCTGGCCACTTTGGATTCAGTGGAGAGACGTGCAAAGAGGCTGATTGGTGACCCTGATCTAACTCGAGTTGGTCTCCAAAGCCCAGAGCACAGGCGTAGAGTAGCCAGCCTTTCGGTGTTCTATAGGATGCATTTCGGGGAGTGTGCGAGGGAATTGCACGATTTAATTCCCCCATCTCCGTTCCACCAGCGGACGACCCGTCGAACGGCTGGTTTCCACCCTTACGTTGTTAACACCACTACGATCCGGACGAAGCGCTTCGCCTCCTCCTTTATACCGCGTACATCGAGGGACTGAAACAATTTGCCCGCGGCGGTGTTTCCGTCGGACTACAATTTGAGTGTCTTCAAGGCTAGAGTGAATAGGCTCTTAATAAACTAGTGCGCTTTACCATCAACGATTGCGTCACTGCTTACCATCAGGCAGGATTGCGGTCAAGCGCTGGTTTATAATTTGTAAAAAAAAAAAAAAGTTCTGTCAAATTTAGTCCGCACTCTAGGTAAATTGACATGATATGTTTGGTCTCCATCTTTTTAGTCGTATCTCAACTATTTGTAAAATACCTTAATTTGACTGGATTAAGCTAACATGTTATTTTTTATCCTTTTCTCAATAAAATGGAAAAATATGCTTTTAACTTAAAATAGTTAAGTTTGTGAACAAGAGAATCGCCACCAATATTGACTTTTTTTTAATAATTATAAACTAGCGCTTGACTGCAATCCCGCCTGATGGTAAGCAGTGATGCAATCGTTGATGGTAAAGCGCGCTAGTTTATTAAGCCCATTCACTTAAAAAACCTTAGTGAATAGGAAGTAAGACGGCAGTTGAGCGAGGTGGTGCAATGTTAAACCCAACAACACGACCAACGATGCTGCGCCAGAGGGAGATTGATGTGGAGACCCTCCACGACCAAACTCCCGACACAACAACATTTGACGCATCGTACCCGGCACATATCGCAACACAACTGGGCAGACCCGTCCTCCGTACGGCTTCACCAGACATTATGCCGGAATACAACGGAGCGCTTTGCGGCAAGACGTTGTCTGGTGAGTGGTAACTTCTGCCGGCAGCCGATGTTATAGCCTACCACCGAGTACTTATGATTTAAATATTCACATTTGAGTGAATTTTGACCATATACTTATCTTGAACCTCAGCTTTTAGATACCAAATACAAAATAAATAAACAACCTTACTCTAGACAGCACCCATTACTCCTCAGCCTTAATCTCGTAATTACAGTCAAAACGTAAAGTTGGGATGAAATTTTAATCGCCTCCCACCTCCCCCTCTGTTGTCCTCATTAACACAACATTTGAAGATTTAAACAGTCATCGCTCTCTGATGAGTTGTAAAGTTGTAAGTTAATGCTGAAACATCTTGAGGTTATATCACGTTAGATCTTAGATTCTGCTTCACGAAGAAGTTTTCACCAAAATTATTATGAAAGCAAAATTCGACATGTTTTAATATAAACAGTGAAGCCGATTAAAGCCGTTGGTCCCGGATGCCATACTATCATCTAATGGCAGTCGTTACGAGTTGTTGAAGCCCTCAAAAGTCCAACAATTGGTCTAACTGCAATGCTTCGATATCGCCTTCGGGTTGTGGAGGTCAGACGGCAGTCACTTCACGGAAAATATCGAAGTTTAGCCAAAATCAGCAGTTAGACTGGTAAAGCGGACCCCAGACTCCAAAGCTGAAAAACCTTAGGATGAGACTGGGATTAATTACGTATTTTCAATCACGTGTAAACATTCTATTGATTTGACTAAACTAATCTGTTAGTTATCTTTAGTCATAAACCGAGATTTAAAAATCCAATACTAGATAAACGCAGCGATATTTTAATGTGGGCTAAATGCTACCGAGCTACTTCCTTTTCCTCCACTTTGTGTGACGTGGCGTAACGTTACTCTAATCCCTTTGCATTACAGACATAGGCGTTTTATCTTGTCATGAAAACAGGCAAGTTTTAATGTTTATTAAGAGTAGTATTCTGTTATTAGTCAAAGAGTGTTGTATACAGGAAATATTAGTCTTGACGAACTTTATGCGATCATATTTTGCGGGGTATAATAATCTGGTTTATTCCCTACTATTTTTCTTAATGGGTGCTCATTATTAGTAATGGTTTGTCATTCTATATCGCAAGTATACATTACGGGAGTTTGATGGTAATTTATTCGTTGAATGTGTTGAGGATAGGATAGAATGGCATCTTCTAGATACGCTCGTTTCTTTATAAGACCTCATTCATCGTTTTACATCAGGCGTGATGAAGATGAGGGCTCAAAAAAGGTTTTGGGCAAAAATTATAAGAAACTAAGCCTGAACGAAGAATTGCAACACTAAAGTGGCAGTGGGACGGGCACATTGCCCGTAGAACCGATGCCCAATGGGGCCGACGGGTGCTCGAGTGGCGACCACGCACCCGAAGACGCAGCGTGGTTAGGCCCCTGACAAGGTGCCTAACCACCTTGACCGACGACTTGGTGAAGGTCGCGGGAAACCGCTGGATGCGGGTAGCGCAGGGCCGGTCGTCGTGAAGGTTCTTGGGGGAGGCCTTTGTCCAGCAGTGGACGTCTTTCGGCTGAAATGATGATGTCTGAACGTAGGTCGCCTCGTTAAGCTTAACAAGCATTTCAATATATTTTCAACTAAGTTGTTCTTTTTTTGTTCTTAGTTGTAATTTTTTTCAACCGATTAAGTCAAAATTATTAATTATTAAAGCCGCGTGAAAAAGAGTTAAATTAGCAAAATTTTCCAAAGACTTATAATTGACTTAAGCCAGATTCTTAAAAATCAATACCATTAAGAAATATACTATCTAAGGCACATCAGCGTTTTAAAAAGCTTCCATGGCGTACCGGTAGCGAACCTGGCCGCTGCGCAAGGTGGCGCGCGTTCGATTCCCGCGCAATGCAAATATTTGTATGAATATTTGCACTGGTCTGGTCCTGCCTCGGAAAACGCGTTGTTGCCATACGAACATCTAATGGCAGTCGTTACGGGTAGTTAGAGCCCTCAAAAGTCGAACAATTGGTCTAATTGCAATGCTTCGATATTTCCTTTGGGTTGTGGAGGTCAGACGGCAGTCGCTGCATGGAAAATATCGAAGTTTAGTCAAAATCAGCAGTTAGACTGGTAAAGCAGACCCCAGACTCCAAAGCTGAAAAAGCTTCGGATACGACTGGGATTAACGCTGAGATGATGCTGACTATCTAAGGCCTTTATGAAGCATATAATTATTTACTAGACAAGAAAACTAAAGCAAAGCGTAAAATACTGCATATATTACAAAAAATCACTCACAATAATATTAAAAATGATAAATCACGGTTCACACTCTCGGGTCGGGTTGCACCGATGCAATATTCCTGACACGCTATTTATCATGAATGGCTGACGTGAGCTAGTGTGAGCCGTCACTGATCTCGTGCGCTACATGCATCGCGTTTCCTAGGATTTTTCTGAAGAAATGTAATGTGAGTTATCGTTATAAAGTGCCTTGTTTTGCAACGTGGAAGTTGAGATTGCGTCACACAAAGACATTTTGTACCATGAGGTAGTTTGCGAATGGAAGAAAAAATGTGCTTGTTAAATATATGTGAAGATTCGTCATTTGTTCAACCCGGCGTCATTGTGGCGGAAAAAAGTAACACTACCGTTGAGATGGGTCATTATGACCCTGTTACAATTGCTATTTTGCCTACTACCTACTGTTTATGAAAAATTTTAAATTTGATATTTATAATATATAAAGTATATATAATCAGTAGCAGCAATAAAACACATTGATAATATATGAAATCATTTTTATTTTCATTTTTCTGTAAAGACTGATTTCATTATCAAAATAAACAATAACTTTTCTTAAAAAAAATATACTTAAATCAAATCTATACATCATAGGCATCAGAGGAAATGTACTTAATCTCTTAAAATCATACCTTACAAATCGTAAGCAGCACACAGAAATATCTAGGATATGTCTAAAAACCAAGTGTGAAGAAAAATATCTATCTAAGGCTAGAGTTATTAAATATGGCGTACCACAGGGCAGTGTGCTGGGCCCTTTATTATTTTTGCTATATATTAATGATCTACCTCGCCACATTGGACATCAAATGGTCTTATTTGCTGACGATAGTACTGCCTTGATTAAATATATCGACAAAAGGACCTATGAAAATGACATAAATAACACTTTGATAAACATAATACGCTGGCTTGACCAAAATAATTTAGTAATCAATATACCAAAGACTAATGTAATGCATTTTTATCAGCGAATCCCACCAGAAGACTTGCATTTACACTTCAATGGACAAAAAGTTGACCAAGTACTAGTTGCAAAATTCCTTGGCATAATGATAGATAGCCAATTAACTTGGAAGCCACAAGCAGAAGTAGTATGCAAGAAACTGAGTACAGTTGCGTATGTACTCTTTAACTTGTCTAGAAAAGTAAATATGGCCACAAGGTTAATAGCATACCACGGTTTGGTCGCGTCGGTCTTGAGATTTGGCATAATATTCTGGGGAAATTGTAGTCTGAAGAAACAGGTGTTCAAGGCTCAAAAACGCTGCATAAGGGCAATGTGCAATCTAATAGTAACAGATAGCTGCGCACCTGTATTTAGGTCCCTAAACATATTAACATTTCCATCACTTTATATTTTCGAACTGTCTGTTTTTGTAAAGTCTAATATGCATCTTTTTAATAAAGTCTCCGAAAATAGGAACCGGCCAATCAGAAGTCAGTATAGAAATCTGCTCATTGTTGGTAGCTCCGATACCGCCCTATTAAAGAAAAGTGTAATGTGTATGGGCCCGATTATCTTTAACAAACTACCCGAGGCAATAAAAACAGAGACATTTTCATTATTCAAAAGGAAATTGACGATTTTACTGATAGAGAAATGTTATTACTCAGTTAGCGAATTTTTATCAGATGAGAAGTTAAATTGATAATGTGACATCCCTGTATTACTGACTTGTAGATCTGTGCTATACCTATTGACCATAAACCGGACATATTTTTTTTTATTGTTTTTATTTTATTATATTTTTTTGACTTGACTTAATGAATTGTATTGTTTTTAATTTCGTTTGACATGGTTAATTTATATTTATTTAATTTCTATTAATTTGATTTGACAATGTATGTTTATAATATGTGTTGAATGAGAATATTATCGGAAATTTATTAATTTTAGATTTTGTTTGCATGCCTTAATTAAGGTAGTCAGTATAAGGACCTTTCGAAAACTTAATATCTGTATTTTGTACCTACTTACTATGCAAATAAAGAACTATTCTATTCTATTCTATTCTATTCTATTCTAACATTTATATCTTTGGAATTTTAATCGCTTAACATCAGAAACTTTTGTATACCTACTTAATCAGTTTTTTTTTTTAATTTGACCTTCACTGCAGTTTTTACTACAAAGAGATTACGTGTGCAGTGGATATAAACTTATGGCAAGTATTAAAGACGTGACTTATCTTTCTATTTTTGTAGGGACAATCTTGACGCTTTCGAACACCAGTGAACTTTGCAGGAGGTTTTCCATAGGTCCATTTTCGTCAGTATCTGAGGATTCCTCAAATATCGCTATGATTGGACGACGCTAACGTTTCTCAGGGTCTATATTAGACAGTTATCTAAAAATAAAATAGCGTAATTAAGTGGAACTAAATAAAACATAAAAAAATATATTGCACAAAACAGCAACGTCGCCGTTGATCTGGGTCATAATGACCCGGTCGCAGGTTTACACACGTTGTACTCCATGCGTGGGAGATGGATGACTGAAGCAAGGTACACAAAGAGGAGGGGTGATACTTACCTGCAGCTACTGAGACAGACGATTGTGTGCGGCAATTGTTTTTAAGAAATTTTTCGTAAACAAAAGTGCAGGGTCATAATGACCCTGCCTCAATGACGCTGGATTAAGTTAGGAAACACCTTAAAATGTTTTTGATAAGAAGCCGTTATCATAACATTTCTGAGGTAAATAAGGCCCAGGGGGTAATAAGGCCCACATATAAATTTTGTAGAAACCCTTTCTATGACATTGCACTGTTTACGCACACGTGCAAAATGTCGGTGTGAATGTCTCCGTATTGGTCTGCAGTCGCTAGCGCTGCCATCTTGCCCGTCACGTGCGATGCGTTGATGAAGTTACCGGCTACTGTGCAATTTTATCATTTTTATACCAGGAAACTGTAAATATTTTTATGTTTAATTCAATAATTGATTGAGGCATGAGGTTCACTATAACGGTACTTGGTCCTTATTGGGCTCTTGATATTTGAGCATATGTTGGATTTTTTTTTTTGTGTTCAAAAGAACTGGTTATTTAAGTTTTCAAAGTTACAAAACATGGTGTGATTGTAAAAAAAAAACGTTTTTTTTAAGTAGTTCCTTGAAATTAAGTACGTCTTTTATTTAGTCTACGATTAATATTAAGAGGGTAACAAGGCCCACGTTTAAGAAATTAAGCAAAATGATTAAATAAGTAAAAAAACGATACATTACTTTTATTTTAACTTATTTCTAGGTAAATTTAGGAAAATTTACTGTAAAAATAAAGCAAGTTGTTATATGGGCTTTAATATACTACCGTAGTATAATGAGGCCCCTGAGAAGGTTTTTAAAAAGTGTATTTTCATATAAAATAATTTGCTTTTCTTAATAAATATACACCATTTATTAAAGCAACACGTAGAAGCTATGTAAACAATTCATTTTTGACATCATATACGCATTATACTTATACTCGGATTTAAAGCAATATTCTTTTAGGTGGGCCTTAATTGACACTGTTACCTACCTTATGATTACATCTTCACAATTGGGTTGTATCCTAAAAAATAATTTAATGTCCATCAGATCGATTTATAAAAAATATTGAACACGTATTTTTTATTTCTTCTTTCAATCAAATACTTAGGAAGATATATTGATTTGAAATGTCGCATGACGTCGCGCCGTGGTACAAAATATACCACGGCGTGACGTAATTAGCCCCCACTCCGTAACTTTAATACGCTATATCTCAGTAGTTTTTGGTCATTTCGACAAAATAAAAAATACGGGTCTTAATTTTTTTTATTACCTATAAGACGGACTAATTATTTTTTGATTTTCATACCTTGGATACATCCCTATTAACTCATCATCATCATCTCAGCGTTAATCCCAGTCACATCCGCAGCTTTTTCAGCTTTGGAGTCTGGGGTCCGCTTTACCAGTCTAACTGCTGATTTTGACTAAACTTCGATATTTTCCGTGAAGCGACTGCCGTCTGACCTCCACAACCCGAAGGCGATATCTAAGCATTGCAGTTAGATCAATTGTTAGACTTTTTGAGGGCTCCAACAACCCGTAACGACTGCCACTAGATGTTCGTATGGCAACCGGGACCAACGGCTTAAACGTACTTTCCGAGGCACGAGCAGACCAGTGCAAATATTAATATTCATGCATACAAAAATTTGCACTGTGCGGGGATCGAACCCGCGCCTCCTTGCGCAACGGCCGCGTTCGCTACCGCTACGCCACGGAGGCTGTCATCTTCACAATTAACTATAACTTAATCAACGGTCAAGCGCTGCTCCGGTATAACTCAAAACTGTGACTTTTAGAAAATCAATTACAATTAAACAACTAAACAACATGTTTATTTTTTGTTTGTTTGATGTAATACGTACTCTATTATAGGGTTGTAACACGACTACTTACGCCATCTACCTGACTGTGTGCATAACACTATGCCATCTGAGTGAAACACAACAGACTACTAGCGACAATTATCATGCAATGCGTGAAGATGATACTCACAACCACATACAAGCATTAGATGATGAAGACACACACTACTGTCGTCAAACCGACTATATAATCGGTCACTCATGGAGGACCGAGCGCACTCGCTACTTAGGAGGCGCAGTGGTCGATAGCCCCGCAGTCACCACTGTTGTCATAAGTCAAGCTTGGCCTGAGCGGAGGCCCCGTCGCCCTCAGGAATTGCCTAGCTAGGAGGTAAAGGGATAGGATAGCCCCGCAGTCCATCCCTAGAACCACAAATAGGTTTCGCCTCAGTGTAACTTTGTTTGCTAAAATCTGTCAAGTGTTTGAAGTAAAGTAAATAAACCCCTATCTGTCATCATCGTTGGTTTTATTCCACCGCCACCATCACAGGGTGTTATTTATCAGAAATACTGAATTTCAATTTTTTTTAGTACATATTAACTGCGACATCATTGGATAATTGAATTCCGCATCCAAATAATTTTAACATAACAAGAGAAACATAACTCCACACTGCAGCACGTGCAATAAACATCAAGCACCTAGCTTTTAAAACAAGCCTTAACAGCCGTTAATAAAACCCTATCACATTATACCCTCAAAACGGAGCACCTCAAGCAATAAACTGTCCGATTCACTACTTAACCGGAGTTTAACGTGCGCGCCGTTAACTGCGTTCAATCTGCTTAATTGAGAATGGTTTCACCGACCTTTAATGGGCATATGTTAGTTATGCGTTTTGGGAGATTCAGGCTATATACTTCAAAGTCATTATTTCGAGTAGGATAATGGTTTATTGTATGAGTAAGCCCTCATTATTGGTACTTTACTGAGCCCACAAAGTGGGTTGTGTTCAGGTGGAATACGCAGACATTTTATACCAAATTCAATACAGATTTCTTACACAATAACAGCTGATGTAAAGCGATGAGACAATATTCTACTGAATTAATGAAAATTCGTTATAATAGAAACTCGGCCCCAAAGTAAAAAGTGAGGTGACAAGCTCTCACGCTAATCAAGATATTAAATTCTGGCTGTACGTATGTATCCATTTTTTCTGACCAACTTCAAAACAGGAGAAACTTGAAAACGAATTTAGCGTTGACTAAAGCAGTGTTCCTTTATAAATCTTTCACTGTTCAGGCCCCTCTTTTGTGGAATGCATTGTCAATTGAAATAAAACACACGCAGTCGTGGCAGGAACTACTTGCGATTATGATCAAAAAACAATCAATTTTTGATTACTTCACTTACCTGTTATGATCTATCTATTTTAGTGTATTGTATTTATAATATTTGAACCAACGACAATCCCATTTATGGTTAAGGAGTATCTCTTTTAATTTATTGGTTGCCTGGAAGAGACTGCATTAGCGATAAGATCGTCTATTATTATCTTGTTATAGTACAGTCAATCTGCAATTTGAGCTCCGAAAAATGACAAACCGGAATTTGACTCGATGAATCGTTAGAGGGGCAAGTAATAAACTTAATGTTAGATTTCCGAAGTCCCTCCTCCTGCTGTTTTGAGAAAATCCAAAAATATTTTGAAATTGATTTATCTCAGCAACTATAAGGGCTAGCGACCTTTTTTTAAAAAAATCCATCAAAAAAAAATAAAAAAAAAAAATAAAAAAAAAAAAAATCATAAAATAAAATAAAAAAAAAAATAAAAAAAAAATCCATAAAATCCATTGTTTAAAAAAGTTTTAAAAGTTTAAAAATTGAAAATTATGTAAACATTTCAATTCACTGATCTATCCATGAATTGTATGACAAACACCCTACAGCAAGGCACATAATGTACGATTTGTACACTTCAACAAGCTTCAGCTCGGAAACGGTAAGTTTTACGAAAAAATGTTTTAAACAAAAGTTGTAGCTAATTTTGTGACAAACAACTTTCTCATTTACATTATTGCAAAAAAATTGTTATTTCATAATGAAAATGGCAAAAAACCAATTTTTTCAAACTTTAGCGCCATCTAGCTTTTGCAGTTTAAGTCGGATGATGTCACTTCAATGAAAGAAAATGTAGTCCTAAGTGTCCTTAACAGTTTAAAAAAAAAAAAGGTCGCTAGCCCTTATAGTTGCTGAGATAAATCAATTTCAAAATATTTTTGGATTTTCTCAAAAACAGCAGGAGGAGGGACTTCGGAAATCTAACATTAAGTTTATTACTTGCCGCTCTAACGATTCATCGAGTCAAATTCCGGTTTGTCATTTTTCGGAGCGCACGGCTTTTTTTTCGACATATTGACTGTACTATTGTGTTGAATGTATTTAAATGGATGTATATTTTTGGTGTACAATAAAGTATATATCAATAAATAAGTATTCGAAAAAATCAGAAAATTCAAAATGCCTACGCATTCCACATCTTTCCTTGATAAATCATTCACTGTTCATGCCCCTCGTTTGTGGAATGCATTGCCAATTGAAATAAAACGTGCGCTGTCGTTGCAAGAATTCAAGAGACTTGTGAAGGAACACTACTTGTCGTTATCCGCTCGATTGCTTGCAAAAATGAAAAAGGTGCCGAACTTTGCTCGGCGCACTTCGTCGCATAATGCGCTGTGACATGTCATAACAAAAACTTAATTTACTACCGACTGGATAGGTTTTATAATAAAAAAATAACTGTATTAGGTAGCCAATGAGTTATACAATAAATATTAGTCAATTCTTTCTCGAGTTTTAATATAATTATATTTATAAATAACTAGAAAATTTGAGAACAAGCATATTGTCTACTTCTAGTAAAAAAATACGGTTTTATAGCGAAATAAGATCGACAAGTGTACTTTTTTTTTAATTTTCATAAAGTATTATAGTTACTTTGTCGTTTTAATCAAAAATAAATCCAGAAAAGACTTAATAATTTGGTAAAAAAAAATGTGAAACCGAGCAATAACTTTGCGGGCTGCGTAATTCACTGTCAAATTGCAATATGTAATCAAAGTAAATTTCATACCATAACCATAAGTCATAGGACAAAAATATTAGTATGTTCTTGTAGGTTGATTACCGATCTTTAATTTTGTATAAAAATATATACACAAATACGTAGATTTTTAATCATAATCTTTAAATAAAGAGAGCTGGTGCGCAAATTTGGGAAAAATTACATATCATATTTAGGTAAAGATTACAGAAGACTTTAATATTAACTTTATTTGGATAAAGGTATAAATAGAATCAGTAAATCATGTAGTTTCTAAAAATATACGACACTATTATTAAATAATAATATTATAATTACTACGAAACAAATTACTTACGCAAACTGAGTTCCTAACAATGCACATTTTTGCTAGCGAACCATTTGAAATGCAAAAAAAAAGCAAGATGGCCGCCTATCACATCTGGCGCTAGCGCTAGGGTTGCGTCGTACTAATTTTACTGTCGGGTTATTTAATAAAATACCTTTTTTTTATTTAGTTTATTTTGTACATAAATTATGAGTACCTACATAATGTTTGTAAAAAAATAAACTAAATTAAACATGATACATATATTTAAATAACGTTGTTTTAATAAAATATAATACAAATACATAAATAAGTTTGCAATGCGATAGGATCCAGGTTTTCCGTTTCTGGTCTCATCGCTTGCCCTCTTCCTTTCCCCCTTCCTCGTCTTTCACTTCCTTTTCCCCTACCTCCCCTTTTACTTCCATTTCCCCCTCTTCCACTTTCTCCCCGTTGCCCTCTTCGTCTACTAGCGCAATAGCGCCACCACCACTTATAGAACCAACACACACCAATAAACTACAATATATAATAAAATGTACCATGTAATTATTAATTAATTAATGAATCAAATAATAAGTATTGCCCAAAATCCTTCTAATAAAAAAAATACAATTTATAATAACATAATGCATGTTTTGTAGTAATGACGACCGTATGGCACAGTATAAAATTATCAAGTATTAAATTATTAAATTATCAATCAAACTGAAAAACCACTCAAATCCATACATTTCATTTCAACCAAAAAAATATGCGTGAAAGACACCGCGTGCGTCAACCCTGACACTAAAACTTCCTTTGCTTCTTGGAAACGATTGTAGCCAGTGCAAGAATTCGTTACTACGTACGTACTTGACGCCAAAATTTACGCAATCCTGTTGTTTTACAAGATATTTTAATGATATTATAGTATTTATGATTAAAGTTGAGTCTTACCTTTACTATTTTATTCATAATTCTCCGGAGTTTTAAGTAATTTCACTATAAATTATCACTTTAAAATATTGTAAACAAACAACAAAAAAGGCACGTTCGATTCTTTGGATTTTATCACATTTCACATAAAGTATGTATAAATAAAAGTTTAAAATATCAGAGAATATATCTTCTACAATAATTTGGTACCTTAAATTAAATAATAAACAATAAATTTGGATACTTGTGGCATTTTTGATTGGAGCACTCACTAACTTTGATGACAGAAAGTTACAAAATGGTGACCTCAACTTCACTTCAAAATATTAAATAAAATTTAGTCTATGGATGTTGTGAATTTGCGCTCATTCGGCACATGTGTTACTAGTCTACGATTTTAAGAGGTTTCGAAAGGTCTCTAACGTAATATTATTAGAGTTTTAAGTTGTTTAACAAAAATGAAGACACTGCAGCAATTGTTTCCACGAGCAAAGTTCGGATTTTTTGTTTGGAAACGATCGTTCCCAGAAGCAACTGAGGGGTTAAGATCTTCGTCCAACAAACACTTTTTCGTTAATTTATTTGTTAACTTGTTCTGTTCAGTATCTATGTATTTATTTATGTATATGTATGTATTTGTGTATCTATCTTATTATAATAATATTTGCATCAATGACAGTCCCATTTGTGGTTCTGAAAAATCTGTCCATTCCTTGGTTGCCTGGAAGAGATGGCATTAGCGATAAGGCCGCCCATTGTATGTTTTTTTTGTGTTGATTGTTTTGTTTGATATTTGATGTACAATAAAGAATATAAAAATAAATATAAATAAATAAAATTATTATGGCGCCGATTCCATTTAGCACAAACTTAACTATTTTAAGTTCAGTGCATATTTTTATTTCTATTTAATTATGAAAAGGATAGAAGTAATATTAAAAATATTATTTTGGGATTGAAAACAAGCCGACTAAAACACGTCAATTTAAATCAGGCGCCGACTTATTTCTCAGTTCTAAAATAATATTTATCTTCTGTACATTTCTTAATAAAACACGAACAAAAAGATGCGCTGAACTCAAAGGAGATGTTTCAGAAATGTCAAAAATGGAGCCTGGGCCAGCACATTGTATACTTAATGCTAGGTATAGTTACGCTATAATTAACTGTTTTTAATGTTAATTTCCTATATTTTGGCTTAGTTTTTATACAAATTCAATTTAACTCGGCCAAGGAGTGCAACACAACTACTAATAAATGTGGTGGTCAGCAATAGGCGAAATAAGATTTTGACAGTGACATTTGATTGGCGTGTCATGGCTATCGTATCTATATTATCTAGCTTATAACTGCGAAAAAAACAAAACATGAATTCCGAATATACGGCCCATTAAATAAACACAATCAACTCAAATCAACACTCGACACGAACACAACGGGAAAATAGAACTGTCAAAGTCGCCAATCAAACGTCATAACCACTGTCATGGCTACCGTAGATGGCGGGGTTATCTCACTGAAAACGTTTCAAATAATTAATTATATATACTTGTATTTTCATTCAAATTAATTTAGTAGTATTTTTATGAAAATCTTTTATTTTTTTTTCCTTTTTATCAGTATAGCGTACATTATGGTGGCCCAAAATGAAACATCTCCTTTAGTTTAGTTTGTGAACAAGTCAAACAAATCGGCACCAATATCTGTCGTACATAGTCAAGTCGTGGTGGCCTAGTGGTTAAAACAAAAAAAATCGTATAATCGAGTTACCCTTTATAAAACATTCATATTTATGTTTTATAATTTATGTGATGAATATAATAAAGAGTATTCTATTCTATTATGCTTGCCGATCCTCCAAAGCCTTTACTCGTATTATTTTCCAATTACAAAAAGTACTATTTATTCGTGAATATCACGCAAAACGTGATAGTATCGCGTGTCGGTCACTCGTATGAGAGATATTTTTTATGATTGCCAGCGGTCGCCACAATTTGCCACCCCTGCTTTATGCTTTGGTGCGTCTTGTAGCGGTCGTTATTTTGCGACCCCTGGATTATGTTCTGATTGAGAGAGTAGGTAGTTATAGTCCCTGAATATTATCATAAGTTTTTTCTTTAAGTTTTCTAAATATTTCAAGTTATATGATAGTACACAAGTAAGACGCAAATTTCTGAATACATTGTTAGAAAGAAAGACAATATATTTAATGTGTCCTAAAAGGACACATTACGCACAATACTTACACCTGAGAGGCAACTCTCGAAATTTTAAGAATGTTCACAGTTTGACCTCAGTCTCATCACCATCATCATCATCAACCTTTTTATCGTCCCACTGCTGGGCACAGGTCTCCTTTCATACAGAGAAGGATTGAGCGTAATCACCACGCTTGCTCAATGCGGGTTGGCGATTTCAGACTTATAAAGTCCAGGTTTCCTCAAGATGTTTTCCTTCACCTTCAGTTAATGAAGGTGAAGGAAAACATCATCATCATCTTCTCTCTCAGTGTCATATTTATTGTAAAATCTATGTATATATGTAGTACACTGTAGACTACCTAAATTATTTCTCTCTCCTATCCTTTAGTATTCCATCCAAAGGTTGTCTGTAAAAGATCGCTCTTATCGATAAGACCGTGCCATCTTTAGTAAAATCTTTATATTTGTGATCTGTAATTTATGGTATGTTTTTTAATTATAAACTAATGCTTGACCGCAAACCTACCTGATGGTAAGCAGTAAAGCAATCATTGATAGTAAAGCACGCTAGTTTATTACAAATAATAAAGTATTTGTGTACATAATAAAGATATATAGATATAATATTCAATCTATCAAATATGCCTCCAATTTCCCTACATTTTTTAACAGGTTTTGACAGTCTTTTGGTCAAAAACACGAGACTTCAACTAGAGTTTGAATGTTTTGTGTTACTAGAATTTGCTTTCATACAAAAACCATACAAAGTGATGCTAATAATACGACAATAAATTAAACATCGTGTACCTCAACACATTCTCAGTCTACCCATAAAAAATCATATAAATAAGTCCATTAGTTTAGTCACAGGAAATTCTTTTTAATTTTTGACATTTTCTACATGATGTACATATTGATAAGGAAGTGCTTACAGGACCGTCGCATCCTGCGGTATCAAACTTTAATAATAATGGCGCGAAAAAAGCAAGTCGATACAGGATCGCGCTGTCGCCGATCGGAGGTCAGTGAACCAATATTTTTAAAGGATGTTCTATTCCGTTTGCAATTTTATGCGATTTAGTTTGTTTGAAATTTTGATTTTTTTATTTTTGATGCTAGGGTTTTTTCTATGGTTTTGGATTATTCCTATGAACCAAAATTGTTCGTGTTTTCATTTATTGTCGTATTGTCAGCACCGCTCTGTATAAGAGTAAAAGTAGTAGTAGTAGTAAGTAATCAAATAATACACCTTTATTACGGTTCAGCGACCTAATTACCTCACTTTCTTTTCTAAGCATATTGCTAATCCATTGTTCCATATGTTCAAGAAATGTGTCTACTCAACAACGTAAATAACGCAATGAATGTTGTTGAACTGTCAAAACGAAACCCATTGTTAGTGATAGTGTGTTACGCAATCACTCTTATGGGTTTTCAAGGATATTATTAATTAAGGCTAGTCGCTACCTTTACAATGCCTATTAAATTCGCTAATGAAGATGAAAACTTAAAACCATCCTTTAGTCGCATTAAAGATAATATCTGATTCAAATGTCAGGCTCCAAACTCTATCTTTGAAGTCGTTACCTCCTATGTTCAAACACCGCTGCACTTGAATATCCTTGAATGCTCACGTAATGCATTTATTTCGAAATCACGATAACGCAGAAAGCATTATCGTGATTTTGAAATAACTGCTTTTAGAGTACGTTTAACTTGTATTACAGATGAGATTGAAGCGTGCGAGATGTAGGTATGCTATTTCATTAAGTCTAAAGACTTTAACTTTATATACATCGAGATGAAACCCAAAGACCCCTGGACGCTTATCGCTAGATCTATGTACGTCTAAGCAGGACAATCCAGTGTCTACTGCTCCTAGTGAAAGCTTAACATGCACCGAGTGCTCAAACGAGATTGGTACCTACCTATAGAAATATAAACAAGTAGCATGATTCGGAGAGCAAAAATTTTGTTTCAATAATCGCTCTCCCTTCTACACATCTTCTTCTTCTTCAGCCTATAGATGTCCACTGCTGGACAAAGGCCTCCCCCAAAGCTTTCCACGATGACCGGTCTTGTGCTGCCCGCATCCATCGGCTTCCCGCTACCTTCACCAGGTCATCGATCCACCTTGTTGGGGGCCTCTCTACGCTTCGTCTTCCAGTACGTGGCCGGCACTCCAGAACCTTACTGCATCGGCCATCGGTTCTACGAGCAATGTGTGCCCACTGCCACTTAAGTTTAGCGACTCGCAGAGCTGTCGGTGACTTTGGTTCTTCTGCGGATCTCCTCATACATAACCTCCTACACATAAATATCTCTTATTCACTCATCGCTGCATTCATGCTACTGTTTATTTCTAAAAATTATAACGCGTTCTTACATAGATTTATGGAAAAAAATATGCTCCAAAAACGAAAATAAAATCTGGATAAGAAGGAATGGTGTTGTGATGATGATGATTATTACTTGTGTGGTGTGTGTGTGACTTTTTTTTTAAATATGGTATCAATCTAAGTCTCAATTTATAATTTACTAGCTGCTGCGCCTCGCGGTTTCACCCGCGTAGGTTTCGATATGATATTTATTTTTATATGAACGGCTCCTATTGGTTACAGTGTGATTGATGGGCTATCTCACGTAAAAATATTTTTTCAAATCAGACCAGTGGTTCCTGAGATTAGCGCGTTTAAACAAACAAATTCTTCAGTATTTATATATTACTACTACCTGCGCGCCGCGATTACACCCGCGTAGGTTTCGATATGATATTCATTTTTATATGCCCGTCTCCTACTGGTCGCAGCGTGATATTATATAGTCTAAAGACTTCCTGGATTAATGAGCTATTCAACATAAAAAAAAAATCAAATCAGACCAGTAGTGCCTGAGATTAGCGCGTTCAAACAAACAAACTCTTCAGCTTTATAAATTAGTATAAATTTATGTTATTTTTTTTTTAAACTAAGGTTTTTATGTTATCATTTAGTTGTGTTTTTTGTGAAAACCAATGAAATAGTTTATCTATCTATAGTATATGATTTATAACAAAGTAACGGTACTTCTATTATGGACATATTTTTTACAAACGGTGTCCCTATTGTGAACACACAACTCACGTTGCCGCGCGACCATCGGATTTCTTTGTACATTATACTGTAAGCCGATATTATTGGGGCACAAATTGAATTGTCATACATACCCGGGGTGGCCTTTATTGTATTTTAATGGTGGACGCTCATGTACGGAATATTGGGTTTGTTTATATGAATAGTTGTCTTAGATTAAGGTACCTATAAATAAAAATAAATGAATATTAATTATAAATATATACCGACAAATCACACAGATTGAGCTAGCCCCAAAGTAAGTTCAAGACTTGTGTTATGGGATACTAACTCAACAATACTATATTTATAATAGATACATATATAGATAAAGATCCAAGACCCAGGCCAATCAGGAAAAGATCGTTTTCCATCATGACCTGAACGGGGATCGAACCTCCCCGCCGTCTGCCTGCGACTTGACTTGATTGGCCTGGGTCTTGGATGTTTATCTATATAAACATCCAAGACCCAGGCCAATCAGGGAAAGGATGTTTATCTATATAAACATCCAAGACCCAGGCCAATCAGGGAAAAGTCGTTTTCCATCATGACCCGGCCGGGGATCGAACCCGGGGCCTCCACGATACTATACGATACTATATTTATAATAGATACATATATAGATATGTATCTATTATAAATATAGTATCGTTGAGTTAGTATCCCATAACACAAGTCTCGAACTTATTTTGGGGAACTCAATCTGTGTGATTTGTCCATATATATTTATTTATTTAGTTAATTTTATTCAATAAATTATCAACTTCAGCGCAATGTATTCTAAGTTGATTTTTGAGGATTTGTGTGATGGTTTTTTTGTTGATTGCAATGGATTTTTGTAATAAGTTGCCCTACATTAGGAATTACTCTTGTATCGTGGATGCGTTTACAAAAATTTAATCCAGATTCTTCCGGGTCTAGCTGTTTGTGTATGTGTCATCATCATAAACCTTTTTATTGTCCTACAGCTGGGCACAGGTCTCCTCTCATACAGAGAAGGGTTGAACGTAATCACCACGCTTGCTCAATGCGGGTTGGCGATTTCTAAGGTCTAGGTTTCCTCAAGATGTATTCCTTCACCTTTTTAATCAGTCATTGGTGTCCAAGATATACTTAAAAAGTACATATAACTTAGAAAAGTTACATTGGTACTTGCCTGACCTGGAATCGAAGCCGCACTCTCATACTTCAGAGGCTGGTGTATTAACCACCAGGCCACCATGACTATGTGTATAACAAACACTCGCAACACAAACGACGTATGTGTATAACAAACATATTAATTCATATGCATAATGAGCCAGACCATACAAATATTTATTCCGCGCGGGAATCAAACCCGCGACACGCAACACAGTAGTCGATTACTCAACCACAGCAACTTTATGTACTAAATTCAATTCAATTGATGATTTAAAAAAAAAGCGCTAAGTAAGTAAGTAGTAAGTATTTCTCACAATGTTACACCAGTCTCTTGAGTTTCTCTGAACAAACAATGCCTCTTCTCAAATACATACGATTTCTATAAAAATCAAGAACCTTTCAATAATATTGGTACATACTCCAGCACTCAGGTACTTTACATTTCATAGTAGAATTCAAGTCAAACAGTTGCATGTAAGAATATTGTGATTTTATTGAACAAATTCTATATTTTCACGTACCTACTACGGGTTCTCGAGGGCATATCACATACTACCTTCTGCTCGAAAAGACGATGAATTATGGTATGGCTACTTTTTTTATATCTACGTATTCACTGTCCATTTCAATTATGCCTGGAAGAGATTACAGAAACAAAATCCGCCACACTGTTCACAACACCCTGCAACTCCTGAAAGCCAGAATCAACAGTGGAGACCGCCAGAAAAACGCCGAGCAATGAAGCTCAACGAGTCCCGGAGAAACGATTCAACTGTCTTGGGTCCCGCAACGAAATTAATCAGAAAAGAATAGCGGAGGAGTAAGAAAAAAGATATTTTTTCCACTTCCCTCCATAATAAGCAGGAGACAGAACAGAACTAGGCCAATCGGCACAAAGGGACATTATTGTAACTGGGAGAAGCCCAGATTGCCAATCACCACGGAATAACATTTGATTAAGTTAATGGGTCCTAAGTAGTTATTTGCTGTTACAATTGATCTCAATAATAGGTATGGCAAAAGCGCCTGAACGCACGGAAATTAGTTCTAGTTTCTACAAGGTCCGTATAATAAACAACTCCGGATGTAACTTGTACACTATCATACAACATAATATTACAGAAAGCGTTAAGGCCGTCCATTGTATTTCTAGTAATGAATTTATTGATTGTTCACAGAAGTGTCATAATAACATCTGCCTAGATTTTTCCCAACTGTATATAGTATTATTTAACTCATACCTTAGCAAAGATTACCCAGCAATTAGTTCACATTTATGATTGTTTATGTTTTTTTAAACCCAGCAAAGCTTGAATATGGAAGCTGTCTCACCCTTTATGCTTGGAGGTTTTTTATTTAAATTATGTTTTTATTTACTTACATTTCAATTTATAATGTTTTTTTAGCTCTGATGGTAATTTTCTTTTTAATTTTTTTTTTTATAATTTCGTTTTGTATGTTTATAATTTCTTTTTAATTTAGTTTACAATTATATTGTAAACTACTGCTTGACTGCAATTTCGCCTGATGGAAAGCAGTGATGCAATCGTTGGTGGTAAACTGCGCTAATTTATTAAGCGCCTATTGACTGAAAAAAAAAGAGTGAATAGGAAGAAAGACGGAAGTTAATTAAGCGCCTATTGACTGAAAAAAAAAGAGTGAATAGGAAGAAAGACGGAAGTTAAGCGAGGTGATGCAATATTAAACCCAACAATACGACCAACGATACTACGCCAGAGGGAGATTGATTTGGAGATCCTCCACGACCAAACTCCCGACAAAACAGCATTTGGCACATCGTACCCCGCACTACTCAGACCCGTCCTACGTACGTTGCTCTACACTAGGAATATCTCCTGTATCGTGGGTGAGTTTACAAACATTTGAACTCATATACACAAACAACCAGGCCCGGAATAAGTACCTGCAGGTCATACAAATATGAACGTACGATATACGAACCCGCAACAGTCAGCCCAGCAGTCAATCGCTCAGCCACTGCGCCAACCGTGTACATACACGTACACTTAAAATAGGGACTCGATCATAACAAAGAGTAGTCCCTCTTCAACCTCTTTGAAAACTTCTCAATATTTCACAGTCGACTAACAAACTTCGTCCGGATTTACCTGCTTTAAGTGATTAGTTCCATTTGTGAAGCGCACAGCTTGAAGCAAACTGTCGAACTGTATTGTGTGATAAAGTTTAAGGCATACTGATTAATTAAGAATTTCTATGAGTCTAGGAATTTAAATGGATGTGGATTTTCTCTGGAGAATTTAAGTTTTAAATAGGAATTGGGTAGATTTTAATGGAATAGGTATGTCAAAATTTTACATTAATTAGAATTCGATTCGAATATACAGAGTGGTGCTGACAATACGACAATAAATGAAAACACAGACCATGCTGGTTCGTAGAAATAATCCTGAACCATAGAAAAAAACCTAGCATCAAAAATAAAAAAAAAAATTCAAACTGAATCGCATAAAATTGCAAACGGAATAGAACATCCTTTAAAATATGGGTTCAATGACCTCCGATCAGCGGGCGACAGCGCGTACCTGTATCGACTTGCTTTTTCGCTCCATTATTATTAAAGTCTAGTACCGCTGGATGCGGTGGTCATCAACCTGTAAGCGCTTCCTTATCAACATGTACATCATGTAGAAAATGTGAAAAATGAAAAATAATTTCCTGTGACTAAACTAATGGATATGTTTATATAATGTTTTTATGGGTAGACTGAGAATGTGTTGAGGTACACGATGTTTAATTTACTATCGTGTTGTCAGCACCACTCTGTATACCGAAATATATCCATAGCTGGATCTTTATCAATCGAAAGTATTTTAGGATAATCTTCTTGATGTCCTTGTCCATAAACTAAACAGTTTACTGCTTCTTTTTCGGTCTATCTCAATAGGAAAAAGACGGGTGATAATAAAACATTAGTATAGTCCTATCCTGCGAAATCAGGGAATCTCTTCTTAGTACTCCACATTAATAGTAACATTGGCAGGTCTAAGATACGATTTCACGAATTACTGAATTAAACCAGATTTTTCTAATAATCGGAGAATTGAGCCTGAATTAGTTATATCAGGTTTAGTTCAGCTTCTTCGTGAATTTCACCCTTAGCATAAATGAAACAATAATGAACAATAATTGTCTGGTGAAGCCGTACGGAGGACGAATCTGAGCAGTTGTGCTACGATGTGTGCCGGGTACGATGCGCCAAATGTTGTTGTGTCGGGAGTTTCGTCGTGGAGAGTCTCCAGATCAATCTCCCTCTGGAGCAGCATCGTTGGTCGTGTTGGTCTTGGGTTTAACATTGCATCACCTCGCTCAACTGCCGTCATCCTTGCTATTCCTAAGTTTTTTAAGTGAATAGGCTTAATAAACTAGTGCGCTTTACCATCAAGGATTGCATCACTGCTTACCATCAGGCGGGATTGCAGTCAAGCACTTGTTCATAATTATTTAAAAAAAATGTTCCCTCTAAGGACGTATAAACACCATAATGATTTATAAGAAGTTACAAAATCAACAAACAAAATCACCCCATCTTAAGGCTCAGTGCTTTCTTAAACATTCATTAGTCACCTTTTGTATGTCCGTCTGTGTGTCACATCTCGGAAACTGGAGGGGCGTCAGAGCGAGTATTAATGTTGCTGCTAATGATCCCTGATACGGATTTGTATATTCAAGCTGTATGCAGTTAGGGGCAGACAGTAATGATTAGTGTAATAAATTGTTTATTTTTACAGTTGGTACGATTTGATGTGTAATTATGTTAATTCATTTATAATTAATTCTATATTTTTTGTAATTATAAACTAGTGCTTGACCGGGATTCCGCTTGATGGTAAGCAGTGATGCAATCGTTGGTGGTAAAGCTTATTAAGAGCTTAATTAAGTGAGAGTCTATTCACTCCAGCCTTGACATTTAAATTGTAGTCAGACGGAAACACCGCCACCGCTTTGCTCGCCCAAAATATATGTATAATATAATTAGTTATATAAGTATAATTATACAGAAATTGTCAGAAGTCGTATATTTATTTATATTAAACTTAAAATCGAACCCGCACTGGGCCAGCGTGGTAGATTACGGCCCACTCCCTCTCACCGGTCGGAGGCCTGTATCCCAACAGTGATTACATTATAGGCTGATTGTGATTGAGACTTAGATTTAAAAAAAAACCAGATCGGCAGAGTTTTCGAAGGTCGGGCGTCTTGGGGGATTATCTTTTGTAATTTTGACTTTTCAAAAAAGTTCTGGAGACCAATTCTCGTATTTGAAATGTTCGAAATCTAGTCTTAGTCTCATCTTGGCGACAGAGAAATGTCAATGTCAAAACGTTATCAAACCGAGAATCTTATTACTGCTGTCTCTGAAATAAACAATCCAATACTTTATTTAAATTAAGGCAATATGTATTTGTATTATCTGTATTTGTGTTAATATTTAATACCCCAGTACTTGCACGACACCTTATACCAATTGTGTGTCATACCTTGAGAAAACCTCGCTCCTAAAATACAGACATTTATCCTAGTTTAGGAGGAATCAGTTCGCCTTACAAAGTGACTCTCTGTACAACAGTTTTTAATCCTGTGTACTTTTGATGTTTTTTTTTAAGTGTACTAATAAATTTATTATTATTATTAAATAAAAACTTAGGAAAATTCGAGATTTTTTTGATAGATTTACACTGCGTGAAATCTGAGAACGGTCTTTAAAATTACGAGTGTTTCCCTCTCAGCACATCAAGCTACTACAATCTGTCAGATTTCTTCATTATTTTTCAACTTTATCTCTGAAAGATTAAGGCTCAAGGTTGATTGAGAATGTTTGACAGTTTAGGGTAGCTTGACTTGCTGTCGTCCGTACGAGACTTTTGATTTGATTTTGTAATATAACATAAAAAACATAACTGTAAAAGAATCTCTCAAACCTCATTTCTAACTTCAAATAGTAACTGAATTAACTATTACAATACAACATCAAAATAAACAAAAAATATCGTCTAATAGAATACAATCCACTAGCTACAAGTTAATAGAATATTGCGAACGGGTACAGTAGAGTATTGAATGGAACATTTTGTTCCTGTTTCTGTAAACAGTATGTAAACGACGCGGGTACAGCCAGTCAGTCTGTTTGCTTTTGGCATTGGATTGGTTTTGAAATATACGGGTGGATAGTTGGGAGAAAATTCATTTTGTAGTATTTTGCAACTTTCAACTTATTGGTTCAGCAAGCTAGGGTTGTCATTAGCCAAGCGTTCTCAACATATACATTGATATGACTATAATATATTGCTTTGGGATAATGTTACTTTTCTAAGTTATATGTACTTTCTAAGTATATCTTGGACACCAATGACTGATTACAAGGTGAAGAAAAACATCTTGAGGAAAGCTGGACTTTAAGTCTGAAATCGCCAACCCGCATTGAGCAAACGTGGTGATTACGCTTAATCGTTTTCTGTATGAGACCTGTGCCCAGCAGTGAGACGACAAAAAGGTTGATGATGATGATGATGATGATTGACACGGGTGGATATACATTTTGTAATGATTTAATATTTTTCAACTTTCAACTTATTGGTTCAGCAAGCAAGGGTCGTCATCTGTCAAGCTTTTAATCTCAACTTCCAATCTTACTACAGCTGAATACTTGTACATATTTTACATAGAGCATCTGCCTATCTGAAGTCCACAACCCAGTAATTAGATGGTAATACAATATTCCTTGTTAAAGTCTTAACAACCCATCGATACCCCCAAAAAAGTTCGAAAGCACAAATGTTTGCCAACCAGTCGGTTGGCAAACATTTGTGCTTTCGATGGGCGGTATCGACTGTCTTCATCATCATCTCAGCGTTATTCCCAATCGCATCTGAAGCTTTTTTTCAGCTTTGGAGCCAGGGGTCCGCTTTACCAGTCTAACTGCTGATTTTGGCGAAACTTCGATATTTTCCGTGAAGCGACTCCCGTTTGACGTCCACAACCCAATGGCGATATCAAAGCATTGCAGTTAGACCAATTTTGGACTTTTGAAGCCTCTAACAACCCGTAGCGACTGCCACTAGATGTTGGTGTGACCGTGACCAACCGGGACTAACGGCTTGACGTGGTTTCCTAGACACGACCAGAGCAGTGCAAATATTCATATTTATGCATGCAAATATTTGCACTGCGCGGGGATCGAAACCGCACCTCGTTGCGCAGCGGCCGCGCTCGCAACCGCTACGCCACGGAGGCTGTGTTCTGATTTACGCACGTAAATCAGTTGGTCTTGGCTGTCATTTTTACCTCTTGATAGTCGTATCAAGAGGTAAAAATGACAGCCGAGACCAACTGATTTACGTGCGTATTCTTAGCGTTGATACATGCATCTGTTACTTATCCTAGAGAACCCCAAGCAGGATTAAAATGTTACTTCATAAACCAGAATTATCCATTTTTTTAAACGATCTTTTTTTTTTAAACAAAAAAAACGTTGCCCAACACTAGCAATTTCTCCTGTATCGTAGGTGCGTTTACAAACATATACACTCACATACACATACATCCAGAGCCAACACAACTACCTGTAGGCCATACAAATATTTGTTTCATGCGGGTATCGAACCCGCGACACGCAGCACAGCAGTCCATTGCTCAGCCACTGCGCTAAACGTGACGTCAAATCAGCCTAGTCAGATCTGTCAGGTTGTTTGCAAACCTAACAGTTCACTATTGAGAAAATTCTTACTTATACTTCGCTCCACACAATTTCCATCCGTATGTAACAACAGATTCATCTGTATGCAGCGCCATTTTTTCTGTGACTTCCCTTACTCCATGCGATTGGGATAAAATCGTTTGCAACGCGAAATTGTTTCGTATCGCCTTGATTTTGAATTTCATTAGTCGAACATGACTGTCTGTCGAGTTAATTGTAGACTCAGAAAAAGAATAAAAGTTCATAGGAACCTTATACAACGTTATATTTTATGCGAAACCCGAAACACGTGTCCAGTATTTTTAAGTAAAGAATATATGAACCAAATTTCAAAAAGCTATCACGAAATTCCACAAAGTTATGAGCTTGCTAGTCTACTTGGTTGTCCCAACAAAAATATGGTCATAGCTCCGCTCAATCGGGCACGGTGCATTGACCTCTGGCGTCAGCTGTTCGCCACGCGCAAGTACCAAGAAGTCGTGGTCTCCTAGTGGTTAAAACACCAGCCTCTCAAGTATGAGTGCGCGGATTCGATTCTAGGTAAGGCAAGTACCAATGTAACTTTTCTAAAGTTATATGTACTTTCTATGTATATCTTGGACACCAATGACTGAAGGTGAAGGAAAACATCTTGAGGAAACCTGGACTTTAAGTCTGAAATCGTCAACCCGCGTTGAGCAAGCGTGGTGATTACGCTCAATCCTTCTCTGTATGAGAGAAGACCTGTGCCCAGCAGTGGGATGATAAAAAGGTTGATAATGATGATGATGAAGTACCATGATCTATCTTGAGCTGCGTGCACACGGTCGGTATCCACACTGCGACAATGTCTAAATGTTTTTGGGGAAAAATATAACATGGTGTAAAAATTATTGGAATTGATTCAGTTGATTATTTTGAACAAACTGTATTCAGGTTTCGTATAAACGAAAAATAACGTTGTATATCTGTCGGTCGATTCTGTATAGATCTCAACGTGGAAAGTAAGAAGTGGGCTTGGAGTGAGCAGCCAATCCCTAGCATTACTTGGAATAACAGGTCAATGTCACATGGCTTGGTCCTTACCGGGCGGCAAGCTGCCCACTACTCTCCGCCCGGTAAGGGCCAGGCCCGAGTCCACGGCGCGTTGTGTTTCACGCGCGAATTAAAGAGATGTGAGCAGACCGTGAAGAACACGAAGACTGATGTTACCGAGGGTTGCAGGTTCGTCATAATAGATACCGTGGCCCTGGTGCACACGGGTGGGTTTTAAGTTGTCGTGTAACGACAAGAAAAGACTTTAGAGGGAGACAGTATTTATTAAATATACAGAAAAGACAAGATGGAAGTATAAAAATGAATAATGTAGATGAATGATTGATGGGTGATGGTGAAGGGCGGCCCCTGGTGGACCGGCGGCAGTTACGGAGAAGCGGCCCTGGCGGACCGGCGACAGCAACAGACGAGCGGCCCTGGCGGACCGGCGACAGCAACAGACGAGCGGCCCTGGTGGACCGGCGACAGCAACGGACGGCGACCGCGGCCGGCCCTGGTGGACCGGCGACAGCAACGGACGAGCGGCCCTGGTGGACCGGCGACAGCAACGGACGAGCGGCCCTGGTGGACCGGCGGCAGCTGCAGAGGAGCGGCCCTGGTGGACCGGCGGCAGCTGCAGAGGAGCGGCCCTGGTGGACCGGCGGCAGCTACGAGGAGCGGCCCTGGTGGACCGGCGTCAGCTTCAGAAGAACGGCCCTGGTGGACCGGCGGCAGCCAGAAGAACGGCCCTGGTGGACCGGCGGCAGCTACAGAGGAGCGGCCCTGGTGGACCGGCGGCAGCTACAGAAGAGGGACTGCCCCGGCGTCTCAAGGCCGGCAGCAGTCGAGGGCTCCGGCGGCAAAGGGCCAGGCAGCTCCAGGCGCACCAGTTATATAGAGACTGGCACAGCAGGAAACACCCTAGAAGGGCTCTCGAGGCAGCGTTTACTGGAGACCTACTTTTAAGAGGCTTGTTTGGAAGCCAGAGCTCGACTGACCACTGCTCTGCGATGATTTCTAAAGAAACCTCGGAGAACGGTTGGAGGTCGAAATTTAAAATATTCGAAAATATGGACGAGGCGGCGACAGCAACGGACGAGCGGCCCTGGTGGACCGGCGGCAGCTGCAGAGGAGCGGCCCTGGTGGACCGGCGGCAGCTGCAGAGGAGCGGCCCTGGTGGACCGGCGGCAGCTACGAGGAGCGGCCCTGGTGGACCGGCGTCAGCTACAGAAGAACGGCCCTGGTGGACCGGCGGCAGCTACAGAAGAACGGCCCTGGTGGACCGGCGGCAGCTACAGAGGAGCGGCCCTGGTGGACCGGCGGCAGCTACAGAAGAGGGACTGCCCCGGCGTCACAAGGCCGGCAGCAGTCGAGGGCTCCGGCGGCAAAGGGCCAGGCAGCTCCAGGCGCACCAGTTATATAGAGACTGGCACAGCAGGAAACACCCTAGAAGGGCTCTCGAGGCAGCGTTTACTGGAGACCTACTTTTAAGAGGCTTGTTTGGAAGCCAGAGCTCGACTGACCACTGCTCTGCGATGATTTCTAAAGAAACCTCGGAGAACGGTTGGAGGTCGAAATTTAAAATATTCGAAAATATGGACGAGGAAGGGTAAATAATTTTACCATAAAAGAGTTCGAATAACAATTATAAAATAAAAATAGCAGACCAACAAGAATTTTGATGAGAAGGTTGTCATAGATACATCATCAACAATGTTGTCAAGAAAATGTCAAAATAATGAAAATGTTCTGTAACAATGTAAATATAAATGGTATTAAATTAAAAAGTGCAGTGTTTGATAGGAAAAAGTGATACAGTCCTGCATAGGTACGGCTTCCTACGCTAAGGGGACACTAAGTCGCCGAAACTTAGGCTTAAAGTTGAGGACTGTATCTGTGAACAGAAAAATGAGCCCTAGTGTGGTGGAATATGATCAAAACAGAGCCTCATAGTAATGGAATGCATATAATGGACCGTGGAAATGAATGATACATATATAAGTATGAATATGAGTATAAATAATAAGTGTAAGTATATCTGAATATGTACATAACATTACAAAGTCAGTAAAAGTATGACACGCACTTCCGCTCCGCATAGATCGGGAGAGGTCATTTGATGATTTCCTATCCAGAATAAAAAAAAAAGTCAATGTAACTTTAACCTTTTTTTCGAATATAATACAAGAAGATATCAAATAATAATTTAAATATTAAAGTTTACTAACTGGCGTATTTTGTGAGGAGTAGCAAAACCAAAGTGCATTTCAATTTATCGCTTTTAAAAGTCGATCACCATCGTAGCAGATTGCTACGCCGTAGAGCATCACGTAGCGAGATGCGTAGCATAGTTATCTCACCGTAGCAGTCATAAATATGTCACCATTTTTTGTAAAGTACACACATCAAAAGTGTCTAGGGATCAACATATATTTTTGCAATAACTTTTCTCCTGATTGATATTAATTAAAATTTTCTTTAAGGATTCATCAAATAAAGTGTTTTCGTTTGTCACAGTAACGATAAACCAAGTCACCTTTGCATTAATAAAGAAATTTGCCATTTTCCTAATAAAGGGATATTTGACATTTGAACCACTAACACAAAAGTTCGAAAAAAAGACTGAAATAACAGTTTTCTCTAAAATTTTATTGGGTAACTTAAACAATTAATAATCCGTGTTTCTACCGCGAACACTAACAACACAAGAACATCGGTTTGGCATGCTCAAAATGAGTTCATCCAAATCACGCTGTGGAATGGCCGCCCATGTTCGTTGCAACAACAAAAAAAGGTCTTCTTGCGACTGGATACCCTCCATATTCGGCAGAGCTCTTCTCTGTAGCATATCCCATGCATGCTCAATCGGGTTCAAGTCTGGCGACTGAGCAGGCCAGGGCAGGACATTGATGTTAGCTGCGGCGAGAGTCTGTCTTACAACTCTTGCGGTGTGCGGTCGTGCATTATCATGCATTAACTGAAATAAGGGACCGATTTGCACTTGTAGAGGAACGATGACGTCTGATACAATCGTTTCAGCATAAATTTGAGCGTTGAGGTTGCCTCTGATCCAAATCAACTCAGTTCTTCCGCCGATCCAAATACCCGCCCATACCATGATGGTTCCACCACTATAAGGATGGACTTCCTGGCAGGATTTTAATCGCTGTTGGCGTCCAGGGGTTCTCCAGTGTCGTATACGTCTTGTATCCGGTCTCATACCAAAACGAGACTCATCAGAAAAGCACACGAAACGCCATTGTTCTTCTGCCCAATTTCTGTGTTCAAGAGCCCATTGATATCGAATCCTACGATTGTGCATTGCTATAGGTGGTACCCGTAGCGGTCTTCGGGAATGAAGGTTCACTTCATGCAAGCGGTTTCTGACTGTTTGGTCGCTAATTAAGTTCCCTGAAGAGTGATGAAGCCTCACGGCTAACATCATGGCGGTTATTGTTGGAGCTCTTCGAGTTAAGATTTGAATGTATCGGTCTTGTCTCCGTGTGGTGCAGCGATACCGTCCTCCATGGCGCTCAGCCACGGTACCAGTGCTTCGGTAACGTGTCCAAAGTCGACTGATAACACTCTGACTTGTATTCAGAGCTAAAGCCACAGTACGTTGCCGGGAACCAGCTTCTATCATTCCCACGGCTCTGAGCATTTCTTCCCTGCTTAAATGACGTCGCCGCTCCATAATAACGTTGGTTTTAATCAGTAGTAGGGAAACAGTAGCACTAATAATGTCTTCAATGCGTTGTATGTTTTTATAGGGAAAATATTGACAGCTGATTTTCATCTTTTACTCGAATTTGATTCACAGTTCCTGATTCAAATTATGAAATGCACCAAAAAGGATCCATATAAATTTATAAAATCATAAATTTATTACAAAGCCACATCTCAATCTCAAGAAATCCGCATAAAAATGCTTGATCCCTAGACACTTTTGATGTGTGTATATCTAAATGAAACAAGGATTTTCTTCACTCTACTTTGAAACTATTAAAAAGTATATATTATAGATTTTCTTGCTGACTTACGACGTATATAGAGGTGATTTTAAATATGATTTTTTTTTTTAAACAGGGAACTATTTTAAAAACCCTTATTTAAAATCGCTTTTTAGTGTTAGCTCGTGAACAACAAACTCCCTGCGATTCAATAATTCCGTTGGTCAAATTAACCCCAGGTATTTATATACCACCGTATCGATACCAAATTACACTGACAAGCTAATCAGGCGTACATTATACATAGACAATAATGCAATCACCTATATATTATGCAAACACGGTAATGACTTGCGCTAATAGATTCCGTTCCACTGATTTGCGTCATTAGATGAAGGAAATTAGTAGGTATTAGTGAGATTATGCAACCGTGTCTAAACACAGTAGCTTCCTTGAAAATATAAATGATATTGTTTTTTTTTTTTATGAAAGAATGATGTATTTACGGCTAAAATGACGCATTTAAAGAACGACAAAAAAACAGGTTTTCCGGAAAATATGCGTCGTATTTAGGGAAAGCAGTCCTTGTTAGCACCAGGTCACGGACATGAATATGATGCGGAAAGATCGCATCAGGAACTTCCACATCCGTGGCAGTCTTCATGTCCATGACATAGCAGACAAACTGCAGGACGATAGCCTACGCTGGTACGAACAGGTCTTACGAAAATCAATAAAAAAAAGAATGTTACGTGGGTAACAAATGTCTGTCCGCCAGGCCGGAACAAGCGGGGTAGACCAAAGAAGTGCTGGCTTGACGTTGTAATAGATATCATGCGTGCCAACAATCCCTTACCATAGGATGCTAAAGATCGCGCGAAATGGAGGAGAATGAACAGGAAAGCGGACCCCGGGCTCCAATGCGAAGACCGCGGATGCAACCGGGATGAAACATTCGGACCATGATGATGAAGTCATTGCTCAGCATAATACTGGGATCCTATACGAGACAATTATTTCATCACCACTGCTCAAAATTCTAATATTAATATCGTGGTGGCCTAGTGGTTAAAACACCAGCCTCAAGCCAAAGTATGAGTGCGCGGGTTCGATTCCAAGTCAGGCAAGTACCAATGTAACTTTTCTAAAGTTTTATCATATATATACTTTCTAAGTATATCTTGGACACCAATGACTGAAGGTGAAGGAAAACATCTTGAGGAAACCTGGACTTTACCTATAAGTCTGAAATCGCCAAACCCCATTGAGCAAGCGTGGTGATTACGCTCAACCCTTCTCTGTATGAGAGGAGACCTGTGCCCAGGAGTGGGACGATAAAAAGGTTGATGATGATGACTGCTCAAAAAAAGGTGAAGGAAAACATCGTGAAGAAACCGCCATGTCCTAGAGGAAAAACTTCTAAGTCATGTCACATCTACCAACCAGCACTGGGCCCGCGTGGTAGATTACTGAGAGAAGGCCTGTGTCCAAATTTCATATAAAAAAACACATGATTATGGAGGTGTGTTTTTTAGCCAAAATCAGCAATTAAACTGGTAAAGTGGACCCCAGACTACAAAGCTGAAAAGCTTCGGATGCCAGTAGGTTTAACGATGACTGAGATAATGATGATGATATATTAGTCAGAAAGCATTTTATAGTGTGAAGAATTATATTGAGGACAAAAAGGCTTGGGTTTGAGCTGCGTCCGATTTCTATACACTGATTGTTCTTTGATTTTTCCTCTTGTAGTTTTAATATGTATTGTTTATGTTATTAATTCAAAGCCTGTATTACACAGTATGTAGCCAAGTATAATGTACGTTACGGAATTGTATCGCTGACAGAGGTGTTCGGCACTTGTAGAGCTATACAGGAGCTAAACTTAGTATTCGGGAACACTGTTGGAGCTGCTGAACCTTGGACAACACTATCTTAGCGTTGTATAGATTCAATTTCTTAGTATTGTATAATTGCATGGCAAACGTGTGAGCATAATGTACGAATGTGCTGTAAGGCATTTATTTGTTGGGTTAGTCTTTTTTATTAACTTGATTGTGCTCTGGCTGTTGAGAGTATGTCATGCTCACTCAAATGTCTCGCTGATGGTGGAGTGTGTGTTGGGTTATTAGGTTCCCTTCAATATAGTGGAGCTGAATGATCGTGATCCATACGTCATGTTTGTGAACGGACGCCGTCAGAGGGGACTGGTCATCTCTTAGCTGCCACGGCGTATTTTAATTTCTGAATTGATTTTTGTGTGTTTTCCATAATGGACGCTCTCGGCGTACAATTTATTTCTGCATCGTTTTCACACGGTTGATTTCAACATGAATGATGTAATCAAATATTTGTAACAATAGCTTGAAAATTTAAAAGAGTGTCCATGGAGTTTCTTGCCCATTCTTCTCCATAGGTACCTACTCTTTGGAATGGGCGACTAGCTTCATCTTATTGACTGACCGACCTTCTGACAATGCAAAAGTGCCTGTAACTAGTTTATTTGAAATAAATGATTTGATGAAAGCTAACAAAAATAATGTTCCTGTGGAGGCATGAGAAATGGGGTGTAGAGTCCACTCATCCTCCATAGAAAAGGGAGCATCCTCCGACCAGACGGGTGTTATGTCTTGCGGGCACTTGCCCAACGGTTTCAATTGGAAAGTTGTATATATACACGGTACAGTTCCACGGTAAACTCTGATTGCGAGATGTGGAATTCGTTTAACGTCAGTATGACGCGTTGTTTATTTTTGGCGTTTGTAGGTACCGCTTCAGTTCCTAATATTATTTTTGGCGTTTGTAGGTACCGCTACAGTTCTTAATATTATTTTTGGCGTTTGTAGGTACCGCTACAGTTCCTAATATTATTTTTGGCGTTTGTAGGTACCACTACAGTTCCTAATATTATTTTTGTTAGCTTATTATTTTATGGATTATTTATTAGCTAGAGTGCATATACAAATACGGTCATGTAAAACAATAATACAAAAAACCTCTGATGTCATTATTAATATTATCTTTGAGCCTAGACCTTGCTCCAGCAGGCGAGATCGAAGTTAAGAGTTGAACTTATACAGTAAATAAAAACCAATAAAATAGTTTGTTATTTTTACTCTCATTATTATTGAATCAAGCTTTCACATTAAATCCTAACTATTTTTACACTTTTGAAATTTTCAGAGAACTGTGTTGAGTACATTGCGGATTGCAGTTGAAAATTAGCGTTAAATGCTGAGACCTTTTGGCATTATAATCTATGTTTTATAGTTTTAGGTGTATTTATTTTGCAGTAATGCCTATGAAATTATTTTCCTTTATTCTACATTATACACTATAGCCATCATTTTTTCATATTCCGACAGAACCCTACAGCACGAACAGAGAAAATGTTTAAAACATTAGTGTCGGGGGTATAACGGGGAGGTGCTGTTCTGCGGGCGTGATAAATTGATTTCTGGTCCAATACCTGGGTAGTCTCAAACCTATACCAGTATACTTAAGTTATAAGGCATTCTTTTTTATTCATTATAAACTGCTGGTCTTAAAAAACCTAGTAAAGAAGTTAAAAAAAAAAAAACTTTTTTTTTTAGCTATAACTTTAAACTAGCGCATGACCGCAATCCCGCCTGACGGTAAGTAGTGATGCGATCGTTGATGGTAAAGCGCGCTAGTTTATTAAGAGCCTATTCAATCTAGCCTTGAAGACACTTATCTAAATTGTAGTCCGAGGGAAACACCGCCGCTGGCAAATATACTATTCAAACCACTATACGTGCCACCAGATCCACCGATCCACAGTTACAGACACACACAACGCCACTTTTACACCATTTAGGTACAACCACTTTTACATCATTTAGTTACTTCAATAATTACATAATAAATAAATGAAATGTTCCCACTAATGGGACACAGGTCTCATCTCAGTGACAGAGAGTGTGCCATAATCCAATAAGCGTATTCAGTGCGGGGTTTATATCACATGTCTTGGAATTTTTGGTTCAAGGCCCTAATGGTGCTCACGATTTTTTCCTTCATCGTTTTAAGAGCAGCGGTGAAATCTACATGTCTAACGTTTTTCCAACTATGTTGGGGTCAGCGTCAAATCTTACCGGATGCGACTGAATACCTGTATTTTATATAGAGCGAGTATCTATCTGACCTTTACAACCGAATTACTGGGTAATATGTATGTTAGTGGATAATATGATTGGTTTCGATTCCAGGTCAGGCAAGTACCAATGTAACTTTTCTTTTCTACTTTCTAAGTATATCTTGGACACCGATGACTGAAGGTGAAGGAAAACATCTTGAGGAAACCTGGACTTTTAAGTCTGAAATCGCAAACCCAGATTAAGCAAGCGTGGTGATTACGCTCAACCCTTCTCTGTATGAGAGTAGACCTGTGCCCAGCAGTGGGACGATAAAAGGTTGATGATGATGATGTATGCTAGTTGACAAAAATGTAGATAAATTTATTAGAGTTATTTTCTTTACAGATTGAGATTCAGATCAGATTGCAAATATTTTTAAAATTACGAGGAAATCCCCCTGGTTTATAATCTTTCGGTCTTTTGTATCAAAACACCGTGAGATTCAAAAATACATCATACAAATAAACTACTTACCCATCCCTCACAAAGGTCAGCAAACACGCAAAGTCCATCAGAACCCAAATAAGCTTCTTATACAAAACCTCTTTTTATAATACATACAAAAACCGACTACTTTTGATTTGATAGAAAATCGCTTCAAATCCCCAGACAATATCAAAACCTTTAACAGATAACGAGCACAACTAACTACAAACTCTATGTACAAAGCAATGAAGCTGAAATTCCTTTGCAAGATGAATATTAAAATATTATTTCAGCCTCATATTTGTCAACATGTCAAAATAGCCCTTTGATTTCGGTGTCCCTTTAGTAGGTAATATAAAAATGGGGAATAAAAGGAAAGGGCGATGCGGTATATCAATTTTGTTAAAGCGATACGTCACACACGTGATTTGGTTGAATGGAAATAAATATAATACATAAACATTGGATGTTTACTGTTTACAGAAATGGGTAGATAGAAAAATATATCGCTTACATAGTAAGCAACATGGGCACATCTGCAAAAACTGTGAAACTGAGTTCATTACCTTAACTATTATTAGCGTCTAGACTAGTACCTCGAAATAAAATGAAATCATTCATTATGCAAGTAGGTTCACTGATCACTTTTACACGTCATATTTTTTTAGGGTTCCGTAGCCAAATGGCAAAAACTAAACCCTTATAGATTCATCATGTCTGTCTGTCCGTCTGTCCGTCCGTACTTCACAGTCATTTATTTCCGCAACTATAATGTTGAAACTTGGTAGATAGATGTATTCTGTGAACCACATTAAGATTTTGATGCAAAAATAAAAAAAAAAATATTGGGGCGTCCCCATACTTAGAACTGAATTTTTTTTTTCATGTGACCCATACTTCTGGGGTATCTATGGGTAGGTTAAAATGATATCGAGATTTATATAATATTTTTTTTTCTAAACCGAATAGTTTGCGTGACAGACTCTTCCAAAGTGGAAAAAGTTGGTCCCCCCCTCTAACTTCTAAAATAAGAAAATGAACTTCTTTAATACCTCGTAAATCGTAAACCGCTTATTACCGCACAAAGGTTTCCGTACCATTAATCAATTGTACGGAACCCTTTGTGCGTGAGTCGGACACGCACTTGGCCGGTTTTTTTAAACTAGCTGGAGCCGGCATTTCCTAACTGACTACCTCTGAAAACAAAAGCCGAAACTTATCTAAGTCCAAACATTAAAAATGAAAATGTTTACAATAACAATATGTGTTTACTTTCTACATAACAATCAATTTAGGTGATTTAAAAAAAAACAGTGATTAAAATGTCATAATTGTAGCATAATTAGGCATATTGCTTAATGACATTGCTTAACAGAGCGAGCAGCACAATCCCAAGCTTTATTGTCTTCTAAATAATCTGAGATTTTAAAATACCAGTTGTTCAAACCCTTTCAATACTGCATTTGTTTATTAGTATAGACCTGAATCTATAAAAACACGTAAAATTAACTTATAAATTAATTTCAAACATTTATAAATACAAACCCAGCTGCCCCAAATTATGACTGGAATAAGGAACATTTCAGAGTTGGTAGACTTTTAATACTAAAATATAAAGCGTTCCCGGTATTGACTACCAATGATTTTTTAGGTTTTTAAAATGGACACGTAGGTACATTTTTATTTTAATAAAAAGCCTCGCAAGTTTGGAAGATAGATAGTTTATATGAGTTCATTTAAGTATAACAGTTAGTATAGAATTCATCATCATCTGAGCGTTACTCCCAGTCACATCCGAAGGTTTTTCGGCTTTGGAGTCTAGGGTCCGCTTTACCAGTCTAACTGCTGATTTTGGCTTAACTTCGATATTTTCCGTATAGCGACTACCGTCTGATCTCAATCGTCTCGTCTGATATTAAAGTATTGTAGTTATACCAATTGTTGGACTTTTGAGGGCGCCATCAACCTATAACGACTGCCTTTAGATGTTCGTGTGGCAACCGGGACCAACGGCTTAACGTGCTTTCCGAGGCACGACCATGCCAGTGCAAATGTTCATATTCATGCATACAAATATTTGCACTGCGCGGGGATCGAACCCGCGCCTCCTTGCGCAGCGGCCGCGTTCGCTACTGCTATGCCACGGTCGCTGTCAATGATGTCCATCAATAGAGTACGTATGACATCAAATTAAAGAGAAAAAAAGTTGTCATGTTGTTTAATTTATTGTAATTGATTTTCTAACAGACACAGTTTTGAGTTATACCGGAGCAACGCTTGACAGTTGATTAGTAAGTTATAGTTAATTGCGAAAATGTAATCCTATGACAACAGCTTAGGTAGGTATGTCATTGAAAATAAATTCAGCATCAATGTAACTGTACATATCATTACATTATACATATCATTATCATCATCATCATCATCAACCTTTTATCGTAACACTGCTGGGAACAGGTCTCTTCCCATACAGAGAAGGATACACATGTTATATAAATTATATACACATACTAGCTGACCCGGCGAACTTCGTTCCGCCTTATTAAAGGCAATATCACATGACTACTTTTTAAATTAGGATAATTTTAAATAAATAAATATTATTATTCAATGATTCTTTATTTGGGAGCACAATCCTGGTGGTTCTCCGGAAATCTTTAATGTGCTACAATACTCGCAAACAACATCCATTAGCCCAATGCAAACGCCATTGCGCTATATTATATGCGTATTGAAACGCTGCCCGATTCAAATCAGTATTTGATGAATTTCTTCTTGTGCTTCGTAAATTATCTAGCGCTTGATCTCTGAGGTTTGCTCGACGATTTCGCATTGCCAAGCGAGCCGTTTCACGGGCTTCCTCCCTTTGCTTTGGTGAGTGAGAAGCACGAAGTCGAGCCATACTAAGGCTGCGCTCTTCAAGTGCAATTTCTTGCTCTTCTTCAGTTCTTTTTTTTTGTTTTGGATGGGAAATCATCAAATGACCTCTCCCGCTCTGGGCGGAGCGGAAGAGCGTGTCAGACTTTTATTGACTAAAATCTACTCGTGTTCCTTCACTTCCCTATGCAACGACCAGTGCCATGGTTTCTTTTTTAACCAACTCGCAACCCTGTGGACCAGGCCTCGTGGACCCCGTCAAGGTGTGCTGACATCTCTTTGAGGCGCGTGTGAAACACAACGCGTCGTCAACCCGCGCCTGGTTCTTACCAGGAGGCTAGCTGCCTATCGCTCGCCACCCGCAAGCCCGCGCCTGCGGTGGTCGGAAGTCCGATGTTGCCTCCTGACCAGGGCGCTTCCTGCGGCGGTTTGAGGCGTGAGGGTAGTGGGATTTCCGCTCCATAACGCGCTCCGCCTCCTCCTTTGCCAGCATCACTGCTTCACAGAAGGAGGTGAAAGCTTGCCATGCACTCTTGCTCCGGACTATGGCCCGGACCAGGGTCGGACGCGAGAGATCGCAGCCGATCGCCGCCACGAGGACACCGCTGGGCTTTACCCAAGCCGGGCAGACCTCCACCATTTGCTCCACCGTGTCCTCAGGGCGATGCACACAGTGGTCACCCTGGCGTTTCCTCCCGCCTTATACGGAACAGGAACCTCCCGAAACAGCCGTGTCCGGTGAGGACCTGCGTCATTCGGAAGGTGAGGACGCCGTGGCGCCTCTCTAGCTACTCCTCAAAGAGAGGATTTTGATGTTTGTGGCGTGCTCAGTGCTGGATTGCGACAATCACACTTTCCATGTCTCTGTCTGCTGTACCTACTGCGATTTTTCACGGCAACGGAGTTGTGCCTCCTATCGTCACTCCCACATGTGGGCGAGGGATAGTGTTTCTCCACAATTTAATGGATGTTATTATACATATAAAAGTTTATTTTTAATTACTCTATCTATTAAAAAAAAACCTCATCAAAATCTGTTTCGCAATTTTAAAGATTTAATCATACAAAAGGACATAGGGAAAGAGAAAGTAACTTTGTTTTGTAGTATGTAGTGAAGTGATAAATGGCACAGCAATACAATATTAGAAATTTTGAAGTTGAAGTTTGCTTTGGGGCTTTTATTAAAAAAATTAAACCAGCAGAGAGTATTTATATTCCTTGCTTTAAATGAATGCATCAACATTCAACCAGTAAGACTTTTTTTTTGATATGCTGAGTAGTGCAGCAGTGTGTTTGTACCATTTTTAGCAAATGAACCGCTAACTTATATTTTAACTGAGTTGTTTTGTTATTCCATGTCAGTTGCGTTTGTTATACCATGTCTTATGTCACGTCACACGGGAACGACGGGAACAACGGGAACGGGATAAAAAGTATCCTATGTGATAATGTGATATGTCCTTCTCCCAGTTCTTCTCTACCTCCCTAACAATTTTGAGCCATACTGGTTAAGCGGTTTTTGAGTTATAAATAGAGTAACTAACACGACTTTCATTTATATACATAGATTTCATTCAAATCGGACCAGCCCTTTAGGAGGAATTCAGTGACGTACACACGTACAGCAGATTTAGGAATATACCCATGGAAAGCATTATCATCTACATTTGTAACAAAGATATCATGCCTCTCTCTGCCCTAGAGCTCTTGTTTTAGTCTCTTTAAGTTAAATAAAAAATCTTAAATATTTATTTATTTCTATTTATTTTTTCTCTTTTAGTTCATAAGTACAATTTTAGTTAAATAAAAAAAAATAACATATTTTTTTATTTTTTCCCCTTTTAGTTCTTATGTACAATTTTCTTTTTAAGTAACTACAAAAATTAAAAAAAAAACTATAAACTTGTCTAAAAACAAAAAAAAAAATTCGTGATTGGCCGGGTTTGAACCGAGGAACACCAGCCATCGAGAGTAGACCATATCGACTACGCTACAGCCGCTATGTCAAGCCACGCGAAATTAGCGCCCATATTATGCGTGTAATATTGCGAAAGAGAAAACTCGAAAACATTCGCTTCCCCAGACATAAGACTGAGCTAGATCGATTTGTCGTCCTCGAAAACCCCCACATATTAAATTTCAGCGAAATCGTTAGGGCCGTTTCCGAGATCACATGCTTCTTTAAGCGATCAGCGCCATCTGCCGGGCTGATTTGTGAATCTAAACCATCCAGGTCACCACTCAAACGCATACAGAAAAATTCATTAAAATCGGTCAAGCCGTTTAGGAGGAGTTCAATGACATACACACGTACAGCAGAATTATATACACACATCAAAAGTGTCTAGGGATCAACATATATTTTTGCAATAACTTTTCTCCTGATTGATATTAATTAAAATTTTCTTTAAGGATTCATCAAATAAAGTGTTTTCGTTTGTCACAGTAACGATAAACCAAGTCACCTTTGCATTAATAAAGAAATTTGCCATTTTCCTAATAAAGGGTTTGACATTTGAACCACTAACACAAAAGTTCGAAAAAAAGACTGAAATAACAGTTTTCTCTAAAATTTTATTGGGTAACTTAAACAATTAATAATCCGTGTTTCTACCGCGAACACTAACAACACAAGAACATCGGTTTGGCATACTCAAAATGAGTTCATCCAAATCACGCTGTGGAATGGCTGCCCATGTTCGTTGCAACAACAAAAAAAGGTCTTCTTGCGACTGGATACCCTCCATATTCGGCAGAGCTCTTCTCTGTAGCATATCCCATGCATGCTCAATCGGGTTCAAGTCTGGCGACTGAGCAGGCCAGGACATTGATGTTAGCTGCGGCGAGAGTCTGTCTTACAACTCTTGCGGTGTGCGGTCGTGCATTATCATGCATTAACTGAAATAAGGGACCGATTTGCACTTGTAGAGGAACGATGACGTCTGATACAATCGTCCCAGCATAAATTTGAGCGTTGAGGTTGCCTCTGATCCAAATCAACTCAGTTCTTCCGCCGATCCAAATACCCGCCCATACCATGATGGTTCCACCACTATAAGGATGGACTTCCTGGCAGGATTTTAATCGCTGTTGGCGTCCAGGGGTTCTCCAGTGTCGTATACGTCTTGTATCCGGTCTCATACCAAAACAAGACTCATCAGAAAAGCACACGAAACGCCATTGTTCTTCTGCCCAATTTCTGTGTTCAAGAGCCCATTGATATCGAATCCTACGATTGTGCATTGCTATAGGTGGTACCCGTAGCGGTCTTCTGGAATGAAGGTTCACTTCATGCAAGCGGTTTCTGACTGTTTGGTCGCTAATTAAGTTCCCTGAAGAGTGATGAAGCCTCACGGCTAACATCATGGCGGTTATTGTTGGAGCGCTTCGAGTTAAGATTTGAATGTATCGGTCTTGTCTCCGTGTGGTGCAGCGATACCATCCTCCATGGCGCTCAGCCACGGTACCAGTGCTTCGGTAACGTGTCCAAAGTCGACTGATAACACTCTGACTTGTATTCAGAGCTAAAGCCACAGTACGTTGCCGGGAACCAGCTTCTATCATTCCCACGGCTCTGAGCATTTCTTCCCTGCTTAAATGACGTCGCCGCTCCATAATAACGTTGGTTTTCATCAGTAGTAGGGAAACAGTAGCACTAATAATGTCTTCAATGCGTTGTATGTTTTTATAGGGAAAATATTGACAGCTGATTTTCATCTTTTACTCGAATTTGATTCACAGTTCCTGATTCAAATTATGAAATGCACCAAAAAGGATCCATATATATTTATAAAATCATAAATTTATTACAAAGCCACATCTCAATCTCAAGAAATCCGCATAAAAATGCTTGATCCCTAGACACTTTTGATGTGTGTATATAAAGATTATACTTTTATTACAAAATGTACTATAAAAACAACTTTTTTGAAATTTCCTCTAATGCTATAGCGAATGGAGTAATACACTTTAAAATTTTGTCACGTAGCACACCTCCGTAGCACCGTAGCAAACCCGTAGCGGAAGCGTAGCACATCGTAGAGGTAGATACAGAGGAAAATGCATATCTTTTTAAAATGAAGGAAAGTTTTGAAAATATTCTGGTTATGTTAACTTTTGCATTACTTAGTTTTGCTTCTTATCTAATGATTCCTTTGCTGCAATTTTTTCCGATATTAAAAGTACGGTATTCTGTATAAGCCTGTTAAATTCAGAAACATCCTTTAGCTTTACCGTAGTCAGCTAAAATATATATTTAATGGATGACTTATTTAAGATATCCTTCTGACTTTTTTATATCTTTATATATATAATTCTGCTGTACGTGTGTATGTCATTGAACTCCTCCTAAACGGCTTGACCGATTTTAATGAATTTTTCTGTATGCGTTTGAGTGGCGACCTGAATCGTTTAGATTCACAAATCAACCCGGCAGATGGCGCTAATCGCTTGAAGAAGCATGTGATCTCGGAAACGGCCCTAACGATTTCGCTGAAAATTAATATGTGGTGGTTTTCGGGGACGAAAAATCGATCTAGCTCAGTCTTAAGTCTGGGGAAGTGCATATTTTCGAGTTTTCTCTTTCGCAATATTTCACGCATAATAAGGGCGCTAATTTCGCGCGGCTTGACATAGCGGCTGTAGCGTAGTCAATATTGGTTTGGTCTACTCGCGATGGCTGGTGTTCCTCGGTTCAAACCCGGTCAATCACAAGATTTTTTTTTGTTTTTAGACAAGTTTATAGTTTTTTTAATTTTTTTAGTTACTTAAAAATATAATTGTCCATAAGAACTAAAAGGCGAAAAAATGAAAAAGATATTTTTTTTTATTTATGTAAATTTGTACTTATGAACTAAAAGAGAAAAAAAAAATAGAAATAATTAATTATTTAAGATTTTTTATTTTACTTAAAGATACAGAAACAAGAGCTCTAGGGGTAGAGAGAGGTATGATATCTTTGTTACAAATGTAGATGACAATGCTTTCCATGGGTTTCTTCTTTCCATCCTAAATCTGCTGTACGTGTATACGTCACTGAATTCCTCCTAGGCTGGTCTGATTTGAATGAAGTCTATGTATATAAATGAAAGTCGTGTTAGTTACTATATTTATAACTCAAGAACCGCTTAACCAGTATGGCTCAAAATTGGTAGGGAGGTAGATAAGAACTGGGAGAAGGACATATCACGATACTTTTTATCCCGTTCCCGCGGTTCCTGTCGTTCCCGTGTGACGTGACATAAGACATGGTTTAACAAAACGCAACTGACATGGAATAACAAAACAACTCAGTCAAAATATAAGTTAGCGGTTCATTTGTTAAAAAATGGTACAAACACACTCCTACACTACTCAGCATATTAAAAAAAGTCTTACCGGTTGAATGTTGATGCATTTATTTAAAGCAAGGAATATAAATGCCCTCTGCCGGTTTAATTTTTTTAATAAAAGCCCCAAAGCAAACTTCAACTTCAAAATTTCTAATATTGTATTGCTGTGCCATTTACCACTTCACTACATACTATAAAACAAAGTTACTTTCTCTTTCCCTATGTTCCTTTGTATGATTAAATCTTTAAAACTGCGAACCAGATTTTGATGAGGTTTCTTTTAATAGATAGAGTAATTAAAAAGAAACGTTTATATGTATAATAACATCCATTAAATTGTGGAGAAACACTATCCCTCGCCCACATGTGGGAGTGATGAGAGGAGGCATAACTCTGTTGCCGCGAAAAATCGCAGTACAGCGGACAGAGCTCCAGCGGGGTCTCATGGCGACATGGAAAGTGTGATTGTCTCAATCCAGCACTGAATACGCCGGTAAGTCCTCTCTTTGAGGAGTAGCTAGAGAGGCGCCACGGCGTCCTCACCTTCCGACTGACGTAGGTCCTCACCGGACACGGCTGTTTCGGGAGGTTCCTATTCCGTATAAGGCGGGAGGAAACACCAGGGTGACCACTGTGTGCATCACCCTGAGGACACGGTGGAGCATAAGGTGGAGGTCTGCCCGGCTTGGATAGAGCTTAGCCGTGTTCTCGTGGCGGCGATCGGCGGCGATCTCTCACGTCCGACCCTGGTCCGGGCCACAGTCCGGAGCAAGAGTGCATGGCAAGCTTTCACCTCTTTCTGTGAAGCAGTGATGCTGGCAAAGGAGGAGGCGGAGCGGGTGAGGGAGCGGAAATCCCACTACACTCACGGCTCAAACCGCCGCAGGAAGCGCCCTGGTCGGGAGGCAACATCGGACTCCCAATCGCCGTAGGCGCGGGCTTGCGGGCGGCGAGGGATAGGCAGCTCGCCCCCTTGTAAGAACCAGGCCCGGGTTGACGGCCCATTGTGTTTCACACGTGCCTCAAAGAGATGTCAGCACACCTTGACGGTGTCCACGAGGACTGGTCCACAGGGTTACGGGTTGATTAAAAAAGAAACCATGGCACTGGCTGTTGCACAGGCAAGTGAAGGAACACGGGTGGGTTTTAGTCAATAAAAGTCTGACACGCCCTTCCGCTCTGCCCAGAGCGGGAGAGGTCACTTGATGATTTCCCATCCACAACAAAAAAAAAACTGAAGAAGAGCAAGAAATTGCACTTGAAGGCGCAGCCTTAGTATGGCTCGACTTCGTGCTTCTCACTCACCAGAGTAAAGGGAGGCAGCCCGTGAAATGGCTTGGTTGGCAATGCGAAATCGTCGAGCAAACCTCAGAGATCAAGCGCTAGATAATTTACGAAACACAAGAAGAAATTCATCAAATACTGATTTGAATCGGGCAGCGTTTCAATACGCATATAATATAGCGCAAACGCAACTGGTTTATTTATTTGAAATAAATGATTTGAAAAAAAAAATTTCCGGAGAATCGCCAGGATTGTGCTCCCAAATAAAGAATCATTGAATAATAATATTCATTTATTTAAAATTATCCTAATTTAAAAAGTAGTCATGTGCTATTGCCTTTAAGGCGGAACGAAGTTCGCCGGGTCAGCTAGTTTATATATAAATTATAAACTGGTACTTGTCCGCAATCCCGCCTGATGGTAAGCAGTGACACAATCGATGATCGTAAGGCACACTAGCTTATTAAGAGCCTATTCACTCTAGCCTTGAAGACACTCAAACTGGAGTCCGACGAAAACACCGCCGCTGGCAAATTGTTCCAATCCCTCGATGTACACAACCTCTGAATAAGTCTTTTTATAAGTAACCCCACATCACTTGTATATACTCCGAAAACTGAATTACCTATTTATTACCAGTTTTGGCCATTTAGGTAGAAAAATCTATCTAAATTTGTTATAGTCCGAATAATCGATATCATTAGCGAATTAATAGTATGAGTATATTATAGACTAGAGAGTAAAGAAATTTATTGGTTTATTTGCGACTAGCTGCGGTTTCACCGGCGAAGAATGCGATATGCTCCGTTCCTATTGGTCACAGCGTGATGTTATATAGCTAAAGCCTTCCTAGACCAATGGGCTATCCAACGCAAAAAGAATTTTTCAAATCGGACCAAGTAGATCCTGAGATTAGTGCGTTCAAACAAACAAACAATCTCTTCAGCCCTAGATATTAGTATAGATAAAAATAGAACATTGGCATAGGAAAACATTGCAAGCCTTTTTCCTTCACTTCCTATTATTCTGTTAGTGAAAAAGAACATGAATATTCCCCCCTAAGCACTGCTTCCAATCCAAACTCTTAAATAAATTAACATCAATTATTCCACATGTACACTCGAGCACAGAATTAAAACTTCTCACGTGCACAATTCTATTTGAAAATCGAATGGAACAGAACAGAACAAAGGAGTGTTCTCTGTCAACGGCATTTCCTTTTGAAAATGGAATGCGGCGATTCGGTCTGTGTCCAATGACCGACCCGTCTGCCGTGGTACGATTTTCAAATGTATAAATGAAAATACTGGGATTTTTTGTTGCGACTGTACTTTATTTATTGATATAAGTGCACCATGACAGTTTTGTTTTTTTTTTAAATGTACTTATAAATTGATAACAAAGAAATAAAAGAAAGGGTTAGTCTTCAATCAAAGTATTCATCTGAAGGCCAACTATTAGTATTCTCATATTAAAAACTTTTAAATACTAATTACCCTTTATCATCATCATCTCAGGGTTAATCCCAGTCGTATCCGAAGCTTTTTCAGGTTTGGAATCTGTGGTCCGCTTTACCAGTCTAACTACTGTTTCTGGCTAAACTTCGATATTTTCCGTGAAGCGACTGCCGTCTGACCTTCATAACCCGAAGGCGATATCGAAGCATTGCATTTAGACCAATTTTTGGACTTTTGAGGGCTCCAACAACCCGTAACGACTGCCATTAGATGTTCGTATGACAACCGGGACCAACGGTTTAACGTGCTCTCCGAGGCACGCTAATTACCCTTTATGATAAAGGGTAATAACTATAAATGATAAACACCTGTTAAAAATGTAATTATATGACAATCATGGGTTGCAGATGAAAATCAGCATCAGATGTTACACCTTGTGTTGCCTTCTATCATTATACTGAACTCCTTTTGTAATTGTAACCTTAACTATATATTTTTAGAGTTTTATGGTGTATTCATTTTTTTGTAATGGCAATAAACGCATTTCTTATTCCTTTTCTTTCTGTCTTAACTTGTGACTCGGTAGTACGCCATAATACCGGCTGCCGGCAGATGTTACCGCCCACCAGATAAAATTTTGCCGCCAAGCGGTTCATCGTGTTCCCGCATGATGTCTGGTGTAGCCGTACGGAGGACGGGTCCGAGCAGTTTTGTTGCGATGTGTGCCGGATACGATGCACCAAATGTTGTTATGTCGGGTGTTTAGTCGTGGAGGGTCTCCAGATCAATCTGCCTCTGGCGCACCATCGTTGGTCGTGTTGTTGGGTTTAAAATTGCATCACCTCGCTCAACTGCCGTCTTCCTTCTTACACACTAAGTTTTTTTTTTTATTAAATAGGCTCTTAATAAACTAGCGCGCTTTACCATCAACGATTGCATCACTTCTTACAATCAGGTGGGTTTGCCTTAACGGCAAACCCACCTGTTCATGCACATGTTCATAATAATAAAAAAATAAAATAAAAATACGAGCGACATGTTGTTATTGTGTTTAGCTTTAGAGCTAAAGCGCACTAGTTTATTTAGAGCCTATTCATTCTAGCCGTTTTTTTTTTCTTATATCATCAAATGACCTCTCCCGCTCAGGCCGGAGTGGAAGGACATGTCAGATTTTTTTTTTATACCATCCCGCACCCTGACTCAGGAGGCATTAGGCTTCGTGGTCCCCGTCACGATGTGCTGCAACTCTTTGAGGCGGGCGTGAAACACAACGCGCCGTTGACTTGAGCCTGGTCCTTACAGTGTCCGGGAGTTCGATGTCATCTCCCGACTAGGGTGTCTCCTGCGGCGGCTAGTGGCGTGAGGGCGCTGAGATTCCCGTTGCCTCACGCGCTCCGCCTCCTCTTTTGCCAGCATCACTGTTTCGCAGAAGGAGGTGACGGCCTGCCATGCACTCTCGCTCCGGACCATGGCCTGGACCAGGGTCGGACGCGAGAGATTGCCACCGATCGCTGCTAAGAGGACACAGCGGTGCTACCCAAGCCGGGCAGACCTCCACCGTATGCTCCACCGTGTCCTCAGGGCGATCCACACAATGGCGACACGTTCGCGTTTCCTCCCGACTTATCTGGAACAGGAACCTCCGAACCGTGTCCGGTAAGGACCTGCGCCAGGCGAAAGGTAAGGGCGCCGAGGCGCCTCTATTCACTCTAGCTTTGAAAACACTTGAATTTTTCCAGACCTTCGATATTTTTACATCGCAGGTCTGGAAAAATTCAAGTCAAAAAGCCGAGGGAAACTTTTCAATAAAATGTTAATAATATTTGTTATATTTAGGCAAAGATTCTCGCAGATGACTAAATTCGTAGTTTTAAACAACTTATTAAAAATACAAGAGACAAAATGATGTTGCACAAGAAAACTAAAATCCAATCACGTTTCCTTCCAACGCAACGTAATCCCAACTAGAACTTAATGAAACTTTAACTTGGTATGCATTTTTAAAAAGGTTGCACAAAAAGAATGTAATACTCCTTTCTTTCGAACACAGGAGCCTTATTTATATACTTGTCGTGGATAACGATATAATTTTACTAAAAGTTGCTCATTTGATGCTCGTAGTAGTGGGGCAAACGCTGTGACGTTATTTTGTAATGGCGGCACCAAGACAGAGTCGTTTTGGAAAGTGGGGATTGTCGAACGGTCACTTTACATTGAGATGCGGATCAGGGCACTTCTCCGGGCAAAATTGTCGGTGTGTCTATTTAAATTGTTATTGCCAAGGTTGTATTTATACTTCGTGATTTAATTCAAAACTCACCTACGAAATGAAGCTCTTACCACCACACCAAGATGGTGACGACCCTATCGCTCCGCCGTCGCTGATGTCGTCATACGTAATTTGAACATGGTTATTTTAATGACTGAGGCTCGTGGCTGAGATAAAATCGATAAAGGATCCATACTAATATTGTAAATGCGAAAGTAACTCTGTCTGTCTGTCTGTTACGCTTTCCCTCTTAAATCTCTCAACCAGTAAGCCCAGTCTCATGTGGTGGGCATTATTTTTTTCTGTAATTATAAACTAGTGTTTGACCGTAATCCCACCTGATGGTAAGCAGTGATTCAACCGTAGATGGTAGAGCAAGCTAGTTTATTAAGAGCCTATTCTCTCAATAAAATACAACTGAGTGAATAGAAGCCAGAAGGGAAGACGGCAGTTGAGCGAGGTGATGCAATGTTAAACCCAACAACATGAAAAACGATGCTGCGCCAGAGGGAGATTGATCTGGAGACTCTCCACGACGAAACTCCCGACACAACAACATTTGGCGCATCGTACCCGGCATACATTGCAACACCACTGCTCAGACCCGTCCTCCGTACGGCTTTACCAGACATCATGCCGGAATACGACGAATCACTTGGCGGCATGACTTTGTCAGGTGGGTGGTAACTTCTGCCGGCAGCCTATGTGCATTGGTAACATTAATGCTGATTATTCTTGCGACATGTTGTTTAGTCGTTGCCTCTGGCGTTGACCTACATTTAATAAGAAAAAAAGCTATATCTGTATTGCTTATTCTTGATCTGATTTTTTTTTTAAACGTAGCCCCACACTAGGAATTTCTCCTGTATCGTGGGTGCGTATACAAACATATAAACTCACATTTACAAATATTCAGACCCGGAAAAACTACCTGTAGGTCATGTGATTGTATAACCATTTTAACGTGAAAACTTGGGTGAAGTGAGCTGTCATTCCAACTTCTTCCTCTTCTTCTTCAGCCTATAGAGGTCCACTGCTGGACAAAGGTCTCCCCCAAGGCTTTCCACGATGACCGTTGTGCTGCCCGCATCCCTCGGCTTCCCGCGACCTTCATCAGCCCCCTAATCGGCGAACACATTTTTGTCAAATGATTGCGACTAGTTGGGATCAGCTGGGATCGTTTAGATCGCCCATTAGTCCAAACGATCCCAACTAGTAGCAATCATATGACAAAAATATGTTCGCCGGTTAGGGGGCAGGTCATCTATTCATTCCTACTAATGCTAGGGATTCACATTAGTGACAGATCAATCTAAGTTTACTTTTACACTTTACTAATCACCGTGACATTTTTACAGCAGAATATGAACGCTCATTACGATCATGTCATTTTAAAATCATCATCATCATCTCAGTCACATGAATTCAACTGCTGGACACAGGCCTCCCCAAATGATTTCCAATAAGAACGGTTGGACGCGTTCATTCAAAAATGGAACATACTTTTTATCTCGAAACATTGCAAGCAAGGAGGAGTGTTATCCAAGAGGTTATTTGAATTTCGAACAAGTTTATAAAATAAATAACTGCTTATAGAGAAAAAGAAACATGAACATTGACCACAAATTCTTATTTTAAATTTTTACGCATTATTTTGAGAACTATACGTATACACCTTATAAGTACGCCTTGTTAGTAACCAGGCATTCTCTTTTGGAGACCGCTGCATAATGTCAATGTGTATAAATGTATAGAATAAAAAACTTTTAATTCAGACAGGAGTCCATAAGGTTAGTAACAATTATACTCAACTTCTAGTGTTAGTAGTTTACACTAAACACGTGCAGCTTGTGAACTGACTATACGCAACAGTCTTACAGTGCCCTTCGTGTTCAGTTCAACAACGCGTTCAGGATGTTGTTGGCGCCCCTCCGCTATTGCAGTGAGTAGGCTATGTTTGCGGAAGCGCGCGTGGATTGCTTCTACGCCACTATGCGCAAGAGAAGTGCGTCGCTGGTGCGGCGAGTGCGGGGGAGCACAAACAGCTTGTTGGCCGCGCTTGCGGTAAGGTTTGATTGTTCCATCATCTCCCACTGTTGTAAGCGGCATGTGGTTGGCTGATGTGACCCAATTGTTATTGTAATTATGTCTTTTTATTGTTATGTAATTATTAGTATTGTTATAATGACAGTTTGTATGACTTTTTGATTTAACATTTATAATGTTTTTGAATGTATTGACATTTTTGATTTGAGTGTCGTATGTGTAATGTGACTATGTATGTATCAATTGTATATGGGTCAGTGTTGCTTGAAATAAATGATGATTATTTATAAATATAAGACACAGATTTACATATTAAAATTAATAGATAATTATCGTGGCTATGGTCAGACGTATAGTACTCGCAAATGCGTGTATGAGTACATAAATAAGAGGGAAAGGTATTTTGTTAGGTATAAGTAATTGTCACCTTCATCGTCATCAATTCATCTTTTTATTCTTCTTTATTATATTCGTTCCACTGCTAGGCACAAGTCTCCTCTCATACAGAGAAGGATTGAGCGTAATCGCCACACTTACTCAATGCGGGTTGGCGATTTCAAACTTAAAGTCCAGGTTTCATTAAGATGTTTTCCTTCACCTTATAATCAGTCATTGGTGTCCAAGATATACTTAGAAAAAACATATAACTTAGAAAAGTTACATTGGTACTTGCCTAACCTGGAATCGAACCTGCACGCTCATACTTGAGAGGCTGGTGTTTTAACCACTAGGTAACCACGACCATGATAATGGTAGCTGGTGCTATTCTGCAGTATCTGTCTATATGTATAGGTAGGAATCGTTTTTTTTTTTAGTTTTTATAAACTAGTGCTTGATAGCAATCCCGCCTGATGGTAACCAGTGACGCAATAGTTGATGATACAGCGCGCTAGTTTAATAAGCTTATTCACTCAAAAAACTGAGTGAATAGGAAGGAAGACGGCAGTTGAGCCAGGTGATGGAATGTTTCGGGAGGCGGCCAGTTTGGCGTCGGCGGGCGGATCTTTGTGGCGGGAAGGATCCGCCACCTGCGCTTGAGGGTGGCGCTGCACAAAACGGAGGCCGTGTTCTTTCACGGCCCCCGGCAGCGCTCCCCACATTTATGTGGGGGGGGTGAGGGTCGGGGTCATCTTAGACAGCAAGTGGCGCTTCGGCCCGCACTTTAGCGGGCTGTCGTCGCGCCTGCTGAAGGCTGCGGCCAAATTTGGGAGGGCCAAGCACGCGATGCCGGCTTCTATACGCCGGCATACTGCGGAGTATGGCCCTTCATGGGGCCCCGATTTGGGCGGACTCCCTCTATAGGAGGGAGAACCTCACCGCCCTTCGTACGCCCCAAAGGGCCATCGCCCAGCGGGCATCGCGGGTCAACCGCACAGTGGGCTTAGCAGCGGCGTGTGCTCTGGCAGGCACCCCGCCTTGGGAGCTCGAGGCGTGGGTGCTCGCCAGAGTGTCCGAGTGGACGGCGGGGCGCAGGGCGCTGGGCGAGAGTCCGGCCCCAGAGGTGAGGGAGGCCGTCCGGCGGGAGGCGAGGGTCGCTCTTATCCAGCATTGGACGCAGGACCTCGCCTCCGCCGTCTTCGGCCGCCGTACCCTCGACGCCATCGGGCCGGTCCTGGAGGACTGGCTCGACAGGCCTCACGGGTTCCTCTCCTTCCGTCTGGTGCAGGTACTCTCCGGTCACGGCTGCTTCGGCAGGTACCTGCACCGGATAGGACGAGAGGAGACACTGTCGTGCCAAGGTTGTGGCGCGGCGGAGGACACGGCGGAACACACCCTCGCGGTGTGCCCGTCGTGGGCCGTGCCGCGCCACGATCTTGTCACGGCGGTTGGAGGGGACCTCTCGCTGCCCGCCATCGTCTCGAGAAGGCCTGGGTGGCGATGGCCTCCTTCTGCGAGGTCGTGATGTCGCAGAAGGAGGCCGCGGAGCGCGAGCAGGTGGAGGATCCCCTCGCTCCGGCGCTCCGCAGGCGGCGTAGGGGCAGGAGAAGGCGGAATTTCACCCGCTTTCTCCCCCCCCCCTGAGGTAAGCGACGGGCGTGAGGCACGGGAAAGGTGCCGACGCTCGCCTTACATCACTCACCACGCGGGAGCCACGGCCCCTCCATAGGAGGGGCAATTGAGGGCCCGCCTTGCTAGGCGGGTTTCGCCGGCGGGGGAGAGGTAGGTCAAGCTGCGCTAGTTTCCCACTCCCCCGCTACTATGGCGATGCCGGAGTGCCGCTGTGGTTTTTAGTGGGTATTCCCAGCTTCGGCTGGGCGAGTCCCACACACGCCCTTCGGGGTACGGTGCGTAAATGCATACCCACAGCGTCAAAAAAATAAAAGTTGATGGAATGTTTAACCGAGAGTAAGATTGACCTGGAGACCCTCCACGACCAAACTCCCGACATAAGACATTTAGCGCATTGTACCCGGCACACATCGCAACACAACTGCTCTATCCGTCCTCCGTACGGCTTCACCAGACATCAGCCGGAACACGATGAATCGCTTGTCGGCAAGACTTTGTCTGGTGGTGGTAACTTATGCCGGCAGCCGATGTTATGGCCTACCACCGAGAAAGTTGTTCGTATTCGTAAGTTGATATGACTGATATTGTTGATATAAGGACTTTTTTGCAAAAAAAATCCATCAAATACATCAATGACAACATCAACACCAGAACCTTTTAATTTAAATTCCAACCCTTCAAATGACATCAATAATTTTTGCCGAACGTAATAAAAACCAGACGCCCGCCAAACATCAAACGCTAATAATTTTCAATATTTCAAAGTCCTCTCTTCAAAAAGAAACAATAACTTTAAAGAGTTTACGAGTGCATAAAAATCGCTTTGGGGTATTTTTTTACCCCGAGTGCGAAGAAAGGGTTAAGAGCTAACCCTTTGGCGTCGACAGTAATTAATGGCAGATTCAAAGATTTTTTATTCTTTAGAAAACGCAATTCCTTTGATGCGATTGTTTAATATCGTAATGAACTTTCAAATTGGATTTTTGTATTGTTTACGGCAGGGGGTCAATAGTGAAAGTAATTTTATTGATAATGTTTAGTGGTATTGCCTTTTTTTTAAACTAGCTGCGCTTCGCGATTTCAACCACATAAGTTTCGATCCTTGATGTTCGATGTTCGATCCTTATCCCGATGTTAGTTCTGGTTCCGAACTATCTGTGTGCCAAATTTCATCCAATTCCGTTAAGTGGTTTTTGAATGCAAGCGGAATAAACAAATCACTCTCACATTTATAATTTTAGTAAACGTAGTTGGATATGACAGCATGGAGCATTTATAACAGCGGTGACTGCCATTTAACGATCACAGTGGCGGCATTAAAATTATAGTATCGTGGTTTGACTTTACAGTGTTCAAAACCACTCATCATCACCTCAGCGTTAATCCCAGTCGCATCCGTAGCTTTTTCAGCTGTGGAGTCTGGGGTGTGTTCAAAACCACTATCTTGTCGAAATAAACAGATGTACAAATTAAACAACGTTTCAGTGGGGAATGACAAATACTTTCAGGTATTTTTTTTTTTAGGTTTTTAAAATACTTTAATGCGCTTTCCCATCAACAATTCCATATTGCATCACTGTTTACCATCAGACGGGATCGCCGTCAAGTACTATTTATAAATAAAGTAAAAAAAAACACTTATTACCACCGAACGTATGAACAATAACAAAGCAACATAAGTACACAAATCAAAATCTATGACCCAATTCACAAATTGGATTTCCACATCACCAATTCATCCTAATTACCGATGGTCATGTATTTGTGCCAGAAGTGTATTATAAGTATGCACATCAATGCAAACAAATGAACTTTTCATTACACTGCCGTGCCGGTCGCGTGATTAAACGCCTTTACAGTCGTAAAGCGATGTCGATACACAACGCAATTTGATTATGAATCAGGGTTGTCCGTAAATATCATACCTTTTTTAACACGCGTTTATGAGCTTCATTTCTATTTCACCATTAACCAAAAATGTAACAAAACTTCGAATTTATTTTTAATCTATTTCTGATGATCGTATAAATACAAAACTTTATAGATATATATAGTTCGGAAGTAACCTCTCTTTCATACAAAAACTGTCAATCGACGATTTTATTCCTCCAACACAAGTTATATGATAATGGAGAAATTAACCCTAAAACATATAAAAATATAACACATTATACTACATACACCCATTTTCCATTCATTATTCAAAACACTTAGTTTGATTATTAGCGACTGGGATTAACGCTGGGATGATGATGATGACATAATTTGATTATTAACACGTCATGTTTACACTCTAACCGACCGTACACCCCTGAACCCGCTATTAACCATCATCATCATCCCAGCATTAATCTCAGTCGCATCCGAAGCCTTTTTCAGCTCTGGAGTCTGGGGTCCGCTATACCAGTCCAACTGCTGATATGGCTAAACTTCGACATTTTCCGTGAAGCGACTGCCGTCTGACCTCCACAACCCGAAGGCGACGTGGAAGCATTGCAGTTAGACCAATTGTTGGACTTTTGAGGGCTCCAACAACCCGTAACGACTGCCACTAGATGTTCGTATGGCAACCGGGACCAACGGCTTAACGTGCTTTCCAAAGCACGACCAGACCAATGCAAATATTCATATTCATGCATACCAATATTTGCACTGTGCGGGGATCGAAGCCGCGCCTCCTTGCGCAGCGGCCGCGTCCGCTACCACTACGCCACGGAGGCTGTCATGTTTACACTCTATTATTAACACGTCATGTTTACACTCTAACCGACCGTACACCCCTGAACCCGCTATTAACCGCCGATCTGTTAATCATAGGTTTGGTTTATAGCCAGCGCGAGCGATGTATCTCGTACAATTGTTATTTACTGCTTTATTGTGGCTTCCGATTGCTGTTCACTGTGGCTTTTGGTGTTGTACCGGCGAAATTGATGTATTGTCGAATTTTTGATCCGATATTATTGCTATAAATGTGGGATGAGTGTGGGATTAATTTGTTTGGTATACAGAGCAATAATTTAGCAAGTGTCAACGATGCTGCGAATGATCTGGGTTGATTAAGGTTCGGTTGATAATGGGTTACGGTATGTACATCATACCTTGGGAATATCGGGATTAAAGTACACTATGCGTTATTCCCGGTTAAACTATCTGTGTACCAAATTTCATCGAAATCCGTTTAGCAGTTTTTACGTGGAAGAGTAACAAACATCCATCTATCCATACATACAGATTTTCTCAGCGTTAGCGTAGCGTTAGCTCTTCATCATCTCAGCGTTAATCCCAGTCGCATCCGAAGCTTTTTCAGCTCTGGAATCTGTCCGCTTTACCAGTCTAATTACTGATTTTGGCTGACTTGCCGTCTGACCTCCACAACCCGAAGGCGATATCGAAGCATTGTAGTTAAACCAATTGTTGGAGGGATTTTGAGGGGTCCAACAACCCGTAACGACTGCCTGAGAGTGAGTGGGAGAATTAGAGTATTGTGTTTTATTTAAACATGTCTTCGGTGTAGATTTTAATAAAATATTACCTCAATAATTAACATTTCGAAAACTAAAGATTAATATTAACTTGACCGTAAATTCGAAACTTAATTATTTGAAATAGGAACACTGTGGTCCCTCTGATTTCCGTTCTCTTTATACCCCACACAACTTTATTTTAAGTTTATGCGAAATCCGATACACGTGCGATAGCTCTGCGAGTCGCTAAACTTAAGTGGCAGTCGTCAGGGCACATTGCTCGTAGAACCGATGGCCGATGGGGCAGTAAGGTTCTGGAGTGACGGCCACGTACCGGAAGACGCAGCGTAGGGAGGCCCCCAACAAGGTGGACCGATGACCTGGTGAAGGTCGCGGTAACCCGTTGGTGTGGGCAGCACAAGACCGGTCAGCGTGGAAAGCCTTGGGGGAGGCCTTTGTCCAGCAGTGGACATCTATAGACTGAAGAAGAAGAAGATCCCCATTGAAGAAAACCGCGATTGAGAGAAGGCCGCCCATTGCATGTTTTTTTGTGTTGATTGTTTTTGTTCGATATTTGTTTGGTGTACAATAAAGAATATATAAATAAATAAATAATATCATGAAAAATCACAAAATTATGAGCTTGTTATGTTACCTGGTTGTATCTACAAAAATATGGTCACCGCGCCGAACGCGCCAGCAGCGGCGGGGTTCGGGGGGCCCTAGGACACTATGATCCGCTGTGAAATGTGTTGAGCGCTTGATAACCACACTGCAACGTTTAATAAATATATTTGGGGAAAAATATAAAATGGTGTAAAAATTATTGGAATCGATTCAGTTGTTTATTTTGAACAAACTGTATTCAGGTTTTTTATAAAGAAAAAATAACGTTGCATATCCTTCTCTTTCGCAAATCCCCCACTCTTCACTCACTTCATCACCTGATGCGGCGCGTCGCTAACAGTTCTCATTGTGTTGAAAATCAACAGGCAGAAATGATCTTAAGCTTCGAATTTAGGTAAAGAACTTAAGAGAGGACTCTAGTGCCGAGGAATTTGGAAAATAGGTGTTTGAAGAAACTATTGCCGTTGCGCTGCTTCCAGCCTCACCCAGTAAAGTGCGAAAAGGACAGTTGCAGCTCAGGCCGATTTAACCTACAAAAACGTTGACTAAAAGGCGTTTCGTATTCCGCTGTTTTCTTTTTCAAAGCACGACAGATCTGAATTATTTATATATCAAAATTTAGAGGAAAAGTATATCTATGCTTCTATTATTTTATTTTTTGGCAAAAACTTATTACGTTTGTCTAATAGTCATCTGAACATCACGGTAAAAACGGGTTATTTTTTGCGATTTTGAAGTATCGTATTTCTTTTATTAATTAAGTTTCGGAAAAAATCAAATGATAATATAAAACGATAATATAATCACGGTGTAATATTGTAGAAGAGAAAAATAATTGCTCTGAATGCATTATCCACGAAGAAAACAGCAGAATACGTTTGTATAGAGAAAGCTCCACTAGTGTTCCCTCTTAATATGCGTTTTATTTTAGGAAAAACGCTCCTATTTCATCGAATTTCATTACTGCGTTGTATCTTAAACAAAACTACATTATATTGCACCATGAACATTTTTATGCGCCCTACCCCTCATTTGCGAAATAGGAAACTAGCGGGACATCGCATTCCCAAAGAGTTAATACCAACTGCGGCACTATGTTGCACTAAAAAGTACCGTTTAGTTACATATTTAATAAGCTGTTCATCGGTCCCTGCTGAGCTGTGGAGGTCGGAATAGCTTGTAAATGCGAGGGAAGCGTGACTAGAAACTTTTAAGGGATGCAATGACGATAAAGATATGACCGTTGTGGTGAACGGATAATGTTTCTGTTTTTTTTTTCTCTTTTTCATTTGCGGCTACAGGGACTCTAGAATGTATGGTTATAGTTATGTTTTCCTCGGTGGTAGGCCTCAACATCAGCCGCCGGCGTAAGTTACCACCCACCAGACAAAGTCGTGCCGCCAAGCGATTCGTCGTGTTCCGGCATGATGTCTGGTGAAGCCGTACGGAGGGCGGGTCTGAGCAGTTGTGTTGCGATGTGTGCCGGGTACGATGCGCCAAATGTTGTTGTGTCGGGTGGTTGGTCCTGGAGGGTAGCGGGATCCGAAGCACGGTGCTCCGCTGGCCGACCGCAGGTAGTTGGGGGCCCAAGTAGTGTGCCAGCCACATACGAAAGGCTGCTCCGCCAACTGCGAAAAATCCCAGGGTGGCCCCATCGTGCCGGTTGGCGACCGGACGAGAGGACCCGATGGCGATCCCTGGGGGGTTCGGGCGTCCCCGCAGTCTCCAGATCAATCTCCCTCTGGCGCGGCATCGTTGGTAGTGTTGTTGGGTTTAACATTGCTTCACCTCGCTCAACTGCCGTCTTCCTTCCTATTCACTCAATTTAAAATTTAAATGAAAGGTACAAATAAGAAAAGTAGGTGTGCACAGCGAGCGCACGTCCTCTCTTTCAAAGTGCACCTCTGTAATATTAGAGGTCTGCACTCCAATCTCTTAGCAGTCCACTATCACCTTGAGACTGAGAAGCCGCATCTACTTTTCTTGACGGAGACCCAGATCAGATGTCCGCCTGATGCGGCATACCTCGGCTACCCGGGATACTCTTTGGAGCATCATTTCCTGCAGTGTGCCGGGGTCTGTGTGTATGTTCGCAGTGACATCTGTTGCCGGCGTCTCCGTCACCTCGAGGACCCTCATTTTTCGTCCTTATGGCTGTTGGTTGACACCGGTGTGGACAAAATTGTCTACACCTGTGTCTACCGATCGCACAGCGGTGATCAGGAGACAACTCGGTTATTTGACCATCTCAGTGAGGCTGCCGACAATGCGCTACATCGGCACCCTGACGCTCAGTTCGTCGCTCTGGGGGACTTCAACGCCTGCCACCAGGACTGGCTCTTCCCATACCAGAGGACCGACCACGCTGGGAGAGAAGCGCGAAACTTCGCGCTTTCTATGGGCCTTTCCCAGCTGGTAGAGCAAGCGACTATGGTGCCTGATGTAGATGGCCATACTGCCAACTGCTTGGACCTTCTGCTGACCACTGATCCGGACAGATGTGTTGTAACAGTTTCCTCACCGTTGGGAACTTCAGACCACTGTCTGGTGAAGTCTGTGTCGTCCTTCTCCCCACCAGAACACGACTCTCGTGGTGAACGGCGATTGTGGCGATACAGTTCAGCGGATTGGGACGAGATGCGTCACTTCTTTGCGTCTTATCCTTGGCAGCAGGTCTGCTTCTCTTCTGACGATCCGTCGGGCTGTGCGGACGCTATAACCGATGTGGTGCGTCAAGCTATGGAGTACTTTATCCCATTCAATGACGTGCCCGTCGGTGGCTCGGCTCGCCCATGGTTCAATGCCGATTGTGTCCAAGCTGAACAGCGTAAGCACACGGCATTTCTCGCCTGCCGCGGAGCTCCGGATCTAAGCTCAAGGAAGAGAGCCTTTAACCGTGCTGCCAAGTCCTACAAGAAGGCGCTCAGGAAGGCTCGCTTCGACCGCATCACCCATACTGGCAACAAGTTATCTGCGCAGCCATCCGGTAGCAGATCTTTTTGGTCCCTTGCCAAATCGGTTGAGGCGAACTTCTGTCGGCCCTCACTGCCTCCGCCGGTTAGGCCTGATGGAACACTGGCTCATACGGCGAGGGAGAAAGCCGGTCTCTTTGCTTCTCTCTTTGCCCATAATTCGCGTCTTGATACTGTCAGTGCTACTCCACCTAATTTACCTCATTGCGGAGCCTCAATGCCTGAGGTTCGCATTAGGAACAAGGAGGTTCTGAGAGTACTGTGTCGTCTGGATGTGAATAAGGCTAGTGGTCCGGATGGTATACCAGCGATTGTTCTTAAGGCTTGTGCGCCCGAGTTGTCTCCTGTATTGACGCGCTTGTATCGCCTCTCATTCAGGACTGGTATTGTGCCCAAGTCCTGGAAGCTTGCTAACGTGCAGCCCGTGCCCAAGAAGGGTAGTCGTGCCGATCCTGCCAACTATCGGCCGATTTCGATCACCTCCATACTTTGCAAAATTATGGAGCGTGTATTGAACTCGCGCCTCTTGGCATACCTTGAAGGTAACGATCTCCTCAGTGACCGACAGTACGGGTTTCGCCGCAATCGGTCAACTGGGGACCTACTAGTGTATGCCACTCACTTGTGGGGCGAGGCCCTCGAGAAGAATGGGGAAGCGATTGCTGTCTCCCTTGATGTCTCGAAGGCCTTCGACCGGGTATGGCGCGCTGGCCTTTTGAGTAAGCTTCCAGCGTACGGCATTTCCCCTAGCCTGACTGGCTGGGTAAAAGACTTTCTGACTGAACGGTCCCTCCGAGTTGTTGTCGATGGATGCTCTTCTGAGCCCATGTCAACTAATGCCGGTGTTCCTCAGGGGTCTGTTCTCTCTGCAACTCTGTTTCTGCTGCATATAAACGATCTGCTCATGCCTGGTATCTATGGGTATGCAGATGACAGCACAGTTGTAGAGAGATACCTGCCGGGTGCTCGGGCTAGTAGGGAATCAATCCGGTCCGAAAGAGAGGCCCTGGTTGAGCGAACGAGTGTTGCGCTGCAGGCAGTCTCCGAATGGGGCAATGCCAATCTTGTAGCATTCAATGCCGCCAAAACACAGGCGTGTCTTTTCACCGCCAAAAGGAGCCCGTTCACCTTGGCTCCTACTTTTCGGAATGTGTCCTTGGAGTGTTCCGACCGCCTTCAGCTTGTGGGAGTTGAGATTTCCTCGGACCTTAACTTTGGGCGGTTCATTGAGTCCAAGGCTAAGGTGGCTGCCAGGAAACTTGGCGTTATCGCAAAGGTTCGGCAGTACTTCACACCTGGGCAGCTTCTAATGTTATACAAAGCACAGGTCCGTTCGTGTGTGGAGTACTGCAGCCACATTTGGGCTGGTGCTGCCAAGTGTCACCTGGCCACTTTGGATTCAGTGGAGAGACGTGCAAAGAGGCTGATTGGTGACCCTGATCTAACTCGAGTTGGTCTCCAAAGCCCAGAGCACAGGCGTAGAGTAGCCAGCCTTTCGGTGTTCTATAGGATGCATTTCGGGGAGTGTGCGATGGAATTGCATGATTTAATTCCCCCATCTCCGTTCCACCAGCGGACGACCCGTCGTACGGCTGGTTTCACCCCTTACGTTGTTAACACCTCTACGATCCGGACGAAGCGTTCCGCCTCCTCCTTTATACCGCGTACATCGAGGGACTGGAATAATTTGCCAGCGGCGGTGTTTCCGTCGGACTACAATTTGAGTGTCTTCAAGGCTAGAGTGAATAGGCTCTTAATAAACTAGTGCGCTTTACCATCAACGATTGCGTCACTGCTTACCATCAGGTAGGATTGCGGTCAAGCGCTAGTTTATAATATATAAAAAAAAAAAAAATTTAAGAATCATATTGATTTTCTAAGAAGGCCTTGTGTCTACGTAATAACAGCGAGATTAAACTACGCTTGCCGCGGTCGCTCTATGAATCGGTGCCCATCTTTACACGTATTTATTTTTTACTAGCTTTCCGCCCGCGGCTTCACCAGTGTGGAATTCGGTTATATCGCGCTTTTTAGATTTCCCTCGGGAAAATCATTTTTTGTTTCAATAAAAGGTAGCCTATGTCCTTTCTCAGGGTCTAAAGATTGTCTGTGCCAAATTTCATCAAAATCGGTTAAGAGGTTTAAGCGGGAAAGCGTAACAGACAGACAGAGTTACTTTCGCATTTATAATATTAGTATGGACGGATTTAAGCATGCATACACACGTTACGTTGTAGTTTAAAACTGATTAATATCCGTCACCTCAAATCAGGTCCAGTGGAAAACCAGCGTCAGGCACTAGTTATCCGTCATTTTTACTGAACTGGGCCTTCTTGGTGCAGCCGCGAGGCACACATTACTGCTATTTTTTATGTATGCTTATACAAATAATACAAACACTCACGCACACTCGCATTTTTACTTCACACATAAACAAACAAAGACACACACACACACACACACACACACCCTCACACACATACATACACCCATACGCACGCACGCAAGCACACTATCCATACTAACCTATCAACCGATTTTGATGAAATTTGGCACAGACAATCTTTAGACCCTGAGAAAGAACATAGGCTGCCTTTTATCCCGGAAAAATTTGATGTTCCCGAGGGAAATCTAAAAAGCGCGATATATTGTGTACTACCTACATTATTTCTTTATCCTTCCCCTTAGAATTCCATCCAAAGGTTGTCTGTAAAAGATCGCTCTTAGCGATAAGACCGCCCATTGTGTCACCCTTTGTAAAATATTTTTATTTATGTTCTGTAATCTATATGGTGTACATAATAAAGAGTATTCTATTCTATTCTATTCTATTCTATTCTATAACCGAACTCCACGCGGGCGAAGCCGCTGGCGGAAACCTAGTCTCTAATAAATATTATATAGTATAATTATAATATAGATATTGTAAACTGGAGGAGCGGAATCACCTAACACAAGCAAAAAAAAAAATGCTTAAAAGGTGACTCCAAACATAACGTTGATGTTATTTACATATGTGACGAAATAAACATTTTTTTTTATCAATGGTAAGGCGGTACTCAGTACCTCGATGGTGGTTTTAGTGTTGAGACATTACAATTAAAATAATCATAAAAAAACAAATAAAATATATTCAAAAGCCTTACACAAAAACTTAGAAACGTACGAATATGATACTAATATCATGCTGTAAAGCCAGAGCCAAACAACACACATTATAAGTCAAAATACATCCGTCTGTCATGCGTATTGCGCCCGCAACACTGGTATTTTGTGTCATTCCTCTACTAATCTCACAAGGTATAAAAACGTCCAATGTAGCATCGTAATTTTTTGTTTTTAGTTTTTTTATTATTATTATTATTTTTTATGGCACTCTTACTTGTTTACTTATCTAACCCTCTTTTGACATTTGCAGAATAGTCGACATCGGCTTCACATGCCATAAGTAAAAATAGAATAGAATATACATTGACATTCTGACATTCATTGCATTTACTGTCATTATCATAGGTCTATTTGAGTTTTGACGGGGGGATTTTTGACAGGAAGCTGAGTGTCACGCGCATTTTTCATTGGACTTTTAAAATTATTTATAGTGTCGTTTACTAAATAAAAGTGCGTGATTTATGTAGTAAATAGTGCATTCAGTAAATAATGCATAAAGAACATTGAAATATCGCAGCATAGTGGCCACATAATGGCTTAGCATCAAATCTCCTCTTAGTCGGCACACGCAGCCGTTTTTTCAACTGTCATTGGCGATATCCGCCATTATTGTGAAATAATTTTTTAAAGAATTTCTATAATTTGCTACACGTGTTATTGGCAAAATTGTGGTATTTAACCACAGAGGCCATTGAAGAGTTGAAGTAGTATTCACTCTAAAGAAAAGAAAGAAGAAGAGTTTTGACGGGCAAGCTAAGATGAGTGTCACGCGCATTTTTCATTGGACTTTTAAAATTATTTATAGTGTCGTTTATTAAATAAAAGCGCGACGACAGCCTCCGTGGCGTAGCGGTAGCGGACGCGGCCGCTGCGCAAGGTGGCGCGGGTTCGATCCCCGCACAGTGCAAGTATTTGTATGCATGAATAAGAATATTTGCACTGGTCTGGTCGTGCCTCGGAAAGCACGTTAAGCCGCGGTTGGTCCCGGTTGCCATACGAACATGTAGTGGCAGTCGTTACGGGTTGTTGGAGCCCTCAAAAATCCAACAGTTGGTCTAACTGCAATGCTTCGATGTCGCCTTCGGGTTGTGGAGGTCAGACGGCAATCGCTTCACGGAAAATGTCGAAGTTTAGCCATATCAGCAGTTGGACTGGTAAAGCGGACCCCAGACTCCAAAGCTGAAAAGGCTTCGGATGCGACTGGTATTAACGCTGGGATGATGATGATTAAAATTAAATAAAAGCGCCTGATTTATGTAGTAAAAAGTGCATTCAGTGAATAATTCATAAAGAACATGGAAATATCGCAGCATAGTGGCCACATCATGACTTTGTCTCGAACCTCCCTCGTCGACGTTCACGCGGCCATCTTTTTCAACTGTCATTGGCGATAACCGCCATTATTGTGAAATAAAATTTTCAAAGAATTTCTATAATTTGTTACACGTATTATTGGCAAAATTGTGGTATCTATTCCACAGAGGCCATTGATCAAGAGTTGAGGTTGAATCTCACCTTGAAAAAAGAAGAAGAAGTAGGTCTATTATGATTATGACAGTTTTTAAAGTACATATTCTGAGCAATATGTTCAGAGCGCTGAATAATGCAAAATCCAATGCAAAATAAATTAATGTAATGAAATTGTATCAAACATTTTATAACAAAATACACCAACACTACATTTTTAATTTCCAATTTTTCTCGTTTAAAACCAGCTGCACAATTTCTCTTCCCAAGGCGAATGGAGGAAGATTATTTATAGAAATTAATAACATTCTCACCGTGATACTAAGTGCTAGGTTCGCGTAGGTTAGCTAGACGTTCAGAACGGCTATGATTAACGAGGCCATGGCTATGACAGGTGGGTGAGGCTATGCGGCTATACAGCATGTGGGAAAAATGAGAATTTATTTTGTAAGAGAAATTTTATGAGGGCAATGTGGTATCGTAATTATGAACTTTATGGCTTAAAATAATTAGCACCCTAATAGGGATGTATCTAAGGTATGAAAATCAAAAAATAATTAGTCTTATAGATAATAAAAAAAATTAAGATCCGTATTTTTTATTTTGTCGAAATTACCAAAAACTACTGAGATATAGCGTATTAGAGTTATGGAGTGCGGGCTAATCACGTCACGCCGTGGTATATTTTGTACCACGGCGTGACGTCATGCGACATTTCAAATCAGTATATCTTCCTAAGTATTTCAATGAAAGAAAAAATAAAAAATACGTGTTCAATATTTTTTATGAATCTATCTGTTGGACATTAAATTATTTTTAGGATATAACCCAATTGCATAACACACTATTACTATTAATATATTCATCTCTCAATGAATATCGTTGAACAGTCACAATGAAACTCGTTGCTACTGATAGTCATCATCATTATTTCAACGTTTTTTCAGCTTTGGACTCTGGGGTTTGCTTTACCAGTCTATCTGTTGATTTTGGCTAAACTTCGATATTTTTCGTGAGACGACTGCTGTCTGACCTACACAACCCGAAGGCGATATTGAAAATATTTATCTATCTCTTCTTTTTCTTTAGCTTAGAGGTCCACTGCTGGACAAAGGCCATAATCCCCATGCTTGGCAGGTGGGTTGGGGATCCCAGTAATTTGATATTCCGCAGGAGAAGTGCTGCTACCCTCTTTCCTGGTGACAGTTCCGTTTCTTTTTTAATATTTTTTTTTATAAACTAATGCTTAACTGCAATCCCGCAGTGATACGATCATTGATGCTAAAGTGCGCTAGTTTATTAAGAGCCTATTCACAAAAAAAGACTAAGTGAATAGGAAGGAAGACGGCAGTTGAGCGAGGTGATGCAATGTTAAACCCTCTATATTTGATCCTTAGTTAAACCCACCAACAGGTCCAACGATGTTGCGCCAGAGGGAGATTGATCTGGAGAGCCTCCACGACCAAACTCCCGACAAAATAACATTTGGCGCATCGTACCCGGCTCACATCGCAACACAACTCGTCGGCTGTACGGCTTCACCAGACATCATGCCGGAACACAACGAATCGCTTGACGGCAAGACTTTGTCTGGTGGGTAGTAACGACAGCCACTGGAGGATATAGGTTTGTACTATTCTAAGATTAGTATTACACTGACATACACGTAAACTAACTCTTTACAAATGATATAAGAATGATCTGCAAATGAGTACAGTCTATGAACGCTGATCGTGTACAGTATAATTTGTGCAAGGCGACGGGAAAGTGCTGATGTAATGTACGATAGCATGTACGATAGCTGACTCATACAATTCTCTTAGCTTTTATAATATCCTGTTTTCCTTTTTTGTGTTTGTGTAAAATGTTCACTAACTTTATTTTATTTTTTAATTATTTTTTTACCATACCGGTTCGGTATTACTTATGACTGTTTGCTGCACCGGGTGACGTCTGAACGAAATATTAGCTAAAGTTAATACATAAAGATAACTATTTTTTTTTTGGGTAGTGTCTTGGTGGCCTAGTGGTGAAAACACCAGCCTCTCAAGTATGAGTGTGCTGGTTCGATTGTAATTTTTCTAAGTTATAAATGTATCTTCTAAGTATATCTTGGACACCAATGACTGAATAAAAGGTGATGGAAACCTCTTGAGGAAACCTGGTTTTTGGAGTCTGAAATCGCCGACGCGCATTGAACAAGCGTGGTGATTACGCTCAATCAGTCTCTGCATGAGAAGAGGCCTGTGCCCAGCAGTGGGATGATAAAAAAAAGGTTGATGATGATAATTACTTTTTTTAGGGTTTTACTAAGCCTCTACTTACGCCCGGAGGAAGGACGAAGGTCCGTCTCTAAACTGACCTCGATGCACTAAAAATGATTGCTAACAAATCATAACAAAATATTAAAAACGGGGTAACTTTTAGTGTACTTTCTTCTGAATTATGGTGTTCAAAACTACCCCCTGTGTACACAAGGTATATCTCAGATGACTCACCGTGTCTCGGTGGTGACGATACCCTAATGCTTAGATATGAACTGTTTTGATAAAGTGAACAGTTCTACGGATACACAGCTAACCTGGTGCATTTGTGCATGCTGTTGCAAAAATCATAGCTTGTTTAAAATTAAATTAAATTATATTTAACTAGCTTTCCGACCGCGGCATCGCCAGCGTAGAATTCGGTTATATCGCGCTTTATAGATTTCTCTCGGGAATACCAAATTTTTCATTAAAAGGTAGCCTTTGTCCTTTCTCAGGGTCTAAAGATTGTCTGTGCAAAATTTCATCAAAATCGGTTGAGAGGTTTAAGCGGGAAAGCATAACAGACAGGCAGACAGAGTTACTTTCGCATTTATAATATTAGTATGGATTCTAGGTGAACAGTAGTGGCCCAGTGGTATCAGCCGCGACTTACATGTTGTAGGTGGTCGGTTCGAACACCATCAGGTACCTTACTTTGTGTAATTATTTCATCATCACTGCTCTAAACTGTGAAGGAAAACATGCCAAAGAAACCGGCATGTCCTAGAAGCAAAATTTCGAAGACTTGTGATGTCTACCAACCCGCCCTGGGCCCGCGTGGTAGATTACGGCCCACTCCCTCTCACTGAGAGGAGGCCTGTGTCCCAGTGGGACAGTGAGAGTGGGAACATTTTAGGCTGATTATGTATATTTAATTCTGTAATTAGATCTCTAACTTTCTTTAGAACAAGGACAAACTGCGAGCCCTTTTTCACCGACTTCAAAAGGTTCATAACTCTTTTGTTGGGCTTGGTATAACTTTTTATAACAAGATACCCTCTGCTTTGCTAGACCTGCCTTACAATGCATTTTAAGCACAAATGAAATCCAAGCTTTGTTCAAAGGCATATTATTCCGTAAATGATTATTTAAATGATAAGAATAGTTAGTCGCTCTGATTAACTCAGGACAATGTTTGTGTTCTTTCTCCGGAATTAGCTTACTGACACATTATATGAGTTCATATAATTCACTTTTTTACAATACATAAATATGTAAGCTGTCACGCCCTAAAGGGTGCCTGGGTCTTTTATTGAAGATAAGTTTCTAGTTATTTACATTTCATGTCTTGCTTTGCTGGTATTTTGGCGTGGTAGCTGGCGTATGGTCAATAATTTTATTGTTATTGTATTTTCTTGTGTTCATCACTATACATAGTATTGTATAAAGTCATGTGTTTTTTTTTAAATGAACAGACAGCTGTGCTGCTGGGGAGTTTCTTCCGCCACTTCTTCTTCCCAGCGAAAGCACTAGGAAGTGTCAATGGGTGGGCGTTTTGGGGAACTGTCTTATGTAATATTGAAAAAAAAAAAAAATATCTTTTTTCTTACTCCTCCGCTATTCTTTTCTGATTAATTTCGTTGCGGGACCCAAGACAGTTGAATCGTTTCTCCGGGACTCGTCGAGCTTCATTGCTCGGCGTTTTTCTGGCGGTCTCCACTGTTGATTCTGGCTTTCAGGAGCTGCAGTGGGTTGGGAACAGTGCGGCGGATTTGTCAAAAAAAAAAAACAAAAAAAAACTGTCTTATGTTACATAAGACAGTTTTTTTTTGTTTTTTTTTTTTGACGTTCAAAAAGTGCTGACTCTCAGCCTAATTTGAATAAATGACTTTTTATTTTTTATTTTAAAATGGATCTCTGTTCTTCATCCGTCCATCCGCGCGGACTTATGGACAGTAGAGACTTAGAAAAGGAGTCCCATTGACACCCTTTGGGAAAGGAACCCTTAGGAAAATAGTTATCAAAGAAGTGCCTACTTGGATAATTATGTCAAATATTTATTTTTTTATTTGTTATAAACTAGTGCTTGACTGCAATCGCGCCTGATGGTAAGCAGTGATGCAATCGTTGATGGTAAAACACACTAGCTTATTAAGCCTATTCACTTAAAAAAACTGAGTGAATAGGAAGGAAGACGGCAGTTGAGCGAGGTGATGCAATGTTTAACCCAACAACACGACCAACGCTGCTGCGCCAGAGGATGATCTGGAGACCCTCCACGACCAAACTCCCGACACAACAACATTAGGCACATCGTACCCGGTACACTTCACAACACAACTGCTCAGACCCGTCCTCCATACGGCTTCACGAATACAGGCGAAAGTTTGTGCTTGTTTATGTTTGTATGTTTGTTACTTTGTCATGAAAAATCTACTGAATGGATATAAATAAAACTTGGCACATTAGTAATGGTTTATAACTGGCATTTACACATAAGATAGATTTGCGGAATCGAAACTTATGCGGGTAAATCCGCGAAGCGCAGCTAGTAAGAAAATAAAACTCACAAAAACTCTTCTCTTTTAACCGACTTCAAGTGTTATTTATATATTTTACAAAAGCAAAGTGATATACTAATGTAAATAGGAATATTTAACCTACCCATATGGGGTGAGAGTACCAGTTACAAACCATTTATTCTGATCATCACATATTTCTGCAGGTCATCTGTCAAAAACAGTGCCGTTATGCATAATCAAAATACATTTGCCAACGGAAAAAAATAAACCAATAATTACAAACACTGTGTCATTTAAATAAACAACTAAATCAATTTATAATACACTACAAACAAATACTTTGGCTTTTGCTATTGGCTGTAGCTAGCTATATAATATATACCTGTGCTTTACCTCCAACATAAAAAAAAAAATACAAAAAGAATATATCATAATATACAGTATGTTAACTAACAGAGGGCGTTCCCGTTAACCCGAAATAGTATAGCATACATACATGCTAAAAAAAATATTTCCATTCGAATACAAAATGTTTTAAATTTTTTTCCAATATGAAAATATTCAATAAAAATTTTAAATTGACATGTAAAATAAACACACTGTACACTCGAACATGAAAGACGGCAACGTCGCAATTTATTTATACATGACGACTACTATTTTGATTTAAAACAGGAGGTTTCAAATTTATTTCCAACTAGCTTTCCGCCCGCGGCTTCGCCCGCGTAAATTTCGGTTATATCGCGCTTTTTAGATTTCCCTCGGGAACATCAAATTTTTCCGGGATAAAAGGTAGCCTATGTTCTTTCTCAGGGTCTAAAGATTGTGTGTGCCAAATTTCGTCAAAATCGGTTGAGAGGTTTAAGCGGGAAAGCGTAACAGACAGACAGACAGACAGACAGACAGAGTTACTTTCGCATTTATAATATTAGTATGGATTAGAATATTTTTTATTCGGATTTTTTTATGCTTATTTTTCTATGCTGATATTTTTATTTTAATCTATTAATGATATATATTAACTAGTTTAAGGGAACGCCCTCTGTTATTTAACATACTGTATACCCTTTACTGATTTTTCATTTGACATATAATTTACAATCGTGGATTAAAATTAACGTTTGACGTTTTGTCACCTGTCAAAAATCTACAATTATTTCTTGGTGTAAAATTATCTAATGTTGGTAAAATCAGCCCTTAACGAATTACTTGTAACAAAAATGTTTCTCTAATTTGCACAAAAACAAAGACATTTCCTACTGTTATTGTCCTCGCATCCGCGTGAGGTGAGAGACCCAGTTACACGCCATTTATCCTGGCCGTCACTTGTTTCTGTGAGCCATTTGTCAAAAACTCGGATGTCACTACTCGTACTGATTTATGGGTGTACCGGAATGCAATACTTATAATGGATAAATATTGTAGGATGTTTTTTTTCTGTTACAGATATGGTAGGGTGACTATGATTATTTGGTGAATTATTTTATATTATAATACAGAATAATTATATACGAATTCTTGAGTGGCGACCACGCCCTAGAAGTCGCAGCGTGCATAGGCCGCCGACAAGGTGGACCGACGAACTGGTGAAGGTCGCGGGAAACTGCTGGATGCGGGAAGCGCAGGACCGGTCTTAGAAGAGATCCTTGGGGGAGGCCCTATGTCCAGCAGTGGACGTGGATGATTTTGAAAAATAAAATTGTGTATTATTGTAATTTTTGGTATTTTGATTGTTAAAGTGTTTTATAAAATATTTAAAAAGTCTATCTTTATAGTCAAATTCTGATAAAGTATTTTTTTTTTTTAATAAAACAATTTTACAACCGGTGATTTCTTTTTGAGTGTCTGTCACTAAAGTAAATTTTTTTTAATATCCCTCCAAATCACAAGATTATTTACTATTAAAGTTATTATAGGAGATAAAACATTGCCATGATGCATAAATAAAAAACAAACAAATACCCACATACCTAGCTTTTTGTCTGTATTAAATAAATAAAAATAAATAAATAAATATATACGCACAAATCACACAGATTGAGCTAGCCCCAAAGTAAGTAGCGAGACTTGTGTTATGGGATACTAACTCAACGATACTATATTTATAATAGATACATATAATATAGATAAACATCCAAGACCCAGGCCAATCAGGAAAAGATCGTTTCCCATCATGACCTGGCCGGGGATGGAACCCGGGGCCTCCACGTCGCACGCAGGCGTGTTGACCGCTGCGCCGCGGAGGACGACAGATTTATTAAATTTTCAGTTTTTTTCAATGCACATGATTGACTTCTGACTTATTTTACATTTTACAAATATGTAAACTTTCTTCTTCTTATTTAAAGGTGAGATTTAACCTCAACTCTTGGTCAATGGCCTCAGTGGACTATTCCACAGAGGCCATTGATCCAGAAGTGTTATTGGCAAAATTGTGGTATCTATATTTCACAATTTTGCCCACGTATAACAAATTATAGATATTCCAAATCGCCAATGACAGTTGAAAAAGACGGCTGCGTGAACCATCTATGAGGGAGGTTTGAGGCAAAGTCAGAATGTGGCCACTATGCTGCAATATTTCAATGTAAACAACACTATAAATATTTTTAAAAGTCCAATCAAAAATGCGCGTGACACTCATCTTAGCTTTCCCGTCAAAACTTTCTCCACCCTACACACAATCGAAGTCAGTCTCCGGTATTCGGTTTACGCCAAATTGAGCTGTCAGTGTGACGTCATCAATCATGACGTAACGATGCCATGTAAATTGTGACGAGTATTAAACTTCTTCTCATTTCCTTGAGTGTGCATAATATTGTTCCATACAGTCAGTGGAGCGTGCATGGTCTACTATCATTAATATTTATTTACTTGTCATGTTTATGATTCAGAAATATGAAAGTACCTTAAATACCTCGATGGCTTGGTAATCGTAAGCGCTACTGTTGATCATGGTGTTAGGTTTGGTATCCAATTCGAGCATTTCTCGAGTATGTCTGCACCAATGTTTGTCGTCGTCCGTGGCGCAGCGGTCAACACGCCTGCCTGCGACGTGGAGGCCCCGGGTCCGATCCCCGGCCAGGTCATGATGGAACATGATCTTTTCCTGATTGGCCTGGGTCTTTGATGTTTATCTATATATGTATCTATCATAAATATAGTATCGTGAAGTCGTGGTAGCCTATAAGTCGTGGTGGCCTAGTGGTTAAAACACCAGCCTCTCAAGTATGAGTGCGCGGGTTCGATTCCAGGTCAGGCAAGTACCAATGTAACTTTTCTAAAGTTATATGTACCTACTTTCTAAGTATATCTTGGACACCAATGACTGAAGGGGAAGGAAAACATCATAAGGAAACCTGCACTTTAAGTCTGAAATCGCCAACCCGCATTGAGCAAGCGTGGTGATTATGGTCAATCCTTCTCAGTATGAGAGGAGACCTGTGCCCAGCAGTGGGACGATAAAAAGGTTGATGATGATGACCGTTGAGTTAGTATCCCTTAACACAAGTCTCGAGCTTACTTTGGGGCCAGCTCAATCTGACTGTTTTTTTTTTTTATATTATAAACTAGCGCTTGACCGCAATCCTGCCTGATGGTAAGCAGTGACGCAATCGTTGATGGTAAAGCGCACTAGTTTATTAAGAGCCTATTCACTCTAGCCTTGAAGACACTCAAATTGTAGTCCGACGGAAACACCGCCGCTGGCAAATTAAATGTCAGTATATTTTTTTTTGCGAGAAATCTTCACAGATACCATCCGTCTTGGAATAACGGAAGGTTATGTCGGACTCCTACCGACTTAAATCCCACTAATCCTTCGTGTGCCCTGAGCCGGGGGCGCGGGAGATTCTACTACATTCGCTGCACCTCCGTCGGGTATCAGCCCGCCATCCCTAGTGGGTACCATCATCTATGTCTGCACCCTATTTGCTTAACACTTTATTACTATCAGTTGGAATCATTTTGACACGTATTGGTACCCCATTGCTTCGTATGTTCCAAAACTGTGTCAACTCAACAACGTAAATAAAGCAATGAATGTTGATAAACTGTGAAAATGAAACCAATTGCTGTTAATAATGTGTTACGGAATTACCCGGCTGGTTCATGGCAATATGCTAGTCTATATTATATAGGACTTGACCATAACTGAACAAAAACTACTATAAGTTCGTCTCTGGCCAACCCTTTAACAAACTTTGCTTGAAAATGTCAAGTAAAATTCACAATCTTGATTATTTTTTTATATTATAAAGAGAAAAACTGTGTTAGAAAGTTAAATAAAAATAGAAAATGATATAATTTTATTTCAGTTACGAGAAATATATATTAAAAAAAAAACGTTTCCACACACTAGGAATTAATTACTTCTGTATCTGGGTGCGTTTATAATACACAAACCGCCAGACACGGAACGTGCAGGAATCGAACCCGCGACACATGACTTAGCAATCGATCGCTCATCCACTGCACCAAAAGTGCACATTGCATGTCAAGTAAGTGTCAAGTGATGTTTTCCTTCACCGATTGTTTCCATTTAGGCATAGTAAGGCCTGTAGTTGCAGTCTTCCCTTACATTATAAATAGGTAAATAACTTCTTCTTCTTCTTCAGCCTATAGAGGTCAACTGCTAGACATAGACTTCCTCCGAGGCTTTCCATTACATTAGGGAGGTTTGCCATAATCCTCACGCTTGGTGAGCGGGTTGGGGATCGCAGTAATTTGATATTCCACAAGAGAAGCGCTGCTGCCTGCTTTCTAGGTAAGAGTTCCCTTCGTCACTTCTTACGAACTAGTGTAGTAAATTTAAAAAGCGTTTCCCCACACTTGGAATTTCTCCTGTATCGTGGGTGAGTTTACAAACATTTAAAGTCAATTGCTTAACCACTGTGTCAACCTACAATAATACAACCTACAACAATAACCTAGTGCTTGACCGCAATCCCGCCTGATGGTAAGCAGTGATACAATCGTTGATGGTAAAGCGCACTAGTTTATTTAGAGTCTATTCACTCTAGCCTTGAAGACACTTAAATTGTAGTCAGATGGAAATACAGCCGCTGACATATTGTTCCAGTGCGTTGATGTACGCGGTATACATAAAAGGCAAGGCGAATGTCATATATCTCCAAAATTTTGGTTCTAATTCCCGTCTTGATGTTTTCCTTCACCTATTGTGGCGGTGCTGATGAAATTAACTACTCAAAGTAAGTAACGAAACCTGCCACACATTTCCCACCCACTGCAACTCCTGAAAGCCAGAATAAACAGTGGAAACCGCCAGAAAAACACCGAGCAATGAAGCTCGACGAGTCCCGGAGAAACGATTCAACTGTCTTGGGTCCCGCAACGAAATTAATCAGAAAAGAATAGCGGAGGAGTAAGAAAAAAAGATATTTTTTCCACTTCCCTCCATAACAAGCAGGAGACAGAACAGAACTAGGCCAATAGGCGCAAAGGGACATTATTGCAACTGGGAGAAGCCCAGATTACCAAGCACCACGGAATAAAATTTGATTAAGTTAATGAGTCCTAAGTAGGTGTGTGCTGTTACAACTGATTCCAATAATAGGTATGGCAAAAGCGCCTGAACGCACGGAAATTAGTTCTAGTTTCTACAAGGTCCGTATAATAAAGTCAAAGTAAGTAAGCGTTCAAGTGTTCTAAACCACGACCAACAACTCGTAAATTGGGATCGATATCGTAAAGACACCACAGCTTCATTAATAATAACATCAGATATATTATCTGTGAATTAACTGTATATAAATCATCCACTTCATGATTCACCAATTAATGAAATCAAATACCGCACTAATTAGTGTAACAATAATCCGGGTATAATTAAGCTTTGGTCCGCAATCTCACATAACAGTCAATTGACAAACATCGGAATTAGGTGTTTGTCCGTAATTAGGTTCCTGACATGTTGAATCGGATGTCAATTTATCTGAGATGGGAAATGGTGTTATTACCTTATTAGGAGATAGTATTGTGCTATTGTTATCTTATGAAGTACATCTCCTGAGCTGATATACTCAAATACTCACATCTTAATACAGAAGATAATATCAAAGTGACTGCCTCGATAGTTCGAGGTCGGAAGCATGACAGCTGAGCGTGACCTGGGTTCGAAGCCTGTGTCGCACAAAGTATTACTAATTTTTTCGAATCTTCATTCGCGAGGAGTAAGTTATGCTCCGCTCCTTGATAGCAGCGTGATGTTATATAGCCTAAAACCTTCCTGGATTAATGGGCTATCCAACGCAAAAAGAATTTTTCAAATTGGACCAGCAGTTCCTGAGATTAGCGCGTTCAAACAAACAAACAAACATTTTAGCTTTATATATTAGTATAGATTTAGAGGTACGAGGGACAGGGTGTAAAGATCACTCATCCTCCATAGAAAAGAGAGTATCTTCCGACCAGACGGATTTTAAATCTTGCGGGCACTTGCCCAACACTTGTTAATGGGAAATTATATATTTTTATATCAATTGCGGGGTAAACTTTGCTTGCGAGATGATGGATTTGTGTGACGTCAGCAGAATCTATACATGCAACATTCGAACAACGCGTCATTTGTTCGAATGTTGCGTGTATAGATTCTCCTGCGGTCATAGATCGGAGTTTGAAACTTAGCTATTTATAATTATCAAAAAAAAAGTAATTTTCGAAAAATCATTGAAATGTTAGTAATTTGTTTATATTTCCGGTGTAGCTAGAAAAGCCTATGTAAAATTTTTTTTTTTTTTTACGTATTATAAACCAGCGCTTGGCCGCAATCCTGCCTGATGGTAAGCAGTGACGCAATCGTTGATGGTAAAGCGCACTAGTTCATTAAGAGCCTATTCACTCTAGCCTTGAAGACACTCAAATTGAAGTTGATCAAATTGGAGTTGGAATTGGTTGGTCAAATTGGAGTTGGTGATTGATTGATTGATATGATGGAAGTTATGAGGTAAACACAAAATAAAACCCTTGAGAAATAATATATATGTCGGAGACAGCGACGGCGGAGCGGTAGGGTCGACAGTATCTTGGTGTGGTGGTACCGGGTTCCATTTCGTAGGTGAGTTGTGAATTAAAGCACGACGTGTAGAAATACCCTCCAATCTTGACAATCACAATTTAAATAGGCAAACCGACAGTTTCGATTCGGAGAAGTGCCTTGGTCCAGGTCCCGATGCAAAGTGACCGTTCGACGAACCCCACTTTCCAAAGCGACTCTGTCCATGTGCCGCCATCACAAAATAACGTCACAAGCGTTCGCCCCACTACAACGTAAATGAAATGAGCAACTTTTCTTCAAATAATTTCGATGATCCACGACATATATATGATTAATTTTATAAAGGAGAGCTTTTCACCGACTCAGCACAAAAGACACATGTAAATCCACGCATCTATCTTCGACCCCCATAAGACTCGCATCATCATCCATTATCAAACATACACAAGATAAATAATGACCAATCCACTTTAGTCAACTTATTTAAAGAGGTAATTCATTGCATCAAAATCCATTACCAAGTTTATTTAAACAATTGTGTAACAGAATTCAATCTGCATACGTAATGTATAAGTAACAATGTTTTTGTGGCGGACAGTGGGGTGGGAGGACAGAATAGATAAGTACAGAAGGCTGACTTTATACAAAGTGTGAAATTTAGCACTGTGACTTTGTTCCGTAAAGTGTCACAGCATTATACTGAACAAACTTTTTCAATTGTTTGTGTTTCTTTCTCACACATGGACACGCTTCTTGAACATGTGGAATAGCAATTGGGTTGTATCCTAAAAAAATATTTAATGTCCATCAGATAGATTTATAAAAAATATTGAACACGTATTTTTTTTTCGTTCATTCAAATATTAAGCAAGATATATTGATTTGAAATGTCGCATGACGTCTTGCCGTGGTACAAAATATACCACGGCGTGACGTAATTAGCCCCCACTCAGTAACTTTAATACGCTATAACTCAGTAGATTCTGGTAATTTCGACAAAATAAAAAATACTGGTCTTTTTTTATTAATTATGAGACGGACTAATTATTTTTTTGAGTTTCATACCTTGGATACATCCCTATTATCTCCCAAAGAAATATACTAAAGCTAACATCTGCTGAATCTGTTTTTTATACAATAGGTTAAATAGAGTATTAAATATTTATAATTTGAATTATTTTAGCCTTAAGAATGTTGTTTTGATTATCTACAAGGTTTATCATATGAGCAGACTGAAGACCTTCTTACAGTATGTAAATAAATTTAGAAATAATCATTGCATTATCTAATACTAGCGGCCGCCAGCGACTTCGTTCGCGTACTAGCCCCGCACGATGATATTGCGATCGGCGGCCATCTTGGTGACGTAGTCGACCTCGCACCGTCAGTACCGTTCGCAAGTTCAGTCCGCGCTTACCCACTTACGCACATCGAATATTTTTGTTAGTTTTTTGTTTTTGTTCTCCTGTTTTATTGTTGTTCTTGAGTTTTGTTGTTTAGTTTTGTTAGCTGTTACTCGTTAAAATGAGTAAGAAATTAATTCACAATCGTGCTCGTGAAATTATAATTAAAGTGGACAATTATTTTGTTAAAGAAAAAGAGGACTGTAAGTTAGTTCTTGAAAGTATAAACCGTGCTTTAAAAAGTACTTCGGACACTACTGAGGACATTTTAATACCGAAGCAACAGCTAAACCAAAGTCACGGAGCGTGTGGCATGTGCCACAGGCGTTGCAAAAAAATACTGTGACTAAATTGCGACGAGAGCATGAGTCGGCAACAGCCAGTGGCAGCAAAATGAGAACTCCTACTAAAGGAAAAAGACAAAAGAAGGAATATTTCGACGTGTTTTCCGTAACAGCTTTAAGAAATATTATACATTCAATGTATACGGTGAGGAGAGAAATACCCACAATGCGCAAAATCTTGGCGGCTTCAAAATTAGACCTTAATTATACCAATAGTGAAACTACATTAAGAAAAATAATTAAATGTGATTTGGGCTACCAATTTAAACGATGCTACCAAAAAAGACTGGCTCTAATTGAAAGACCCCAAATTCAAGCGTGGAGGGCTAGATATTTATGACGTATGAAAGAAAATGACTCGCTTGCTAATAACAAAAGACCAGTTATTTATCTCGACGAAACGTGGATACACGCACACTACACGGTAAAAAAATGTTGGCAAACAGCAACCGATGTCGGAGTGAGACGGAACGACAGCCCCGGCCGCCGATGGATAATAGTTCACGCGGGAAGTGAAAGCGGTTTTGTTGATAATGCCCTTTTAATGTTTAAAGCAGACACCAAAACGGGGGATTACCATGATCAAATGAATGTTGAGAATTTCACCAAGTGGCTTACAGAAAAATTAGTACCCAACATACCACGCAACTCCATAATTGTGATGGACAACGCCCCTTATCACAGTAGGGAAGAGAATAGGCCACCAAGTATGAACAATAAAAACCAGTTGATGGTTGAGTGGCTACAAGCTCACAACATCGACTTTCCCAACGACAGTACAAAACCTGAACTGTATTTATTAATTAAACGGCACAGACCGCCGAAAAATTATAAAATTGTCAATTTATTAGCTGCCAATGGCCATGAGGTCGTTAGATTACCACCCTACAACTGCGACCTCAACCCCATTGAGTACATCTGTAACCTGGTAAAGATGAGGGTGTCAGAAAAAAATGTGGAGCAGTTGGAAAGTCGCATTGAAGCTCTGACATTGGAGGCGTTGGCGTCAATAACTCCAGATGACTGGCGAAAGGAAGTCAATCATGTTAAACGGCTTGAAGAGGAATATTGGAAAAAAGATCGAATAACTGACGAGTTATTTATCATAAATACGGCAGACGACAGTGAATCGGAAACGACAGACACAGAAAGCCGTTCTGATTCGGAAGACTGTATGAGTGGAATTGAATAAATAGGGTAAGATTATATTGAATTATATATAAAAAAAATTTTACATACTTTCCTGGTGTTATTTGGTACTCTGGTTTAATTCCCGCTCACAAATTAACAGAAATGTAGTTAGCAAAAGTTAATAAACATGTAAGAAAGATATACGAATAAGTATATTTTTCTTACGTCTACAAGAATTATTTCCTTGAATTTTTTAATAATGAAAGTTTATTTGTCAGAATATGGATGAGTAGGTATGTGTATGTATAATAAAATTATAAAATACAAATAAATCCTTAACCCGAAAGAATGTTAAATGCAAAATTAATAAACTATAATTTTGCATTTAACATTCTTTGCTAACTGTCCTTTCGTGTGACAGATGACGTCACAAAGCTGTTATTGTGACAAGGTTCCGTCGCAATATCATCGTGCGGGGCTTATAATTTAGTTGCGCTCCGCTCCTATTGGTCGCAGCGTAATGTTATATAGCCTAAAGCCTTCCTGGATTAATAGGCTATCCAAAGCAAAAATAATTTTTCAAATCGGACCAGTAGTTCCTGAGATTAGCGCGCACAAACAAACAAACTCTTCAGCTTTATATAATAGTATAGATTACTGTGTAAGCAATAGGATACTGATAATAACACTGTATAGGTACTTCCGTTGTGTCCTAGATTTTTACGTACTACTTTTACTGTTAATTTATTACGAAATAAAAATTTATAATAAGCACTTTTACGCCTGAAGCACAGGTTCTACCTAGTTCAGGCAAATTATACATCAGTGCTATTTAGAGTTAAGAAAATTATTGTAAAAATTATGTACAAATGTGACAAATAATCAATTTATTTATTTATTTATTTAACATAGCGCCTAACTATAGAAACCATACTTCTTTTTCTTAGCTTAAATACATAGCATACTAGGTCTATAATGTGCCCACAGTTGGGACATGGGCTTCCTCTCGATGAGAAATCCGTAATTCACTATGCTGGCCTAGTGCGGGTTGGATGTCACGTGTCTCGGCTTTTTGGCTTTAAGACATATCAACTACCTCAATTTGTATATCGCGACCTATAGGGTTTAGCTTAACAATTAAGCTAATATTCCTGTTTGTCTCCAAACTTATCATTCGCTGTGGCAGACATATATATCCATAGCTATACTATTTTTAAATAAATCTCAAACGTTTAGCCGGGATTTTTTTTTAATTTATTTTACGTTTATGCGAACGTAAGTATACATGTGACTGGCATGTGTTTGACGCTGGCTTCGTAGTCAAATAGAGTTGGCCAATATTGGGACCAATCCAATACTATCAAATAACACGTTAGCACCAACATATGCGAAGGTATGAAATCTCCACAGTCCGCATGCATCTACATTTGTGTATGTGTGGTTTTTTTCTCGATGTATGGAGTAAACCTTCTGTTTTCATCATTATTCTCTGGCAAAAGCCAATGTCGACCATTGTCCGAAGTGACAAATGTAATGAATAATTTAATGGGTGTCCGTGATTAAGATAATTGAATGTTAGCGTTCTATTGAATTGGACTGAGTGGTCATTTGGATTATGTTATTATTATGTAATCGTTTTAAAGGTTTTTGTTGACTGCTTGGATATTCATAACAACTGTTAATTATGTGGCCATTACTGTTTCGCATTTTGGTATAAAATGTAATAGCAACATTGCTGCATAATCAATTAACAATTATACAACGTGTAACAAAAAGGGTATATATATACCAAGGGCATGGCATCTTTAGATGATATCAAACGATATCGGAAGGGTTTCAACTCAAAATAAAATACTCAAAAAATTGGTACCAAATTTTCGGTTTCGTGTTTTTCTTAAAATCAAATCATAACAAACGTGGCAGCACACTACATACATTGATAACGTTACTTGCCAAAATCCGATAAATGTCTTCAATATCTCTGTGCGACTAGTATGATAGTAGCCTATCACAGGTGTTTTTCCTCATAACTTCCTAACATAAAGAGATAGGATTAAAAAACCCTTCCGATATCGTTTGATATCATGTAAAGATGCCATGTCTTTGTTATGTATATACCCTTTATGTTACACGTTGTATATTAAAGAATATTTTTATTATTTCAAAATTTCGTACAAGAAACATAAGAAATGCTCACAAACACCAAAAAGTCATCAAAGCATTTTTTTATCACCTTATTTCCAAAATTGCTAAAAAATAATTGCTTGTGGAATAAATACAATTTACATAAATACCAAATAATAAAATCCCGCCTAAAATATTAATAATCCCACTTTTCTTACGAAAATATATTATGCAAAATTAAAAACGGGCCTTCCATTTTCCGCAGATTATAAATCTTAAATCATTAAGTAGACTGGATAAAAACACTCAGCGACCAAATTAAATTCACATTTTTTCCACCCACCTAACCCTTGAAATGCGTGTCGGATTCAACGGGGCTTTATTGCACGGAAAAATGGGTAAAAAAGACCCACTCGGGCAAAAATCTTGAACTGTCAACGGTCGGTGTGAGTTAAGAGCGATGAGACTTTATAATTTATTTGCAATTAAATTAGGTAAGATAAAAATGTGTTGGAATTGAGACTGTCACCGTGCTTAACAATACGAGTTAAGCTCCTGTGTTTATTTGTGTGTAATTAGTTTGTGAATTGTGTGTCTTTGGAACATATTTATTTTTTATTTTTAATAAATATAAACTAGTGCTTTTTCGCAATCCCGCCTGCTGGTAACCAGTGATGCAATCGTTGATGGTAAAGCGCGCTAGTTTAATAAGCCCATTCACTCAAAAAACTGAGTGAATAGAAAGGAAGACGGCAGCTGAGCGAGGTGATGCAATGTTTAACCCAGAGGGAGATTGTTCTGGAGACCCTCTACGACCAAACTCCCGACACAACAACATTTGACGCATCGTACCCGGCACACATCGCAACACAATTGCTAAGACCCGTCCTCCATACGGCTTCAAAAGACATCATGCCCGAACACGACGAATCGCTTGGCGGCAAAACTTTGTCTGGTGGGTGGTAACTTCTGCCGGCAGCCGATGTTATGGCCTACCACCGAGAAATTGTTTTGAATGATGTAATCAAATATTTTTATCAATAGCTTGATAATTTGAGAGAGTGTCCTAACTGACCGACCTTCTGACAATTCAAAACTGCTTGTAACTGGTTTATTTGAAATAAAAGCTTTGATTTTGATTTTTTTGATTTCATAGAACCCATTTATTTAAAGGGGCCTCCTTTAAATTGTTCTACTAATGGAAACTTTATAGACTAATTAAATGTTTAATGTTGAAATACCGAAGCATTACATCACGTTTAATTTTCAATTAGGTATCAACTACACATTCTATTCTCCTCTCAATCATGTTACAACTTACACCCCACACCAACCCGCCCAGTTATTTGTAAGGAAATCAATGCAAAGGAAACACAAAGCGGCATAATATCGCGACGTCCGCCACAGAGGACCGAAATGGCCAGCTTCTGACGGTAAATTTAACATTTTTACTCTCAGCGACGTAGGGTTACCCTTTCCGTTTGTCCATTGAATATTACAATACTGTTATGGCAAGTGTGAGGCTTTTGACCCTTCCGTTTTTGCTTATTTATTGCGTATAGAAATAATATCAATAAATTTCTATGTATGGTACATTAGCAACAGATGTTTTTTTATAAAAAATAAACGGCTACAAAATATATCGCTTGAATAAAAGTAACGGCGAAGGATAGCTTTTACCAGAAGTGGTCATCGTATTAATAGTTCAGAGGCTTCAATATCATCAGGATTGTGGCAGAGTACAACATGTACTGTAATAAACGCACACCCTTAAACATACCAATTAGAATATTATGTTATAATCATAATGCATAAACTGAATTTTTAATTTAACATAACATCCCATCTTCCTGGATCGACGCGCTGTGCTGGCGTTGCTGCTGCGGCTGCAGAAAACCTGAAACGGCGAAAATATAACAACCTTATCGGAAATTATATTTTCGAGCCGTTTGGGGTTAAAACCCTTGGGCCGTGGGGTCCGAGTGCTCATTGCCTTTTTAATGAACTGTCCAAACGGCTTGTTGACACTTCCCGTGACCCAAGGGCTGGCTTTTACCTTGGCCAGCGGCTAAGTATTGCCATTCAACGCGGCAATGCTGCCAGTCTCTTGGGTACATTACCAGTCGACAGCGATGACGAAGAATTTTTTGATGCTGTATTGTAATTTAATAATAGTTTTAATTAGGATAATAGCTTTATTTGGTAATTTGTATTTATTTAGTTTATAAGTTTGTATACAATATGTTAAGAAAACCCTGTCCGACCCGTGAAGGTATTGTTAGGTATCGATAACTGATTCTACTAATGCCTACAAAACCTGGCTAAACTTAAAAAAAAATTCCCCCTAAAAAATAAATAACTTAAATAAAATAAATAGGTAATTTCATGGCAACACAGGCACAGTTCATAACCTCAGTTGACCTCATGCATGTAGGTATAGGTAATTTATTCACGTTTATCGAGTCTCGAAAGAAATAATGATACTTAGGCAGCTCGTGAAAAGAACTTTTTTTTTTTAGTAGGAAGGTCGTCTGACTCTCCAAATGTATCATTTCATTCGATGAGCTTAATGGCTGTGGCGGAGATGTTGTTCCAATTTCGTTCACTAAAACGATACAGGCCCAGCTGGCACCGTCGCACGAGATTAGCACGGACATGCACATAAATAAAAATCAAGTGGTGTCAAATCCGCGCTGGCCACAGTTGGTCCACCCTTACCAATCCACTGCTCGCCGAACTGATAATGGAGGTTCTCACGTACAGGACAAAGATATGGTGACGCACTGTCATACTGGAACCACATTGACCACATTGACCACAATCACCTGATCACAAAACAGCAGTTGCTACCTTCCATCAGCATGTTACATTACATTAGGAAACGACATGATCACACAATACACGAATAGTCTTCACGAGAGCGATGTTTACGCGTTACTGATAATTTAAAGTAAAAATGATTTTTATTTTTTAGAATTGTACCTACGGGGCTGACCTCGCGGCATCCTTTGAGTAGGTAAATAGGGATGTGTAAGTAATCAAAATATTGATTTTCGATGGAAACAATTTACTCGTCTATTTTTGTTATCGATTTAGTATTGTAGTTTCTCATTCTCATTCTAGATTCAACATCGCATGGAATTGTTTAGAACTATTACAAAACTTAAATTAGTTAGGTACACTGCTGTAAATGAAAATCATGCCAAATTTTTAATTTCAGTTTCTGTCTCAAAATCGATGATATTGACCGTTAAAATATTTGTAAAATTTTACTAAAATTGTGTTTCATAAGTCCTTCTCGTTTCTGTTTACTAATACTTGTGTTATAATAATGTTATTAGTAATTAATCGATAAACAAACAAAAGTACTTTTACCATTGGGTAATATGTGTTTTTAACAAATCATTGAACCAGATACAAGTTTCGATTAATAGCGATAAAAAAACGTTATTGCGCAAAAATTAGTGCATCACTAGTTATTTCTTTTACGTCGCCGACAAAGCTCACGCGCGACGCCGCCAAAGAAATAAATAATCTAACAAAACAATAAAAGGAACGCCGACAATTATACCGCCTAAAATGGTGTTGTCATTTTTTTAAAAACACCAAATTTTGGGGAAGTTAGCGTAAATTTGCGGGGAAAAAAGATAGTTTCAAAATTGATTAATATTGTTACTATGATGATTATGCAAAATTTCAAATTTTATTTGGTCATGTGATTGCCTAACCTTTATTATCCTTATGGGTCGGACAGGGTTTTCTTAACATATTGTATATCGTAATAAAAAGATGAATAATAGAGGAACGATATTTAACATGTATATGCATTGTTATTATTTTATTAAATTAGTTCTGTCAATTCTTGGAGAACTAAGACTAACGATCTTGGAATAAGTTTTTTTTACTTTATTTTGTACTAGCGACCTGCTCCGGTTTCGCATGGGTGTAATGCTGATACTAAATACATAACAGAAAAACTATGAACGTATAAAAATACGCCTCTCCTGCCGCCCCGGCTGGCTGCTCCTGTCCGCAATTTTTATCTAAAATACGTAATATCTTCGAAAATATTCATTTAAATCATATACTGTAAAGGGCAATATAGATCTAAATTACATCAACAATTTATTTAAGGTATTAAATTGGATAAGGGTTAATGCTTTATTGGTTAAAATCGCTTCGAAAATTATCTGGTATATGTTGTAAAAAGTAAATGACAAAAAAAAATGTTATTGTGGTATATCCATAAGAGATAGACGTATATCATCGCGGACCTTTTTGTAGACCTTTTTGAAGTGTACATTATTTAGTAAATTATTTTGATAAATCTGGTAGGGTTAAGCCTGCGTTTCACTGCAAACGCGGAAAAAATGTAATGATTTACGACATCACATTAAAAATCTCAAAAATAATAGTATTTTTCCGCAATTTAATGGATGTAATTATACATATAAACCTTCCTTATTAAGCACTCTATCTATGTATAAATACCACATCAAAATCCGTTGCGGAGTTTTAAAGATTTAATCATACAAAGGGACATAGTGAAAGAGAAAGTGACTTTGTTTTATAATATGAAGTGATTGAACGATTAAAGTATGAATTGAAGTAAAACTGCGATTGTAAAAGTCTGTATAAACAACAGCTTTAATATGACAATAATTTCCGTAGTTTTAATTATTTTTGGGATAAAAAATTATCCGTATTAAAAATTATATGAACCCATACAGTAAACGATTCTGAACAAACTATTTTCAGGAAGTGCGTTAATTAATTTACCTGTAGTATCGGTATAAGTTGAAGACAAAAATCTTCAACCAGTGCGTCCTAGCCGTCATGACTTACGGAGCCGAGACGTGGACACTAACGGTCAGACTAGTCCATAAGTTTAAAGTCGCTCAGCGAGCTATAGAGCGGGCTATGTTGGGCATCTCTCTGAAGGACCGCATCAGAAATGAGGTGATCCGACAGAGGACCAGAGTCAGCGACATAGCTGAGAGAATTAGCAAGCTGAAGAGGCAATGGGCTGGTCACATATGCCGCAGGACCGACAACCGTTGGGGTAAACGAGTCCTCGAGCGGAGACCGCGTTTCTGCAAACGTAGCGTGGGACGCCCTTGGACGAGATGAAGCGACGACATCAAAAAGGTGGCTGGTAGTGGCTGGTGGAGAACTGCTCAGGATCGAGCTTGTTGGCGTGCCATGAAGGAGGCCTATGTCCAGCAGTGGACGATAAGGGGCTGATGATGATGATTATACAACAATAATTAATAATCCTGAACAATATAACACTAGCTAGCCATTTTGTTTTCCAACTCTTTCAATTTCTATATAATCCTATCCTTAGCAGCACATTAATCACGAAAACGACATGCATTGAAGTAAGGCAAGGTAATTAATATGTTCACGTCGTCTCCTCTCGACTTCGCTTCTCGTTAAGACGCCATTACACTGAGAACACGCCATTATACAAAAAGATCTTCTTTTGTTCTAAGAATATTCATTTTCCATCGGATTGTCAAGTCACAAGTTGTGACTTGCTGTGTATACTTTTATGTGTGGTAAGTCGAGTTTCGGATAAGTCGATAAGTCTGAAACCAGTGCTGTCTAACTTTTCGGTATTCATAAATTATGATAATATTGTTCTCAATAAAATGAAATGTTATCTTTATTGAAAATCAAAGTTACTTTAAACCCTAAATAAATGATCTTGATGATATTTTTTATTATTGTTTTAGTTACCGTAGACTGCCTCGTTACTATAAAAACTGCATGAGGTCATTTGTTTCCCAGGTGAAAAAATGTGTAATGTATGATGCGTAATGCATAATGTATAAAATATAATGTATAATGAGTAATGTATAAAGTATAGTGTATAACGTATAATAGAAAAAATAAACAAATGTGGTATTTGGTTTTTTCAGGACAGAGTCAGAATCAATGCACGGTTGATTTCAATAAGCTAGGCCCTATTACAAGAGTCGAGTCGCAAAAATTAAGTGGCAGTGGGCAGGGCACATTGCTCGTAGAACCGCTGGCCGATGGGGCAGTAAGGTTCTGGAGTGGCGGCCTCGTACCGGAAGACGTAGGGAGGTCCCCAACAAGGTGAACCGATGACCTGCCCCCTAATCGGCGAACACATTTTTGTCAAATGATTGCGACTTAATAGGACTGTTTGGACCGAACGGACCAATGGGTGGTCCGAACCATCCCAATTAATGATCCCAACTAGTCGCCAGCTAGTCGTTTGACAAACATGTGTTCACCGATTAAGGGGCTGGTGAAAGTCGCGGGAAGCCGATGGATGCGGGCAGCACAAGACGGTCATCGCGGAAAGCCTTGGGGGAGGCCTTTGTCCAGCAGTGGACCTCTGTTCAATACTACCTTTGAACAGTGATTCAGCATTTCGGCAGCGGACGCGCGGCCTACTTCAAAAATTGCTGAAATTGCAGATTTCACGTATGGAATACCAAGACGTTTGTGTATTTGTGTGTGTTGGGAAAAAGTAGTATATAAGCTGTAATATTGTGTAAATAAATCAGATTAGAATTTATTCTGGTCTCATTACCCCTCACTGTGGCCAAGACACCCTTAGCCATCTCTGATCAGTCCTGTGAGTCAGCTGGACTGGCAGTGAGTTGACCCTTCACCTTACCTGGAAATCCTACCTACTATCCGTCTGTTACCTTAGGTCTCTTGGTGCAGACATCCCGCACTTATTTATATATTTATTTATTACTGACTATATGGTAGGTCAGGGCTGTAGGGCTTATGGGACTTAGGGTCGTAGGGACTGTAGGGCTTATAGGTCTTAGTTTAGGTTCTGTTACCTTTCCATATACATGTCATCACTTTTCATGTACTGCCGCTAATAAGGGTGGTCGTACAACCTCTATAGGCTGAAGAAGAAGAAGGTCCTAATAGAGGGGTTCCGTGAAATAAGTGGAGGTGGAATAGGTGTGCCTATTACAGGTACACGTCTGCCTAACCCTTCAGTGGAACAAGGCGTCATGTTATGACGTATGTCGATTCCAATTATGCCACCGCTGGGCCTACTGCACTATTATTATACCATAATATAGTACCCTGTTACATAACACATAGTGAAAAGTAATAGTAGAGCCGGTCTAGTGGTGGCCAAATTTAAAACACTAGAAAAAGTTCCCAAAAATTAAAATATTACACTTTTTTTAAGCAAACTCATCCAAAGATTATAACGTGTGATAAGAAACTTCTTCTTCTTATTCAGCCTATAGAGGTCCATGGTTGGACAAAGGCCTCCCCCAAGGCTTTCATTGCTTTCAGGGGGTTTGCCATAAACGCCACGCTTGGCAGGTGGGTTAGGGATCGCAGTGATTTGATATTCCACAGGAGAAGCGAAGAAACTACATCATATCATCAAAATTTATGTACCACTGATATGAATGAAACAAAAAAAAATATTGGAAAAATTACAGCAAAATAAATACATATATATTATATTTAAACTATAAAAACAGGGTAAAAAATATTATAATGCCAAAAGGGCATTTTACTCAGCATAATGTAAATGTTTCCAATTAATTAGGATGTTTCCATCATCGGACGACCCGTCGTACGGCGAGTTTCCACCCTTACGTTATTGACACCACTACGCATCGGACGAAGCGTTTCGCCTCGTCTTTTATACCACGTATATCGAGGGACTGGAACTATATCCCAGCGACGGTGTTTCTGTCGGACTACAATTTAAGTGTCTTCAAGGCTGGAGTGAATAGGCTCTTAATAGACTAGATCGTTTTACCATCAACGATTTCATCACTGCTTACCATCAGGCGGGATTGCGGTCAAGCACTAGTTTATAATTAAAAAAATAAAAAAAAATAATTCCTATTACGCTTAAAATCAGCGAACATTAAAATTACTAAAGATTCCCAAAACGGCCGCCCTTCAGCACTTCCTAGTGCTTTTGCTGAGTAGAAGAAACAGTGCAATAAACTCATCAGCAGCATCTTTCTGATCGGTTAGAAAACATCTGACTACTTCACAAGTACAATATTAGGCAAGTACATGCATGTATTTATAGGTACTTGTGTACCTAAAATTACTATTTAAAAAAAAGCGTAGCCCCACACTAGGAATTTCTCCTGTATCGTGGGTGCGTTTACAAACATATAAACTTACATAAACAAACAGCCAGACCTGGAACAACTACTTCTAGGTCATACAAATATTTATTTTTAAAATTTAATGATTTACTATATATTATGTCAGCTAGCCAATATGTGCATTATGGTACCAACACAGTCAAAAAAAAAACATTACAATTAAATAAATAAGTAAAAAGTGCATCTATAACCCACAAGTTCCAATCGTTAAAATAACAAACACTTTGAATCCCTCACAAATTGCAATCATACCTACGTACACATGATGCTACGTCCACAACTTGGACCGTTTCATAGCAACCCAGAGGCGTGTATAGAAGTGCCAATAAACTTGAACAAAATTTGCACAACAAAAGCTTATAAGCTCGAAACCATTTCACACACAGAATCCCTCTCGTAATGAAACCAAACCTGTGGAAACCGGTCCCATTTGCAAATACTCGTCAACCCTTAATCTGCCGCTTGCATTTTACGAGACCTAAGGCAATATCTGTCAATGTCCTTATCAATAAATTGTGAACGTTTAAAGCAAACGACGTCGTTTGACGGTTTGAGGCGCGCGGCCGTAATCCGCGGTCTATTGGACCCCATCTGCGTTGCAAGGGTTAAGTCGCGACAAATAGACCATTTGCAAATAATAAGACGCAGTGAAAGAATAAATTAAGGGCTTCGAGGGTTGGTCGTGGCGTTTCGGGGTTGAATTGAAAATCTCTGTGGAAATGCTTTTTGTTTTATGAATTGGATTATACATATTTTAGCGAGTTTGTAGAGGGAGTGTGATTGGTCAGTTTTTGTTGTTGCGTTACCTATACTAATATATAAAGCTGAAGAGTTTGTTTGTTTGTTTCAACGCGTTAATCTCAGGAACTACGGGTCCGATTTGTGAAATTCATTTTGCTTTGGATAGCTCATTAATCCAGGAAGGCTATATAACATCACGCTGCGACCAATAGCAGCGGAGCATAACTAAACCACGCGAACGCCCGCTAGTGACTTATATTATTTAAGCTGATGAGGACATAGTATTTTGATAACGTCTATCAATATAAGTAGGTACAGTCAGTCACAGAACGCAACTTCATTATTTATACATGTGATCTAAATGTTCTACAAAAATTCAGATACAAATTACAAATTACTATTGTTATTGATTGATGTAATATCTAACATTTCAAAATCCTCTTTTTTTGAACAATTCATGTATATATAACTACTTAAAGTTTGAATTAGTTTTGCTTTCCATAATTTTACTTAAAAATTATGTTCAATTTTAATGTTAGCTAATTAACATGTATGTATATCTAATCGTTACATACATATAAACGATCTTTGGAATGAGAATCGGGTCTGAAAAGTTAGCAAATTGTTAATCATCTACTTATTAATATAGTAGTGAAGTGAAATATGCTAAATAGATCGAATTTAGAAGATATGTACTTTTAATTTATTATCCTTTTTTTTCTACTATTATATAAGACTACCTGCGCCTTGCGTTTCCCCGTGTAAGTTTCGATATGTTTTCTTTTATATACTCCGCTCCTATTGGTTGTAGCGTGATGTTATATTAAGTCTTCCTGGATTCCTAGGCTATCCAACGCAAAAAGAATTTTTCTAATCGGACCAGTAGTTCCTGAGATTAGAGCGTTCAAACAAACAAACAAATTCTTCAGCTGTAAATATTAGTATAGATTTATCTTCAAACCTACATTCTCACAACGTTTTGATGATTTAACAAACATACAGTCCAATTACATCCAAGCAATTAATTTTCAATTCTAAACCGTAAACAAAATTCATTAATATTATCATCTGTAAGTTATCCCCTGGACAACCCGTGGAGATGTCTCAAGGCGCCGTTTTCCGTCTTACAGTATGGCAATTAATAATTATTGCACCTAGTTCCGGCCGTTTCCGGCAAGGGAGACTTCCGGTACACAGGGGAGTGACAGGGGAAATTTAGTTTATGATTATAAGAACTTTCAAAGGGATTGGAGAAGTTATTGTATTATTTTTAATATTTATTTCTATACATTATCCATGAGAGCTTCGGTAGCGTAGTGCTAGCGAACGCGCACGGGTTCGATCTTCGCGCAGTGCAAATATTTGTATGCATGAATATTAATATTTGCACTGGTCTGGTCATGCCTCGGAAAGCACGTTAAGCCGTTGGTCCCGGTTGCCATACGAACATCTAATGGTAGTCGTTACGGGTTCTTGGAGCTTTCAAAAGTCCAAAAATTGGTCTAACTGCAATGTCTTGATATCGCCTTCGGGTTGTGGTGGTCAGACGGCAGTCGCTTTACGGAAAATACCTACTGGTAAAGCGGACCCCAGACTCCAAAACTGAAAAGCTACGGATGCGACTGCGATTAACGCTGAGATGATGATGATGATATTGCTGCCATATGAAATTATTGTTTATATTTGTATCTATTTTATTTATCATATTTTTTTTTGTATTTTTGTTATCGTGTATGTTATCTTTTATGTATCTGTTTGTGTGAATAGACTTGATACTTGAAATCAACTAAAATTATTATTAATACCTATATTTGCAAATGTTTCTAGACAGTTAATAGAAGCTTTGCCCAAACTACATTTCACATGACCAAATCTTCAAAGCGATTTCATCTGAAATATGAAGCACACTATTCCAGTTTTAATTACCTAGATTGGTAGCGCACATCACAATTTATGAGGACAATATAACTGCAGGTTTATGTTCTAGTGTAATGCGAATTTTGATTACCTCGGTATCTATTTCCGTAGCGCTTAACTGTATTAGTGTTGCTATAATATTTTCATTTGCTTGAATGCGTTTTATTACTGATTCTAACTGTACTGGTATGTAAGTTTCATCATCAGCGGCTTTGAACGCTTTATTATCGAGTAATAATATTTTAAGCATGTTTTTATTATTGCCTTTGATATTGTCGACAATCCGTTAAAATCAGCAATAAAACGCATCTAACTGAACGAAAGTAGTATAGCAACATTAGACAATATTTGTTATATAATTTACGATATAGTCCGTAACTATATCATAATAACTTCAAAAGTCAATTGATCGATTAAGCTATTCTTTCCGCGGTTATTTTATTAACGGCTGACCATCTTTACTTACCAGAACTCCTCCGTGCTTCGAAAAGCACGTTAAGCCGTTGGTCTCTGGTCATATGCATGATTATTTTAATAAATCCGACTAACACTTTAAAGATAAAGATGATTTTATTTTACAAACATGGGTAAGTAACGATGACAAAAAAAATATACCAATATACAGAGTGGTGCTGACAGTACCATAATAAATTAAACATCCTGTACCTCAACACATTCTCAGTCTACCCATAAAAATCTTATAAAATTATGTCCATTAGCTTAGTCACAGGAAATTGTTTTTCATTTTCACATTTTCTAGATGATGTACATGTTGATAAGGAAGCGCTTACCTACAGGTTAATGACCGCCGCATCCTGCGGTACCAAACTATAATAATAATGGCGCGAAAAAAGCAAGTCGACACAGGATCGCGCTGTCGCCGATCGGAGGTCAGTGAACCAATATTTTTAAAGGATGTTCTATTCCGTTTGCAATTTTATGCGATTTAGTTTGTTTCAAATTTTCATTTTTTATTTTTGTAGCTAGGTTTTTTTTCTATGGTTTAGGATTATTCCTCTGAACCAGCATTGTTCGTGTTTTCATTTATTGTCGTATTGTCAGCACCACTCTGTATATAATGACAGGGTCAGCCATGTTTTACCGTTTAGGCTTGCAACATTTTTTAAAACATTCAACTTTAAACTAGAAAATACAGTTTAAGAAAATTATTCTTAAAAAAAAAATCTTTTTCAGTAAGGTATTCACTTGTAGTTTAGTATGCTTTCACCACTTAAAATTAAAGTTCTTTTTTTTTATAATTTTAGCGGAAGCGCTTTCCCGCTCTTTGGCAACTTATTATTAATAACTGGGGCCATGCAGTAGACACTTTTGCGCATAAGTGCTGTCTTGGCTAGCTCCTGACATAGCAAGTTATTGTCGCGTCTATTGCAGAGGAAACATGAGGCTTTGAGAGACAAGCCCGTTTATACAAACATTCTTCAGTGTTATAGTAAAATCTAAGGACTGCCGTTCTAAGACATTAATTGAAAAAGGCATGAGTATACGTATATATAAACAAAAACATCAACAAATGCCAACAAGTTACATCTATCTCAACCTTCAGCACCATTGTCTCCGCATTTCCTCACGAAATCACCAAACACACAAACACAAGAGGTCCCCACATGTCGTAACACATCATTAATCTCTGATCTATGTGACATTTAATTACCTAAAACACCATATATTAGGCGTTCTTCCGTCCTTACCCCATAGGATTACTTACAAACTTATTTGCAACAAGCAATCCAAAAATAAACTGTCTTGCTTTGTGATAAGAGTGCTGTTATTGCAAGACTAACTTGGTAAGGTTCTGGTAATTAATATTGTCTTTCTTATTGCTTCACGCCTTAGATTTTATTGCTTTGTTATATTGTTTATATTATTGGGAACGCGTGAATCGTCACTCATGATAAAGATATAATGGGGTGTACAATTGTACATACCTTAAATTGATAAGAATCTCTTTTCTTAAAGCACTGCAGTAACTAAGCACAATAATTACAAGTAGGTATTTGATTACCGCAATCGCGCCTGATGGTAAGCAGCGATACAATCGTTGATGGTAAAGCGCACTAATTTACTAACGCTTATTCACACAAAAAAAAATGTGAGTGAATAGGAAGGAAGACGGCAGTTGATCGAGGTAATACCATGTCGAACCCAACAACATGACCAACGATGCTGCCAGAGAGAGATTGATCTGGAGACCAGAATCAGAATCAGAATCTTTATTTGTAAACATAGGTTAAAGTGTGAGGTGTTACAGATAAATATTATACATCTACTATGTTTTTCCCAGAGGCGTACAAATATACATTACATTTTAAACTTATCATAAATAAATAACAATATAAAAGACAATATCAGGCACATGCATAAATATAAGCCAATTGCAATAAAATGTCCAATGGATGCATTAAATTTTATCGGTAGTTTGAAAATATTATTCAAAGACTAATTTGCCAGACAGAAATTCATGCACTGTGTAGTATGGCCTGTCAACTAAATAGTCATTTAGCTTTTTCTTAAAAAAAATAATATTTTCTATTTCTCTTATTTGCCTAGGAAGCTTATTATAAATTCGTGAAGACATTCCGAAGAAACTTTTAGACAGTAGAGCTGTTTTTGAGGGCATATTATTTGCTATTTTGTCGGCATGCCGACGGGAGTGCAGGTGACCAAACTTTTCCCTATTGGTTTTCACGAATGTAGCGACCTCATAGATATAAAGAGCAGGAACAGTTAAAATTTTTAGCTTTTTCAAATATGGTAAGCAGCTATCCGGGGCATGTATGCCACAGACAACCCTGAGGCATTTCTTTTGAGCTCTAAATGCGAGTTCTCTGTCTGTAGCATTCCCCCAAAAAATTAGTCCATATCTGAGCGTAGACGTTACATAAGCATGATAGGCGGTTAATACTGTTGCTTGATTAACAATTTGAGATAATCTGTATAAAGCGTAGGAAAATCTATTCAGTTTTTTACAGACCGTATGTATTTGGGTTTTCCAGGACATATTTTTGTCAATCCATAGTCCTAGGAATTTGGTGGTATCCGTTCTCTCTATTTTTTTCATGTCATAATTTATATTTAATGTCAAAGGGCTTTTCCTTTGGGAATAACAGACTATTTTTGTTTTATTTAAATTAATTATTAGATTATTACATGTCAACCAATTTATAATGTCATTTAATGTATCATTTATATCTTTTTCAAATGTATTGATGTCAGTCGGAGAAAATACGGCAGTGCTGTCATCCGCAAACAGAACTAACGGAATTTTTAAGGCTCTTGGTAAATCGTTTATATATATAAGGAATAATAAGGGACCCAAAACACTTCCCTGTGGCACACCATAAGTTACATCGCTCGGACTTGATAAATACTGCACTTCAGTTTTTGTCGCGAAACAAAGTTTATTTATTGCAGTTGTTTGAAATCTATGGCTTAAATACGATTTCATCAAGTCTAGAGCATTACCACGTATGCCGTATCTATACAATTTTTCGTAGAGTAATTTATGATCCACATGGTCGAAAGCTTTAGTCATGTCCATATACATAGCCGTTACTGGTGTCCTATTGTTCATATTTTTGTAGATTTTACTAAGAAGATCGTAGATGGCCATATTGATGGTCTTGCCTTTACGGAATCCATTTTGTTCACTGACAAAAAGATTATATTTTTCAAAGTAGTTATAAAGGCTATTGTGGATTACTTTTTCAATTATTTTGGAAAAAATTGGGATTAAAGCTATTGGCCTGTAGCAAAAGATATCCTCCCTTTTACCCTTTTTGAACAAAGGCTTGATTATTGTAATTTTTAGCTTACTGGGAAATATCCCATTTTGGATGCAAAGATTAATCAAATAGCTCAGAACTGGACCAATGGACATTGCGACGTATTTTATAATTGACGTAGATATATTATCATATCCAGTACTACATGTATTTTTTAAAGATTTTATTATTTTAAAAATGTCGGATGGAATTGTAGGACTTATAAATAAGGAATTATAATTATTCTCAATCAATGTCAGCGTTTTGTTATGATGTGATGTCAAAGAATTTAATGTCAAGGGTTTTGTAGGTTTAATAATATTAACAAAGTAAGTATTAAAAGCTTCAGCAATTTGTTGCGGATCCGTTATAGATTTTCCATTAATATTTATTTGTGCAATTCCATCTTTAGGAATATTGTGCTTTGTGGAGTTAATTATCTTCCAAGTTGTTTTAGTCTTATTATTGGATTGTTCTATACTGTAGTCATTTTGCGATTTTCGAGTCAAGTTTATTATACGCTTTAACCTTGAGGAATAATTTTTGAATTTATTATGATCCGCTTTATTAGACGTTTTGCGATACGTCCATAATAATTCTCTCTTCCGTCGGCAGCACTTGGCTATACCCTTTGAGATCCATGTAGGTCTTTTGGTATGTGTATTTCTCATTCTTATAATAGGAAAACAAAGATTATAAAACAACTGAAAGTTATCAAAAAAATTATTAAAAGCTATTTCTGCATCGTTTTCACCAAAAACATCAGAAAACGTGAGACTATCTATACACTGCTTAAATTTTTCCTTATTACTGTTACTGAGATCTCTTTTAAACGTATACCACTTTTTAATTCGACAGGTTTTTTTAACTGGACATGACAAAATTTGTGCAGTATGGTCCGAGAGGGCAAAATCAAAGATGTCGCACTTGCTACCCCTAATATTGTTGACGATATTATCGATACATGTATCGCTACTTAAACGCGTTGTTTCTCTGGTACCAAATTTTAAATTATAATTTAGGATAGTATTTTCAAATTCTGATGATGAATAAGTTCTTTTTTTAAGATCTATGTTGAAATCGCCACAAATAAGTATTTTGGATTTTGCACAACGTAGCTCTTTATCAAGAATCTTAGTCAATGTTTCAAGAAAGATATTTATATCGCTTATCCGAGACCCTGGCATACGATATAAGCATACAAAACAATGGGATGATCTATTAGCTTTACAGCACAGCATTCTATTAAATTTGGTATACTTAACTCTTCAATATATTTAATTACTTGAACTTTTAGATGGTTTTTTATAATGATACATGATCCACCATTTCTGTTATCACGGGCATAGCTAGCCACAAGAGTGTAGTTTGGTATAGTAAGAAATATGAGATCGTCTTTATTCATTTTGTGCTCTGTTACGCAAACTATATCTACAGTTTTATCTATTTTTTCGAGCTCGTCCAGATGTACAGTGAGTAGATTTGCTTTGTTGATCAACCCATTTATATTTTGATGCATTACAATTAGTTTGTCATACACGAAATAAATCATTACCGTTCGCGTTTGAATTATTGACATCTTTGGAATGATGGTTTACATTTTTATCATTACAAATTGTTGGTTCAGTCTGAGTACATTGGTCATTGTATGTTTTTTTAATGTTTAATTTTAACATATATTCATCAAATTTTATTTTATATTCAATGTGACATATTTCATTCAGAATATTACGGGAGAGTTTAATACAGTTGTTCTTTTTAGAATTTATTTCTGCACTGTAACCCATATCATATGTATATTGTATTTGAAAACTTGCAACATATAGTCTTAATACCATAATTTAGATGACGTAAATTTAGAGACTTGTTATAGGGTATTTCCGAAACGATAACATTTGTGTTTCTGACTTTTTCTAGCCATGTTTTTAAATTACCAGTTGAACTATATGAGTTGCCATTTATACCCGCTAACACCACAATATAATCATTTTTTGTTAGATGCTTAGTCATCTGGTCCTGACCATTTAAAACATCCGTCAGCATGGCACCCGGTTTCGAGTAGCAGGTAACATTGTACTTGGATCCAACAAGATTTTGAAGTTTATTTCGGATGTAGCGTCCTTGTTGGTCGGCCAGTACAACTATATTTCTTTTGGTCATATCTTTTTTCGGCATTGGTGTTGTAATTTTTGTGGTGATTATCACTTTAGCTAGGTCAATTTTGCAAGAGGTTGAGTTTCCTTCATCGGTGACGGGCGCACTGGGCTCAAGCATTTCTGTATTAATTTTGCTCTGTGGTTTAATTTTTAAGTCTTCATAAACTTTGCTGCATGTTGCAATAGTTGAATGAAGCGGAGAGACTCTGGGTGTTGTTATTCGACTAGTAATAACTTTCCGTGTTAATGGTGTGCGATATTGCGATCGCGCAGGTATGGGACACAATGTAGTAGGGGTGCTAACCTTTTTTAATAAGCCTATGGTTTTTTCTTTATCTTTCAGACTTTGTTTTAATTTGTTAATCTCTATATTTAAATTTTCAATTTCAATATGTGCAGCAACAAGTTCAGAGTTTGTATTGGTTAACTGCTTTTCGAGGTCTATAATGATGGAATTTTCGGCAGTAGGTGTCGCATTTTCGCTTTGCGTTGATATTTCCAAAAGTGTTGAGTTAAAAAGGGTCTCATTCAAAAATTCGCTTTCAGAATGTCTTCTTGTTCTCTGTTTACGTATGGTAACATTGTCCATTTTTTTTTTTTTTTAGTCTAATATCAATTTGCTTCGTGTAATGAGTCGTAGTCTCAAAAAGTTAGTGTCCAATTCTCGGATTTCTATGGTCAATGTTATAGTCTGTGGTCAATCTATATAATCATTCGTTCTTTAGAAATATTTATTTGGCCCCTCACTAGTAGCAAGTTAAGGTAATTGTCTTTGGTTTGAGAGTTCGTTAATAATTTGAAATTACAACTGACTCACTTTGTTGTTTTTTCTTTTCTCTCTATAATAATCATAATTATGCACTGATGTAATTGCAGTTATGCTAGCTTACAATTTGTTTTCAAATGATACGCTCACCAACACTGACAGCTGTTTTATAAAGAATATGGTTGTTGTTTCTTTGTTCCAGCTTATTTCACTTAGGTTCAATGTAGCACTTCGCGAGCATTTACTGTTATCTATTTTCACTACACACGCTATTCAAACTACTCGATAAGTTAAAACTAACAGGTTTCTATTTTTTAAAAGATTTATATTACGCGGAGTATGTTGACACCCAAACAGTTTTTTTCTTTTTTTTCCTTCCACGACCAAACTCCCGACACAACAACATTAAGCGTATAGTACCCGGCACATATCGCAACACAACTGCTTAGACCCGTCCTCCTTACGGCTTCACCAGACATCACGCGGCTTTTCAATCCATAATATTACATTTACAAAATATTGGTTACATCATTGATGTTGAATCATACATGGTGATCATGAACTTTAAAAAATTATAATAAAATTAGGAGAAAACTATAACAATCTCGAGAAGACGATACACTCGTTAGACGAAATTAGAGTATAGGCATAATAGACAAAACAAAGACGCTAAAATTATCATATCATACCTGTAGGTACACGATAATAATTTCAGCGTTGAAGAACAACAATATAATCAAAATAACTATCTTTTTTCACTTAGACAAACTGCATGTCCCCTTAGGTTTATAGCCATACGCACGATAGGCAGAATAATATCGTCATGCAAGTATTAAGGAATTAACTAATGTTACGCCAAATATCTTAATTATTATTATATCATAAAAAAAGAATAATATATACCTACAAAAGTTCAGACCAGCAAACATTTCCAAAAGGCAAGCTTTCCAGAGAACATCCACCTCAGATAATATTAAAACGAAAAAAAAATACCAAAAACTAAAACCAGACTGTAAGAGTTTCCTGCTATCATCTCCGAGATTACTTAATGCACATTCCTATTCTGAAACGTGGTGAGTCTCTGACAAATACTAGGACATTTCACAGTCTGCCGGGCGTAGTGGTAAGGGCGAAGACACACAGCTTAAAGATTCGCCCAGCTCAGTACCATGCTTAGTAATTTAGCTAAATTCAAATGTGGTTAATACATATTTCACGTTATTTCAAAATTATGTATACAATATGTTAAGAAAACCCTGTCCGACCCGTGAAGGTATTGTTAGGTATCGATAACTGATTCTACTAATGCCTACAAAACCTGGCTAAACTTAAAAAAAAAATTCCCCCTAAAAAATAAATAACTTAAATAAAATAAATAGGTAAATTCATGGCAACACAGGCATAGTTCATAACTTCAGTTGACCTTATCTATGTAGGTATAGGTAATTTATTCACGGTTATCGAGTCTCGAAAGAAATAATGATACTTAGGCAGCTCGTGAAAAGAACTTTTTTTTTTAAGTATGAAGGTCGTCTGACTCTCCAAATGTATCATTTCATTCGATGAGCTTAATGGCTGTGGCGGAGATGTTGTTCCAATTTCGTTCACTAATAACGATACAGGCCCAGCTGGCGCCGTCGCACGAGATTAGCACGGACATGCACATAAATAAAAATCAAGTGGTGTCAAATCCGCGCTGGCCACAGTTTGTCCACCCTTACCAATCCACTGCTCGCCGAACTGATAATGGAGGTTCTCACGTACAGGACAAAGATATGGTGACGCACTGTCATACTGGAACCACATTGACCACAATCACCTGATCACAAAACAGCAGTTGCTACCTTCCATCAGCATGTTACATTACTCTACATTAGGAAACGACGTGATCACACAATACACGAATCGTCTTCACGAGAGCGATGTTTTCGCGCTACTGATAATTTAAAGTAAAAATGATTTTTATTTTTTAGAATTGTACCTACGGGGCTGACCTCGCGGCATCCTTTGAGTAAATAGGGATGTGTAAGTAATCAAAATATTGATTTTCGATGGAAACAATTTACTCGTCTATTTTTGTTATCGATTTAGTATTGTAGTTTCTCATTCTCATTCTAGATTCAACATCGCATGGAATTGTTTAGAACTTTTACAAAATTTAAATTAGTTAGGTACACTGCTGTAAATGAAAATCATACCAAATTTTTAATTTCAGTTTCTGTCTCAAAATCGATGATATTGACCGTTAAAATATTTGTAAAATTTTACTAAAATTGTGTTTCATAAGTCCTTCTCGTTTCTGTTTACTAATACTTGTGTTATAATAAATAATGTTATTAGTAATTAATCGATAAACAAACAAAAGTACTTTTACCATTGGGTAATCTGTGTTTTTAACAAATCATTCAACCAGATACAAGTTTCGATTAATAGCGATAAAAAACGTTATTGCGCAAAAATTAGTGCATCACTAGTTATTTCTTTTACGTCGCCGACAAAGCTCACGCGCGACGCCGCCAAAGAAATAAATAATCTAACAAAACAATAAAAGGAAAGCCGACAATTATACCGCCTAAAATGGTGTTGTAATTTTTTTAAAAACACCAAATTTTGGGGAAGTTAGCGTAAATTTGCGGGGAAAAAGATAGTTTCAAAATTGATTAGTATTGTTACTATGATGATTATGCAAAATTTCAAATTTTATTTGGTCATGTGATTGCCTAACCTTTATTATCCTTATGGGTCGGACAGGGTTTTCTTAACATATTGTATATAAACGGCGCGTGACTGGTTAATTTCGAATATTGTGATCTGTTTTGTGTCAGTATCAATACGGTATTTGACTAAAAAAAACTAATTAGTCCGTCAGTCAGATTTCCAAAAAATACTAGACACGTATTTTTTCTTTTTTCATATACACTTTTTAGCGACCAGTGACGTCACCAGCCACCACTCCTGATCTTTGATGCCTTTAATATTTGTCAATTTTTATTGATTTGATAAAACAAAATATACGTATCCAATATTTTTCTATAATCTGAATGACGGACTAAATAGAATCAATTTTTTTTACCCAGCAAACATCCCTATTGTCCGTAAATTACTCTACTATTTTTTGAAGTTTATTAATCGATCGGTATTCGGATAAATTATGTTTTTTTATTAAGAACGGGTAATGGAGTGAATGGTAACACCGACTGGAGTTGCCTTTGACATAGCGATCGACCGTTAGCGCGGGCAGTCTTTGCTCAAGCTTCGATCGAGTGGGTGTTGTTCATGCCCAAACCCAGTAGCTCTTATCTGCTTTAATCAGAGATTATCATTGTAATCCCTTAATATAGTGATCTAAGTGTCTGTACAGTTAAAATAATAAGAATCGAACATCACAGTATAGTTACTGTTCAACCTTTTCTCGAAATACTGCCCATGACGGATGCTAATGGAATAAGAAGACATCTCAAATATCTGGAACTTCGGCCTCGCCCCCCTGACGTTTCCCCGAAACATATTATTCCATTTCGTTTCCACAGGCAAACCGTGAAAACGGTTATGCGGGGCATAGCATTTATCTCAATGTATTAGTTGTAAGTCACTAAAAGGACGAAGATGTTATTATTATTTATTTTCTTAACCCAGTGTACAATACATTGGGATAAATGCTATGCCCCGCAAAACCGTTTCGCAAAATTTTGGTTCGATGTCCCGATGTCGACTATTCTGCTAGCGTTAGCGGGCCTGCGACTTTGTAGTTTACCGTATATCTACAGAGATATACGGCAAACTACAAAGTCGAAGGCCCGCCTCTGCGGTGCTGTCTAAACACGGAATAGATAAATAAGGTTTTATCTGTTCTGTGTTTCTAAACGTGACGCTGCCAGAATAGTCGACATCGGGACATCGAATCAAAATTTTATAAGGTCTACAAGTAACTTTCCGCCGTTTACAAAAGATGTCCTCACTAAGAGGTTCCTTCGAGAGAGGAGATTTCGGACATCTGGTAATAACATACACTTGGTGTATGAGTGACTCTGTATCAGTATCACATAAATATTTTTGTGCAAAAATGTCAAATTTTGTGACGAATAAGCGTCGTTTGCGGCAACTTTTGTTACTTTTTTTTTTACATAATTATTATAAACTAGCGCTTGACCGCAATCCTGCCTGATGGTAAGTAGTGACGCAATCGTTGATGGTAAAGCGCACTAGTTTATTAAGAGCCTATTCACTCTAGCCTTGAAGACACTCAAATTGTAGTCCGACGGAAACACCGCCGCTGGCAGATTGTTCCAGTCCCTCGATGTACGCGGTATAAAGGAGGAGGCGAAACGCTTCGTCCGGATCGTAGTAGTGTTAACAACGTAAGGGTGGAAACCAGCCGTACGACGGGTCGTCCGCTGGTGGAACGGAGATGGGGGAATTTAATCATGCAATTCCCTCGCACACTCCCCGAAATATATCCTATAGAACACCGAAAGGCTGGCTACTCTACGCCTGTGCTGTAGGCTTTGGAGACCAACTCGAGTAACTACTTCTTTAATTTGAAGAAATCTGCAGCTGCGGTCCATCGATTGCTTGTAGAAGGTAAGAGAGAGGAAACTTATTGTATTCCTATTAAAAAAGTTATGTAATCCGGTCATAAGTGAAAACCAGTGAAAGATCTAGGTATGTGGCATCGACCTAAGATTTCACACAATGCCGTAGTATTTTAAATGTGGATGAAATGCAAGCTTCGGTTGTATTTCAAGGGGAGCCAAATGTGTGAACATTTGTCCACAACAAAGTACTAAATGGTATGCATTTTGTTTAGGACTGCTGTTTTGTGTGTGTCCTTTTGATCGAGTGATGTTGTGTGGAGTGATATCTTGTAATGTTAAGTAGCTTCACGCTTGTTTTCCTTAAATGGATCAACAGAGCTGTGTGTACCAGTTATGTCCTGTCAGTCTCTTATAGCAGAGGACCAGCTTTTTTGTAATCACTTGATGCTCGGTAACACTGGTCCATATTGGAAAACAAGTATCATATAAGCACTTTGTTCATAAATTAAATTATGTCTATCAAGGTGAATCACGCCTGATGGTAAGCAGTGATGCAATCATTGATGGTAGAGGTCGCTATATTATTAAGAGCCGATTCACTAAAAAAAAACACTGAATGAATAAGAAGGAAGACTGTAGTTAAGCGAGGTGATGCAATGTTGAACCGACAACACGACCAATGCGAGTTTCAGTGTGCAGTTCCATCAGATGCGCCAGCGGGAGATTGATTTGGAGACCCTCCACGACCAAACTTCCGACACGACAATATTTGGCTCATCGAATCCAGCACACATCGCAACACCCCATCAACATCGCTCAGACCCGTCCTCCGTACGGCTTCATCAGAAATCATTCCGACAAATCACTTGATGGCAAGACTTTATCAGGTGACAAGAGCCAATGCCCTCTCCCAATAGGAAGTGTTACAGAATCATACGCAAAAACATTAACAAAAATGAATGAATTAGGTAACAACAAGAGTAAACTAAAAGCGGTTTTCGGAGTGCATATTTGTGTTTGTGTGTGTGTGTGTGTGTGTGTGTGTGTGTGTGTGTGTTCGTGTGTGTGTGCAATTTGAATTATTTTGAAGCAATGTTCGATAAATGTGTTTAGGTACTTAACAAACTAGAAAAGGCAATGAATGTTGTTGAAGTATGAATATGAAACCAATTGCTACCGACAGTGTGTTACTCAATTAGATACCCTGTAGCATAAAGAATCACACAACATGTCTTCACAACAGTATCTTCGTCAATGAGAAATGCTCTCTGTAGCGGATATTCATTTGATGTCTGCCAGCCGTTAGCGACAAATGCCTTTCATTTCGCTTGCTGGTAGGTAGCATTAGAAGGTATTATAGTATATTTGAAAGAAAGAAGAAATACAACCGTTTATTTGCCTTAAACATGATGCAAAAAAAATCAAAAACACAAAATATATGAAATGATTGAGGGAACATGTGTCACATCCACGTAAATCGGCTGTCACTCAGCATTATGCTGCTAATCTTTCGCTGTCCCCAGAATCTCTAATAGAAACTAATTCAACATATTTCTTAAAATAAGACACGATAATAATTGAAAGAGGATTGAAAGTTAAAAATCAAAGGAGTCACATTTTGACACATCTCGTTACATGAACGAGAAAAAAGATATATCAGCCCCTATCTGTCTGTTATCCATACTAATATTATAAATGCGATAGTATCTCTGTCTGTCTGTCTGTCCGGCTTTCACGCCAAAACTACTGTAGCGATTGTAATGAAATTTGGTACATAGATAGTCTAGAACCTGTGAAAGGACATCCATACTAATATTATAAATGCGAAAGTAACTCTGTCTGCCTGTCTGTCTGTCTGTTACGCTTTCCCGCTTAACCTCTCAACCGATTTTGATATTCCCGAGGGAATCTAAAAAGCGCGATATAACCGAACTCCACGCGGGCGAAGCCGCGGGCGGAAAGCTAGTAGGCTATAAAACATCCCGTTATGACCAATAGGAGCAGAGCAGGAACAAAAAATGTTGCGAAAACGGGAGCAAACGCGGACGTACATATTGCTCCAATTATTTTAACAGGCGCTTATTTTATATCAACTGAGCTCTTTCGGTTCGAAGCTTACGCGGGTGAAACCGCGGGGCACAGCTAGTACTAAATCTCTCTTATTCTTTATTCAAAGATTTCACTTTATCACGTGTACGGCGATGGAAAAGTATTTTTTTTAGAATCAGTGTTACCAGCGTTCGAAATATTTCACCTTTTTTTCAAATATTTATTTATATGACTAATTCCTAAATAGATTTTTTTTATTGAATGCTGCTTGATTAATATTACAAGACGTTATAGCAACTTGTAGCAAAATAAAATAAATATACAAGATAAGCGAGTATGTAAGACATCACTAAGTGCTTCAATACATACCTACGAAGCATCCCACAGAACCCTTTTCACCGTACAATTCCGTTGCCAATCGTAAATTTATCTCAGGGGCTATTAGTTCGATAAAATTCAACTAAAACGATAAATAAAACCGACTTTGACGGATAGCCCATTTCCCCTACAAAGAATAGCCCGACAAAAATAACACTGCGGTCGTAATGAACTTTAACGATAAAAGCTTAGAGTTGAAAGTTGACGTTGCTGGGAGGTAAGGAGACGTTGGTCAAATTTTTGTATCTATGTCACATGGGAATGTTTTGTCCGAAACTAAACTTATTTACCGTCGAAGACTGAATAAAACATTAGCAGAAGAAAGATGTACACAAATCGAATTGGGACAGAATGATTCATTTGTTTCCACTGAACGTAATGAATTATCTGATCGACGTGTGTAATTGCGGGTGGAATACAAAAACAATAAAAAAGATATTATGTAGTAAGGAACTCATTTTTATTTATGAAATTCGAACATTGTGTCGCGGTTCTGCGTGCTTACGCAATAAAACTTAATTCATGCGGGATTAAAACTATAGGGATATAAATATCTTTGGTGTTATAACAAAGAAACAAAAATCAATAAAAATAAAAATTAATAATACCGTTAACTGAACATTTTCAATTCGTGGTGGTCTAATGGTTAAAATACTAGCCTCTCAAGTATGAGTGTACGGGTTCGATTCCGGATCAGGCAAGACCAATGTAACTTTTCTAAGTTATATGTACTTTCTAAATTTATCTTGGACACCAATAATGATCACAACATGAAGGAAAACATCTTGAGGGAACCTGGACTTTAGTCTGAAATTGTCAACCCGCATTGAGCAAGCGTGGTGATTACGCTCAATCCTTCTTTGTATGAGAGGAGACCTGTGCACAGCAAGTGGGATGATAATAAGGTTGATAATGATAATGATGAAATATGCTCAAAATACAAGCAGCGTCCCGCAGTTTCTCCCGCATAAGTTTTGATCCCGTGAGAATGTCGGGATAAGAAATAGGCTATATATTAATCCTGATTATAAATTATCTATGTGACAAATTTCATCCAAATCCGTTTAGAAGTTTTTGCGAGAAAGATAAATAAACATCCATCCATCCATCCACACAAATTGCATCTACAACATAAAGCAGGATTAGCATTAATAAGAAGAAAAGAAAGAGCCTGACAGTTCAAAACTGTCAGGCTCTTTCTAATATTCGATGTGCCATTTTATCTACTGCGTTGTATAATGCGATTTATTCAAAATAGTGTGTCTTCAATAATTTAATATTTATGAAATATACGGTTTTATATCTAAACCATTTCAAATCAAAAAACTTTACTATTTATTACATAAGATTAGCAATAATAGGGATTAGGATCGATCTTCAAATCTATCATACTATTTCAAATACTCGTGGTGCTATTTTATCGACCGCGTTATGTACTGCGATTTATTCAAAAAAATGTGTTTTCAATAATGTAATGGTAATGATGGAGTATTATCTAAATCTATTTCAAAATAATATTTTAAAAGAAAGAAAATACATTTATTAAGCACAGACTAAAAGACACACAATACATCAGATGAAGACAAACATAAAAAAGTAAAACATAGTAATAATAATATAAAGTAAATTGTGTTAAAACAAATTAATGTAGAAACCTAGCAGGAATGTGTGCCTCCCGGCTGCGCCAAAAAGGACCAGTTCAGCAAAAATGCCAGACAACTAGTGCCTAGCTCTTTTTAAATCAAATTTTATTTTCGTGCATCCGTCATAATGAGATGGATTTGCAATATTCTTTTTAAGATTGATTCGTTATGTCTCAGGCATTGTCCCATATATATTTTACTAACTTTATTTCGGTAGTTTTAGAGTTTCAATAATACGATTAAATCTCAACAGTGATACTTTCATTTCAATTGTTTACGCATAAAGTTTCTAAAACACAAATATCTGTATCCCATAATACCAAATTATTTAACCCTTTTCAACATCGTTTAGTCCCCAAAAAGAAGTGATGTGTAAAACTGATCCAAAGCAAATATTTGTCTTTACGACCGACGGCAACATTTATAATTGGTTCGTCCACCATTTTTATTTTTGTGTCCTTTGTCCAATGTTTTTGCCTCGGGGTGTCTGTGAAGTGAACTTAATATGGCAGTTTACATCTAAAGGCGTCATACGTTACCTTCTCTTGCTGTGAAAATGGTGTATTTGTTTCAAATTTTCAATTTATAATATTATTCTCCATATCATTCAATGCCTCTATTATGTACCTTGTGTTTTCTGTGATCTCTGAGGTTGTTCCAGCCTTTCTTCTCAGACAAGTCAAATAGGAAGAGCCAACCTCATCGACGTAGTTTTAAAAATATGATTGATGTTTGTAAGTGTTCGTATAAACCTAATTACAGAAATCAATTAATTTATTTATTAACCGACTTCAAAAAGGAGGAGGTTACTCAATTCGACCGTATATATGCTTTTTTTTATGTTTGTTCGCGCATAACTTCGTCGTTTATGAACCGATTTTGATAATTCTTTTTCTGTTGGAAAGAAGACGTTCCCAAGGTGGTCCCATGATAAGGATATCAGGGTTTGATGGTGGAAGACCAGAGAAAACAAGGGGAACTTTCAAAAATTGCAGGGGCGACTAGTGCATTTCTTAGCATTTTCATTAAGTATTTTAAAGCACTACAATTTAATAAAGGTCTGGAGTAGATCTGATGATGGAGCCGGGAGACAGTCGAAGGAACTCCTCAACAATTCACAGCAGTTACATTGTGTTTGGGCTCGAATAATTTGTATTGATAAGAACTTTACACCTAGATGGGTTGTGACTGTCATAAGAGCTCTCATGACGGAGACAAAGACCAGTTCCGGGAATTCCTCAACGGTTTTTTACAGTAGCTACTTTGTGGTTGGACTTCATTCATTTATATTGATGAGACCTTTGCATCCATTGGGTTAAAATAATGGTCTACAGTAAATTTGATGACGAAGATCATAGGCAGTTGAGGGAATACTTAGGTACGGGTAAAAATTAAAGTAAACAAAATTACGTCGTTTCCCAACTATATTTGCGTCAGCTTCCAGTCTGACCGGATGCAACTCAGTACATACCTAGTACTTTTAACAACTAAAAAGTGTAAAATAAAAACTTTTTTACAAAAAAACAACCGACTTCCAAAAACCACTACAAAGTGAAAAATAACTAATTTCGAAAGTCGGTGTCAAAAAACGAATATACAAAACCAAAGACACCGACTTCCGAAATTAGTTATTTTTCACTTTGTAGTGGTTTTGGAAGTCGGTTGTTTTTTTTGTAAAAAAGTTTTTATTAAAGCCTAATTGAGGCTGGTACATACCAGGGAACCTACATTTCTTCTTTTTTCATCCATTATTGTTTGGCTTGTTTTGATTTTATGAGTGCGACTGCCGTCCGACCACGCAGCCCCAAAGGGAAAGCCGGCGTCAGCGACCCGTCCGTAAGTCAGCAGGTGCACCGTCTGGCTGGTACGGTTGACTTGGGTTCCAAACATGGTGGTGGGACCCCAAAGCACCCACAATCTCTTACCACAGGATGCTAAAGATCACGTGAAATGGAGGAGAATGTGCGGAAAGCGGACCTCGGACTCCATTGCGAAGCTGCGGATGCAACCAGGATAAACGCTAAGATGATGATAATGACATACCAGGGAACCAGCACAAAAAAGGAGGTCTAACTATACTCGGTAGTTAATAGATTATTATGATCCTTTACGGTACTGACACTGTTCAGAAATCACTGAATGATAATAAAGTACCTACTTCTTCTTTTATGAACACCTTTATTGATGCCTTCCTTCCTTACGTTCATCTATTATTTTCTGCCTTTCTTCTATTACATATCGTGCTTATGTTCATTTCTATTCTGGTCTATAGATTCTTTGACTTCAGTTCCATAAACTTCACTAACCCTAACACCGCTTAGAAAAACACGGTGAGAAATTTCTTCGACTCTCATAACTAAAATAGTTTCAAGAAAAATACGTAAACTAAGAATTTGCATTATATTCTAAAGAAACTCTGCTATAATGCTTTCAGAAAGTTTGATATAAACACGCGCGTAAAACAAACGTGTCATAAACAATATTAAATCCTATGAGTTCTGAGTTCCACGGCACTGGATAGTCCAAGTATATTAATGTCGCAAGTTCACGACGTACGGTATCCGACTTTTGCATTTCCTTATTTCGTTGATCTAGGTATGGAGGACTCCTTTTTAAAAGCCCTATACTATTTTGAGTTAAATATTTTCTTCTTCTTCTTCAGCTTATAGAGTACAGAGGTTCATTGCTGGATAAAGGCCTCCCCCAAGGCTTTCCACATTGGCCGGTATTGTGCTACTCGCATCCATCGCCTTCCTGCGACCTGCACCAGGCCATCGGTCCACCTTGTTGGGGGTCTCCCTACTCTGCATTAAATATCATCATCATCATCGTCATCAACCTTTTTATCGTCCCACTGCTGGGCAGAGATATCCTCTCATACAGAGAAGGATTGAGCGATATTATGATCATTAATCATCGGTCACTCAACAACTTTTTATTTGCTCTTGATTTTTTTTATAATACTACTATCATTGAATATAGGACATGATAATCTGGGAATTCCTTCCCAACAACTTTATATGATATTCTGGGATGGCTTACCTCTAGTGAAATTGGATACAAGTGAAAAGCGATGCAATATCTGATCTCCATCCATTGACTTGGCAATACGATAACCCTTGGAATCCCAAGAGTCAGTCATATGGCAAAAACCAAAGTACCACATCCAAAAATATAGTTTTGAAAGTTCCAGGTCGCTTCCGAGTTAAAATCTGTCTCTAAAATCGGAGGTACAATCCAATGGAGTCACGGAGTATATGCAAAATACATGATTTATGACTCATATGCATTTCGTCGCCTCCAACTAACTCGATTCGACAACTCCGTCGATATACGACTTGGAATATGTACTGTTTCTTTGCTACAGTTGCTTATAAAGTTCTGAAATGAAATACGAACTTCTCGGTGTAATATTCAAATGATGGAGGATACTTTAACAAATCTAGGTTTAGTTTATTTCTACTCTTTACCTTTGAAAATAGTCTTATGGGAAGTTCTATAAAATTTGCATGCTGACATGGATATAAATTTAAATTAGATAAAATAAATAACTAAATAAAATAAGTTAAAATAAATAACTAAATAAATTGTTTTTACACATTTTTTTATAATATTTTGCTTAATTCTCAATAGTACTGATGTATGATTTGCCTGAACTAGGTAGAACCTGTGTTTCAGGTAAAAAAGTACTTACTGAAAAAAAATATTTGCAATAAATTAACGATAAAAGTAGTACGTAAAAATCTAGGACTCAGCGGAAGTATACGGTGTTATTATTTAGGTTTTTTTTTTAAATTTAATGATTATCTTTGAATATATTTACATACTGTAAGTAGGTCTTCAGTCTAGTCATATGACAAACCTTGCAAATAATTAAAAACAACATTCTAACAGCTGAAATAATTCAAATGATAAATATTTAATACTCTATTTAATCTATTGTATGGAATGGGCCCTAAGAACGTAAAGAATTTATGTGTAAATGATATTTAGAGGTAGAGGTTGAGCTGCACACTATATCATTCCGCCTTTTGTTAATCAATGACATCAAAAGTTCAACACAATGTTAATTGTTATGAATAAATAAATGAATGAATAAATGAATTATATTAGAGTTGTCAGTAAGCGTAGCAAGTATTAGTGTGGCTAGTATTATGTTTAGTATATAACTGTTAAAACTTTGCAAGATTTAAATAACTGATAGGTAGGGAAAAGGAAACGCAGAAAATTTTCTACTTTTAGGATAGCTCTTTATGCAATTTCTACGGAGAGATGGATAGTTTTTGATGTTCCACCTCATGAAGTTATGCAATACTGAAGTATAGGTTGACATAGACCAAAATAAACTTGTTTTATAAAGTTATTGTCTACAATGGAGCACAGTTTTTTTTAAACAAACATTATTTTCATTCAAACGATTTAAAAGCTATATTAAGACCAAACTTTGCAAAAAGGGGTACCTACAATAAACTCACAGAATATTTAGAAGACAATAAAGCTTGGGATAGATCTGCTCGCTCTGCTAAGCAATGTCATTAAGCAATATGCGTAATTATGCGGAATCAACATCATAATCATCATCATCATCATCAACCTTTTTATCGTCCCACTGCTGGGCACAGGTCTCCTCTCATACAGAGAAGGATTGAGCGTAATCACCACTCTTGCTCAATGCGGGTTGCGATGGCATATGCGGAATAATGACATTTAAATCACTGTTTTTTTTTTTAATCACGTAAATTATTGTAAACTTTTTAATTTTTAATGTCTGAACTTGAAAAAAGACGATAATCCCTGAGTTTGTATCGGCTTTCTTTCTCAGAGGTAGTCAGTTATGAAATGCCGGCTCCATCTAGTTTAAAAAAATATGACGTGTAAAAGTTTCTCGGTGGTAGGCCATAACATCGGCTGCCGGCGGAAGTTACCACCCACCAGACAAAGTCTTGCCGCCAAGCGATTCGTCGTGTTCCGGCATGATGTCTGGTGAAGCCGTACGGAGGACGGGTCTGAGCAGTTGTGTTGCGATGTGTGGCGGGTACGATGCGCCAAATATTGTTGTCTCGGGAATTTGGTCGTGGAGAGTCTCCAGATCAATCTCCCTCTAGCGCAGCATCGTTTGGTCGTGTTGGTCTTGGGTTTAACATTGCATCACCTCGCTCAACTGCCGTCACCCTTCCTATTCCAAAGTTTTTTAAGTGAATAGGCTTAAGAAACTAGTGCGCTTTACACTCAACGATTGCATCACTGCTTACCATCAGGCGGGATTGCAGTCAAGCACTAGTTTATAATTATTTAAAAAAAAAAAAAGTGATCAGTGATCCTACTTGCATAATAATCGATTTGATTTGATCAGTTTACGTACTCATCAACTTAGCCTTTTCATAAATACGTTGGGGTTGGCTTCCAGTCTAACCGGTTTCAACTGATTACCAGCATTTTACATGGAATGACTGCAATCAATCATAATGATAAAGAAAATTACAACGTGCATAAGTGTATTAACTTAAATTGGTAAAGGTATTTTGATCAACAATGTTCCATCAATAACAAAGAAAGCATAAATTGTATTCCATGTTGTTTCTTGGTAGTAAAAAAAAAAAAAATATTTCGAAAACATGTACAAACTTTTACAATAAATCTTACGTAGGGACCTCCTTTTAAGTAAAAGCTATACCTGTGCTAGGAGGCCCCGCTCCTCAATATTTTGTTTTACAATAATAAAAGTTATGTACAAAATAACACAAAGCAAAAATAAAAAAAAGGAAAAAAGAAAGTTAATTTGGTCTGGATAACAACTCTTGATTAAAAGAAAAACAAAAAATAATAATAATTAAAAATGCTTAGTATATAATAGTGTGAGTTTGTGTGGGTGTGGAAGGGTGAGGAGTGATGAGTAAGTGTATAATAGTGCGTTGCGTGGGGCTGATTGTGTGTGTATGTTGTGTAGCGGTGCGTTGGTGTGTGAAGTGTAGCGAGGCGTGTGTGTATTGTGTGGATTTGTGCACGTATAAATTTGCTCAAATAAACTATGTACGTAACAATAATTCAATGTCGTCATAGGTCTTTGGTTTTAACCATTCAATAGTTGCCTTTTTGCAGTCATTAGTAGACATAGGATAGACGTTGATTGAGTTATTAATTTTATTATATATGGCAGCAGATCTGGAATGTAATTGTCTTTTGGCATATGCAGTTTTAACAAAAACCATTCGTGCAACGTTATATTTTCGTCTTTTATTCTGAAAGTCAGGATTATAGGGTAGTACTTTGTGTAACTTTAAGACAGTATTTAATATGTATAATTTTCTGACTGTGAGAAGACCGCTTAGGTGGTATAACTCATTTGTTGGGTATCTGTACGGTTTGGTATGCATGACTTTGATAAGAGATCTCTGTGCTCGCTCAAGCTCAAGGAACTTCGTTTTTGTCGCATCTCCCCACACAGGTATGCAGTAGGTAAGTATTGATTGAGCCAGTGAGATATAGATTTCAGTTAACATTTTTATAGTTGTCACATGTCTAAGGTTTTTAAAAATCCATATAAGTTTTCTCGTGCGAGCCATGACCATATCTACATGAGTGTGCCAAGATAATCGCTGATCTTATATATTATTCATTCCTGCAGGTCATAATATGCATTCCAGTACTATGAGGCGCTGATCTCACCACATTTCACTACACCAGGACTCATTATTCAGCTCACAGTGATTTTGGTAAGTTGTTCTGTGCACAATAGAGAAGGCTCCTGACAGAAAAATGAAAAAGGCACTGAAAAGCTAAAGCAATTTTTTAATAAATCTGTTACAAAATACAATATTAATGGAACAGTTACAGTAATAAGTCAAAATTATAATATAAGTTAAATTATTAAATCCCATGTCTTACAAGAAGCTACAGCAGATATAAACGGTACAGCTCGTAATAATAATATCAGATCCATTCACGTGTAACCATTAAAATTTGAAGCAGTTAACTGTGAACCTTTAGCGGCAATAACATGCCTCAGTTAGGATATAGTTTTATGTGCTATAACTGTTTAACACGATGTGCTAGCTTTTATAAGTCGTTTTGACACATGAATAAATTTAATCGTTTTTAGTGACGCTAAAAACTTTTGTATACTATTTACTACTTTTCCTATCTTTTATTTTTGTATATTTGCGGTCATAGAAAACAAATAGTTATTACAAACACTGTCGAGTTTATTGGGATCTGTATTCAGCATCTTGATTACGTAACACACTATTTTGTATCAATTGGAATAATTTTGAAGCATATTGCTAATCCATTGCTTGCATATGTACGAAAAATGTCTGTGTCTACTCAAAAACGTAAATAACGCAATGAGTGGTGTTGAAGTACCAAAATTAAATCCATTGATATTGATAGTGTGTTACGCAAATACCCTAAAATCGTACATCATCATAATTGATTAATATACAATATCACACATATCACGCATATGTAACTGATGAATTACAGTTGTATGAGTGAAAAGTGCACTGATAAAACCCTCTGTTATATTATATTTGAAAATAATTAATTCTTTGGAATACCAGCCATCAACCGATTTTCAAACTCAACTTCTTCTTGGTAACTTTTAATTTTGAAATATCCATTGTCACCCCACACATTACCCCAACTGTTAGCAGCTAGCCAATAGTCTACTCCATCTTCGACACCGTAGCCAATAAGTCGCACACTATGATGTCCAAGTTCGACTCCAAGTTTATGTACGTACACTCCTAATTCATATTTTTTTAAATCTGCGAAAACGTTAAATGAAACCTGTATAGGGCCATTTTTTACTAACTCTGCTTTTATTTGATTGCTTTCACTAGATACTCGGTATACCATTTCGGCAAAATGTTTGTCTTCTTCATAATCTATATTATCATTGACACATTTCGTCTTGCATTCTTTTTTATACAGCTTCTTTATGTCATACGGTTTACATTCTTCAGTAACGAGACCCATGTTTTGCCAATAAACAAATGCGTCATATGAATTACCTCCACCACATACATCTTGTTTTAAACATTGAAAATCTTGTTGTGAAAGACGGACATGTATATTTTTTTGAATACACATTCTATCAGACGCTGTCGTCGCAGCTCCGAAGGTCCAGCAGGAACCGCACGATCCTTGATTGTAGATTTCGTTTATGGTTTCACATTCGGGCCAATTGACTCTTGCATCAAAGTTAACCGGCAAATTTATCGCTGTAAGATCGTGAGTTAGGAGTGGTAATGTTTCGAACGATTTCATATCAAAATGTGCACAGCTCATATATTTGTCTTGGATATTTTCGTACTCAGCCATTTTCCAAGAGTAGTTCTGTGCGTTGAAATACTCAACGAAGGATGACTTTGGCATCGTTAGGTATTTGGCGTGTAAGTCTGGATCGAAGTCAGCAGCAACCAATCCTGCGACCGTTACAAGTACCACTGAGTGTAATATCATCGTTATCACTTCTAAGCGATTGTGGTTTCCATCGGCTGTCATCAGTATTTATACAAAATCTGTTATGTCGGGTATGGAAGCAATTTTACATAAAACAGTATGTGGAACTGCCCATTTAATCAGTACTTTTAATAATTTTGTTGTTATCTCAGGAAAATGGTTGGAGTATGGAGCATATTTGGGTCAGGTATTCAAGTTAATTCTGTAGAAGAAGTGTTTTTACTTTTTAGTGCAACTGTTATTATGGAATTCAACTGATAACAAACTAATCAACATTTTTTAACAAGAGGGGTATTAAATTTAGGTATGTCATGTATTGTTCTCGCTATAGGCTCAAGAAGCACTAAACATGAGTTGTGTGAGTGAATAATTTTGAAATCAACTTACTGTCGCCGTTTTTCCGATATTGTTTCATGAAATATTTAAAATAAAATCATTTTTTTTACCGAATTTGTGCATTTGCTTATTTTGAGCTTGGAGTATAATATAATAATAATAATATCATTTATTTCAGACACACTTCCATAGGTTACACACATGAGACAAATTGAGTTAAATAAACAATCAAAGGATTAAAAATCATCAAAAATAAACGAACAAAAATAAAAAGTAAATAACAATTGATACATGTGCAACATCTATCCAGCCCCCTAATCGGCGAACACATTTTTGTCAAATGATTACGACTAGTTGGCATCAGTTGGTATCGTTCGGGCCGCCCATTGGTCCGTTCGGTCCAAACACACCAATCCAACACAATCATTTGACAGAAATATGTTCGCCGATTAGGGGGCAGGCATCTTATTAAAAATACTTACTCGGAAGCGTCGAGACATTCAGTTTCTCCTTTTGCTTTTAAATAATTATCCTAATTCTCCGTTGGTATCGCTTGCTGTCAGTATTTATATGAAATTTTGTCATTAATGAAAGTAATGTAACGTAAAACAGTTATAAAACAATTTAATCAGCGTTTTTATTTTACTTAGTTATCAAGGAAATAAACTTAAAATAGTTTGAATATTTGCATAACGTTTTCAACATTCTTCAAAAAAGAATGTCTTTTATATATTTAACGCTCTTTTATTTAGGAATTTAAATGATAATAGTCTGGTCATAAATTTATTACACGTGGTGTACGTATATATAAAGAGTTTCTGTTAGTTATATTAGCTAACAGAAACTATAGTACACACACACAGTATATACTATTAGTCATATTGGCTTAATAAGCTAGTGCGCTTTACCATCAACGATTGCATCACTGCTTACCATCAGGCGGGATTGCAGTCAAGCACTAGTTTATAATTATTAAAAAAAAAAAATATATATATATATTTATTTTAAATTTTGGGGTTTTATAACTATTTTATCCATATCTTTTTCGAACTGCGTGCATCAAAACGGAATGCTTCCACCATAGTTGCAACAATGGTAATCCGATGCTGCGGTCGAATGAACTTATGTACATTTTTATTAATGATCTCGTAATTAATACAACTTTTAGGGTTGATTGCCACTTTCACTGCATTAACCTGTCACAATTTATTTCCCCTTTAAAATTAATATCACTAGATATTATAAAACAAAGCTCTGCGTCTGTTTGAATGCCAAAAACTCAAAAATTTCCAAATGGAGTTTTAAACTGTTTTCACCAACAGATGAAATGTTTTGCATAAATTGGCAGAAAAAGGAACCCAATATCGATAATGTTCCGATTGTATAAAATAAGATTTTTATAGTGCTTTTATGTTTACTTTCACAAAACCTTGTATAAGAAAGTTATAATTTTAACTTAATCACCGAGGTGCTGATAATTAGTAACAATAGTAATTGCATGATTCACCATAATTTACAGTTTTTAAAAAAATCAAAATCACAGCATTTATTTCAAATAAACCAGTTACAGGCACTTTTGAATTGTCAGAAGGTCGGTCAGTCAATAAGATTAAGCTAGTCGCCCATTCCAAAGAGTAGGTACCTATGGAAAAGAACGGGCAAGAAATTCCATGGACACTCTTTTAAATTTTCAAGCTATTGTTACAAATATTTGATTACATCATTCATGTTGAAATCAACCGTGTGAGAACGATGCAGAAATAAATTGTACGCCGAGAGCGTCCATTATGGAAAACACACAAAAATCAATTCAGAAATTAAAATACGCCGTGGCAGCTAAGAGTAAAAGTAAAAGTTAGTAAAAGTTTCCGCCTTTAAACATTTTTGTGAAAAGTTTAAATAAATATTTTTTCGCCTTGCAAGTTAAAAAAGAAACCAATTTCTAAAAAGTAGCTCCAGCTCTTGGAACAGCAGCGCCTAGTGCAGTTCTTTGCATGACGTCACATTTATTTTCATTGAAAAACTAGTATTGAAATACCTAAGTAAGTAAAGAAACTAATTAAATAAAGATATGTGGAGGATGAGTGTGAGCAGTTGTGTTGCGATGTGTGCCAGGTACGATGCGCCAAATGTTGTTGTGTCGGGGGTTTGGGCGTGGAGGGTCTACAGATCCATCTCCTTCTGGCGCAGCATTGTTGATTGTGTTGTTTGGTTTAACATTGCATTGCCTCGTTCAACTGTCATCTTCCTGCCTATTGACTCAGTTTTTTTGAGTGAATAGTTGGCGCATATTCCAAAAACGTATTAGATTTTCGACAATATGGTAGTTTTATTCTAGCTAATCACGAAAATTTAATTCATTTTTTTTTACATTATATAGGTAACTAGCTTTCCGCCCGCGGCTTCGCCCGCGTGGAGTTCGGTTATATCGCGCTTTTTGGATTTCCCTCGGGAATATCAAATTTTTCCGGGATAAAAGGTAGCCTATGTTCTTTCTCAGGGTCTAAAGATTGTCTATGCCAAATTTCATCAAAATCGGTTGAGAGGTTCAAGCGGGAAAGCGTAACAGACAGACAGACAGACAGATAGACAGACAGACAGACAGAGTTACTTTCGCATTTATAATATTAGTATGGATAACGCGAACATGACGTGCCTATTTACAATGTAAAAATACTTTTTAGTCCTTTATTAAAATCGTCAATAAAATTCCATTCTATAAAAACAATCACAAAGAATTTCAATACCCAACTTAACATCAGCAACATATTCCTTCGGTAAATTGCTTTCATTTCTAACATAACACATATCGTATAAATACTGATAGCTAATATGATAATCGTTTAAAAGTGAGAATGATGATATTACACGCAGTGGTACTTGTGGCGCTTGTGGGTTTAGGTGCAGCCGACTTCGACGCAGAACTGCAAGCCAGATATCTCACAATGCCAATATCATCCTTCATAGAGTATTTCAACAAGCAAAACTACTCTTGGAAGATGGCAGAGTACGATAACCTCGAAGATACATTTGTCGCTTGTGCACGTTTTGATATGGAGTCTATAAAATACTTAACATTGAGAACTCACGATCTTGAAGCAATTGATCTGCCGGATAACTTTGACGCCAGAGAACAATGGCCTCAATGCGAGACTATAAAGGAAATCTACGATCAAGGAAATTGTGGTTCATGCTGGACTTTTGGAACCGCTACAACAGCATCTGATAGAACTTGCATTCATAAAGATGTACATGTCCGTCTTGCTGAACAAGATTTCGAATGTTTGCAAGAAAATGTATGTGATGGAGGCAATCCATTTCGAGCATTTGATTTTTGGCGAGACGAAGGACTTGTTACTCAAGAATGTAAACCGTACGACATAGAGGAGCTTAAAAACAATACGTGCGTAACTGAATGTATAAATACTGATATTAATTATAAAGGAGACAAGCATTTCGCTGAAAAGGTTTACAAGGTACCGGATGACAGGGATCAAATAAAGGCAGAGTTAGTTAAAAATGGTCCTATTCAGGCCGGCTTCGCTGTCTACACTGATTTTCAAAAATATACAGAAGGAATTTATGTTCATACACATGGTACTTTAGCAGGGTATCATAGTGTACGAATTATTGGCTATGGCTCCGAAGATGGAGTTGAATATTGGTTAGTAGCCAATAGCTGGGGGGATGATTGGGGTGAAAACGGACTGTTTAGAGTCAAAATTTTCCAAGAAGAAGTTGAATTTGAGAAATATTTGGTAGCCGGTATACCAGAGAATTAATTATTTTTGACCACTTCTCATATTTTCTTCGATTCTTTCATTATTTTTTTCTTTACGCTACATTCGTTACAGAGATTGAAGTAACTTGACCGTTAAATAACTCACTGCATGTTGCTATGTCACCACATATTGTTTTTTTGTGTATTAGTAAAAGTAATGCGTTGTGTTTTATTTTAGTAACTTAACGTATGCAAACGTCATTTTTATTTTTCATAATACTTTATATAACCACTGTAATAAATGTACCGTGATCTATACTTATTTTATTATTTGAGGCACAACTATTAAAAAATAAAGTATAAAATAAAAGCTGTGTAATATGATAACTAATTTTAATACAGTAGAACCTCTATAACTTAAAAACCTATATAACTTCAAAAAATAATATGTTCCCTATGTTAACCTATCCCTAACATAGGCCATTGATAACTTAAAACCTATAATATAACTTAAAATATGTTGTGTTTCCCTTCGACTTTAACTTATGGAGGTTCTAGTGTATAAATAACCCTATAAAGGTATAGTTACTTTATAAACTACATATATACAGCATACAAGAGCTATACTAATGTTATTGTCTTATGTTCTTCAGTTTTCTGAGGGCTGATTTTGAAATTTTTCCATATAAAAATTGTAATAAGTCAATTTCACCAATATTTCTATTAAGTTACAAGCTAGACGTAGTTTTAGAGACAGAGTCGAGAGTGCTTAGTGTGACAAATGTAAAAATAATTAACAATGTGTACAGTGCAATCAACGTATTTTTTATTTTTTGTTTTTAAAATAAACATGTATTTACCGTGTGTCCCAAATAAAATATTTTATCTACTCTCATATCAAAAAAGTAAAAATATAAAACTAAAAAGGAGTTTATACTGACGTACTTTACCAATAGTATATCGAAAGGAAATTAAAAAATTAAATTATAACATTATTTCTCTAACAAAATAATGTTATAAAAAAAATATTTTCATTACCATACAGATTATAAACCATAGACAGCACTATTTCATTTTTTATCTGTGGCTGCGCGCGCTTTGACGCGTGCGCGGTGATGCAGGGTGCAGAATTTTGGCGCCAAATACGTTTCTTTGCATTGCAAGTCGTTGTTGTGTTTCGCTGGATACATAATACAATGTATGAGATTAGATAAAGTAGTGTATGAAACTGTACATAATTAAGTATTACACACTCGTGTGATACTATTAAAAAACTCGCTTCGCTCGTTTTTTAAACTCACACTCGTGCGTAATATCCCTCATTATGTAACAATCTTCATAAACTACTATTCTTTAATTATAACATCTATTTTATTGTCGAAGGACAGTAATCCAGCACCCAGCCCAATGCGAGTTTGTGGATGTCATATGTGTTCGAAATATTTGATACATTTGGTATGGATATTTTCTCTAATGGTTTAGAGAGTGGAAAACTGTTCCCGTTTACTGTTGAATATTTATTTTATAAATAACAAATAAAATTAAGAATTAACTATTTGTACTTTGGAATCCTTAGATGATCGTTCGTAAATAGAAAGGATTTGTAACTAAAATGTGAGAAAGTCTGTTACTACCATTAGTGTTAATATTCAAGTAACAGGGGAACAAACAATATTTTAAAGGAGCTGTTTCAGAAATGCATGGAGCCTGGGCAGCACATTGTACACTTAATGCTAGGTATAATTACGCTATAGTTAACTGATTTCAATTTAATTAAGTTAATTTAATTCAATTTAACTCAGCCAAGGAGTGCAACACAACTACTAATAAATATGGTGGTCAGCAATAAGCCAAATAAGATTTTAACAGTGACATTTGATTGCCGTGGCATGCTATCGTATCTATATTATCTACCAAATGACTGCGAAAAACACAAAACATGAATTCCGAACATACGGCCCATTAAATAAACACAATCAACTCAAATCAACACTCGACACGAACACAACGGGAAAATAGAACTGGCAAAGTCGCCAATCAAACGTCATAACCACTGTCATGGCTACCTTAATAAAGGGTTATCTCACTAAAAAAACGTTTCCAATAATTAATTATATATACTTGTATTTTTATTCAAATTAATTTAGTAATATTTTTATGAAAATGTATTATTTTTTTCCTTTTTAGGGTTCCGTACCTCAAAAGGAAAAAACGGAACCCTTATAGGATCACTTTGTTGTCCGTCTGTCTGTCTGTCTGTCAAGACCCTTTATCTCAAGAACGCGTGGACGTATCAAGCTAAAATTCACATGAAATACTCGGGTCTATTGTCCCTTTAAGCTGTGAAAATATCAAACTTCTAAGCCAAGCCAATAAAAAGATACAGCCGATTATGTCGATATTTTCAACAAATTTTCGACACTCGCAAAGGAATCAAAACCTACAGGATACTTCCCGTAAACTCAGAATCTTGAAAATTGGCATGAAGCATTGTCATATAATGCAAATATAGGAAAAATTGCGAAAATCACATTGTTTTAGTTATATAATATAATAAACATATTTTAATAAAATGGAACTTACTACCTTATTTCTCACGAACGAATAAAGTTATCAAATTGAAATTTATACCAAATACCTAGGTCTATTGTCCCTTTAAGCTGTGGAAATATCAAACTTCTAAGCCAAGCCAATCAAAAGATACAGCCGATATGTCGATATTTTCAATAAATTTTCGACACTCGCAAAGGAATCAAAACCTACAGGATACTTCCCGTAAACTCAGAATCTTGAAATTTGGCATGAAGGATTGTCATATAATGCAATAATAGGAAAAATTGCGAAAATCACATTTTTTTAGTTATACAACGTGTAACATTAAGGGTATATACATAACAAAGGCATGGCATCTTTACATGATATCAAACGATATTGGAAGAGTTTTTTAATTCTATCTCTTTATGTTAGGAAGTTATGAGGAAAAACACCGCCTGTGATAGGCTACTATCATACTAGTCGCACAGAGATATTGATGACATTTATCGGATTTTGGCAAGTAACGTGACGGGTAACGAGTAGTTATTAACATATGTAGTGTGCTGCCACGTTTGTTATGATTTGATTTTAAGAAACACACGAAACCGAAAATTTGGTACCAATTTTTTGAGTATTTTATTTTGAGTTGAAACCTTTCCGATATCGTTTGATATCATCTAAAGATGCCATGCCCTTGGTATGTATATACCCTTTTTGTTACACGTTGTATAATATAATAAACATATTTTAATAAAATGAAACTTACTACCTTATTTCTCACTACACTCAACTAATAAAGGTATCAAATTGAAATTTATACCAAATACCTAAGTCTATTGTCCCTTTAAGCAGTGAAAAAATCAAACTTCTAAGTTAAAGCGATCAAAAGAGCCACCTTAGACGAATTTCCGTCACACGATAGGGAATCAAAACCTACAAGATACTTCCCGTGAACTCAGAATCTTGAAATTCGGCACGAAGCAACGTTATATTATAGTACAGACAGATAAAAGAAAAATTGTGAAAATGATAAATTTGAAGTTACATAAAATATTAAAATATTATTTTTGCTTTCATGACATATAATATTTTTTTAATAATTATATACTTACTACCTACCCTTTTTCACATGAACGCGTAGAGATATTAAAGTTGAAATTCACATCAAACACTTCTTAAATCTAATTGCCTCTAAACTGTGAAAAATTCTAAATCAATGCTAGTAACTTATAGCTAGCAAGTTATAAATGCGAAAGTAACTCTGTCTGTCTGTTACGCTTTCCCGCCTAAACCTCTCAACCGATTTTGATGAAGTTTGGCACAGACAATCTTTAGACCCTGAGAAAGAACATAGGCTACCTTTTATCCCGAAAACATTTGATGTTCCCGAGGGGAATTTAAACAGCGCGATATAACCGAACACCACGCGGGCGAAGCCGCTGGCGGAAAGCTAGTACGTCATAAATTGTAAACCGCTACGTTTGTATGGCGGAACCCTCGGTGTGCGAGTCCGACTCGCATTTGGCCGGTTTTTTTATCTATATAGCGTACATAGTGGTGGCCCAAAATGAAACATCTCCTTTAGAACTATAGAACAAAAACAAGTGAATATGCCTAAAAAGAAATAAGCAGGTTTGCACAGCAGGGATTAGACGTTATCTATTGGACAGGAATTGATAAAAGTAATCTTTTATAAATTCGTATGTGAATTGTGTCAGCATAGAGGCATGAAATATTCATATTTAATAGAATAAAAATAAAAATCTCACCAGTTAAGTTAAAGTCCAATTTCACTTAAGTTCAGATTCAAACCCAATAATACTTTACCTATGAATCAAACCCAAGACTTCATGTTTGGCTAGATAGTCGGTGGTGGGAAACTAATATCACTAGATATTATAAAAAAAAAAAACAACTGACTCCCAAAAAATACTACAAAGTGAAAAATACCTAATTTCGGAAGTCGGTGTCAAAAATTAATATACAAAAACCAAAGACACCGACTTCCGAAATTAGTTATTTTTTATTTTATAGTGTTTTTTGGAAGTCGGTTGTTTATTTTTTTGGAAAAAAAGTTTTTATTTTACAATTTTTATATCTGAAAAGCTACGTAGGCGACTGGGATTAACGCTGAGATGATGATGAGTTGTGAAAAGTACTGTTCAGCTGCATCCGGTTAGACTGGATGCTGACGCTAAAATAGTTAGTAATAGAAAAGGCATTTCAGCAAACGACGTAATTTTGTTTACCTACTTTAATTTCTACCCTCAATTTTATTTTAAAAATGGAGCCACTGAACCGATTTCTATAAAATTCCTATGAAACTAAAATGAAAGTATGAAGAATGTTACACATGGCGCGATTACGGAACTTAAATTCAGTCTCTTGATTATAATTGATTGTTGCATAAGCGTGTCGAGTAGGTAGTGGTTGTCCTATGTTAAATTTCAATGCTGTAAACTGCCTATAGTCTTCATCATCAGATTTATTGCAAACCATCATTTTGACCCATATAGGTGCAAAGTTCTCATCAATATAAATGAATTAATTCCAAGCACAATGTTGCTACAGTAAACCGTTGAGGAGTTCCCTTAACTGTCCTTTGTCTTCATCTTAAGACCCCTGATGACAATCACAATACATCTAGGTGTAAAACTCTTATCAATACAAATTAATCAAGCACAAATACAAGGTAGCTTCTGTGAATGGTTGAGGAGTTCCCTCGACTGCCTCTCAGCTCAATCATCAAATCTACTGCAGACCTTCATTAATTTAATTTTATTTATTTATTTCTCTCTTCACAACACTATTTTAACAATATTTTTACTTATATTCCACCATTGGAAGAGACTGGTGCCTGAAGTAGGTTTTTGAAGAAGCCTGTGTTACAGGTCACCATTATTATCCATGTGGGTGCAAAGTGCTCATGAATATAAACGAATTAAGTCCAAACACAAGGTAACTACTGTAAACCGTTGAAGAGTTCCCATAACTGACCTTTCGTCTTCATCATCAGAGCCCTTATGACAGTCACAACCACCTAGGTGTAAAGTTTTTCTCAATACAAATTAATCAAGCACAGACACTAGGTAGCTGCTGTGAATCGTTTAGGACTTGCTTCGACTGTCTCCCGGATCCATCATCAGATATACCCTAGACCTAGATATTACATCGTAGTGCTTTAAAATACTTAATGAAAATACTTAGAAATGCACTAGTCGCCCGTACGATTTTTGAAAGTTCCCTTTGATTTCTCTGATCTTCCAACATCAGATCCTGGTGACTATGGGACCAACTGGAAAGTATACCCTTTCAAACAAAAAAATAATATTGTAATAAAATATTTCGACGAATTGAAAACCTCCTCCTTTTTTTGAAGGCGGTTAATAAAGCCCGTCGCCTCTGTTTGAATGCACTCAAAAAATTCCAAATGGATTTTAAACTGTTTTCACCATTAAATGAAATGGTTTATTGGTTTAAGGTTTTGCTGTTAATTGGGTGAAATGGAATGTTTATCGTTGAAGATGTCTGAAAAATGAAAAAAAAAAGTGTGTGTGTCAGCTCCGACGCACGACTGGAGTTTACTCCTTAAGTACGAGAAAAAAAAATAAAAAAAAAATATTATTATTATTTTAAAAATTATTTATAAAATAAATCATAAAAAATTAAAAAAATTATAAATGCATATTTATGAAAATTTTAACCAATTTTAAGAAAGTTGATAATATTTTTTTTTTTTATAAACATTTTTTTAAAATTATTATAATTATTTTTTTTTAAATATAACATTATCTTAATAACTAACAAAATATAGTTGTAAAAAGATAATTATGCCACTTTTTTAGATTAGAAAGTTGCGCACCAAAGGTGCGCACTAAAATAGTAACGCTTAAAATTCGTTACTCGTTAGTAGGTTTTACCCCTCGGATTTTTCTCATACCGGGCGCCTTATTTATGAAAATCGATTCTTAAGGAGTAAACTCCAAAAATGTTCCGATTATATTAAATTTGTTTATTTTTTTTTTATTTATTTACTTGATCATTATGTACAATATTTCTAGTAACTTTTTTTTATTTTACTTTGCACAAATACCTCTATGAAAAACCTATAATTTTAACTTCATCGCCGAGATGAATTGTAGCTCTAGTGATTGCATGATTCACCATAATTTTTATACAAGTGAGGATATTAACAAATAATAATTAATAAGAAACTAAAGCAATGCAGTGTCTCAGTCCGCCTCTAAACTTTTGTCTGCGAAAAGTTTAAATACATCTTTTTTTTCAGCTTGGAAGTTAAAATGGAAACTAATTTCTACAAGGTAGCTCTAGCTCTTAGAAAAGCACCTCCTAGTGTGTCTTTTGCATGACGACGTAATTATGTCCATTTCAAAATTAGTATTACTATTCCTAAGTAAGCGGGTCTGTCATTGGCTTGGCTGGGCTCGCTATGGCTTTTCAAATTGGAAACTAATTAGATAAAGTTATGTGAAGTCAGGGAGAAGTAGCGTGGGTAGGCCCCCGACAAGGTGGAACGACGACCTGGTGAAGGTTTTAGGATAATTAGTATTAAGCCCTCTAGCGGACAAAAAGTTCTATGTTAATATAAAATTAAAATAAATATACCGTATTTGGTATCATTTGAAACAGCTTCACGAGTACTTTATGTTTGTACATAATCCCGAGTATTGCTTCGTAGAAATTTGAATGTAAACCGGGGTTTGGTAAACGGAGCGATGGGAGTGGTGAAGGCCTTCGAATGGCCTGCTCTTTCGGCGCGATCAGTTGGAACAGGAGAACAGCCAAGCGCTGTACTCATACAATTTGACGACGCATCCATAAAAGCAGATATTAACGGACTTATCAGAATCGAGCCTTGCCTCACTGAATTTGACGACTTGAGGGGGTCTGGGCAAATTCAGCGTAAAATGCTCCCGCTGATTCTTTCTTGGGGTTGTACTGTACATAAATTACAAGGTTTTACTCTAGACAAACAATTTATCGATCTAGGAAAGTCACTGTTTGCTAAAGGACAGGCCTATGTCGCTCTCAGTAGAGTCAAAGCCATAAAGGGATTATTTATAAGTGCCTTGGATCATAATAAATTACTTAAAAATCCTCTTGACAGTCGATCGTTAGCAGAATTAGATAGATCAAGAAATCTTCCCAGGTCCTCTTAATATATGAAACATCCAATCTATTTATACTAACGACCTCATCCACTAATTCATGACCCATTCGCTGCCATCGACGCAAATGTGCGTCGCTACTACGAAAAACCGGGAGCTTCATACGAGGAAACCTTTGCTATACGTGCTACGATCCACGCGCTACGAAATAGTAAAATAGGATATCTCTACATATTACTATACGCCGATACATAAGTCAAAAGAGATGTCGTATGTTAACTACCTAGTTTTTAGATCGTCAATTTAACTTTTGTTAATATTATGCGCCACAAATACACTTTAACACCAAAATAGTACAAATAATAAAAAGTAAAAAAACTAAAACCCAACTACGACAAAAAACGACGCTGAAAAAGTATAAAACAAGATTTTCAGAATACTGAACTGAACAAAGTTGCTAATATAGTTGCAAGTAAATGGACACAGTCGACTCTACCAAGATGCCTTCGTTGTAAATTGACATTAATGTCATACAATACTATTCTGAAGTATGCAATATTCACTATGTAGAGATAAATTTTCATGTTTGGAAAGGCGTAGTCACACGTTACATATACCTACCTACCGTAGTACTTTGATAACGTGTGACTGCGGTTTTCCAAACATGAAAATTTATCTCTACATAGTGAATATTGCATACTTCAGAATAGTATTGTATGACATTAATGTCAATTTACAACGAAGGCATCCTGGTAGAGTCGACTGTGTCCATTTACTTGCAACTATATTAGCAACTTTGTTCAGTTCAGTATTCTGAAAATCTTGTTTTATACTTTTTCAGCGTCGTTTTTTGTCGTAGTTGGGTTTTAGTTTTTTTACTTTTTATGAGAGCAGTGGTGATGAAATATTTCACACCTACAACTTACAAGTCGCGGCCAATACGAATAATCCACCGAAATCCAGTTAATCGAGAATATTTGAAAACAGTACATGCTATCGCGAACATGACATGCCAATATACGTAAAATATTTTTGAGTACTTTGTTATCAGTTAAATTCCTCAATAAAATTGAATGCTATAAAAACATTCTTTATAAAGAACTTGAATACTCAAACTTTATACCTATCACAAGCATATTTCTTTTATAAATTGTTTTCATACCTGACATAACACATTTCGTATAAATACTAATAGCTACTATGACAATCGTTCAGAAGTGACAACGATGATATTACACGCAGTGGTACTTGTGACGCTCACGGGATTAGGTGCAGCGAACTTCGACCCAGAGCTGCACGCCAAATATCTCACAATGCCAAGGTCATCCTTTATCGAGTATTTCAACAAGCAAAACTACTCTTGGAAGATAGCAGAGTACGACAACATAGAAAAAAAAATATCCCTTGTGCACATTTTGATATAGAGTCTATAAAAAAGTTAACATTGAGAACTCACGATCTTGAAGCAATTGATCTGCCGGATAACTTTGACGCCAGAGAACAATGGTCACAATGTGAGACTATAAAAGAAATCTACAATCAAGGAAATTGTGGTTCATGCTGGACCTTCGGAACCGCTTCAACGGCATCTGATAGAAGTTGTATTCATTTAGATCTACATGTCCGTCTTGCTGAACAAGATTTCGAATGTTTGCAAGAAAATGTATGTGATGGAGGCGAACCAGTTCGAGCTTTCGATTTTTGGCGAGACCAAGGACTTGTTACTCAAGAATGTAAACCGTACGACATAGATAAGCTTAAGAACAATAATTGCGTGACTGAATGTGTAAATACTAATATTAATTATAAAGAGGACAAGCATTTCGCTGACAATGTTTACAAGGTACCGGAAGACAGGGATCAAATAAAGGCAGAGTTAGTTAAAAATGGTCCAATTCAGGCCGGGTTCGCTGTCTACACTGATTTTCAGAATTATACAAGTGGAATTTATGTTCATACATATGGCAGCTTAGTAGGGCATCATAGTGTACGAATTATTGGCTATGGCTCCGAAGATGGAGTTGAATATTGGTTAGCGGCTAACAGCTATGGGAGTGGTTGGGGTGAAAGCGGATTGTTCAGAGTGAAAACTTTTCAAGAAGAAATTGAATTTGAAAAATATTTGGTAACCGGTATACCAAAGAATTAGTAATTTATGACCACTTCTCATATTTTCTTCACTTCTTTCTTTGCGCTACATCTGTTACAAAGATATATTTTTTATGTTTTAGTCAAAGTAATATGTTGTGTTCTATTTGAAATAACTAAACGTATGCAAACCCCATTTTGATATTTCATAATACTTTTTATAGCCACTGTACTAAATGTAGCGTGATCTGTAGTTATTTTATTATTTGAGGCACAACTAATTTTAATATAAATAACCGTATAAAGGTGCAGTTAGTTTATAAACTATATTCATCTCACAACAGCGATAATAATTTTATTCTTTTACATTTTTCAGTCTTCTGATAGTTGATTTTGAATTTTTGTCTGTCATCCGTATAAAAATTATTATACGTCAATTTCACCAATGTATCTATTAAATTACAGGCTAGAAAAAGTTTTAGAGAGAGAGTCGTTATAATTGTGCTTACAGTGTGACAAATGTAAAATTTATAATCAACAGCGTGTACAGTGCAATCAACGTATTTCTTATTTTTTGTTTTTAAATTAAACATAACATTTGTATTTACCGTGTGTCTCAAATAAAATATTTTCTTTAAATATGACATACATTTTATTGTTAGTGGACTACCGTCCGCCGTCCGGTTAGTTAAAAATGGTCCTATTCAGGGCAAATTCAATGTTTACAGTGTGTTTGGTAATGTTGTTGGTATTTCCTTCGATAATTGAACTGCGTTTCTGAGGCGCGATTTTCTGGGAAACTTACACTCAACTCACCCGTGGAATACAAAAATGTATAAGTAGGATAGGAGAAGGGACTTACTGCAATATACAGCGATGCACTCTCCGCGTGACGATGGGTCTCCATAATTTGTTCACTTTTCACTTTTGTTGTTGGATTCAAGGGATAATTGTTGATTTATAGAATTTTATGTTTAAAGCGGCCGGCGCGCCAAGATGATGATTTTTGATGATGAAGTCATAGAGATTACTTGCTCTATAGGTGAAGAGTTGAAGCAGAGAGAAATTGGCTGTTGTTTTTTTGTAAGTTTTTCTGGCTTGGTCTCTAGACCTTTTAAGCCAGATATATGGAATTAGGAAGTACATGGGAAGGAATCGGGAAATTTGAATGTGCTTGATGTAAGAATGATTACATGCTGTAACACAGTGATTTTGAGGAATATACAACAGGAATTTATGTTCTTACATCCATGTGTAGGAATTGTTGGCTATGGTTCCGAAGATAGATTTGAATATTGGTTAGTGGCCAACAGCTATGAGAGTACTTGGGGTGAAAGAGGTCTGTTCAGAGTGAAAACTTTCCAAGAAAAAGTTGATTCTGAAAAATATTTGATAGCCGTTATGCCAAAGAATTAATAATTATTTTTGGCTACTTCTCGTATTTTCTTTAATTATTTCTTTACCTGTAACCAAACGCCACTTTAATATTTATAACGCCACTGTAATAGACGGTAGCGAGAGATCGCCGCCTGTGCCGCGACGAGGACACGGCGGTGCTCCGTCCGACCCGGAAAGACCTTCACCGTATGCTCAACCGTGACCCCAATGCGATCCCCAGTGGTGGTACACCCTGATGTTTACTCCCGCCTTATCCGGAACAGAAACCTCCCAAAATAGCCATTTCGGATGAGGACTGCGTCAGGTGGAAAGTGAGGGTGCTGTGGCAGCTCTCAAGAAACTCCTCAAAGAGGGACTCATCCCAGAACGTGAGAAATCATTTAATGATTTCTCATTCACAAAAAAGGCACGATTATTAGGAAAACACCTATTAAAACTGTATGATATGATACCTAATTTAAATATAAGTTCGTCAAACATGGGGCTGACATATCCCCATAAAAGCCCCAAAATAGAAACAGATTAAAAAAAAAAAAGTTCGTCAAACAACAGCTATATTAATTGTATTATTTTACATTCTTTAGTCGTCCGAGGGCTGATTATTTTTTTGGCATCCATGTAAAAATTTTCATACGTCTATTTCACCGATGTATCTACATATTAAGTAACAGGCTACAGACAGAGTCGTTATAATTGTGGTTTCAGTGTGACAAATGTAAAATTTATAATCTACCATGTATGTATACAGTGAAATCAATGTTTCAATCAATTCTTATTTTTAAAACTAAAAGATACTTTTTCTATTTACCGTGCGTCCTCGTACCCTGTACTTTTTAATCAATGAAAGTAACCATTCGTATATTCATCTCACACCTACGTCAGAGGTCGTGGGAATGAACAATATTACCGCAACCCCCACCACTGCGGTCCTCCTCGTTTCCCTTGATCCTAGGAGGTCCGCAGTAGCCGAGGCAGTGTAGAGTGGGGAGAGGTGTTTAACTTTCCGCGCTTCTAAGAGCGTGCGATAAACACTTCACGCCGCCACGTCGTCGGATCCTGATGTTTAGGGGGCGACGGGCGTCCCCGAATCTTTCGCCCATGGATCCATTTGAGGCTGCATGAGCGGCGTCAACGCCCATGCTGCGGGTCGGGTGCGTGGAAGAGTTTTCCCTTTCCCTTTCCGCAGACGACTGCATCTCAGAAGGAAACTGCCGCGTCCCAGGCCCAGGACTCTTCTCTGCCGACCATCGACTCTATTATACTCTGCAACAACAGATCACTGCCTACTTCTGAAAAGAAGGAAATGAGTGGCTCCTCCCTAGCAGCACACTCTACCAGTGTATGCTGAGCCCTGTCCTCCCGGCAGTCGACGCAGTGGTGACACTGGGTGTCTGGGTATCCGGTGTGTATACGACACAGATATTTTCCGAAGCAACCATTACCAAGAGCACCTGCGTCACCCGAAACGTCAGTCCACCAACACTAGGTGGATTGCCTTGACAGTGAAGGCCAAAAATCCAGAAAAAAACACGTCATGTCAACGATATCATGAGATTCGCAGAATACAACGGCCGATTAATACCGCAGTGTCTCAAGACAAAAGTCTTCGATTAGTGTGTGTTGCCAGTGATGACTTATGGAACTGAGGCGTGGTCGCTAGCAATGGGCCTTATAAGAAAGCTCAATGTCGAAAGGGCAATGGAGAGAGCTATACTTGGGGTTTCACTGCGTGATCAAATCAGAAATGAGGAGATTTTATTTTTTATTTTTATAAAACGTTGCCTCACAATAGGATTTTTTCCTGTATCGTGGGTACGTTTACAAACATTTAAACTGACACACACAAACAACCAGACCTAGAACAACTCTTTGTAGGTCATACAAATATTTGTTGCGTGCGGGAATCGAACTCGCGACACGCAGCGCAGCAGTCAAATCAAATCAAATCAAATCAAATCAAATCATTTATTTCAAATAAACCAGTTACAGGCACTTTTGAATTGTCAGAAGGTCGGTCAGTCAATAAGATGAAGCTAGTCTCGAGTCAAACATTTAACCACTACCCGCAGAAGAACGAGAGTAACCGACATAGCCCAAAGAATTGCTACACTTATGTGGTAGTGGGCTGAGTACATTGCCCGTAGGACCAATGCCCGATGGGGCCGACGGGGTCTCGATTGGCGACCACGCACCGGAAAACGTAGCGTAGGTAGACCCCCGATAAGGTGGACCGACAACCTGGTGACCAGTTTAGGCTAGGCCAAACTATTTGATCCTGATATAAATACGCACACTCTAGGATAAACTGGTAAAAATATGCCATAAAAATTCGTGTTAAATCGTGTGAAAAAAATCTTTTCACACGACTCTCTTGGTGTCAGGTGGTAAATCTTTTATGTAGGCCTGTATGTCACTTCTTTGCCGTGTATGCTGAAGAGCACCTTCTTCACTCAAAGCTAATGCCAGTTTGTTTACATGGACGGCCAATTTCTCGTGGTGTTTTAGGCTGTTTTGGGTTATTTGCCACTGAACTGGTATTAGGTCGCGGTATATGTGTCTATTACTTATACAATGAGGGATTTTTTTTTTTTTTTTTAGCTAAAGTTTTACTGTTGCTTGACGTTCCCCACAATTGTATACCGTAAGCTCAGATTGGTTTTATGGTAGGTTTGCATCTTGCTGTTAGGTTTAGTTGTGATTGGCGTCTCATTAACCAATTCAGTAACCGTAGCTTTCCTTTTTCTGCTTTTTGTATATGTTTTTGCCAGGTAAATTTCCTGTCTAGGTGCATGACCAAGTATTTTGCGTTATTATCTTGAGCTATAACTTTGCAGTTTAACGGGATCTACCGGTAACGCGAATATCACAGGTACTGTTTTTCCCTCATTGGCTTTTATTATCCATCGCTTCAGCCAACTCTCAACTTCTATCAGATGGTTTTACAGTTGTGATGATGCAATTTTGGGTTGCCGGTTTTATGAACCGACAGTAGCGCCGTATCATCAGCGTATGTTACAGTCGTGGTGTAGTCAGTTGTTAGGATATCTGCTGTAAAAATAAGGTATAGGACCGGGCCCAAGATACTGCTCTGTGGGACACCTGATTTTACTTCATGTGTTAATGATAGTTCCTTACCTTAATTTAGGTAGAATTTAAGTAATCGGAAAAAACAGTGGCGGAGATATTTCTTTAGCTTGAACAGGAGGCCATCATGCCATACCTTATCAAACGCTTGGCTGATATCCAAAAAGACTGCAAAGCAATACAATTTCTTTTCAAGGCATCTTCTAATGGCGTCAACTATACAGTGTATCTGTTCAATTGTCCCGCGATTTTCCCGGAATCCTAATAAGTATTTCGATAATACTTACTGAATTTAGATGTTGTTTCATCCTGTTAAGCAATATTCTATCAAACAGTTTACCAAGAATTGGTAGCAGGCTAATAGGTCTGTATGAAGTAGCTTCGTTTTGTGGGGGATTACCGACCATAACTATATGTGCGACTGGTACAGGGAAATGTTAAAGTCTTAAGCTGGTATTAAAGATGTTTACCAATTTCATTACACCTTTATGAGGTAACGAGTGGTATCAATAAGGTCATGACCAGGTAGTTTACCATCCCTGGGGTTCCTTATTTCTTTCACAATTTCTTTTGGGCTGACACTTTTTAGTAGAAGACACATTTGATTCGCTGATTCAAGGTATTTCATAGTATGTTCGGGATTATTTTCAGAGAATGGTTAAAATCTGTTTTTAGATATTCCGGAAAGGTTATTGCTTTTTCTATATCTGATCTAGCCCATCCTCCTTTTCGATCATTGATACTGTCCTAGTAATTTATTTATTTATTTATTTATATATTCTCTATTGTACACCAATCAAACATAGAACAAAAAACATTCATCACAAAAAAAGTAAAACTATAGTAGTAATAATAATTTGGATAAACAAAATAATAATTTTGTGTTTGGCATTACATTCGCGTTGCATGTCGGAATAAAAAATAATAATTTATGGACGAATATCGACATGATAAATAGCCTATAATATAGACTAATTGACATTAAGATAGAATCTTCAGAACTAGAGCAAACAGAAAAAAGTTCGAATATGTCCTAAGCGAAAACGAAGTAATGGCGCGCTCAAGCTACACGAAATGAGTTTCGCAAAAAATCATTTAAGGCTCGGTGATTACCATAAATAAAGTTAATGGATAACTTAAATATCGACGTATTTATTATAAATGTCATTATAATTAAATGCCCATTAAAGTAATGAATATGAACCTGTATTATGATAATTGTTAGCACAATTGACAAAACAATTACCTTAAAATTAGCACGTCATTATCGGGATTAGCTAATGGATATATGAAATGCCTTTGATAAAAATTTACTACTTCGAGACCACCTTAATTCCTTAGATAATCGACTGTGCGGGACAAGATGGCCGCGCATAGGTTGTTTCTTAGTGGACTGTAGATTTTAGGTGCGGTGCCGGAGAGCCTGCCAGGAGTTGGGAATGATAGTCGTTGTATGTTGTTGTGCACACCGTTTATTGTTATCACAAGACAGTTTATTATAATCACTTACAGCACTAATCGAATGGACGCGTGCGTTTCGGTTGAAGGTCCGCAGTAAGAGAGTGAAATGTTGCAATGTCAAATGGGACGAGACGGCAACGCAAGCCAAAGACAACATTTTTATACTTTTTAATTTTATATCGGACTTGGTAAGACGATCCTTTTATGTTGTTCTCAACATAAGTTGCGGCCTCGGAGACAAAGGGTACAATGGTTTCTGAGCTATAACGCTCGTATGAAGTTACTGTTCCAAAAATTACAAAAGTATATAAGTATTTAGTAGTAGTATATAAGAGACAATGCTCTTGAACATTATTTATTATTATATATTGCTTATGTACAAGATTCTGTGAAGCTCTGTAAAACTATGACAATATACAACTTAAGATAAGTATTTTAAACAAAGTTATAGTGAATGTCGTACAACTATGTTTACATTTACAACATTTTTAACTTAATTCTATAAAATAAAAGAATATAAATGAAATAACTGCCTATCTAGGGCTAGCCTATGAGATAGAGATTTAAACAAAAATAGAAAATAAGACTGAATAAACTAACTAGTTATCTAGTGGCAATACACATATTTTTGTAATAGACCTATTGTGCCTGTGGCCATTTGCTGTCTGAACTTCGACAGCACGAACCTTTCCGTCTTTGCCCGGAAATAGGTTTGTGATGCGAGCCATTGGCCAATGTAAGGGAGCAGCATTATCATTTCTTAAGATTACTAAACTACCCATAGTGACATTGGGCATGCTATCCCGCCACTTAGGTCTACTTTGCAACATAGTAAGATAATGTTTGCTCCAAAATTTCCAAAAGTTTTGCTTCATGCTTACAGTTGTAGACCAGAATTGAAGTAGAGACTTAGAACTAGCCAGACCATGTTCTGGAATAGTATTAAGAGGTGCACCAGTTAGAAAATGGCCAGGAGATAGATAAGAAAAATCGTTAGGGTCTGAAGTTACAGCAGTTAATGGTCGAGAGTTTAAGACTCCCTCAATCTCAACTAAAACAGTATTGAGTTGTTCATATGTTAACAATGCCTTTCCTATAACCCTTTTTAAATGGTGCTTTACACTTTTGACACCGCTCTCCCAAAGCCCACCGAATACAGGACTATAGCTTGGTATGAAATGGAACTGAATGCCTTTCTCAAGAGCATAAGCCTGTACTGTAGTCTGATGGCTTCGAGAGGCATGTAAGCGATACAACTCATCTAACAGATTCCTTGCCCCCTTATATGTAGAGCCATTATCACAGTAAACGTCGCTGGGCAAATTTCGTCTAGCAATTAATCGCTTAAAACAAGCTAAAAAAGTCTCTGTAGTCAGATCAGAAGCAAGTTCTAGATGAATTGCTTTAGTGGTGAAACAAACAAATAAAACTATGTAACCCTTTCCTATGATTGGTTTCCTTATTCTGCTGTTTTTGACTGAAACAGGCCCAGCGAAGTCAGTTCCAATTCTTTGGAATGCTCTGCCTCCAGCAGTGACTCGAACAGAAGGCATGGAACCCATCAGCTGAGTTGTCGCAGCAGCTTTCAGTCTGAAACATATTATACATTTATGTAATATTTTTTTTACTGTCCGTAGACCATCTACGATCCAAAATCGTTGTCTAAGAGAGGTTAAGACTAGTCGTTGACCAGCATGGAGCAGTTTTAAGTGTTCATCTCTCACTATTAGGATAGTGATATCAGAGTCCTTAGGTAAAACAATGGGATGCTGTTTGGCATATGCAATAGGCGCATGATGTAAGCGCCCTCCCACCCGTATGAGACCAATATCGTCTAGAAATGGAGAAAGAGGCTTCAGACTACCACTAACAGGAGTAAGAGATGTTAAACACTTTATTTCATTAGCATAGAATTTTTTCTGCTCATGCTTTACAATCATGTGCAATGATCTTTCAGTTTCAATTGAAGACAAAAAGCCTGTGTGTTTATCTACTTTACATTTTGTATTATTGTAAAATCTCAGTACATAAGCCAGTATACGAATTATTTTATTAATATTTGAAAACCTTTTTAAATATTCAATGACATCAAAGTCCTGACTACTGATAGTTGCACATACAATCTTACTATCAATATGTTTTAATTCTGGCAGGACATCAGGCAGGTCGCACTCTGATTGAAAAGTACAAGTCCTATCTAACAAGAAGGATGGACCGTGCCACCATAAATCAAAGTCTTTGAGCTCAAGTGGCTTGAGACCCCTGCTGAGACAATCGGCTGGGTTATCCGCAGTATTTACATAGTACCAATGACAGCCACGCGCAGACTCCAAAATCGCTCTGACCCTATTCCCTACATATGTCTGCAGTTTTGTAGCATCGGTCTTTAACCATGCTAAGACAATCTGAGAGTCGGAAAAGAGAAATGTGTCACTAACTTGAATACTTGTGGCTAGTGCTTGTGATACCTTGTGTGTCAAGCGGGCAAGTAGCAAAGCAGAATTCAGCTCCAGTCGTGGGATGCTTAGCTGCTTATGGAGGGGATTGATCCTCGATTTTGAGCAAAGGAGTGAAACATGCACTTTACCATGGGAATCAATGGTGCGTAAGTATAGAGCCACTGATGATGCATCAGCAAAGCCAACTAACTGCACCAGGACTGCATCGTGAGGCTTAACACAGCGGGGAACAGAGATCTGCCTCATTTGGGTCAAATTCTTTATAAAGTTCTCCCACATAGCCTGTATATTGTCAGGTGGAGCAGAGTCCCAGGTTGTGCTAGTAGACCAGATTTGTTGCATGATGATCTTGGCAGGCACAAGTATAGGCCCAATTAAACCCATGGGATCAAAAAACTTGGAGATATAGCTCAAAATGTCACGCTTCGAGTTCGTACTACTAGCATAAGGTTTAGGAGTAGTAGTTGTGAACATATCTTCCTCTACATTGAACTGTACCCCCAATGTCTTGACTGACATATCATGTTTCTGCAAGTCAATCTCACCAAAGTGATGGCTATCCCTATGAACGTTTGAAAGTACCCTACCACAGTTAGAGGCCCATTTGTGTAACTGAAATCCTCCAAGAGCAAGCAATTGAATTAGTTCAGACTGCATTTTAAGTAATTGTTGTTCCGAGTTACTGTTCGATAGGATGTCATCAACATAAGTGGTATTTTTTAAAATTGATGATGCTAATGGGAATTGATCTTGATACTTATTTGCTAACTCAATTAGGCATCGAGTCGCAAGGAAAGATGAGGACTTAAGACCATATGTGACAGTGTTTAACTGGATGCATTTCACATCTTCATCAGGGGATTCACGCCACAAGATGTTCTGTAGTGACCTCTGTGAGGCGTCCAAATCAATACATCTAAACATCATTTTTATGTCGCAAATGAAAAAGAACTTTTCTAATCGAAACAATAATAAAATCTCAAATAAATCCCTCTGAACCACTTTACCATTCATTAATATATTATTTAATGAAACTTTGTTGGTAGTGGGCATGGACCCATCAAATACTGTCCTAAGTTTTGTTGTTTTGTTGGACTCCTTTATAACTGCATGGTGAGGCAAAAAGTAGACTGGGTCCTTTGACAAATCATAGCTACCTATGTCACGATATTGACCATGCTTCAAAGAAATATATTGGTTAATAAATTTTGTGTATTCTTTGTGAAGCGTCGCGTTTTTATGCAATCGCTTCTCTAGGTTGTAAAACCTTTTAAGTGCTAATGGAAAAGACTCCCCTAGTTCAGAATTGACTTGCTCTAACGGAACTTTAATAGGCATTGTTACTGTGAACTTATTGTTTTCAAGCACTGTGGTGTCTTTGAAAAGGGTCTCGCAGTATTCATGTTCCGGTAGTTGCTCTGGGAAGATTTCAGGCACTGCTTCTGTTTTCCAGAAGACTTTTAAATCATCACTAAGACTAGAATTACATTTATTACAAGACAATACAACCTGATTGTTTGTTCTTGTGTTGCTGCGGCCAGCGACGATGTCCCCGAATGCGGTGTGCACTATAGATGGTTGCTCGAGGGAGGCTGAACTTGTTGCAGGCTGTTGGTTGCTCGCAGTAGGTGATACCACCACATCAGGCTGCGGCAACAGGACCTGGAAAAAAATGTCAGCTCCAAGCAAAACATGCACATCACCTGGCACATTGAATGTTGCGTCAGCTAGCTTACAATTGGCAGGGAATGTAATTGATGACACATCGAAATGATGTTGTGGTAATTTTGTAGTGATGGTGTCGACAACATGACAAATAACTTGAATCTTGAATGGGTATACAGTAGAATATATAGTTAAGCTTACACTGTTATTGACAGCTTGCTCAGTATTTGTGATGCCTATAATATTTGTTTTGGTGTGAATTGGTGCAACACCCAGCATGTCAACAACCCTGCTTGTGACAAATGAAGCTTGTGACCCAGAGTCGAGAAGACATCTCAGATAAATGTCAGTACCTGAGCTTGTTATTAGCTTGACCTCAGCTGTAGGCAACAAAACTTGAGCTTGTGCATCATTCTGATTAGAAAGCAAGGTAACCGGAGGGCTGGGTTGCTCCGACTCAATTCCATGCAAAAGCGTGTTATGATCCCCTTTGCATTCTGTACATTTAAAATGAAATTTACATTTGCGCTTGTGTAGCGATAAGCAAACCCTGCATAGCTTGTTTGAGCGTGCAAATTCCAAGCGCTTGCCTTGCGTTGCAAGTTTGAAAGTGGGGCATTTAAACAATCTATGATCAATAGACTTACAGAATATGTGTGTGCAGTGTACAGTGATGATGAGTTGGCAGCTACCGTGTGTGCTGCAAACCGGTGAGCCTGTGGTCGCTGGTTAACATCCATTGACTCCATGGCAAGCGCACGCTTCTCCAAGTACTTTAAGAAAAAAAAAAAAAAAAAAAAAACTCTATGAAGACTACACACCTCTGTGCTAATTAATCTTATTATTATTGTTAAACAATGAAAAACGTGTAATAAAGTACAAAAATACATTCATTGCAGTTTAAGTAATCAGTGATATTGTTTGCTGAGTGACATAGTTCCAATTTGTCGAAGAAATTATCAACAAGTAACAACTTGATGTTTGTGTACAAAAGTGATCAATACACTAACAGAAGTGCTATAAAAAGACAATTAGTGCACCACTTTCATCACAAATACGGTTGTTGCAATAAAAAAACATATCTACTAGTGAGTTATAGAGTTTAGTAATTTCTGTGAACGTTGATATTTAAAACAAAAATCAAAACCATTGCTGCCATTGGTCAGGCGATTATCGCGTTCCAGTTCAAAATTTGATAATGTCGTATTATTAACATACGTATACTAATCTACCGCCACTTAGCTGCGAGTAGCGAAACTTTGTAAAACATTCCAGCTCATCAGAAAAGACTATTTTGTGCATTAAAGAACTACAGTGTTGCAAGCCAGGAAATTTTTCGACTACCTACATTAGGAACTTTCAAATAATTTTGAATTTTAATAAAATAATAAAATTTAACTTTTCGGAAATGGATTCTTTTAGCAATATCACGCAAAGAAAGAGAGTTCCTTCCAATCTACAGCAATCGAAATCAATGACTGATTTATCTAATTCCCACATATTTGACTCAACAATGACAAGTCTGCCAAGCACATCCCTGGATGTAAGCCAGTCATGTTGTGAAGTTCTCAAAGCAGAAATCAATCAACTAACAGGTGAATTACAATCTGCTAATAATGAAATTGATTCATTGCATGAAGAAAACAGAAACTTGAAATGCGAATTGTTAAGATGCCAGAAAATTATAAATGTCTACAAGAAACTAGATTTCATAGAAAATTCCCCTAAAACCTCGAGTAGGAAAAGTAAGAGAAATAAACTACATGATAGTAATAGAGAAAGCGTATGCCTACAGTATAATACCCCCGAGAAACGTATTCAAGTACCCATTGAAGAAATAACATGCACACCGTTGGTCGAGAATTCGGATGAGAAGACGCAGAAAGATCGAAACTCACAAAATGGAGATAACATGTGCACGCTGGTGAAAAATAATTTGGAGCAGGCACATGAGAAGGAATCTTCAAGAACGAGATCACCCAAGGAAGCTAAACACAGAAAGCTGTGTGTATTAAGCAATAGTACACAAAGAGGTATACTACAAGCAATTGAGGAAAACTTTTCTAAAGTATTTAAATTCTGTAGCTATTCATTTCCTAACTCTACGATAAAGCAACTATTAGCTAATTTAAAATCGAAATTAACGGACTACAGTATGAATGACTATTGTATAATTTTTATAGGAGAAACTGACATTAAATATAGCAATAATTTTATTGACTCAATAAAAGCTATTAATGAAAGCCTGGCGCAGATAACCCATACAAATATTATAGTATGCACTCCTACGTATATACGAGGAGCGCCAATATACAACTATAAAGTGGAGATGTTTAATGACCTACTCTATACGAACCTCCAATATCATGACTGCGCATACTATTTTGACACTAATTATGACTTGACATTTGAATTTGACATGTTTTCACATAAGACAGGTATATTAAATAAAGCAGGAATACAATTCATATTTAAAAATATAATGAATAGAATCAAAATTGACTTGGAGTTATTCCCTATAACAACTAATACAATTCACGAATCAGAGCCAAATGTTAAGGAGATGTTTTTTCTCGAATAATTATATTAATATCTTACATCAAAATATAGCAAGTTTATTAAAAAAATCTAATGATTTATCTGTATGTCTAGATCAACTAGCTGATAAACACATATGTATTGATATATTATGCATCACTGAACATTTTATGATGGAAGGTTATGAAAGCCAATTGTATGTACCCAATTATACTTTAGCGTCATCTTATTGTAGAAAATCTAAAAAAAGGGGGGGAACATCTATTCTTGTTAAAAATGGTCACAAATGGAAAGAACTGCCTAAACTTGTTCAATTATCTACTACTGGTATTTTTGAATGTAGTGCCATTGAGCTTATAAGCCATAAGATAATTGTCGTCTGCATTTATAGGGTGCCAAATGTCAATAATTATAATGATTTTTTGATTAAGCTTGAGAGACTTTTGGAAATTGTATCAAAGTCATCCTGTAAAAATATTGTTATAGCAGGAGACTTTAACATAGATTTACTAAAGTCAAATAGATTTTCTGCTACATTTGAGTGTCTATTACTAAGTTATAATCTAAAACTAATATTTAGACAGCCTACTCGCATGGCCAGTCAGACATGCATAGACAATTTTGCGCACAATTTCAGTACATTATGTAAGAGTGAAATATTAGAGTTTGCACTATCGGACCACACAGCACAGCTATTTCAATGTCCCGTTAAAAAGACGTGTGAATTTAAGTATTGGTTTAGTACAAGAAGAGATTACAATAAAGAAAATATAGCGAAATTTAATCACTGTATACAAAATATTTCGTTCTCAGAGTTATATGATACAAGCGATCCTAATATAGCCTATAATTCATTTTTAGACACTTTTAAGTTGTTTTATGACTTGTGTTTCCCGTTTATTCGAGTCAAAATAAATATGATAAGAAAACCTAGATGGATTTCAAAGGGTGTTAAATTGTGCAGTAGAATGAAAAGAAACCTTCTGTGGCAGTCGAGATTAAACCCTAGCCGAGAAAATAAAATGAAATTGGCTAAGTATTCCAAGTTATATAAAAAAATTATCAACCTTACACAAAAGGCACAAAACAACCATAGAATAGAAAAAGCCACAAATAAGGCAAAAACTACGTGGCAAATAATAAATCGCAGAAAATTCAACATTCCTAACCAACAAATTATAAACATCAAAGTTAAAAACAGTAATATATTAGATGGCAAACGAATTTGTGATACTTTTAATGATTACTTTGTGGACAAAATACAGCCTATAATTAATGATTCTACCCAGCCTGTCACACAACGTAAGATAGATACAAGATGTAAGTCGATGTTCATGGCACCAAGTGTGCCAGAGGATATATTCAAAATAATAATGTCACTGAAAAACACCAACAGCGTAGGTTACGATGGCATCTCCACAAACATTATTAAATCTGTAGCTGTGAAATTATGTGTGCATTTAAGTTATATACTTAATCTCAGTATAAGTGCTGGTGTATACCCAGAGGCTTTGAAAATTGCCATTGTTAAACCAGTATTTAAAAAGGAAAATAGAAGTCTTGTAGAAAATTACAGGCCAGTCTCGCTGATTCCTATTATTTCGAAAATATTTGAAAAGTATATTCACAAAGAGCTTTTAAAATACTTTGACAAATATAATATTCTCTGTGACCAACAAAAAGGATTTAGACCAAGAAAAACAATAAATATGGCGATATATGATTTTATATACAATGTCATTATTAATGTTGATAAACGTAACCCGGTCTGCGCCATATTTTGTGATATGACGCAAGCATTTGATTATGTCCTACATCCTACACTAGTACAAAAATTAGAAGCTTATGGTATAAGGGGTAATGTTTTAGCACTATGTCAATCTTATTTACAAAATAGACGACAAATAACCGAAATAAACAGGATAAATTTATTTAATAAACATGATGAGATGTTTCGATCAGAAGTGCGAAGAGTGAGTTACGGGGTGCCGCAGGGTAGTGTGCTGGGTCCTTTATTATTTATAATATATATCAATGACTTACCGAAATGGATTGAACAACCTTTGACTTTATATGCAGATGACAGTACCTTGACAGTACCTTCGAAAAGTGTAGATACATATGAAAGTGACATTAATAATTCGTTAAAATTGATTATAAAATGGTTAGAAGAAAATAATTTGAAAATAAATTTAAGTAAAACAAAATTAATTCAATTTAATCAACGTATGACAGATATAGATAATCTCAATGTGCAATATAACGGTAATAAAATTAACGAGGTCGTTAGTACTAAATTTCTAGGGCTAGAAATAGATAAAAAACTTAGCTGGAAACAACACATTGAGTTGCTTTGCAAAAAACTAAGTTCATCTGCATATGCTCTATACAACGTGTAACAGAAAGGGTATATACATACCAAGGGCATGGCATCTTTAGATGATATCAAACGATATCGGAAGGGTTTCAACTCAAAATAAAATACTCAAAAAATTGGTACCAAATTTTCGGTTTCGTGTGTTTCTTAAAATCAAATCATAACAAACGTGGCAGCACACTACATACGTTAATAACTACTCGTTACCCGTCACGTTACTTGCCAAAATCCGATAAATGACTTCAATAACTCTGTGCTCCTAGTATGATAGTAGCCTATCACAGGCGGCGTTTTTCCTCATAACTTCCTAATATAAAGAGATAGGATTAAAAAACCCTTCCAATATCGTTTGATATCATGTAAAGATGCCATGACTTTGTTATGTATATACCCTTTATGTTACACGTTGTATACCTTGTCTGCGATTGTAAATCTGGATGCATGCCTTACTGCATATTATGGTATTGTTGAATGCCATCTGCGATACGGAGTTATCTTTTGGGGCAATTCAACAGAAAAAGAAACTGCATTTAAGGCCCAAAAAGATGCATACGATCTATTTTTAAATTAAAAACTACTGACAGCTGCGTGACATATTTTAAACAATATAAATTATTAACCCTCCCATGTTTGTATATTTTGGAAATGGCAGTGTTCGTAAAATTAAACCCAGGTCGCTTCACACGAATGGCTGATGCATTCCCAAGGAATAGGCGTGACAATAGCAGTCTATGTATCCCTGGTGCTAGAACAACTCTGATGCGCAAAGGTGTCTGCTGCATGGCACCGTTGATTTATAATAAAATACCTAGTAGTTGGAAGGATTGTACTTTGTCATTGTTCAAGAAAAGACTTCGTAATTTTTTAGTAGACAAGGCTTATTATAGTGTTGCAGACTTTTTGTTGGAAAAAGATTTTGTTTGACTATTTTATGTAATGTATTTATTATTATTATTAGAAATTGTGACATTAATTATATTATTGAAGGATGACATTGAATTAGGATTATTGTATTTATTGATGTAATTATATCTATAGTTTTTATTTAATTTTTGACATTGTAATAAAAATCATAGACATTTTATAAATTGACATTAATAAGTAATATATAATGGAATGACTTTAACATTGTAATTAGATAAATTTTAATATTTGCACACCACATCTAATGGTAGAATGTAAAGGGGCCTACTTTTATTTTTATGAACAACATACTATTATTGTACACCTACATTCTTGCAAATAAATTATTATTATTATTATTATTATTCCGTTTATTTTTTACATATACATATTCGTTTACATTTTTAAATATTTATAAAAAAACATAAAAACATTTAAAAATATAAAAAATAGTGTTCCACCGATGGCGGGAGCAGGGTCCAAGCTACCGGTGGTTAGGGCTCCAGAGACAGGAACCTCCTCACGATGCGGGCCGTATCGAGGAGTACTGCCTTTTGAATCAGGCCTTTGATCCAACTGCCTAACGAGAGCCTCAATAGATGTTGGTCGAGGCTCTTGGCTATCAAACCATTGGCCGATACGACAATCGGTACAATGACAGCCGAGTTCACATTCCACATGTCAACAACCTCGTGCGCCAAGTCGAGATATTTCATTTGTTTCTCTTTCTCAGCTTTCACGAGATTCCCGTCATGTGGAATGGTAACATCGACAATCATTGCGAGGCGCGCTAATCGATCTATCACTACTATATCAGGCTTATTTGCAACAATAGTCCTGTCAGTAATGATAGACCGATCCCAGTATAACGTGACATGGTCATTTTCAAGAACTGGGTCGGGCACATACTTATAATACGGTACCTCAGAATCCACAAGTTTATATTTCAAAGCAAGTTGCTGGTGGATAATCCTAGCTACTTGGTTGTGCCTGTGCAAATACTCGCTGTTAGCCAGACGAGAGCAACCAGAGATAATATGTCTGATGGACTCACCCGGATGGTGACATGCCCGACACACGTCAATCGTCCCGTCCTTCATAATATATCTCCGATAGTTATTCGTCAAGATAACTTCGTCCATAATCGCACAGACGAAACCTTCAGTTTCCCCGAAAAGGTCACCGAATCGTAGCCAGGATACGGAAGCTAAAAAGTCAACATCGGGCCCATGAAGAGCCCGATAAAATCGCCCGTGAAGTTCCTTGCTTTGCCATACCATCTTGCGGTCATCTGTGGTAAGTATTATAGGCTTGTGCCAGTTCTCTTTCGCCATGGATAGCGGAGTAAGCCCCTTGTCTACTGTGACTACATCATGATGCATACCCACTACGGTTTTTAAAAAATATTCTCTGAGACTGCATACCTCTCGGTTGTGGAGGGTCTTCGCATTTAAAAAGCCTCGACCCCCGCACTTCCGCGGAATATACAGCCTCATCACCGATGATCGTGGGTGATGCATCCTGTTTGCTGTCAGCAGTGTACGGACCCTTCTATCCAGGGCGTCAAGTTCGGTCTGAGTCCATTTAAGTATGCCGAAAGAGTACATCAAAACCGGCATGACCCACCCGTTGAAGGCGCGCACCTTATTTCCGCCTGAAAGAAGACTATTTAATACCTTCTTCAGGCGACCAACGAAGCGCTCCTTCAACGATTGCTTCATGTCAGCATCGTTGATACCTAACGCTTCCGACATACCCAAATATTTATAGCTCTCGAATGAAGAAAGGGATCTAAGGTGTATGGAATCCGGGAGTGTAATTCCCTCGGATTCCATAATCTGCCCTCGCTTTACATGCATGACTGCACATTTATCCACACCAAATTCCATTTTAATGCCACTACTAAAAGTTTCTGTTACATTCAGTAGCTTCATCAGATGGAATTTATTGGGGGCAAAGAGTTTCAAATCATCCATGTAGAGGAGGTGAGATATGACCTGACCACCTCTCTTCAATCGATAACCCAGCCCTGAATCCTCCAGCAGTGTGCTTAGAGGATTCAGAGCTAAGCAGAACCAAAGTGGACTCAGACTGTCGCCCTGGAATATTCCCCGCTTAATCCATACAGGTTCATCATTCCCCTGGATCTGTCGACTCCCTGGATAGCGAAGGACTGTCTTCCATTGCCCCATACACGACCTTAGGAAAGTGCGTAGAGTTGCATTTATCTTGTACAACTCCAGCACCCTCATAAGCCATGTATGTGGCACCGAATCGTAGGCCTTCTTATAATCTATCCAGCAGGTGGAGAGATCCTTGCGGGATCGACGGACCTGTTGGCTGATGGCCATGTCTATGAGGAGTAGCTCCTTAGTACCACGGGACCCGCTCCTACATCCATTTTGAGAGACAGACATGATGGAGTTGCTGTCAAGATGATTGTTTATTTTAGCTTTCAAAATGGATGTAAGAACTTTATAGACCGTTGGTAAACAAGTGATCGGTCTATAATTTTTTGGTTCCGCGGTGCTACCTGATTTGTGGAGCAGGTGGGTAATTCCAGTTGTTAAGAACTGGGGTAGCGAACCAGACTCTAAGGATGACTGGAATTGAGATGCCAAACAAGTGTGTGAACTACTTAGCCATTTTAACCAAAAGTTATGCGGCCCGTCCGGTCCCGGAGATTTCCAGTTCGGTAACGAACGGACTGCTGTGGCTACATCTAATGGTGTTATTAGGATGTTATCCATTTCTGGTATAGCTTCACACACTTGTTCGACATCCTGTGTCCAGTCACCCTCAGTGTGACAAACGGATACCGACCAAATGCCGCGCCAGAATGCACTTGTGGTGGCATCATCCGGGCGGCACACGTCAGCCTCATTTTGTTCAGGTCGCTCCCAAGCTCTATATACCCACCTCTCATCGCTCTGGAACATGCGATTCTGCGTATATCGATCCACTCGCTTCTTATACCGCCGAATACGGCTCGCCCATGCACAAACTTTCTGCTTCAGGAAGTCGATGCGCTCTGTGACATTATTTATGTATTCTCGAGGGCTGATACCGGTCCCCGAGAATGCCTGTCTCACAAAGCGCATCACTCGTGGTCTAGTATTGCCCTCCCTGAAGCAGTATAGTTTGCCGATGAGTACCCTGGTCCCATCAATACGACGCTCGATTCTGCGTTGCCAGGCTGGTACGGCTAGTTTTGGTCGAGTAGCTTCGTCACAATTTGGGAACTTGACATTGGCTAATCGACATGCCGCTACAGCCGCGCAATACAGGATCGAGTGTGTATCAATGAGATCCTCGCTGCTCTCGAAGAAATTCTTGAGCTGCAAGTCCAGAGCACACACCAGCGCCCTATTTTTTTTATGCATAGGTAGCCGTGGTGACCGGGGTCTAAGGTTGGTTGGAGTGGATCTATAGTCGCGAAACGCATCCTCCAGTGCGCTCCTCAGTCGGTCGTTATACTGGCTACTTACTGTTTCAACCCTATCATCCTATTCTTCAACACGATTGGACTGCGGCGGAACAGCATCAATATGTGACGCTTGTGCCGCAGTCTGTGTCAGAGTCGGGGCGATTTGGTTGCCCAGTACCTCTGAGCGCAGCCTATCAAGTGCGATGTCGTCCAACCTGTGATTGCGTTGGATGACCCGCACCTGATCCGACAGTCGTTGGGCCGAGACGTTGACAGCTGGTTCCAGTGCCTGAAACAAAGACAGCATCCTTTCACGGTACGCAGTGAGGTTAGTTCCCCCCTCTGTAGCCCCGTAATATGCGCGCATGACGTTCTCATTCATTGTTTGAGTCCATCTCATGCGCTGCACACAACCACCGGCAGCGGGGACCCGGCTCGGGGCCGGATGGCCCCTAAGTCCCAAGCTCTTCGGTGGCCGGCCTCTCCCCTGCCGACGTACAGGTGTTGGTGACGTCGGCGGAGAGAAATACTCGTCGCTCGAGCTCGACGCAACTACCACGGCCGGTGTCCTCACAGCGTTCACAGTGGCGCTGGAGACCGGCGGCGGCGAGGCGGTGCTGAGCGACGAGTCCGGAGGTGGTGGGCGTGCTCTTCGTTTGGCTGCTCTTGTCAACATCTTGATAATTTTCTCATCTTTATTGTATATTGGACTGTGCAGGTGACGTGACAGATGTCACTGATTTTCTTTTCCTTGTTGCATGCTTTCTTTTCATTTTATCGTCTTGATATTTATAAATAATATGTTTTAAGAATTTCGTTTTGAATGCCACGTGTATAGTATAAATATGTAAATTGCTTGAAATAATTTTATATATATTTAATTAAGAAGAGCTATCAAAAGAGATGTTGACATTGACGTCGGTGTTGCCATTATTTATTATTATCTCCTTTATTTCAATAAATACACTTATAAATTATATTTTTAAATATTTCTACATAACAAAAATATATTTATTATTATTATTATTATTATTATTTATTAGTTTTGAATGGTTGGAAGTCTTTGCTGTCCTCTTTTACTTTCCGTTTATGGTTCGTTACCATGTCCAGCTTCCGCATGATGATGGCAGACGATGACGCTGTCCCATGAACTGGTTCACGCAGGTTCTTGAGCGCGGCTAAGTTTTGTTTAATATCTGAGATCAAATTGCGTATATTAGTTGAAGTAGATTTTGCTATATTTGGTAAGTCTAGAATTGCAAAGTTCGAACTATTTTGATTTTGCATCATAACGCTCTTTCAATAATTTTAGGGCCTGCCCATAACTGTCATCCGTTAATGGTAGGTTACTAACTAGAGACTGCGGTTCACCTGTAAGAAAACTTTTAAATAGTATAATTTTAAATTCGGTGCCAGTGAACTATCCTTGTGTATCATAGCAGTAAAACATTTATGAATTCATAGTATTCGAAGTGTACTTTCCACTAAAACTGGGTATTGACACGTGCGGCAATTTTATTCTTTGAATTATTACTACTAGCGATATGACACGTGCTCGCCTTATTAAGGGCTTCTATCTATCGCAGCTAGGAGCCTGATATATGCTCCTCGAGCTCGCTAAATTTTCAGCGTCTTTTCACTAACCATGCTGATGCGATACATAGCCTTGTATACTCAGAAAATACCTCTTTAAGCCTTTCACTCTGTACTCTTCTAAACGAAAGATTGATATACCTGTGATTTGGCGACGATAGTATTTTGTAATGCGAGTAAAGCTAGCCTTTGCATAAAGCCGCGTGAGGCTATGAGACCTTTGAGGTTCTGCCATCTTGGAGCAAATCACAATAATTACAATTATATTGGGCACTTAATAATAAATTTAAATTCTACTGTCTCTAAAAAACCCGATTTATAGCAATGATGTTGATGGATGATTATGATTTCACTGCAAATATTTGGTTTAACACTTGTATCACGAGATAAAAAATAAAATGGCGTGCGTAGTTGCGTAGCGTGTCTTGCCACCGCGGCGCTCGCAGACTCGTTGTGTCTGCGTGCCTGAAGGTGGCGCCGCTGCTTGCTCGCTCGACGAATGGCGCGCTCGCGCCGAGGAGAGCGCTACCAACGTTGCAACAAAAAAAATTTTTATCTTCCACCGTAGACTCTTCCACTGCTAACTTCAAGGTTGGTTTATGTTGTTCACTTCAATATTTTGATGAGTCCAAAATTGATTGGAGTCGTTGGGAACCCAACACGACGCCCTATATGGATATTGTTCCGCCGCCAGCACGCCAATGTGAAATGGGGTAATGGCCGACCGCAAGGAAGCTGAGCGGAAACCACTTAAAATGGCACGTTCGTGTGTTGTGTAGGTACTCCTTTAGTCTCTGCGAAATCCAATGGGGCTCTTTTTGATGCTCTTTCTGCTTGCCCTTATGTAGGTACGGCAAGATGGCCGTCCACGTGGTCGAAGTAGCCCACCGTGCCTCGTTGTGCTGTGAAGCTTGTTGAATGTGACGCGGACGAGCGACGACAAAAATAACGGAGAGATTCACTTTTCAATCACTCACCAACCCGGCAAAGGCTCACGAGATGTTGCTTAACGGCGATGTAGCGACCATTATGTGCGGGACAAGATGGCCGCGCATAGGTTGTTTCTTAGTGGACTGTGCATTCTAGGTGCGGTGCTGAGAGCCTGCTAGAGTTGGGAAATGATAGTCGTTGTATGTTGTTGTGCACACCGTTTATTGTTATCACAAGAGTTTATTAGTAATCACTTACAGCACTAATCGAATGGATGCGTTTCGGTTGAAGGTCCGCAAGAGAGTGAAATGTTGCAATGTCAAATGGGACGAGAGACGGCAACGCAAGCCGTTACAACATTTTATATCACTTTTAATTTTATATCGGACTTGGTAAGACGATCCTTTAGTGCTTGTTCTCAACATCGACGACATCTGTTTATAATATATTCTTTAATGAAACAATGCACGGAAACACTCCAGATGAAAGAAATTGGCGTGATTCGAAATCGCAAAATACCACGTTCGAAAAAAGTGGTTTGCATGCGTCAAGTTTGCGTGGAAATTATAATTACCAAACAGAGTTGGAGTCCAATGCATGGCAAGATTACCATTGGTAAGATTATCATGAATTTAACACAGAAATTATAAATCCATGACTGAACCCATCAGGTGTCCAAAATAAGCTTCTAGGACGTTTATGTTTAGCGAAGTGTTCCCTTGAAGATGATGACAAATTAACATTATATCCTTAATTCATCAAAAATTTCGTTCAATGTATCGCAATTTGCCTTGACACTCATATTTTCAGCAACATGTAGAAAAAAATCTTCTTAACCGTTTTAAGATTAAATTGGCATCAACCTTATAAAGATTGGAAGTGAGCGTGTATGTTTGCTCAAACCGCTAGACTAATTTTTGGTGCATTTTAGTATTGACGTACCTGACACCCTGAATTTGCACATAGAATAACTTTATCCCAATATTTCCACGGAATTATAATGGTATAAGCGCATCTAGTTGAATCATAACACTTATCCTAATTCATTAACTTCCAAACGAACGAGCATCTCAATAGTAAATGACATCGTTTTTAATTGCCTTCTAATGGCTTCTATCATTAGGACATACAATCAATCGTAGTTATAAGTTTCCAGTATTACCAAATTTGTTTACTTGCTTTAAGAGCGTCATCATTGGCTCACATACATTTGGAATTACGCCTATTATATTGTGCCTTTTTGAATATATTTTGAAAAAAGATTGTAGCTATTTGATAGAGATTGTTGCTACCTATTGTGCGTATGTGGAAGTGTTAGAGAATATTTGTGAAAGTTCAAGATGATTTTCTACAAGTTGGCGATATTGAAGTAAGTGCATAATTTTATGTTTATGGACAGGCGTAGTAATTTCGCAGCCAGCCGTGTGTAAAACTAACGTTGATTGAGCTTATAGTGCTGGTAATTGACAGTCACTCTAAGCTTACTCCATGTACCCTTTTCGCTTTTTCACTATGAAAAGCCCATAGCGAATTACAGAATTAACCGCCTTTTGTAAATATAATACTCTATAGTGCGCTTTACCATCACGATTGCATCACTGCTTACTAAATAGGTGAAATTAGCAATCTTTAGTAACCTTTGCATTAGTAATCTTTGCAATTTTTCTGTTCTGTTTTTTTTCTTGTCTGTTTACAAGTGTGGAACATAAAGGGTAAATAAAGTAAATAAATAAGCGGGATTATTTAATAGCACCAGTTTATAATGATAGTAAATGCGCTTTACTTTATGTAACTTAAATAATTTTACAAAAAGTAAAGTGTTGTTGTTTGAGAGTGATGATGAAATCATCATCACTCTCAAAACGGTGAAGGAAACATCGTGAAGAACTGGCATCCAGACTTAGAGCCACAAACTTCGAAGATATGTGACATCTACCAACCGCACTGGGGCCCCTATGTGGTAGATTACGCCCACTCAGAATTACTGAGAGGAGACTATCAATAAATTACAATACTTGATTAAATTGGCTATAACAAAACATCAAGATAAAATATGGGAACACTAAACTTTCAAAAGTTGACAATCCTAGCAACGATATTTGGCGACCAGTTAAATCATTGAAACCTAGACCACACTCAATACCTCCACTCAAACACACGAGGGTACTTTAACAACCAACATCCCTGATCAATGCGATGCTCTAGCAGATGCTTTCGAGATGAACATAAATCTTACTCGTGACTGGAAGAGTGAGTCTGTCGAGAAGGACGTCCAGTCAGCTATTACTTATTTAAATGATGTTGCCATAGATGATAAACATCTATCTTGTGCGGCCAACCGAAGTCTGGAAAGTCTTACGTAAACTTAGGGACCAGAAAGGCTCCAGGGAATGACGGTATACACACCATGTTGCTTAAAAATCTGTCACAGAAATGTGTGGTGTACCTCACTAAAATTTTCAACGGTTGCTTCAAATTAGCATATTTTCCCAATATGTGGAAAAACTGCTAAAGTTATTGCACTTAAAAACCTGAAAAGACACCTCTCTACCAGTGTTATAGACCCATTAGCCTTCTTCCTGTACTAGTAAGCTTTTTGAGGTTATGATTTATAATCGCTTGCTGCGTTGCTCGATCAGTTGATTATGATGGAACAATTGGTTTTCGTTCCAATTTATTCTACGGTACAACAATTGGCCTGAGTATCTGAACATATTTTTATCATCTCAATCTTAGGCAGTCTACTGAATGTTCCTACTGGACATTGAAAGCTCTGATACCGTTTAAGTACGAGGGCCTGTTATACAAACTCATCACTTACGGCATTCCAATAAATATTATAAAACTTATTAAATCTTTATCTTAACAACAGGCAGCTTCAGGTTCACATTGTTCTGAGAGTTCTTCTGCCCCGGTCGGCGCCGGCAGGAGTGCCCCCTGCTGTTCAAAGTACTTTGGTCCCTACCTCTTTATATTATTTTAGAGTGATATTCCTGTGCAGATTCGTACTACATCTGGCTTGTTTGCCGACGATACAGCATCGTACACAAGCGATGATGACATTGGACATTATAATTAGTAGACTTGTTATCGCTTGATTCCATTTCCACCTATACTTCAACAAGTGGAAGTTGAAGCTGAACGAATCCAAGACTGAAGCGATACTTTACACGCCAACGTGCCACTCCAAAAAAGAAAATTGCATTACTGGACAACTAATCCCATGGAGCACTGAAGTTCGGTGTACCTGGGTGTTGTATTGGACAAAGCTTAACTGACAAAACATGTAAATAAATTACGCATTAAAGGTGCCCAAGCATTTGTCTCTTTAGTCCTAGTTTAACTGTAAAAGTAAGCTCAGCCCAATACAAAACTTAGGGATATAATGACTTAATTAGACTCCCTTTGGTATAATCTGTCTGTGTCCGGTATGGAGTAGCACTTGTCAGTCTAATTATAAAGTCGTTACAAATAATTCAAAATAAAGCTGTAAAATTGCTCTACAATACTCCGTTTAAAAAACTTAATCTCAGAGTACTACACACTTCTATACAATTACCTACCATAACTCAATTTATCCCTGAATTGAAAGAATTGAATTAAAAGACTTGCGACGTTTCTTTGATAGATACGGTACATACAAGTTTCCTCTATCACTACGTATTGTTTGCGCACAATACTGATAAATATCGCGCTGGGCCCGTACGATGCGCCAGCGCTGCCTTTCCCGCGCCTTCACTCGTATACAGCTGAGTACGCGGGGGCGTGGTAGCTCGTGCGCCGCCGTGACCTGGCGCGACTACTGTGTACTCTTGTGATTTTGTTTCTAAATTCTAATTTCTCTTTTTCTGTTTAAGAAATGAAATTAACAGCCAATAATTTCATTAGTTATTATAAGATTAAATTATTAAAATGACCATGATGTAATTAGTTTGTAGCCACTCAGTTTTGTATGCTTATAAAGGTGATTCTAGCCTGTAAAAGTGTTGTTTATAATATTAGTGTACTGTGACTTATTTTTTGTAAGTACCTACCAAATGTTATTTGATAATAAAGAATTTTCGTAAACTAAATAACTAACTAACTGAGAGGAGACCTGTGCTCCAACAGTGGGAACATTAAAGACATTATGTAAAACACAACGAGAAATGATAGTATATACAAACGACGCGGTAGGTGCAGTGGCTGAGCACCGATTGCCTTTGATCCGATCTCCCACAAGAAAAAAATATTTGTATGGCCTCCACATGAAGCATATTCCCGGTTCGCTATTTGTGTACGAGAGTTTAAATGTCTGTAAACGCACCTACGATACAGGAGTACCCTAGTGTTGACAACGTTTAGAATCTTTTGGCTTTCTGAGACAAACGATTTGGGCTCCAATCCATAGCATAAGCTTAATCAGCCTATATTTTTCCCATTGCTAGCTGCTGGTAAAGTCCTCTTTTCGATGTGAGGATGTGAGTCGTACTCCGCTTCGGGAATACGGTGCAGGTTGGTAGATGTCACAGCTTCGAAATTTCGGTACTAGGGACATAGTGTTTCGTGACGATGTTTACCTTCACCGTTTTGAGAGCAGTGGTGACGTAATAATTTAGGGAATGTAAGGCCCCCGTTGTTGTGACTGACGACCTTGTGAAGGTCGCGGGTGGCGCAGGAGCGGTCGTCGGAGATCCTTGGGAGGCCTATGTCCAGCAGTGGACGTATTTCGCTGAAATGATAAAATAGCCCGTTTGAGTTCGAACTACATCCCGCTTAGCCACCACCGCTGCCATCCATGATCAATACCAATAAAATTAAATTTTTCTTATATTGACTTCAAATTTATTTATGTTTCAGATTAATCAAATTCTCAAACTCGGATTTAGAATTTATCAAAGAAGAAGATTTACGACTGATGTTTTAAATAGATAAGTGAGAAACCCAAAAGGTAGTGTGAAACGAACACTGAAAGTCAACCCAAATATGGATTTATTTATTTCCGTATTACTTCTATAATCAGTCCATTGGTCTGTTTTTCAATACCGTTCGTGGTATTAGAATCTCCTATGACGTTTTGAAGGAGTATAACATGATGACATTATATAATATAGCATTAACCTTTGAAAGATATAGTAAAAATGATTGATAGATTGGATAATAATAGCATTGTCTATAGTTCTTGTTTATGTTGCTATAAGAACTTTGATTGGATGCAGCCAAAAGATGCATATTTGTAAGACTGTATGGGAGGAGAGAGGTATTTATAAGAGACCTGAACAAAAAAAAAGATAAAAACTTTCTTTTGAACAGAATTGATACTATTGTGAAAGGTTTGATTTAATTATTCCAGAAGGATAATTCTAATAACACACTTTTAGTACCAATGGGTTCAAATCAAATCAAATCAATCCAAATCAAACCAGTTACAGGCACTTTTGAATTGTCAGAAGGTCGGTCAGTCAGTAAGAAGAAGCTAGCTGCCCATTCCAAAGAGTAGGCGCCTTGCAGCAAGAACGAGAAACTCCATGACACTCTTTAATGTTAACAGTTCAATGACATTCACTGCGTTATTTGCGTTGTTAAGCAGCCGTGTTTTGTGAATAATATGTGGAGCAGTGGATTGGCAATTACCGATCTATAAATGATACATTAGAGGAAACTTTAAGTGGAGCAGTGAAGGGAAGTACCTACCTTATCTAATGGGGTTCACCCTTTACTTTGTCCCACTCTTAAAAGTGAAGCATGCTGGAGGGTCAATAGCAAAGGTTCAATTTGGCCTCCAGCAACCTGTGTACGTAAATAAAAATTTGGGTTTTACTTATGTGAGATTAAAATGAGATGTCAATCCAAACTAAAAATTGTAAAGTAAAATTTAGAATTAGGGAGCCTTCAAATATTACGTAAAGCATTTTTGAAGATTTTTGACCATCCTCTCCTGCCTCCTCTTTTTAAGTATTATGTTGAACAGAGTATAATAAACAAATAAAAAAAAATAAGCTACATGTTTTTATTTAACCATAAATCAAATATGGTACGACGATATGATCAAGCTACCCTAAACTGTCCCATCAATCTAGAAACTTAATGCTAAAAGAATAAAGTTGAAATTCTAATAAAGAAATTAATATCACAGTTTGTAAGTAGCTTTACTTGACGTTGTTGTTGGTGGTTCCTGTAGAACACTACTGGCCGTTAGGCGTATAATCTGTCACATGGTGACTTGATTGTCATATTCAAAATATGATGTAATAGTTCGTAATAAAGTCTGAGATGAACAGATGTGTTTCTGATATAAATTAACCAATATAGATACCGGCATTAGGAACTGATGTGTGGACTCTGCACGGCTACTTCCATTAGACGTGCTGTCGTTCAGCGTAAAAACACAAATTCAATTGTACTACTGCCAATCACTCGAGACTCTACTTATTACTAGTATTCGAGAGCAGACGAAGAAGGTTCTAAATTGTTAAACCATAAACTTATGTACATCACCGACTTCTTCTGTCGAGCCACCGGCATCTTCAGACAATGCTTCACTATGGCGCACAAGCAAAGAACTCATTTGCCCTTTAACTACTATACTCATTTTCACGAAGGTCTTTTAAAACCGCGTACACGAGCGAGACGGAACAATTTACCAGCGGCGGTATTTCCGTCGGACTACAATTTAAGTGTCAACCCATTTAACCATCAACGATTGCATCACTGCTTACCATCAGGCGGATAGCTGTCAAGCACCAGTTATAATTTGTTGTTTAAAAGACTATAATTTTGAATTTAGTAACCACAATTTGATGACGGACTTTCAATTCCTTGACAATATTTCAAAATGCCGTTCAAGAAAACTAGACTTTAGACAAATAAAGTAAAATAGTGTTACTAATATCAAATATTCAACTAAACCTTTACACATTTCCTCTATTCAGTAACATACTGTATAGAACTGTCCCAAAACATTATATAGTATTAAATATTCTGGCAACACTGGTATACGAAACATGAAAAGTATTCATCCAATTTGCGAAGAGGATGGCAATATTCAACGGTATAATACGATTCACGTATACTCTCATTGAAACACGACAATGTCGGATAAGGTATTCATTTGCTTTTATACCGAATAATATTTTCAAAGAACGAAGTGGAGTATAAGAAACGTAAACAAAAAATAACCATGTATTTTTGTTTTCAAAGAAATATCAACATAATAGAACTAATGCAAATAGTGAGATTTTACGTTAAAATATATTTGTGTTTTGGGGGCTTTACAATATGTAATGTGTACAATAATATACATACAGTATGTTAACTAGAGTGCCCTGCTAACCCGAAATAGTATAGCATACATATGTTAAAAAAATATTTCCATTCGAAAACAAAATGTTTTAAAATTTTTTCCAATATTAAAATATTCAATAAAATTTTAAATTGACATGTAAAAGAAACACACTGTATACGCGAACATGAAAGACGGCAACGTCGTGCAATTTATTTACATGACGACTACTATTTTGATTTAAAACAGGAGGTTTCAAATTTATTTCCAATTAGAATTTTTTTTTATTCGGATTTTATGCTTATTTTTCTATGCTGATATTTTTATTTTAATCTATTAATGATATATATTAACGAGTTTAAGGGAACGCCTCTGTTATTTAACATCATACTGTATATATACCCCGTCTGTTAGATATGCCGGTTTTTGATGTATCTAGTGATTGCAGTAATACACAATAAATTCATTTGATAAAAAGTGCTCTTTATATATTTGATTTACTACGCATTATGAAGTTAAGACTGGAATGAGAGATGCACATCGCTACTACACCCGTCAGATTTCTTTAATAGATTTTCAACTTATCTCTAAAGCATTAAGGCTCAAGGTTAATGGGGAATATTCGATAGTTTAGTGTAGCTTGACCTGTTGTCGTGCGTACTTTCTAAGACAGCTGTTAAAAACGATTAATCTAAATGATAAGTATATTGAATTTTATAAAAAAGTTTTTTGTGTGACGGGTCTGACCAGTTGTATTGCAATTCTGCCAAGTACGATGCACCAAATCTTATTGCGTCGAGAGTTTGGTCGCAGAGGCTCTCCAGATCAATCTCCTCTGGGTTTAATATTGCATCACCCGCTCAACTGCCACTTTCCTTCCTATTTACTCAGTCTTTGAGTGAAAGACTCTTAATAAACTAATGCGCTTTACCATCAAGGATTGTATCATTGCTACCATCAGGTGTACTCAGTGGCGGGCCTACCATACAAGCCCAGATGCCCGGCTTGCCTTCCCTCAAGCCTCACCCCAAAAATAAAAAAAACAGTAAACAGAAGAAAATAGTTTTCAAACTAAATTTACGTAGACGTAATTAAAAATACAACGCATAGCGCAACTCAGTTTGAACACGCGCCCAGGGTCGCACAAGGTCACGGCTCAATATCTATCTCACTCGCACTTGCGGGCTCTAACCTAGTGCAAGCCAGGTTTAACCTCGCTTGCAATGCACTCTTCTTTCGTTCCGTAATATGAAGTATCTAGTAACATAAGTATACATATAACTATTGACATTTTATATGGCTGGATTCTGCTCAATAAAGCACGGCTTGCATCTGACGTTGTACACACAACGCACTGTTGGATCAGTGTTGCTGCTTTAGTTTGTTGATTTTTAGTAGTTAAGTACGATAATTTTCTATTTATTTTAAGTTTGTGGGCTGATGTCACCGAAATAGAATATATTACACGAGGGAGTCCCAGGTATAATAGATTATTAAATAGGCTCATTCATGGACTGAATATAAGTAGTTTTCTTCGTCTTTCACGTTCGTTGATATTAAATATGAATGAGTGATAAAGTTATGGTTAAATACATCGAGTATATACTATACTTACTTTAGTATGTATTATACTTTTTCAATAACATTCGCTTTTTGACTCATTCAAGTGAAAAAAAGGGTTAAGAAATTTCTGTGACAAAAAAAATATTTCTTTCATTGTAATTCAAGCGTTTATAAAAAATACCTAGTATAAAACAAAAAACTGGCCGTGTTACACATGTGAAATAGTTTAGCACTTTCTTGCGGGTTTTATTTTTGTTATATTTTTCATATCTGGTAGAATTTTCAGATAATTAAGCGCTTTTAAAATTCATGGAACGGCAACACTGGGTTTGATTTGTATGAACATAGCTACGATTTGAATAGTCTCTTTGTTGTTTTTCGAAGTTTAATTTTGAATTGATTGTGTAAAATGAGTGTAAATCCGTCGGATACCGATAATATTTATGTCCCTTGTGACGATTTCAAGTGTATTTATAGTTTGCTAAGCGGGGAAAGGTAAATTCTTTAAGTTTTTCAGAGAAAAATAACCTCATATCTTCGCCAAAACCTACGCCGGATTTAAGCTCAAACAAGTAAGTCTCATAAAAGGAAATTCAATAGATCCGTTTATAAAACTAATTGGATTGCGGGCTGTTCCCATTCGAACAAACTTTATTGTAAACTTGCCATTTGATTGTATTTGCTACGTCAGCTTCCGCAGAACGCGCATTTTCTTCGCTAAAGCGTATTCACACATACTTACGGAACTCACAGGCCCAAGAGCGATTTCTGATCTTTCGATGATGAAAAGCAACTTTTAGTAGAAATCAAACGTTCACCAACTTTTTATTCTGACGTAATAAAATCATTTTTAAAGAAAGATAGACGCATTGATTTAGAATATAAGTAAAAGCTTTTTTATTTTTTTATTTCTATGTTTTCGAAATCCCATAACTTTGTAGCATATTTAGATCGTTTGCAATTGGACACGCGCCGTTATGAATATATGTAGGGATTGTAGGTAGGTATCTTCGCTCAACACAATGAAAAGAGAAAGGCTTTTTCGAAGCCGCCGAGGGTATGTCTTTGCTGGTACGTGTTATTCTTCTGCCTAGCAATATCATGCCTTCAGTGTGCTTTGATTAGCTCGCCGTCGTTAGACCACCGGCTTCTTGAAGCGAAGAATATGGTGATGTGGATCACAAAATCTTGTTTTGTAAAGAACGGTAAGAAAACGTATCATGGGCTTGCGTTATCGGTGGACCCTAGGCACGCCACTGGGGTGTACTGGTGGTCAAGCACTAGTTTATAACTTTAAAAAACTTAGTTACTCTTAATAAAAATAAGTATTGTACTTCAGCTCTTTCACCCAATTTCATTTCACTTCTTTTCCCAGCGAAAGCACTAGGAAGTGAGGAAGGGTTCCCATTCAGTACTGACTTACATAAAGAAAGTGCTGATTCTAAGCCTAATTTAAATAAATGACTTTTGATTTGATAGAATTTTCTAGTTTGTAAACTAACTTATATTATACTAGTGTTGAACCGAGGCACGGCCTAATGCAAGTGGATGATGTTATTAATTGCACACTAAAACATTCATACAATTTTACAGCACGTCCGCAACGCAGTATAAAGTCCCATAGGCTCACTTCTTTTTTAGCTTTACAGTGAGAAAATATTCAAAGATGAATATTTATTCTACGTTTCCACAACCTGAGCTCAAGCGTGGACTGTACAATGGACCATTGGGTTTCGGTATTGTGATCCGGCATGGTCAAGTTACTAGATCTATGCGAATCGCAAATGTAAATGGATACACTACATAAGTAAAGAGCGGTAGTGAATAAATATAATCAGCCTATAGCATATCCACTGTTGGGATATAGGTTCCGTCCGAGAGTTCTCCTCAAACGTTTTTTTAATATAAATTATAAACTAGCGCTTGACCGCAACCGCCGGATGGTAAGCAGTGATGCAATCGTTGCTGGTAAAGCGCACTAGTCTATTAAGGCCCATTCACTCTAGCCTTGTAAGATACACAAATTGTGGCGAAACGCCTGTCCGGATCGTAGTGGTAGTTAACAACGTAAGTGGTGAAAACGCGCCGTACGATGGGTCGTCCGATGGTGGAACGGCGATGGAAAATTAAATCATGCAATTTCGCACACTCACCAAAATGCAGCCTATAGAACACCGAAAGGCTGGCCATTCACACCTTTGCTCTAGGCGTTGGAGACCGTCTGAGTTAAATCAGGGTCATCAATCAGCCTCCTTCGCACGCCTCGTCAATGAATCCAAAGTGGCCAGGTGACACTTAGCAGCACCAGCCCAAAATGAAAGTCAGCATTCAAAGTTAAGAAAACGCCATGAGGAAATCGTTATATTCTAGAGCCAAAAACTTCGAAGACATGTGACATCTACTAACCCACACTTTGCCCGCATGGTATATTACGGCCCATTCCTCTCACCGATAGGAACACCTAGAGTAGGAACATTATAAACTGATTCATCATCATCATCATCTCAAAGGTTAATCCCAATGCATCCTAAGCCTTTTTTCAGCTTTGGAGTCTGGGGTCTGGCTTACCAGTCCAACTGCTGATAAGGTAAACTTCGACATTTTCCGTGAAGCGACTGCTGCCTGACCTCCACAACCTGAAGGCGACATCGATGTACCGTGTTAATCTCAATTGTTGGACTTTGAGGGTTCCAACAACCTGCAACGACCGCCAATACTTTCAGATGTTCGTATGGCAATCGGGCCCAACGGCTTAACGTGTTTCTTCTCGAGGCACGACTCAGATCAGTGCAAAAGCCCGCTATTCATGCATACAAATACTTGCACCGTGCGGGATCGAACCCGCGCCACCCTGCGCAGCGGCCGCGTCTGCTACCGTTACGCCACGGAGGCTGTCGTGTAAATTACATTATAAACTGATTTTGACTGTCTATAACATCATACATTTTAAGACTTAACCTAGTCACCGCCGACCGGTACACATTTCGCCACTATACGCAATCTAACCGTACCTCACTCCCTGGAATACAGGCAAGCCAGTTGTTAATTTTGCAGGAACGCTCTACTCTTGTGGTTTATTCGTACGGCTATGGCTCCCAGGGTTATTTAAGAGGGATTCGTGACCGTCTGCAGTACAGACTCTGGGAAATTTAACTGGCACGCCTCCAGACTGTTAATGTGTAATTGGAAGAGAGAATTTGTGGTAGGATGGTTAGGCTGTGTTATTACTTTGAATGTACTGTTTGTGCTTGGGTTTTTCATCATGCAAATATCATTGAACAAAAACAATAAGTTCAATAGGTTGATAGATGTGTTAATCCTTCTTACTTCATTACTAATATTATAAATCGGAAAGAGTTTGTTTGTTTGTTTGTTCTGCTTACCGCCGTAACAACTGAACCGATTGTTTTGAAATTTTGGCAGACGTAAAGTTAAACGTCCAGATTAAATAATAGGGTACTTTTTATTTCGGAAATATTTGATGTTCTTTAGGAAATCTATAAACGCGATATAAACAACCTCCACGCGGGCAGAGAGGCCGCGGGCGGAAAGCTAGTACGTTTATAAATAAACATGTTATATGGGAATTATGAGCAGTAGAGGTTAAATAGTAAACATTGGCAATCAACAAAAAATAAAACGTATTTAAAAAAAATATTGTTTACAAAAAACAGCTGAATTTTTATTAATAATTTTTGGCTCCAAAAAATATTGGCTCATATATTTTTGAATATTGACTACAGTAAACTTTAATATATGTCTGCGCATTAGCATTCGAATAACCTGTCAGTGTGCACACAGCTGTCGCCCGGTCTGTATGGCATACCTGTTGATTGAAACTGTGTGTGCTTTATATGTTGCAGGTTTGGGTAGGTATATTGTACCATTTTGACGTGTATGATGCATAATGTGTTGGATAAGTTCGGTCTGTTACTAAAAAAATCTCTTAATTGTGGATTGGTGGTGTTTGATGGGAAATTGAACTGACAGCCTCCGTGGTGTAGCGGTAGTGACGCGGCCGCTGCGCAAGGAGGCGCGAGTTCGATCTCGCACAGTGCAAATATTTCAGTGGTATGCATGAATATGAATATTTGCACTAGTCTGGTCGTGCCTCGGAAAGCACGTTAAGCCGGCAGTCGTTACAGGTTGTTGGAGCCTTCAAAAGTCGAACAATTGGTCTAACTGGGTACGTTTCGATGTCGCCTTCGGGTTGTGGAGGTCAGACGGCAGTCGCCTAATGGAAAATGCTAGTTTAGCCATGTCAACAGTTAGACTGGGTAAAAGTGGACCTCAGACCCCAAACTTTACGTCTGCATAATTTCACAGCAATCAGTTGAGTAATTACGGTATGAAAGGGAACAAACAAAGAAACTCACTTTCCAATTTATAATATTAGTAAGAATTTGAAATTAGGCAGTAAGAATTTAATTTCAAATTAATAAAACTCTTATAATTTATATCTCTTCATTTATCGAAGATATATACAAAGATAGGAATCTCTATATATCTTTCTGAATGTTTAAAAGATCATATCATTCAGCTATGTTCTTAAGTTAAAACTTTAAAATATGGCTAAAATAGAATTTTTAAACATTTTTAATAAAGGTTACTATAAGCTTTAAGGTAATCTTTTATAATTATGTCTGTCACATCACCAGGCGTATTTTAATCATCAAGAGCAGTTATAATGGGTAGTGTTGGTTAAAGTGAAATAAATAAGTGGTTTGCAGATCAAATCAGATTATACGAATAAGTTAGTCACACTAGCGAATCATAAACACACAAGTACACAACTCAACCATACGGTACGCGAGACAGTTCCTAGCACATGTTGTTCATTTGATGTCGAACGTCGTAATGACCATGGTTTAGCCAGCTGTGTGTTCTTCAAAACCGCTCTGTGAAGGCCCTATAATCACTCCTCAAGGGAACACAAGACAAAGGTGAATAGAGAAACCGAATGACCTGGGTACAATTTTTTTTTACTTTAAGTTTCAAACTTTTATTTGGATGGGAAAGGCTAGTCCGGAACCTGAATATCTAAGAACCCATTTAATTTTTCAAGATACTACCAAGCAGTTGGTTGGTTAAGTGTAACTGAGCTTGAATTGTAATTGAGCTTTGATGGTGGTAGACCATAACATCGGCTGCCGGCAGAAAGTTACCACCCACCAGACAAAGTCTGCCAAGCGATTCCCTCGTGTCCGCATGATGTCTGTGAAGCGTACGAAGGGACGGGCTTGAACAGATGTGTGGCGGGTAATGATGCGCCAGTCAAGAGCAGGGTGTCGGGAGTTTGGTCGTGGAGAGTTCCTGTGGATCAATCTCCTCTAGCGCAGCTTCGTTTGGTCGTGTTGGTCTTGGGTTTAACATTGCATCACCTCGCTCAACTGCCGTCATCCGTCCTATTCCTTAGTTTTTTAAGTGAATAGGCTTAATAAACTAGTCCGCTTTACCATCAACGATTGCATCACTGCTACCATCAGGCGGGACAGCAGTCAAGCACCAGTTTATAATTATTAAAAAAAAAAAAAAAAGCTGGCCTTTTTTTGACCAAAGAATGTTGCCAGCCGTTTTGGCACATTTACTGTTGACAATGATTACATGACTGTAAAAAATGTTAAATAAATTGGATTAAGATACTAAATTACACAGACACTGAGGAACTATTGAACCACACAAATGATAAGCATTAATAATAATAAACACGCACACACACTTGCATGTTGGATTATACATAAGGTTTGTAAAATTGTATACTGCTGTGGAAGAGTGGAGTGTCCTTAACAGGCATTATTTGTTTAACAGGAAGCTTCAATCAACAAAGAATGCAAAATACCTCTGAGCTCCAATAAATTTGATATTATTGATTTTTTAAACGATGTAAAATGTTTTGATACCTTTTAGGTAATTCTTTTCATCTCCTTCGCTTTTAAATTATATCATAACATAAATTAACTTGTACAACTGTATACTTTTCTCTTTTAGTATACGTGAACCACTTCTCCATTACATGAATCGTCTAGATCATCTACGTACTATTCAATATTAAACACTGTTAAATAAATCTTCATTACACGAGCTAGTGTGACCAGTAAATTGAACGTCATTTACCCGGGGTTGCCATAAATCAACCATTTAACGAATTAATCAGATGAATATTAACCACATTTTGGATGGCGGATATTCGGCTGTGTCCACACGATCTGAAATGTGTTTAAGCGTGATTAATGATAGTATGCAATTATATTTCAGGTTGAAGTATATAAGTACGATATTGAGTTTTTAATTTGTAAGTCACGAGCATATAATAATAGTGATTTATACGCTTAGCTTAGCATCATCATCATCATCAAACTTTTTTCGTCCCACTGCTGGGCACAGGTCTCCTCTCATAAAGAGAAGGATTGAGCGTAATCACCACGTTTACCCAATGCGGGTTTCCTCAAGATATTTTCCTTCACCTTTTTATCAGTCACTGGTGTCCAAGATACACTTAGAAAGTACATAAAACTTAGAAAAGTTATATTGGTACTTGCCTGACTTGGAATCGAACCCACACACTCATACTTGAGAGGCTGGTGTTTTAACCACTAGTCCACCATGACTTTTCTTAGCATAGCTAGCGTTTAGTAACAACAGCGGCACTGGAAGATAGATTTGATCGATTTACCAGTTCAAATGCTGTCTTTGTTTGTCAAGTTAGCCATATGACACACAACATACAAAGAACAAGGGGGAAACCAAGGATGCGTGCAGCATAAGACCGTTCTTTGTGGAAAGCCTTGGGGAAGGCCTTTGTCCAGCAGTGGACCTCTATAAGCTGAAGAAGAAGAAGATACAAAGAAAAAACAAAAATAAATTATAATATACATAAGCCTAGTGTCGCGCAGTCAATTACTTTACTAAACGTTCTGCATAATACTAGCTATGCTCCGCAGTTTCTCCCGCATAAGCTTTGATCCCGTGGGAATATCTGCGTAAAGAATGTTAATTCTGGTTATAAACAATATATCTGCCAAATTTCATCCAAATACGTTGAGCAGTTTTTAGATGAAAGAGTTACAAATTTATACTAATCTATCTATACTAATATATTATGTATAAAGCTGAAGAGTTTGTTTGTTTGTTTGTGCGCGCTAATCTCAGGAACTACTGGTCCGATTTGAAAAGTTCTTTTTGCGTTGGATAGCGGATAGCCTATTAATCCAGGAAGGCTTTAGGCTATATAACATCCCGCTATGACCAATAGGAGCAGAGCAATAACAAAAAATATTGCGAAAACGGGAGCTAACGCAGCCGTACATATTGCCAATAGGAGCTGAGCATGACTAATTCTACGCAAACGAAGTCGCTGGCGGCCGCTAGTATACATATATACAAACTTTTACGTTTCTAATAATATTAATTGGGTTATAGAAATACCTCACCAACCACCATCATATTACGGATTACTTTTCTCCAACCTCTCATCTTTCAACTCGGTAATTAATCCCTAGTATTTCTCAAAGTATATTTTTATTATTTATTCTCGGTCGAGCGGGGTATTAGCACAAAACAGCGACTTGGGGATATAAATCATGTGAAGTGAAGGCGACCACGCCTCTGCATTACTGATACTTTAGTGGGAAGGAAATTATACGATTTTAAGTCTGTACTTGAACATTATTCTACTAGAAGCATAATCAGGCGTTAATGATGGGACTTAATCACCTTATTGTGGTAGGGAGTGGATCATAAACCACGTGGGCCCAGCGTGGGTTGGTATACCACATGTCACCGATTTTTTGGTTCTGGAACATGTCGATTCGTCGTGTTCCGGCATGATGTCTGGTGAAGCCGTACGGAGGACGGGTCTGAGTGTTGCGATGTGTGCCAGGTACGATGCGCCAAATGTTGTTGTGTCGGGTGTTTGGTCGTGGAGAGTCTCCAGATCAATCTCCCTTTCCCCAGATTGATCTGGAGACCTCTCTAGCGCAGCATTATTTGGTCGTGTTGGTCTTGGGTTTAACATTACATCACCTCGCTCAACTGCCGTCAACCTTTCCTATTCCTTAGTTTTTTAAGTGAATAGGCTTAATAAACTAGTGCGCTTTACCATCAAAGATTGCATCACTGCTTACCATCAGGCGGGATTGCAGTCAAGCACTAGTTTATAATTATTAAAAAAAACATGTCGGTTTCATCTCGATGTTTTACTTTACCGTTTTCAGAGCAATGGTGACGAAATAATTTACCCAAAGTGCCTGTTGGTGTCTAAATTTAGCCTCGGTCTATACTCTGTTTTTTAATCTCGTAGAGTAAATTGACATTACGAGTGTTGGCAGTTTATTGCAATTAGGTGCAATAGTGCCGAAACTTAGCGTTCATAAAATCAAGTATCTTTTTTTACATTAAGTTATCCTGAAATAATGTGTAGGTACTTATTAAAAACGTAATAATACAAAATTAATAATGTAAATTTGACATTTGCATGTGTCAATTTACTCTACAAGATTAAAAAACAGAGTATAGATGACAGCGCTACCACTTCTCCACAATACAATATAACAAATATTTACTCAACAATTTAGGGAATGCTGCAGCTGGTTACTATTAGAAGCTAACTCTAAGATAGTGGGGCAAATGCTGGGCAGATTTCTAGTAATCACAGTTGCAAGCTTTATAATAATTTAACGAAAGGAATAATCAATGTAACTTTTTAAGTTATATATACTTTCTAAGTATATCTTGGACACCAATGACAAGGTGATGGAAACATCTTGAGGAAACCTGCACTTTAAGTCTGAATTCGTCAACCCGCATTGAGCAAGAGTGGTGATTACGCTCAATCCTTCTCTGTATGAGGGAAGACCTGTGCCCAGCAGTGGGACGATAAAAGTGTTGATGATGATGATGAATAAGCAATATTTTTAAGAAAAGGTTAAAATTGTATTTAATTAACCAAAACTAATAAATCTTTACTCAAGTACTCGACAGATTGATCGGCAATCTTTATATATATAATTCTGCTGTACGTGTGTATGTCATTGAACTCCTCCTAAACGGCTTGACGGATTTTAATGAATTTTTCTATATGCGTTTGAGTGGTGACCTGGATGGTTTAGATTCACAAATCAGCCCGGCAGATGGCGCTGATCGCTTAAAGAAGCATGTGATCTCGGAAACGCCCCTAACGATTTCGCTGAAATTTAATATGTGGGGGTTTTCGAGGACGAGAAATCGATCTAGCTCAGTCTTATGTCTGGGGAAGCGCATGTTTTCGAGTTTTCTCTTTCGCAATATTACACGCATAATATGGGCGCTAATTTCGCGTGGCTTGACATAGCGGCTGTAGCGTAGTCGATATGGTCTACTCTCGATGGCTGGTGTTCCTCGGTTCAAACCCGGCCAATCACGAGTTTTTTTTTTGTTTTTAGACAAGTTTATAGTTTTTTTTTTAATTTTTGTAGTTACTTAAAAAGAAAATTGTACATAAGAACTAAAAGGGGAAAAAATAAAAAAATATGTTATTTTTTTTTATTTAACTAAAATTGTACTTATGAACTAAAAGAGAAAAAATAAATAGAAATAAATAAATATTTAAGATTTTTTATTTAACTTAAAGAGACTAAAACAAGAGCTCTAGGGCAGAGAGAGGCATGATATCTTTGTTACAAATGTAGATGATAATGCTTTCCATGGGTATATTCCTAAATCTGCTGTACGTGTGTACGTCACTGAATTCCTCCTAAAGGGCTGGTCCGATTTGAATGAAGTCTATGTATATAAATGAAAGTCGTGTTAGTTACTCTATTTATAACTCAAGAACCGCTTAACCAGTATGGCTCAAAATTGTTAGGCAGGTAGAGAAGAACTGGGAGAAGGACATATCACATTATCACATAGGATACTTTTTATCCTGTTCCCGTTGTTCCCGTCGTTCCCGTGTGACGTGACATAAGACATGGTATAACAAACGCAACTGACATGGAATAACAAAACAACTCAGTCAAAATATAAGTTAGCGGTTCATTTGCTAAAAATGGTACAAACATACTGCTGCACTACTAAGCATATTAAAAAAAAAGTCTTACTGGTTGAATGTTGATGCATTCATTTAAAGCAAGGAATATAAATACTCTCTGCTGGTTTATTTTTTTTAATAAAAGCCCCAAAGCAAACTTCAACTTCAAAATTTTTATTATTGTATTGCTGTGCCATTTATCACTTCACTACATACTACAAAACAAAGTTACTTTCTCTTTCCCTATGTCCTTTTGTATGATTAAATCTTTAAAACTGCGAAACAGATTTTGATGAGGTTTTTTTTAATTACTCTATGTAATTAAAAATAAACTTTTATATGTATAATAACATCCATTAAATTGTGGAGAAACACTATCCCTCGCCCACATGTGGGAGTGACGAGAGGAGGCACAACTCCGTTGCCGCGAAAAATCGCAGTACAGCAGACAGAGACATGGAAAGTGTGATTGTCGCAATCCAGCACTGAGCACGCCACAAACATCAAAATCCTCTCTTTGAGGAGTAGCTAGAGAGGCGCCACGGCGTCCTCACCTTCCGACTGACGTAGGTCCTCACCGGACACGGCTGTTTCGGGAGGTTCCTGTTCCGTATAAGGCGGGAGGAAACGCCAGGGTGACCACTGTGTGCATCGCCCTGAGGACACGGTGGAGCAAATGGTGGAGGTCTGCCCGGCTTCGGTAAAGCCCAGCCGTGTCCTCGTGGTGGCGATCGGCTGCGATCTCTCGCGTCCGACCCTGGTCCGGGCCATAGTCCGGAGCAAGAGTGCATGGCAAGCTTTCACCTCCTTCTGTGAAGCAGTGATGCTGGCAAAGGAGGAGACGGAGCGCGTGATGGAGCGGAAATCCCACTACCCTCACGCCTCAAACCGCCGCAGGAAGCGCCCTGGTCAGGAGGCAACATCGGACTTCCGACCACCGTAGGCGCGGGCTTGCGGGTGGCGAGCGATAGGCAGCTAGCCTCCTGGGAAGAACCAGGCCCGGGTTGACGGCGCTTTTTGATTCACACGCGCCTCGAAGAGATGTCAGCACACCTTGACGGGGTCCACGAGGACTGGTCCACAGGGTTGCGGGTTGGTTAAAAAAGAAACCATGGCACTGGTCGTTGCATAGGCAAGTGAAGGAACACGGGTGGATTTTAGTCAATAAAAGTCTGACACGCTCTTCCGCTCCGCCCAGAGCGGGAGAGGTCATTTGATGATTTCCCATCCAAAACAAAAAAAAAAGAACTGAAGAAGAGCAAGAAATTGCACTTGAAGAGCGCAGCCTTAGTATGGCTCGACTTCGTGCTTCTCACTCACCAGAGCAAAGGGAGGCAGCCCGTGAAACGGCTCGGTTGGCAATGCGAAATCGTCGAGCAAACCTCAGAGATCAAGCGCTAGATAATTTACGAAGCACAAGAAGAAATTCATCAAATACTGATTTGAATCGGGCAGCGTTTCAATACGCATATAATATAGCGCAATGGCGTTCGCATTGGGCCAATGGATGTTGTTTGCGAGTATTGTAGCACATTAAAGATTTCCGGAGAACCGCCAGGATTGTGCTCTCAAATAAAGAATCATTGAATAATAATATTTATTTATTTAAAATTATCCTAATTTAAAAAGTAGTCATGTGATATTGCCTTTAAGGCGGAACGAAGTTCGCCGGGTCAGCTAGTATATGTATATATTTATTAGGTACTTAAGATATTCCGTTTAAATTCTCATATTTTACTGAAGCAGATATGTATGATCTTTTATGAAATAAACCTATTTAAAGCAAATTACAACTTACTGAAACTCGATAACAATTTTAACCCCTAGGTATGGGTTAAAATTGTTATTTATATATTGGTTTAAATTCAGGAAATAATGACATTTTCATCAGACATACTTACGATTTGAGTAAAATGTATGTCCACCCTGGTAAGGTAGGGCTATCTTGACGGAACGCTGAGTGTGTTTATGAATTTATGTCGCAAAATATGCTCCATCTCCTATCCTGTCCTCTGTGTCTTTAAACATGCAGGAAAATGACATACGTCGTACAGCGAGTTTTCACCCTTACGTCGTTAACACCACTATGATCCGGACGCGTTTTGCCTCCTCTTTCATACCACGAACATTGAGGGACTGGAGCAATTTGCCAGCAGCGGTGTTTCCGTCGAACTAAAAGTGAGTGTCTGCAAGGCTGGAGTGAATAGGCTCTTAATAAACTAGTGCGCTTTACCATCAACGATTGCGTCACTGCTTACCACGCAGGCCTCTATGCTGTTACGGACGACATCGTGGAAGTGCCAAAATTTTAGGCAAACAACAAAACAAAATAAAATTCAGCCGTACTCTCGACACTAAGAGAAACAAGAGGTCTCAAAGCCTGGAGCACAGGCGTAGAGTAGCTAGCCTGTCGGTGTTCCATAAGATGCATATTGGAGAGTGTGCGCGGGAATTCTTTGACTTAATTCCGCCATCTCTATTTCATCATTGGACGACCCGTCGTACGGCCTTGACGGACTAGAAGAGTTTTCCAGCGGTGGTGTTTCCGTCTGACTATTATTTAAGTGACTTCAAGGCTAGAAGAATAGGCTCTTAATAAACTAGTGTGCTTTCCCATGAACGTTTGCATAATTGTTTACTACCGGGCGAGATCATAGTCAATCACTAACTAGTTTATAAAGTTAAAAACAAAACGAAACAAGAAGAAGGAGAAAACACATAGATTTTGCAGTATAATGTACGTACTAGTATGTTTTGACAGCCTCCGTGGCCTAGCGGTAGCGAACGCGGCCGTTGCGCAAGGAAGCGCGGTTTCGATCCCCGCGCAGTGTAAATATTTGTGTGTATGAATATGAATATTTGCACTGGTCGGGTCGTGCCTCGGAAAGCACATGCCCGGTTGCCATACGAACATCTAGTGGTAGTCGTTACAGGTTGTTGGAGCCCTCTAAAGTCCAACAATTGGTCTAACTGCAATACTTCGATGTCGCTTTCGGGTTGTGGAGGTCAGGCGGCAGTCGCTTCACGGAAAATATCGAAGTTTAGCCAAAATCAGCAGTTAAACTGGTAAAGCCCAGGTGTTGGTACACCTGGGCTTTACCAGTGTAACTGCTGATTTTGGCCGGGTAGTATGGAAGTATGGATTACAAACAAAAGAAAATCACAATAAACAAACTAAAACATCTAAAAAGTCACTCTCTCTAAAACCTTAAATAAAAAGCAAAACTTAATTACTTGCAGCATTGTTTCTTTCACAAAAGGTTCCGTACAGTTCATTAATTTAAAATCTTAGTAACAATACAGGGATCGAGTAGAAGGGTTCTCTCAACCGAAGATTCTTAGTTCAGATAGTGAGCTAACATTAATCATTGAGTTTTCGTCGCTTGAAATAGATAAAAGTTAACAAAGTTTTTGGTAAATAATGATTGATGGCTTTGCGTTTTGTATTTAGTTAATGTTGCGTTATATTTTATTTAAATAGTTGGTAACTTAGTTAAACGAAAATCAGGAAAAGTTATGAGCTGATTTCTGCAAGAGATCTGGTTTCAAGTAGTAAAAGGATATTAATTAAAAAAAAATGCGTCTATTGACATTACAGCCATAATTACACCGTAAATCTGTTAAAAACAGCACAATAAGCTTATCCATACTAATATATAAAGCTGAAGAGTTTGTTTGTATGTTTGTTTGTTTGTTTGTTCATGCCAATCTCGGGAACTGCTGGTCCGATTTGAAAAATTCTTTTTGCGTTGGATAGCCCATTAATCCAGGAAGGCTTTAGGCTATATAACATCACGCTGCGACCAATAGGAGCGGAGCACAAATAACTCCACGCGAATGAAGTCGCTGGCGGCCGCTAGTAAAGCATAATTGGGATGATACATAGTTACTTTTGCAACGAGTGACCTAATAGAGTGTGATTAAATAAACGAATAACGTTCGCTTATTTAATCTCAAATTTTCTATCTCTCTCTCTCAGACACACACACAAAACTCTCCCTCAGACCTCTCAGACACACACACACACACACTCACACACACACACACACCCCCACACACCCCCCCACACACACACACACACACACACACACACCCACACATAACCTCACTCACACACGCACCCACATACCCTCACTCACACACACACTCGCACACGCACACACACACAGAGAGAGAGAGAGAGAGAGAGAGAGAGAGAGAGAGAGAGAGAGAGAGAGAGAGAGAGAGAGAGAGCAGCACTTTTTTATGAATTCTTACATTTCTATATTAGTATGGCATCGTCATTTCACTAGCCTATTTCCCAACTATATCGGGGTTGGCTTCCAGTCTAACCGGATTTAGCTGAATATCAATTTTTCACATAAAGCGACAGATATCTGACCTCAATACGATACGCTTAGGTAATACTGCTTGTAGGCAAAACCTTAATCTACCATGTTTCAAAGCAAATAAACATATTCTAATCTACAATCACCACACACATGCACATGGCAGATGTGTGAGTTGCTATAGAGATGAGATTTTGACGCAGCTTATCAAACTGAACAATTACTGTTCCAAACTCAAATCTCTGAATATCAAAACTTAGTTCCACACACAGGATTGCACATCCCATTTATATTCCGCCTCCATTGACCATTCCACCCAAGCACAGTACAGGTGGACCCATAAACTTCAAGCTCAGTTTATCTTTAGTCAAACTTGTCAGTTTTAACTGTTGTGCCATTATGCTCAGCTCGGTTATCATACGTTGGCAGGCGATGCCATAAATTATGGCTAGGTAATGGTATGTGTGTCTATGGTAATTCAGGGAGGTTAGATTTTGTTTCTAACGTAAATATATACAGTTACTTTTGCAATAAGTAACCTAATAGAGTGCGATTAAGGAAATGAATAACATTCGCTTTTTAGTCACACCAAGTACACTCAGAAATTCTCTCTCTCTCTCTCCCACACACACACACACACACACCACAAACACTCACGCACTCATATTAGTGGTTACATTTTGTTATGTTTTCTTTAATTTCGCTCTTTTTGTTTGCTGTTATGGTGGTGGTGGATACATTTATGAATTTATGTATACTTTACATCAAAAACATAATTATATTACTTAATAACACATTCATCACTACAAGATGTACTATGGGCGCTAATGAAAACCTTTAATTTTTTTTATCAGGGTGGGAAATCATCAAATAATTTCTCCTGCTCTAGGCGCAGCGAAAGGGCATGTCAAGACTTTTACTGACTGACTGACCGACGGCCAGGGCCACGGTTTCTATGAAATCCCTTCCAGGCAACCTTAATTTTTTTACATGTCATGGTGGCCTGGTGGTTAAAACACCAGCTTCTCAAGTATGAGTGCGCGGGTTCGATTCCTGGTCAGGCAAGTACCAATGTAACTTTTCTAAAATATGTACTTTCTTAGTATATGTTGGACACTAATGACTGAAGGTGAAGGAAAACATCTTGAGGAAGCCTGGACTTTAAGACTGAAATCGCCAACCCGCATTGAGCAAGCGTGGTGATTGCGCTCAATCCTTCTCTGTATGAGAGGAGATCTGTGCCCAGCAGTAGGACGATAAAAGGTTGATGATGATGAATGATGAACCTTAATTATTTTACGGATACTCAAAAAATGCATTTTGACTCTGAAGTTTATCACAAGGTCGACTTTCTCTAAGAAATGATGTCATAATTATGAAATTTAATTGTTACAAATAAATAAAAATGTATTATGAATATATTACAATGTGAATTTCGTTGTGAAGTTTCCTCATAACATTATAATGTCAATGTGATGAGATTTACACACAACATAGCTCGTGTCACGTTGACAGCCTCCGTGGCGTAGCGGTAGTGAACGCAGCCGCTGCGCAAGGAGGCGCGGGTTCGATCCCCGCGCTGTGCAAATTATTTGTATGCATGAATATGAATACTTGCACTGGTCTGGTCGTGCCTCAGAAAGCACGTTAAGTCGTTGGTCCCGTTTGCCATACAAACATCTAGTGACAGTCATTACGGGTTGTTGGAGCCCTCCTGCAATGCTTCGATATCGCCTTCGGGTTGTAGAGGTCAGGCGGCAGTCGCTTCACGGAAAATGTCGTAGTTTAGCCATATCAGCCACTCACAGACTTTACAGTCAGTAGACTGGTAAAGCGGACCCCAGACTCCAAAGCTGAAAAAGCTTCGGATGCGACTGGGATTAACTCTGGCATGATGATGATGATGATAGCCCGTGCGACGTTGTAGACTTCCATTTTTTTTTTTACAAACATCTTATTTTTTTTAAACGTGTTAGCAAAATCGTCACAGCTGTCAAACGTCACCAGACGGATAGTAGTAAGGAGGGTAACAAAGCAATTCCCCTTAATTTAACATCACCCTTCAAACTACATCCATATCACACACACTTACATCAACTTACACATAAGTAATAAACCATTAAGTTAACTGAGACAGTTAATCCGCAGTCATCACTAAAGATTTAACTCTAGCACTTTATTACCTGTGCAGTCTTCAATGGCTAACCCTGCCGTGAATAAGTTTATTTCGGTCCATTCGACCCTTCAAATCCCTATTTAATGACCACCCTTTGGGGGTGGACTCCGGTTAATGTCTGTTCGTTTGTCCTATTCAGTTTACTTTGAATTGTATGACTTGTATAATGTATACAATGTATACATCCTAATATATCAATTGCACATATAGGTAGATGTAGAAATTGAAAGAATATAGACATGGATTGTTATCCATACTAATTTTATAAATGCGAAAGTAAACTCTGTCTGTCTGTCTGTCTGTCTTTCTGTTACACTTTCCCGCTTAAACCTCTCAACCGATTTTGATGACATTTGGCAGTGACAGTCTTTAGACCCTGAGAAAGAACATAGGCTACAAATTATTGAAAAAAAAAAAATGACATTCCCGAGGGAAATTTAAAAAGCGCGATATAACCGAATTCCACACGGGCAAAGCCGCGGGCGGAAAGCTAGTAAAATATAAGTTGGTTTAAAATGACTAAAATCAATTTAACATATAGGATATGAATAGGCTTAATAATCTAGTGCGCTTTACCATCAATGATTGCATCACTGCTTACCATCAGGCGGGATCGCAGTCAAGCACTAGTTTATAATTATTTAAAAAAAGGCTGTAAAACTGAATTAAATCTTTATACAACAGTTCTTATTGCATCAAACCCTCCGACCTCAACCCGAGTACCGCCCTCTACGTCCGTATAATTTTCACATGCGTCTGTCTGTCCACACAATATCACTATATTTACATAGGTCCTTTGTTTGACGCGTAATTACTGAACTGCAGGCCCTGCCTGATATATATCACAGCGGATTTGTCAACGATATTTAGTTACTTTGAATCCGTTGATACATACCGGGAATCCGGGAAAATGACGGATTTTGAATATTATAGGCCTAATAGGGAATATTGCAATGCGGTGAATTAAAGTGCTAGTGTGGTCATTAGAGGTCTCTAGTGTCATAATAGTGGTGTGCAACTCAGGTTACATTGTTATTTGTGTTTTGGTGTATATAAACTAAGAGGGTATTCGCGTAATTTCTCTGCCTCAACCTATTTTTTATTTTATTTTTTTTTTTGTTTTGGATGGGAAAATATCAAATGACCTCTCTAGCATAAAAAAAATCGGGAAATAAAAATTTTCAGGAATCATCCAGGAATTGGATATTTAATCATCAAAAATTTTCCACGATAGGGCGTTTTCTCTATATATTTCTTTTTATTAAATATATACGATATTTTCTCTATATATTTGATATTTGTTTGTCTCTGAAGTTAGACTGTGACTAGTTTTTTTAACATGTTGGTATTTTTGAAGTAATGTATAGTTTATGCTGTACGCTGTATGTAAATACACCAAAAATTATAGATATCTTAAAAAATACATAGGTAGGAGGAGTAGGTTGGTATTATTAATATATATTTCCTGGATAACGATATAATTTTAATAAAAGTTGCTAATTTGACTTACATAGAAGTGGTGCAAAACTCTGTGACGTTATTTTGTAATGGCGGCACGTACGTTTTTTTTAAAGTGGGGATTGTCGAACGGTGACTTCGGATTAAGACTCCGACCAGGGCACTTCTCCGGGGCAAAACTGTCGGTTTCTTGCTAAGATTGGAGGGTATATTTTTACTTCAAAACGTCACCGACGAAATGCAGCTCTTACCACCACACAAAGATGTTGATGACCCTATCGCTCCACCGTCGTTGACGTCGTCTACTACTCATCATCACAGCGTTAATCCCAGTCGCATCCGAAGCCTTTTTCAGCTTTGGAGTCTGGGGTCCGCTTTACCAGTCCAACTGCTGATATGGCTAAACTTCGACATTTTCCGTGAAGCGACTGCCGTCTGACCTCCACAACCCGAAGGCGACATCGAAGCATTGCAGTTAGACCATTTTTTGGACTTTTGAGGGCTCCAACAACCCGTAACGGCTGCCACAAGATGTTCGTGTGGCAACCGGAACCAACGGCTTAACGTGATTTCCGAGGCACGACCAGACCAGTGCAAATATTCATATTCATGCATACAAATAATACTTGCACTGTGCGGGGATCTAACCTGCGCCACCTTGCGCACCGGCCGCGTCCGCTACCGCTACGCCACGGAGGCTGTCTGTTGACTTCGTCTACTACTACTACTACTAATACCAACTTACTTACGCTAATCTATACAAAACAATAACATAATGACAATCGGAATCCAATAACCAATTATATCTAAAGAGGGTGCCCTCTGCCCCCCTCTCCCCCCTTCCCACACATACACCGACGTATAATTAGCCGCATGATTGACTTGTCCTTACCACTAATTGCCCGTGGCCAGTGGTTGATGGAAAAATCCTCTGCATCCTTTGAATAAAACCATCCACTGGAAAATTGTCATAATGCTCCGGGCATGTGTGTTTGTGAAGAAGAAAATGGACACTGAAAACGTATTAAATTGATGTTATTATGTAATAAACTTACGGTACAGAACATGGGTACTAATTTCTGTTTTTTTTTAAAGAAAAATTGCTCCACAATAGAAATTACTCTTGCATCTCTTCTCGGTGGTAGGAAATAATATCGGCTGCCTGCAGAAGTTACCACCCACCAGACAAAGTCTTGCCGCCAAGCGATTCGTCGTGTTCCGGCATGATGTCTGGTGAAGCCGTACGGAGGACGGGTCTGAGCAGTGGTGTTGCGATGTGTGCCGGGTACGATGTGCCTAATGTTGTTGTGTCGGGAGTTTGGTTGTGGAGGATCTACAGATCATCCTCTGGCGCAGCATCGTTGGTCGTGTTGTTGGGTTAAACATTGCATCACCTTTTTTTTTTTTCGGGGTGGAAATCCTCATAGGATGTCCGCCGCCCTAGGGTGGGCGACGGGGTCTGTCAGACTTTTACTGACTAAAACCACCCCGGTGTCTCTTCTATCACGAGCGCGCGTAGGGCCGCGGGAGTCTAAATTCTTCCGCAGCCCCACACTCTCGTGCTGGCCCGGTCTGCCCGAGCCTCGTCTCCGGCACGGGGTAGTAGGGTGTTAAGCTACCCCGTGCATCGCCTCAGAGGCGCGGGCTGACACTCGCGCGCGCCTCCGCCTCGGGGTCCATCGAATAGGGGGCGGGGACTTCCCCATGTACCTCGCCCCTGGACCCATTCATGGGGGGCTGAAGAGGGCGTTATCCGCCCTTCTTCGGCGCCCGGTGCGTGTTTTGCGGCCCGGGAAGGGAGTTGAGATCTCCCTCTCCCGTTCCGCAGCTTCCTTCTGCGACATCACGTCCTCGCAGAAGGACACCACTGCGTCCCACGACTCTGCGCTACCGACCATCCTCCGCACTACTGCCGGCAGCGTCAGGTCGCCTCCTACTTCATTTGTGAGGACACGGCGCTGCTCCTCCCAAGCTACACACTCGGAGAGCGTGTGCTGCGCCGTGTCCTCCCCGCATTGGACGCAGTGGTGGCACCGAGCGTCCGGCTCCCTGCCTAGGCGACAGAGGTACTTGCCGAAGCAGCCGTGCCCCGACAGCACCTGCGTCACCCTGAACGACAGGGAGCCGTGCCTTCTCCCGAGCCAGTCGTCGAGTACTGGCCGGATCGCCTCGACGGTAGCGAGGCCGGTGGTAGGGCGCATAAGCCTCTGCCGCCAGTCCGCCACCAGGACCTGACGGAGCTCCCCTCGGCGCAGCTCGATCTGCCGCTGTGCCGGACTGGAGCCCCGTGTCCGCTCTTCCTCGCGCCATCGGTACAATGACGCGAGTACTTTCGCCTCTAGGTCCCAGGGCGGGGATCCGGCCAGGACGCAAGCCGCCTCGTAGGAAATCGTGCGATACCCGCGGACGACCCTGACGGCCGTCGCCCTCTGCGGCTTGCGCAGAATGGCGAGTGTTCCGGCCGTCAGGTCCATCGCCCACACAGGGGCCCCATACAGGGCCATGGACCGCACGATTCCCACGTATAACCGCCTACAGGCGGCGCTCCCTCAACCCCCGCACCCCCCTCGACCCACCCCGCCCCTCACCTCGCTCAACTGCCGTCTTTTTTTAATAAACTAGCGTGCTTTACCATCAACGATTGCATCACTGCTTACCATCAGGCGGGATTGCAGTCAAGCACTCATTCATAATTATTAAAAAAAAATCGTTGGTGCATTTACAAACATTTAAATTCACATACGCAAATAACTAGACGTGAATGACTATGTAGTTATTCCGTTTATATGGAAATCGAACCCGCGACACGCAATGCAGCAGTTGACTAATCAGGCGCTGCGCCAACAATCAACTTTAATAACAAACAAAAAACTTGAAAATATCAATAGAGGGCTGTTTATTTATTACTTAAGACAATTGGGGGGGGGGGGGGGGAGAGGTCCAAAAGGTTTCTTCTTACAAGAATAATAATATTCAACCTATTACCGGAAAAGGAAAGTATCATTTACTTTTTGTTTTTGATTTCTGGTATTTTGGCGTGGCTAGCTGGCATATGATAAATAATTTCATTGTTGTTGTATTTTCTTGTTTTCATCACTATACATAGTATTGTATAAAATAATATGTGGGTATTTTTTTTTTTTTTCATGAACAGATAGCTGCGCTGCTGGGGAGTTTGTTCCGCCATTTCTTCTTCCCATCGAAAGCACTAGGAAGTGTCGATAGGTGGGCGTTTTGAGGCACTGTCTTATGTAATATTGACGTTCAAAAAGTGCCGATTCTCAGCCTAATTTGAGTAAATGGCTTTTGATTTTATCATATAATTATGTAATTTCTAAACGCTTAACTGCCTACAGCACACACCAACCATCATGTTTTTCCCTTTAAATTCTACCCAAAAAACATATCCATAAAATATGACAGTTTCCCAAATAAAAATATTTACTGCCAAGTCAGCAACCGGTCCCCTAAACATACCTTTATGACGTCATACATCACCGTATAACCCTTCAAAGGACAATAGAACTGCCTGCTAGTTTATAAACCTATAAAACGTACATGTATTCATAGATGTTATGATACAAATAATAAAATAGAGTTATGGGGAAAAAGAAAATAATATAGTATTCGTTTTTCATTCATTGGGCGATTGGCCTGGGTCGTTGGGCTTTCGGGATCGGGACTGGTGATCCCTGATTTGTCGTTTCTATTTTTTTTTCATCAACTACATATATTATGGTCGGCTTCCAGTTTACCAGAATGTAGTTCATCACCAACCTTTTTTATATTCTCACTTCTGGGCATAGGTTTCCTCTCATACAGAGAAGGATTGGGCGTAATCACCACGCTTGCTCAATGCGGGTTAGCGATTTCAGACTTAAAGTCCAGGTTTCCTCAAAATGTTTTCCTTTACCTTTCAATCAATCATTGGTGTCCAAGATATACTTAGAAAGTACATATAACTTATAAAAGCTAAATTGGTACTTTCCTGACCTGGAATCGAACCCGCTCACTCATACTTGAGAGGCTGGTGTTTTAACCACTGGGCCACCACGACTGTAGTTAAAAACGAGTAATTTATTTGTAATAGAAGTGGTAAAGACTCAATAATTCTCTCGGTGGTAAGCGTCGTGTTGCGGCATGATGTCTGGTGAAGGCGTACGGAGGACGGGTCAGAGCAATTGTGTTGCGATGTTGTTGTGTCGGAACTTTGGTCGCGGAGGGTCTCCAGATCAATCTCCCTCTCACACAGCATTGTTGGTCGTGTTGTTGGGGTTAACTTTGCTTCAACTCGCTCAACTGTCGTCTTCCTTCCCATTCACTCAGTTTTTTTCAGTGGATATGCTCTTGAGAAACTAGCGCGCTTTATCATCAACGATTGGATCACTGCTTACCATCAAGCGGAATTGCGGTCAAGCGCTAGTTGAGAATTATAAAAAAAAAATGCAATGGATTCCCAGACATACATCTTAATTTGATCTGCAGGGTAATTACCCTGCAGATCATTGCATTAGGCGGACGAAAACATCATTGGAATCCATTCCATTTTTTTTTCTACAGGGTAATTACCCTGCAGATCAAATTGATCCTTATTCTTTCATTTTAATAGTTCAACAACATTCATAGTGGTACTTACATTGTTGAACATACACATTTTTCAAACATTTGTACCAATGGATTATCAAAATGTAAGTTTCTTGCTAAAAAAATGCCAAAATTCTGATTTAAAATACACATTTTTTATATCTAACTAACGGCTGCCAGCGACTTCGTTCGCGTGGAGTTAGTTATGCTCCGATCCTTTTAGTTGCAGCGTGATGTTATATAACCTAAAGCCTTCCTGGATTAATGGGCTACCCAACGCATAAATATTTTTTTGCGTTGGATAGCCCATTCGTTCAAAATACTTAATACGTAATTCGTTCAACCAAACAAACAAACTCTTCAGCTTTGTATATTAGTATAGAGTATAGATTATAAACTAGTGCCTGACTGCAATCCCGCCTGATGGTAAGCAGTGATGCAAAGCACCCTAGTTTATTAAGGGCCTATTCACTCAAAAGAAACTTAGTGAATAGGAAGGAAGACGGCAGTTGAGCGAAGTGATGCAATGTTAAACCAATCAACACGAAAAAAAAAAACTAAAATAATTATGGAAGGCTTTGAGTTACGTTCCTGTCCCAACTTGATAATACCATAGATAGCCACATAAATACTAAGCGAACTATTAAGTTACATTAATTAAACTACGAACTACATAACAGGGAAACCGTTTGAACGGCCTCAGGGCATAATCACACTAATATTCAGTTGACCGCTTTGTATTGACATGCCACAGTCTAACTTCGCTTGTTTGTAATGATGGCATAATGACCATAATGGTATCATTAAATAAATAAAGTCCTTATTTACATAAAGACAGATTCAGATATTGACTTCTTTATGTAAGTCTATTTTATAGATAGTTTGACAGGTGTGTATAACATGGTCTTGAAATATTGTAAGATGTTGTACTTATTAATAAAAAATAATAAAATCATATTAAGTGTCACTGAATAATACTAAAAATAATACACATAGTCCACATTCCACATACTATATTATTACACATTCCACATTCCATACACAACACTTACTAATTACTAATGTCGTGGTGGCCTAGAATGTCGTGGTGGCCTAGTGGTTAAAACACCAGCCCCTCCAGTATGAGTGCGCGGGTTCGATTCCAGGTCAGGCAAGTACCAATGTAACTTTTCTAAAGTTATATGTACTTTCTAAGTGTATCTTGGACACCAATGACTGAAGGTGAAGAAAACATCTTGAGGAAACCTGGACTTTAAGTCTGAAATCGCCAACCCGCATTGAGCAAGCGTGGTGATTACGCTCAATCCTTCTCTGTATGAGAGGAGACCTGTACCCAGCAGTGGGACGATAAAAAGGTTGATGATGAAACACAACACTTAATTATTCTTCGTCTTCAGCCTGTGGAGGTCCACTGCTGGACAAAGGCCTCCCCCAAGGCTTTCATTACATTGGGAGGAGTTTGCCATAATCCCCACGCTTCTCAGGTGGGTTGAAGATCGCAGTAGTTTGATATTCCACAGGAGAAGCGCTGCTGCCCGCTTCGCTGGTGGGAGTTCCCTTAGTCGCCTCTTACGACACCAACAGGAGGATATGGGATGGTACTATTTTAAGCCCTCTATAGGTTGAAGAAGAATATTCATTTGCTATGTACTGTAATTAAATAGCAAAACCAACACACATTAGCTAATTATCAAATATTTCCACACAGTTAGGGTACACGTCAGCCACACAGGTAGGTACAGACGGACGGTTGTATAGTCTATGATCTTTCAGACACATCCATACTATCCATACTAATATTATAAATACGAAAGTAACTCTGTCTGTCTGTCTGTTACGCTTTCCCGCTTAAACCTCTCAACCGATTTTGATGAAATGTGACACAGACAATTTTTAGACCGTAAGAAAAAACATAGGCTACCTTTTATTGAAAAAAAAATGATGTTCCCGAGGGAAATCTAAAAAGCAAAGAAATGAAAAGAAATGTAAAGATGATTACAATAAGTTGTTTAAAATTTGTAAAATTCTTCCTGTCAGCCTAAAGCATAAATATCTAGTTCTGGTCAGCAGTTATAGTAGCTGGGAGCGTCACTCGCTAATAACACATAACTACGCAACTAAGATGGTGTCAGCAGGTAAATTTAATGTACCAAGAGTTAGTAATTATTTTGGCGACCGAACGCTGGACAAAAGAGTACCATACTGGCTCAACCAATTGCCTGCTGACATAAGAGGTCAGAAAACAAAAAGAAAATTTACCAGAGCACTTAAATTGTTCTTACTCAGTAGTCTGTAAGCAATTTTGTAAGACCTGATATTGTTCATGTAACTTTTTTATAATATTGTTGCATATTTAATTATTGCTGATGCGATTTGCGGGGCATAGGATTTATCCCAATGTATTGTACACGTGGAGATTAAGAAAATAAATAATAATAATAACCGAATTCCACGCGGGCGAAACCGCGGGCGGAAAGCTAGTATTACATAAATTTTAAAGTAAGAGCTAATAAATTATCCTGAGTAAATAATTAACTTAAAATGCAAATGTAGATTGTAATTATTTAAAACCCAAATATTTGACCGGTCTACGTTTGCATATGTATTTAGGATCTCGTTAATTATAAGTTATTTTTTATGCATTTAGAGGAAAACTTGAATATTTTCATGGCATTTTCATTTATTTACTGAAATGCATCTCACTTCTTAGTATTTTCTTATTCTAATCTTGTATTAAATACATTAACCGAGCTCGAGCTATACGTCTGATTAATGTGATTGCGCGTACGGAAGACTTGTTTGGCCAAAAACTTCCTAAGTTCTTACAAGCAGCACAGAAACTAATAGAACAAGGTATAGATTCATAGGAAATAATAATTAATGATATAGGTATTGTTCCTGTTTATTATAGTCTAAGTATATAATGTAAATATATTATAAATGTTTCTTTACTAACTATTCTGACTTTATGTATGTAATGTTTTTTTTTTTTTTGTTTTGTATAATTTATTCTTACTTATAGCACTGAATTGGAATGCTCTGTAATAGTGCTATAATTGAATGTTTCTAAATAAATAAATAAATAAATAATGGCTCAGATTTCCTTGTTCACAAACTAAAGGAGACGTTTCATTTTGAGCCAGCACTATGCACGCTATATAGATAAACTAGCGGCCGCCAGCGACTTCGTTCGCGGTTTAGCTATGCTCCGCTCCTATTGGTCACAGCGTAATATTATATAGGCTAAAGCCTTCCTGGATTAATGGGCTATCTAATGCAAAAAGAATTTATCAAATCGGACCAGTAGTTCCTGAGATTAGCACACACAAACAAACAAACAAACTCTTCAGCTTTATATATTAGTATAGAAGTATAGATACCAGCGACTTCGTTCGCGTGGTTTAGTTATGCTCCACTCCTATTGGTCGCAGCGTGATGTTATATAGCCTAAAGCCTTCCTGGATTAATGGGCTACCCAACGCAAACAGAATTTTTCAAATCGGATCAGTAGTTCCCGAGATTAGCGGGAACAAACAAACAAACAAACATACAAACAAACAAACTCTTCAGCTTTATATATTAGTATAGATATAGATAAGAAAAAACAAAAGATTTACGTAAAAATACCACTAAATTAATTTGAATGAAAATACAAGTATATATAATTAATTATTTGAAACGGTTTTTTAGTGAGATAACCCTTTATTAAGGTAGCCATGACACTGGTTATGACGTATGATTGGCGACTTTGACAGTTCTATTTTCCCGTTGTGTTCGTGTCGAGTGTTGATTTGAGTTGATTGTGTTTATTTAATGAGCCGTATGTTCGGAATTCATGTTTTGTTTTTTTCGCGGTCATATGGTAGACAATACAGCTACGATAGCCTTAGATACATGACACGTTAATCAAATGTCACTGTCAAAATCTTATTTCGCTTATTGCTGACCACCATATTTACTAGTAGTTGTGTTGTACTCCTTGGCCGAGTTAAATTGAATCTGTATAGAAACTAAGCCAAAATATAGGAAATTAACATTAAATACAGTTAACTATAGCGTAACTATTAGCTAACCCCATTAAATGTATCATGTGTGTGTGTGTGTTAAATGTGTCCTTTCTATTTCTTTATGAAGAGGATAGAAGATAAAATTTCACTTTCGACCTGACAAATTAGTCCACGCCTGGCGTATTTTTGTCGCCATGTTTAAAATCGCGTCTAAACTGTCTATGGAATATCTTAATTTGACAGGATTAAACTAAAATGTTACCTCCTATCCTTTTCTAAATAAAATAAAAATAAATAGATGCACTTAACTTAATACTAGTTTGAGAACAAGAGAATCGCCAACAATCGGTAACCAAGCACTCGCAAGCTCCGTGGCGCAGCGGTCAACACGCCTGCCTGCGACGTGGAGGAGTTCGATCCCCGACCAGGTCATGATGGGAAACGTATTTTTCCTGATTGGCCTGGGTCTTGGATATTTATCTATATATGTATCTATTATAAAATATAGTATAGTTGAGTTAGTATCCCAAAACACAAGTCTCGAACTTACTTTGGGGCTAGCTCAGTCTGTGTAATTTGTCCGTATTTATTTATTATTTATTTATTTATATAATAAGTTAGGTTATTAATAATAATAATAATAAACTTTATTGTTCAGATAAATGTTACAATATTTACATAGCACTAGCCTCCACACTAGGATTCCCTGTGTCGTGGAGACTAGTCTCCTTCGTCTAGGCACATTATTAGATCGGTTCATACATAGCATCAGTCATTAATTATTGATGTGACAAAGACAAGTTGTTACTCCAAACAAATTTTACTAAAAATATGTATTAACTTATTTATTATGTGTTAATTAGAATTTTGAAATTTTGTGGTGTACCGTGTATTGTGTAGATGTGTAGATGTGTGATGAATGAGTGAGTTAAGGTGGGTTTAGATCAATCGAACGAAGCCTCATAGCACTTCCAAGCCTGCCATTTATATTATGCCTGTGATATAGTCCATTAGAAGAACAGTGTGGGAGAACACTGTTCGAATTGCGGAAATCTGTCAAAGTGGGGACAGAGAGTACTAGCTCGATTGGTCCAAATCATCCTTTATGTGTTTGTGTGATGAATGTGTGCGTGTTGCTTTCATGTATCAAGGAACTTCTCCGTGCTTTCATAGTCCATTCTCGCCAGAAATTTTGAGACATAATTTTTGCATTTATTTCTGGTCATAGGTAGTATGTCCATTTTATTATTCAGCTTACTATAGATAAACGGTCCCATATAAAGAAAGCATCTGCGGCCAAAAAGTAGATTAAATCTAGGTTTATGCCATTTAGGTTTATTTGCATTTCTAAGCGAGCGCACTTCGGAGTATCTTACTAGGCTCTGGGCATTTTTGTGGTACCTCAAAGTCACTGCCATAATGTACAGTTGGCGTACACGCAGAGCGACAGTTTCTTGGTACAATGTGTCAGTCGGGAAGCGCATTGGTTTCTTAAAAGTTACTTATGCAATAGTTGAGAACGGATTAACAGAGTGTATGGTATAGCATTTTTAAGATAGTTAGGCTAGCAATCCGCCTCATTTTTTAAAAAATGTGTATGAGCTTTCTGACCCTGCCACTTACATGCTCTATTTGTTTTGACCAAGTAAGTATTAAGTAATTAAGTATTATAATAAGTTAGTCATCACTGACAAAAATACTTGAACTGCTGCTCCTGTTCCACAAATTAATAAGTATCGTCATCATCATTTCAGCCGAAAGACGTCCACAGCTGGACATAGGCCTCCCCCAAGGTTCTCCACGACAACCGGTCCTGCGCCTCCCGCATCCAGCGGCCCGACCACAACGCACGACCTTCACCAGCTCGTTGGTTAAGGTGGACCGACGACCTGGTGAAAGTCGTGGGAAACCGGGACCTCCATGCGCAGCGGCCGCGTTCGCTACCGCTACGCCACAGAGGCTGTCCTAACTAAGAAATGGCTGGCCCGCTGCGCAAGGAGGCGCGTGTTCAATCCCCGCGCTGTGTATATATTTGTATGGATGAATATGAATATATGCACTGGTCTGGTCGTGTCTCGGAGAGCACATTAAGCCGTTGGTCCTGGTTGCCATACGAACATCTAATGGCAGTCGTTACGGGTTGTTGGAGCCCTCAAAAGTCTAATAATTGGTCTAACTGCAATGCTTAGATATCGCCTTCGGGTTGTGGAGGTCGGACGGCAGTCGCTTCACGAAAAAAATCGAAGTTTAGCCAAAACCAGCGGTTTGACTGGTAAAAGCGGACCCCAGACTCCAAAACTGAAAAGCTTCGTATGCAACTGGGATTAACGCTGAGATCATGATTATGAAGCCAATTCTCAGTAAGGTTAACATTTAGGAGGTGCTTACTTAATTGAAAAAAAGCGTAAAGGAGAAGTAGTTTTATTTTGAAAACACAGAAGCAAGATTTATTTACAAGACTGTTTCTAAAACCATGTAATATTAATGTCTTTTATCTAATAAGAAACGATTCGAGTTACGAGTGAACCTCGAGGCTGCCTGAAATAGAGAAGCGCTGGAGTCCGATAAGTCGCCTGTTTCAGCTGCAGTGGATCTGCTATCTTGTTTTATACCCACCTTGGCTCCTACTACGATACTAACGAAGACATGATAATATGTTAACTTAAAGGCATTCGTACAAGTTTGGTTATCTTTCTGCGCGATACCAACTTTTTTCAGTTTTGGTGAAATTCATGGTTATGGTTTGGTATTGGTTTGGTTTAAATGATACGACTCTAGTTTGGTTGTGATTTAAACAACTTAATGATCCTTACTAATATTATAAATGGGAAAGTGAGTTTGTTTGTTTGTTTGTTCCGCTTTCACACCTTAACTACCGAATCGATTGCTTTGAAAGTTTGCACACGTAAAGTTGGAAGTCCGGATTAAATAATAGGGTACTCTTAATCCCGGAAAAATTTGATACTCCCGAGGGAAATCTTAAAAGCGCGATATAACGGAACTCCACGAGGGCGAAGCAGCGGGCGGAAAGCTAGTTAAATTATTAGTGAGAAAGCTTTAATCTAAAAGATGTTTTGAATGGTTTTGGTTATGGTTTGAGTTACGCGATCGACGACTGAATACGCACTGATCTTAATAATTGATTGTAAGTTTTATACAAATGCACGAAAGCAAAAGTGCTGAGCTGTTCGGTTGTATTGCTCCCAACACCATTTATGTACGCAATGTACAAAGACAACTTAATCAATATAAATATTTAAAAAAAATCTTTTAAATGAACCTATTACAAGCACTTTTGAATTGTCAACAGGTTTATCAGTCATTAAGGTGAAACTAGTGGCTCATTCCAAATCGTAAGTCTCTATGGAAAAGAAGGGGCAACAGACAAACACAAACTCTACGGACACTCTTTTAAAATCAGAAAATTATATTTTAGGTACAAAATATTTGATTACATCATTCATGTTGAATCTATCCCTGTAACAATGTTACAACACTATAATATAGTGCTCAAACGTTTAATTAAATTGACACAAAAGTAGTCTCTCTCTCTCTCTCTCCTTATTCGTTTTAATTTCCCCCTACGCTGCAATAGAGTATATCCCATTTATAATACAATCGGTTTTCTTTATAAATAACACTAATATTGTGGTAATATCAATCAAAAACTGTGTTTATGTATTATAAATATCTTTTCTTTCTGATTAGCCGTGATCAGACTGACAACCTCGAAAACAGGACTTCACGTTCGTATACAGTGACATACTGATGTTCATACGTTCATGTAGCCTTTTCTCCAGCAGCGGACAACTTTCAGTTCATTTGATGAATCTAAGAATGCTTAGCTAATATAAACGACTTACCCCCTTATTTATTAACGATGTTTAAAGTTAACTAGTGATTAGCGTTTGCATCTCACTTAACTTTAATCATCATTTATGAATAAACCCCTTAAACACTGGTGTGTTCATTCATAAATGATGATTAAAGTTAAGTGACATGCAAACGTCTAAAATGTATGGTTAAAGAATCGCTAATCACTAGTTAACTTTAAACATTGTTTATTAATAAGGGGGTTATTCTACTAAATATACGATGTTGGTGGATTACTGATAAAATTATAAAGCACAACTTAGCTTATAATCAAAATAACTGATTCGAGTTTTAAGTATATTTCCCCAAAATCTCACTCCAGAACTCACTTCCTAGTCGATTTAAATTTGTCCAATAGTAGCAATGTTTTACAGCTGCAGGCAAAACATGCATTATGTATAAGTTTTTATAAGACCCGTCAGAAAATGCAATTCGAAACAAAGTATCAAGTTTAATGCGATCCTTAGATTAAAAATGGCGAGAAAACACTCCGTGGAAGAGTGTATAAAAATGATTTTGATGAATTGTTTGCTTATTTGAAACTGTTACTTATTATAACTTCAAGTTGGAAGTGTTATTTCTTAAGTTATGTATTCATGTTTGAGTGTGGAAGTTCCAGTTAGTTTACAGGGAAAGTATTCTTTATATAGGAGATATAGATTTATTTACGTACGTTTTATTTACACTACATCTTCTCATCGTCCAAGATACCACAGTGTCTCAATACTAAAGTCATTGACCAATGTGTGTTGCCAGTGATGACTAACGCAACTGAAACGTGGTCGCTAACAATGGACCTCATACGAAGATTCAAAGTCTCAGAGTTTCTCTGCGCGAACGAATCAAAAATGAGGAGATCCGCAGAATAACCAAAGTCACCGACAAAGCTGTTAAGACAAGCTGTTAAGTCGCTAAAATTAAGTGGCAGTCGGTGGGGCACATTGCTCGTAGAACCGACGGCCGATGGGGCAGCAAGGTTCTGGAGTGGTGACCATCGGCCCCATCGGGCATCGGATCATTTCCTAATACCGTTATATAAACACCTACGTTTCACAAATGCAGATTCTGATTTAGAAACGTTCAGTTTCAATCTCTCAAAAATACCTCGGATTTCCTTATACAATATTATTGACAAGGTGTCTTTAAAGGTAGCTGATAAGAGAATGAAACTGCATTTATATGTTTTTCATTACGGGAATTGGGTTCCCATTCAACTGGAGGTTGGTGATTTCAGACTTAAAATCCAGGGTTCCTTAAAATGTTTTCCGTCACCTTGTAATCAGTCATTGGTGTCCAAGATATACTTAGAAAGTACAAATAACTTAGAAAAGTTACATTGGTACTTGCCTGATATGAAATCGAACCAGCACACTCATACTTAAGAGGCTAGTGTTTTAACAACTAGACCACCACGACTTTACACGATCGATACTTCGGTCTTTGAGAATCAATCACCTGGCTGATGATATACATCTGCCAAAGCTGCGGGTTGTTTGATACAGATACCGTGGCCTTAATCGCACAAGCAAGTGAAGGAACACGGATGGAAAACCCATCCGTGTTACTTCACTTGCTTGTGCGATTAAGGCCAGTAAAAGTCTGACACGCCCTTCCGCTACGCCTAGAGCAGGAGAAGTCATTTGTTGATTTGCCATTATATGATTTGATTTATGATTTATACATGACATTGATGTCATGTATAAATCACAATGATTTTTTTTTAATAATTGTATTCTAGCCTTTGACCGCAATCCCGCCTGACGGTAAGCAGAGATGCAATCGTTGATGGTAAAGCGCGCTAGTTTATTAAGCCTATTCACTTTTTAAAAAAACTGAGTAAATAAGAAGGAAGACGGCAGTTGAGCGAGGTGATGCAATGTTAAAATCAACGACAAACACGACTAACGATGTTACGCAAGAGGGAGGTTGATCTGGAGACAGCAACATTTTGCACACATCGCAACATAACTGCTCAGACCCGTCCTCCGTACGGCTTCACCAGACATCATGCCGGAACACGACGAATCGCTTGGCGGCAAGACTTTGTCTGGTGGGTGGTAACTTCTGCCGGTAGCCGATGTTATGGCCTACCACCGAGAAATTGCAATAAATGAACTGATTGCACCCTCACAATTAAAAAATATGAGGAAATGTCTCTGAAAATACAAATAATTCAATCATCTCTACTAAATGCATTAATAATGTTAATACCCATTTCAAAGTAAAAACATAAAGAAAAATAAAACCTCACTAATTAGAACATAATCCTTCCCCGTCTTCCTAATTGCCCCCATCAGCTAATAACTGTAATAAAATAATTAAACTTGAGAGGAAAAGAATGCTTTATTATTTTAAATTAAAATCTGCAGTGTAATCCTTCAGGCGACTGCGTAACAAGATGGCTGGATGAAATTCAAAATGGCGGACACAGGTGCAACGGTTTTGGCGGGATTTTATTTTGCGTTTCGTTTTTATTGTGTTGTTAGTACTTGCAGGGATGAAAAGTTACTATTATGTACTATAGCTTATATTAAGTAAGTATACAGAGATAGACCTTATTTATAATTACAAACTAGTACTTGATGTGGCGTTGATGGTAAAGCGCGCTAGTTTATACTAATGCAATGTAGTTACTGCTTGTTATATAACCCATTTTTTATTAGAATCATGTATTCCCAAAGACATAATAATTTATTACAATTTATAAGTTTTCCAAAGCCTGGAGCACAGGCGTAGAGTAGCCAGCCTGTCCGTGTTCTATAGGGTGCATTTTAGTGAGAGTGCGAGGGAATTTCCCATCTCCGTTCTACCATCGGACGACCCGTCGTTCGGCGAGTTTCCACCCTTAAGTTGTTGTCACCACTGTGATCCAGGCGAAGCGTTTCGTCTCCTTTTTTATACCGCGTACACCGAGTGACTGGAACAATTTGCCATCGGCAGTGTTTCCGGACGACAATGTGTCTTCAAGGGTAGAGTGAATAGGCTCTTAATAAACTAGCAGGTTTTACTTTCAACGATTGCATCACTGCTTACCATCAGGCGGGATTGCGGTCAAGTATTAATTTGTTATTTATAAAAAAAAAGTTAACACTAAATTAACAAAACTTTATACTAATGCAACCAAAGTATTCCAAACACTAAAATATTATGTAAAAAAAATTCGTTCGAATCGCTGTCGACTGATAATATAATGTACCGGAGAAACTGGCAGTATTGCCATGTTGTCTTAGCCTCTGGCCAAATAAAAAAAAAGCCAGTCCTTAAATTTGTATACGTAAATTTTCATTTCGATATAACTTACATAAGAGCAGCGATGGCCTAGATAGCACTAGGCAAGCGCTGCTCTTATACGTTATAGGTAGTAGATTCGACTCCCGTCAGGCGCATTACTTTCTGTAAATTATTTCATCATCATTGCTCTCTAAACGGCGAAGGAAAACATCCTGAGGAAACCGGCATGTCCTAGAGGCAAAAACTACGAAGACATGTGATATCTAACAACCCGCACTGGGTCCGCATGGTAGATTATGGTCCACTCCCTCTCACCTAAACGAGGACTGTGTCCCAGCTGTGATTATGTTACAGAATGGTTGCATCTGAATGATATTTTAACATTACTCTAATACTAGTAGCTATAAGCCTATTCGATTTGACTGAAGATTGAGCATTGAGCTAAAACAAAACTGTGCATTATTATTCCATAAAATTTTCCAATCCATCGCAAACTCTACTAATCCATATTTTACAGCACAATAAACATATACTAACGGGTATAACTGCATAAAATTCATTGAGCACAATCGTAAAGCGGGACGACGTCTGAATATCGAAGTATTCATGACATTTTATGAGTTTCCATTCATCCGTGAAACTGTCAATAGGTACTCTGCATTCAGGAGAAAATTGCACGGAAAATGGATATTTATTTTTAGTGATGGTTTTAGAACTATAAAAAGGGCAAAAAAAAATTATTATATTTTAACACTTATCAATTTTTGTTGTCCAGTTTAATGGTCTGTGTACGACCACCCTTATTAAAGGTAGCGGTAGTACATGCCCCTATATGGCTAATTAACAGAACCTTAACTAAGACCTATAAGCCCTACAGTCCCTACGACCCTAAGTCCTATAAACCCTACAGCCCTGACCTATCATATAGGTATAAATAAATATATAAATAAGTGCGAAATGTCTGCACCAAGAGACCTGAGGTAACTGACGGATAGTGGGTAGGATTTCCAGGTAAGGGTGAAGGGTAAACTCACTGCCAGTCCAGCAGACTCACAGGGCTGGTCAGAGATGGCTAAAGATGTTCTGGCTGTGGCCAGAACATCTTGTGTGTGTGAGGGGTAATGAGTCAAGAATAAATTCTAATCTGCTTTATTTACACAATATTACAGCTCATATACTACTTTTTCCCAACAAATACAAATGTACAAACGTCTTGGTATTCTATGCGTGTAATCTGAAATCATAACAATATTTGAAGGAGGCCGCGCATCAGCTGCCGAAATGCTGAATCAATGTTCAAAGGTAGCATTGAACAGTCTGTATACCTATATGTAAATATACCCACATGACTGTACACAATATACAGTCACTAGAAGATCCTGAAATATCAATAACAACTATGTATATGTAACAAACCACTATCGGTACCCATCAGCCCGATGACATTAAGTAATACGATATCACTTATATATTAGTGTAAGACCTCAACCCTATTTTAAACTCGGAAGGTACTGAATTACTCAAAACATCTTTACCCACTAAACGAGTGCCCGGGGCAAAGCACATCAAATTACCTAATGGATAACCACTTTTAATTATTTAGAGGTTAATTTACATGGTTTACACGTAAGCTTGTTGGTTTTTGAGAGTAATATTATTCAATTATCACAAAGGCTATATACGAATATACTAATAATAAAGCGGATGAGAGAGTTTGTTTGGACTTGCCATGTCAGAGTGACCAATAGTTTTATGAGTTAAACGGTACATTCAGCGGAGTGACCACTATTTTAAAGCTAAACTTATGCAACTTGGTTTGTTTAAATTGAATGTTCCACGCATTAGACTGTTTGTCTTCTTCGGCCCATAGAGGTCCACTGCTGGACAAAGGTCTTGCGTCGTGCGGTTCTGTTGCCCGCATCCATCGGTTTCCCGCGACCTTCACTACAGAACTATTTATTTTGACTATTTTGGATTATTTATTAGAAGAATGTCCATAGCGCGTAGCGCAGTATCGAACGCCCACCGACTAGGTGGTACCCACCACCTGATCTGACCAAAATCGCAGGGAGTTGCTGGATGCAGGCCGCAATCATCCTTTTTGGAAATCCTTGGGGGAGGCCTATGTCCAACAGTGGACTTCATGTGGACTTCATGTGCTTCATGTGATGATGATTAGAAGAATAACAAATTTCTATAAGAAGAAATTTGTTTGTTGGTTGTTGAATAAGTTCAACTTCCAATATACAGTATGTTAAAATAACAGAGGGCGTTCCCTTAAACTCGTTAATATATATCATTTATAGATTAAAATAAAAATATCAGCATAGAAAAATAAGCATAAAAAAATCCGAATAAAAAAAAATTCTAATTGGAAATAAATTTGAAACCTCCTGTTTTAAATCAAAATAGTAGTCGTCATGTATAAATAAATTGCGACGTTGCCATCTTTCATGTTCGCGTGTACAGTGTGTTTCTTTTACATGTCAATTTAAAATTTTTATTGAATATTTTCTTATTGGAAAAATTTTAAAACATTTTGTTTTCGAATGGAAATATTTTTTTTTAGCATGTATGTATGCTATACTATTTCGGGTTAACGGGAACGCCCTCTGTTAGTTAACATACTGTAGCACAACTACAACTTAGCACTAAAATAGATTTAAGAACATATATTTTATTTAGTTTATTGTTTCATTAATTGAAACTATTAGGTACTTATTATTTTATCTGTGACTATTTTAAAAATGGATTTCTTAACATGATGACAAACGCAATCCGCTCACGTTTGCACATCAACTCAAAAGAAGATATCAAAATGAAAAATATAAGGAAAAATTCTCTTTATCCTTTAAGCCTGCTTAAGTACCTTCCAAAACAGAGATATTACGAATACATCTACCTAGTAGGCTCCTCTATCTTCAAAGTGTGTAACTTAATGGAGCGGCAGATTGCCCGCGGCCTCAATTTGTCTAATGTGAAACTATACTGAACATATTGTTTGCTTAGCAACCCAGGATACCGTGTATGTATACAATATGTTTATCATTCATCTACTAGTTTGTACCTGTTTAATAAATGTTGTTAGTGATCAGTCAAATAAATTAATTATTTGAAGAGAGATTTATAAATGATAATATCTCTATCTCGATTTTTTAAATGCGTAGATTTCTAATTTCCATTGTCCAACAGAATTAAAAATAGTAATATATCGCCACTTCTCGGTGGTAGGCAACAACATCAGCCGCCGGCATAAGTTACCTCCCACCAGACAAAGTCTTGCCGCCAAGCGATTCGTCGTGTTCCGGCATGATGTCTGGTGAAGCCGTACGGAGGACGGGTCTGAGCAGTTGTGTTGCGATGTGTGCCGGGTACGATGTGCCTAATGTTGTTGTGTCGGGAGTTTGGTCGTGGAGGGTCTCCAGATCATCCTCTGGCGCAGCATCGTTGGTCGTGTTGTTGGGTTAAACATTGCATCACCTCGCTCAACTGCCGTCTTCCTTCCTATTCACTCAGTTTTTTTGAGTGAATAGGCTTAATAAGCTAGTGCGCTTTACCATCAACGATTGCATCACTGCTTACCATCAGGCGGGATTGCAGTCAAGCACTAGTTTATAACTAATAAAAAAAAACTTAAACCATAGAAATCATTTACAAAGATATTAATAATATTAGATGCTTGTATTAGGAAGAAACCTTTAGCACAGGTATAAAATGTAATGCCAATTAAAGGACAATATACGATATATAATAGAAAACTCATCAATCATATAATAATAAAACAAATAACTTTTGTTCATACATATTACCGGAGAGAAAGAAATCAATTTTCCAATGACATATAGTATATTAGAGGCCGCCCGCGACTTCGTTCGCGTGTAGTTAGTTATTTGAAGTTACGTGGAGTTCTTTTTTTTATATATATATTCTCTTTTGGTCGCAGCGTGGTGTTATACAGCCTAAATCCTTCCTGGATTACTGGGCTATTCAAAGCAAAAAGAATTTTTCAAATAGATAGATTTCTTCTATAACGAGATCTTCTTTCACTGTTGCAACTCAATTGAAAATTATATGTAGATCCAAAACAAAAACACTTCCATCGTCAAAACAAACTTATACATTTAATCCAGTATAACTCAATTTGAATATAAGCGAATATGAAAAGAGATGATGCGCCAATTCCGAGAGTCTACATTACGGGAATTTGCGAGACAAAGCGATGAAACAAATGGGAGCGATCAATCCCCTTTCACTTCGGTGGAAAGTGAAGGCCTAATGTGAGTCATCACATTTGCACATGAACATTCAATTCTATTTACACATGAAGTAAGAAATGAGACTGGATATCGCAAGGAAACAAGCTAAGAGACGAGGAAGAGGAACATAATAGGTGGGATAGAATAGACATGTAAAGTTGTTGAAGGATTAAAGAGCTCTCATACCTGTTAATACTGTAATTTGAAAACATAGCACCAGCCAATTATAAGTGGCAGTGGGCAGGGCACATTGCTCGTAGAACCGATGGCCGATGGGGCAGTAAGGTTCTGAAGTGGCGGCCATGTACTGGAAGACGCAGCGTAGGGAGGCCCCCAACAAGGTGGACCGATGACCTGGTGAAGGTCGCGGGAAGTCGATGGATGCGGGCAACACAAGACCGGTCAGCGCGGAAAGCCTTGGGGGAGGCCTTTGTCCAGCAGTGGACATCTATAGGCTGAAGAAGAAGAAGAAGAAGAAGAAGAAGAAGCCAAATATATTTAAAAGTGTAACCCTGTAGTTCATTGCTACCTTTTCTTCATTGAAAATGTCAAATTAGTGACGAGCAGTGCACCTAGTTTAAGACGTTGCATAAGTGTTAGTGTAAATGGAATAAACTTTTTGGATTTGAAGAGAAAATCTACGTTTAAAGTTATGGCGGTAAAAACAAATTAGAGACATTATTATATACGTCGGATTAGCAGTAAATAGGATTTAATATGTTCTCAATTTCATCCAAATAAAGAAATTACAAACTACAAATAAAACAAATGAAAATATTATAACCCATAATGTAACTAAAACTGTTTATAAACTAAATTTAAAAAATAATACACTTTTTGTTTAAAATAGTTTGTAAATGCTATTTTTAATTACAAATGACACTTGTATAAAGAAATTGCAATAAACTTACATAGTCTAATGAAAAAATGATAAACATTTTCTCAAATATGTTGAGAATTATATTATATTCATAGTGGGTTTCTTTAGGTTTCTTTAAGACAGCGACCACGAATTATCAGTTCTTCACTAAGTCTGCCGCATCCATAAAGTGGAGTGTAACTTCTCGTACATATTTATATCAAACAAATATCGTTCATATATCATACATGTTACCCGCGAATTATTTACTTTCAACGCTCGTATGTGTATATTATAGTTCTTATTTGTCTCATTTTAATACCATTTCCATTTGTGTGGAAAGATAAATCAACAAACTGTATGCAATGCAAATGGTGTGTTGCAATACTATTTTTTTTTTTTCTAAAATATTGTAGAACATCAATATTCTGTAATTCACATTTAGAGTTAAATGAGTAATGAGAACTCTAGTTCAATGTCGTATAGAAAGAGACCAAAGATTGTTCCTTGAGGGAAACCCCGGTGTTCGTTATACCTAGTTTCCTAAAATATGTAGTAACAATTTTTACTGTCTTATAGCAAATAATTTTAAAGTAGATTCAATATTGTTGTCCTAAGATACTACTTTCTTACTGTTGGATTTTCCCAATAACTCATTTTCTATTAATTAAATACTAAATCAAACGCGGCATTAAAGTCAAAGTTGACTTTGACGAAATCGAATTACAATCAGACTCATTAAATCATGACAAAATCCACTTTAATTTTGAAAATGTATTGGATTATAGTAATTATTATGAAAGGATAAGTTCAAATCCGGGTACACCGCACGGTCTCCGCTGAGGCGGCGAGCCTTCTTGCCAGATTGCCGCCATGCATTGCAGAGGAGCCAAAACGCCGCGACATAACTCTGATGCCACCAGAAATAGCGGACAGAGCTCCGGCGGAATTTTCCGGAAATTTCGGAAATTCCCATTGTCGCATCCCAGTGCTAGGCACATCTCTTTGAGGAGTGGCTAGAGAGGCACAACGACGCCCTCAACTTCCGCCTGATGCATGTCCTCATAGGACACGGCTGTTTCGGGAGGTTCCTGTTCTAGACAAGGCGGGAGGGTGTTTCCATCGCTGTACCCTGGTGGCGGCTATCAGCGGCGATCTTTCGCGTCCAGCCCTGGTCTGAAGCGAGAGTGCGGTAGGCCGTCAGTTCCTTCTGTGAAACAGTGATGCTGGCGAAGGAGGAGGCGGAGCGCGTGAGGGACCGGTAATCTAGCCTGTCGGGAGTCAATAATCAGGTCGCTAAGAACCAGATCCAGGTTAGCGGTCAAGCAATAGTTAATAATTTAAAAAAATGGAAATACAGTCATAATTATTTTGTAAATAAAAATAAACCTTTCATTTTGTTAAGTGCTTTTTACCAATATTAAATTCTAAAGTGAAGCTATAAAATCAATGAAATAAAAATTGTTAGTTCAGGCTTTTAGTGTTCAAAATAGAATAGACATTCACTTGTAATACCGCAAGCTAGCAACAGGGTCGAAGAAAATGTCAAACACGTGCAAAACATTTTTAAAGAAAGGTTTATTTTTCATCTTACCAGTATTTACACTTTTATTAGGAAACTACATGAATATAAGTAAATCCAAGTACATTTGTTACTTTCTAAAGCTTTACTGTATCGTCATTGCTATCTTTTTATTATTCTGTCATATTCAACTGCATGGTATAAACAATTTCAATCATATTGTTTCATTAGAATACCTTCTTTACGTCATCTACCATTTGATTACATCTCAAGAATACATGACGAGATTTCGCACCGGTGTTTGTACAAGTGATGCCGTCATGGGCTATAAGAATCTGCCTTACATTAATTCATTTGTTTGTGTATTTGCTGCGTCCGCATTCGCTATTAGGATTCTCTTAATGATTCTACAATTGCATTCTACTTCAATGACAGCTAAATTAATGAAAATATCTTATGAAACCAACTATACGATTGCCTGGTTTGTTTTGTATGTCTTTTATACCAGAATGGTACTTATAAGAAAATGTTTAATGAACAATCTTATTCCCATCAACATTGTTGGTAAGGATGAAGTAAACAAAAGTATTAATGTTGTTAGAAAATGTGTGGGTTATTATAACAACTTACTTGACTATATGAGCTTCATGGATCATCCGTTGCAAATTATCGTGAGTACTTTTAGATATTTTATATGTGTTTTTGTTTGTCGCAAAATCATACTTATTCTTTTTTCACCTCTCTCTCTTTCTTTGCTGCAAAGAATCAACCTTTATTAAAGAAGTCACTCTCTTACTAATATCTCAGTATAGATCTGTCACAATTTCGTTTTTTATGCAGCAAGACGACCCAGTGGATCCTAAGTTTGGCTTTTTAATAGTTAGTCATGAAATGTTTTTTTTTTTAATATTTTTCAGGTGGCAATATCGTTGCTATGCGGTATACCAAAATGGGTAGTTGGACTATATTATTCAGTTAGAATACTGGTGCAAGAAGTGAGTACCTCTCTTTGTTTTATTCTATGTTATTACGGTGATCATAGGAAGTTAGAATTCCTCCACAGAACAGAGTCGGAAATCTTTAAAGTTTATTCTTCTTCTTCTCAGCCTTTAGAGGTCCACTGGTGGACATAGGCTTCCCCCAAGGCTTTTCACAATGACTGGTCTTGTGCTGCCCACATCCTATGTTCGGAGTTTCTCTGCGCGATCGAGTCAGTAATGAGCAGATCCGCAGATGGAGCAAAGTGACCGACATAACTCTTCGAGTCACTAAAAGTAAGTGGCAGTAGGCGGGGCACGTTGCTCGTAGGACCGATGACCGATGGAGCACTAAAGTTTATTATTTCAGCCGAATGACGTCCGCTTCTGGATATAGGCCACCAAGCACCTCCACTTCAACTGGTTCTGTACTTAGCTGTGTATTCATGTGTAGCTTATCTTCTTCTTTTTCAGCCTATAGAGGTCCACTGCTGGACAAAGGCCTCCCCCAAGGCTTTTATTACATTGGGGGGTTTGCCATAATCCCCACGCTTGGCAGGCGGGTTGGGGATCGCAGTAGTTTGATATTCCACATGAAAAGCGCTGCGGCCCGCTTCCCTGGTGAGAGTTCCCTTAGTCGTCTCTTACGACACCTACCTAAGCCCGGTACCTTACGGGGCGTGTGGAGCTTATAACTGCTCGAAACCACAACGGTCTTAATTATAACAGTTTTTTGTTTCGCAGGATATCTCAAAAGCCCTTTGGGTAACAGAGATAATATATGCAATGATTTTGGTGACAATACCGGCTTTCATTGTGGAGTTGATCAATAACGAAATAGGTAAAATCAAATCTTCGCTTGTAACTCACTTGATACGCTGCTCAGGTGAGAAATTATAATATTTACTATTTGGATGCTATATTAGTTTAGATTTATTTTCTTTTATGTAAAACGTTACCCCACACTAAGTATAACTCCTGTATCGTGGATGCGTTTACAAACATTTAAACACACGAACACAAACAGCCAGACCCGGAACAACTATAATTCTATATAATTACTATAATTATACTATCTATAATTATATATATAATTCTCTCGGTGGTAGGCAACAACATCACCCACCAGACAAAGTCTGTCTGTCTGATGTCTGTCTGTCTGTGTGTGTGATGTCTGGTGAAGCCGTACGGAGGACGGGTCTGAGCAGTTGTGTTGCGATGTTTACCGGGTACGATGTGCCTAATGTTGTTGTGTCGGGAGTTTGGTCGTGGAGGGTCTCCAGATCATCCTCTGGCGCAGCATCGTTGGTCGTGTTGTTAGGTTAAACATTGCATCACCTCGCTCAACTGCCGTCTTCCTTCCTATTCACTCAGTTTTTTTTAAGTGAATAGGCTTAATAAGCTAGTGCGTTTTACCATCAACGATTGCATCTCTGCTTACCATCAGGCGGGATTGCAGTCAAGCACTAGTTTATAATTATTAATAAAAAAATACAAATATTTGTTCCGTGCGGGAATCCCCGATACGCAATGGCGCAGTCCGTCGCTCAGTCACTACGCCAACTTTACACAATAGCAATTATTTTATACATATCCAATGTACCCTTTCTGGCTCACCTGGTAGCTTATGCTGCATTCCCGTCAGAGTGCTGACACACCATTCCTCATCACCTCATACATCCATCCCACACTCATAGCCAGTCGTCTTCCATCCTTCATCCCGTGCACTTGTGTACTGCACTCGCGATAATCATAAAAGTAATTGTGAAAATTAAATAAAGTCTTATAATTCTTTTTAGCTCAAAGTGTTTGCTTTTTAACCGACTTCAAAAAGGAGGAGGTTACTCAATTCGACCGTATATATGCTTTTTCTTTTTTTATGTTTGTTCGCGCGTAACTTCGTCGTTTATCAACCGATTTTGATAATTCTTTTTCTGTTGGAAAGAAGACGTTCCCAAGGTGGTCCCATGATATCAGGATATCAGGTTTTGATGGTGGAAGACCAGAGAAAACAAGGGGAACTTTCAAAAATTGCAGGGGCGACTAGTATATTTCTTAGCATTTTCATTAAGTATTATAAAGCACTACACTTTAATAAAGACCTGGAGTAGATCTGATGATGGAGCCGGGAGACAGTCGAAGAAACTCCTCAACAATTCACAGCAGCTACCTTGTGTTTGGGCTCGAATAATTTGTATTGATAAGAACTTTACACCTAGATGGGTTGTGACTGTCACAAGAGCTCTGATGATGAAGACAAAGGCCAGTTCCGGTTCTACTTTGTGGTTGGACTTCATTCATTTATATTGATGAGACCTTTGCACCCATTGGGTTAAAATAATGGTCTGCAGTAAATTTGATGATGAAGACTATGGTCTTCATCACAGTTCACAGTTGACACACGTCATTCACAGTTGAGGGAATACTTACGGGTAAAAATTAAAGTAAACAAAATTACGTCGTTTCCCAACTATATTTGCGTCAGCTTCCAGTCTGATCGGATGCAACTGAATACATAGTACTTTTAACAACTAAAAAGTGTAAAATAAAACCTTTTTTACAAAAAAACAACCGACTTCCAAAAACCACTACAAAGTGAAAAATAACTAATTTCGGAAGTCGGTGTCAAAAAACGAATATACAAAACCACAGACACCGACTTCCGAAATTAGTTTTTTTCACTTTGTAGTGGTTTTTGGAAGTCGGTTGTTTTTTTGTAAAAAAGTTTTTTTTAAAAAGAGCGTCCTAGACCGGTTTATAACAACACGTAGATTTTCTTTACCACGAATTAAAGCAAAATTCACTCATAAACATGACAATCTACAAACAATGATGAGTCTGTTGTGAGAAAAGTTATGAATGTAGGTGTTCTGATTTTGAAACAGCGGAAGACTGTAAAAACAATGAATGGATTGCAAAAATGTGTATTGTTTGAAAGGTGGCAAGTATCGAGATGATAGGATTTAAATTGATTTGATATGCGAGATTACATATTTCAAATGAAGCACAAACGGGTGACGATGAAAAAGAGGATTGGTTTTTGAATGATTCATCATCAACCTTTTATCGTCCCACTGCTGGGCACAGGTGTCTCCCCAAACAGAAAAGGATTGAGCGTAATCACCACGCTTGCTCAATGCGGGTTGGCGATTTCAGACTTAATTTCCAGGTTTCCTCAAGATGTTTTCCTTCACCTTTTAATCAGTCATTGGTGTCCACGATATACTTGGTAGTACATATAACTTAGAAAAGACCTGAAAACCCGCACACTCATACTTGAGAGGCTGATGTTTTAACCACTAGATCACCACGACCGTTGAACCGTTGACCGTTTTGAATGTTGATGTTTTTAAAGAAAATGCAATAATTGATTGATTTATCAGTATTGATGTCTACTAATTTAATCTAATTTTCAGACCAGTCCCTTCGGTTTGAGCTGGAGAGAGCTCTTCAATTCATCCAGGAACGACCGTTTAATTTGGTGATCTGTCGCGCCGTGCCGATCAATATAAACTTGTTCTTCAGTCTTATCAGCCTTACTATCAGTTACGTTATTGTAATCACGCAGCTTTTTCATTATAGTGCCACTAATACTGCACGTGGTTTTAACAACACCGGCTGAGCAAGCATGTTTTTCGATTAATGTATTTTTATGATGTTTGACCCTTGAAATAAAATATAATTATATGTATATAAATATATATATATTGTTTTTCATTTTACCCTGTAACTAATATTTTATACAACGTGTAACATAAAGGGTATATACATAATAAAGGCATGACATCTTTACAATCATGTACCCCTATCATGTACCCTTCCAATATCGCTAATAATATAATATTTAATCCTATCTCTTTATGTTAGGAAGTTATGAGGAAAAACACCGCCTGTGATAGGCTACTATCATACTAGTCGCATAGAGATATTGAAGACATTTTTCGGATTTTGGCAAGTAATGTGACGGGTAACGAGTAGTTATTAACGTATGTAGTGTGCTGGCACGTTGGTTATGATTTGATTTTAAGAAACACACGAAACCGAAAATTTGGTACCAATTTTTTGAATATTTAATATTGAGTTGAAACCCTTCCGATATCGTTTGATATCATCTAAAGATGCCATGCCCTTGGTATGTATATTCCCTTTTTGTTACACGTTGTATATACTAATATATTACAATACATTACTAATATATTACTAGTGCGCTTTACCATCAACGATTGCGTCACTGCTTACCACCAGGCAGGATTGCGGTCAAGCGCTAGTTTATAATATACTAGCTTTCCGCCCGCGGCTTCGCCCGCGTGGAGTTCGGTTATATCGCGCTTTTTAGATTTCCCTCGGGAACGAACACTATATTATGCATTTATTATACATACAAACCTTCCTTAAGAATCACTCTATCTATTAAAAAAAACCGCGTCAAAATCCGTTGTGTAGTTTTAAAGATCTAAGCATACATACGGACATACAGCGAAAGCGACTTTGTTTTATACTATGTATTGATATATAAAAAAAAAACCTAATTAGACCAAAGGAGTGCTGGCTTGGCGTTGCAAAAGTTGACATGCGTGCCAAAAATCCCACACCACACGATGCTAAAGATCGCGAAAAATGGAGGCGAATGAGTAAGATAGCGGACCCCAAGCTCCAACGCAAAATCCGCGTATACAACCGGGACCCGGTCATGATGACTGATATATTACAATCTCTACACACCTTCATAATTCTTTTTTTATTTATTTTTTTCTCGTTTATTCTTCAATATCTTTACTTTATCTTCTATTTTTTTTGGTTTAAATCTGTAGTAGGAAAACATGTAATCTGCCTAATTGTTTGCATAATGCCACTAAGTGGAGCCCGATGACTACAGGTTTTCGTAAAACCTACTTCAGGCACCAGCTCTCACAATGTGAATTTATTTTCGGTGGTAGGATATAGCATGGGCTGCCGGCAGAAGGTACCACCCACCGTTTCGTAGTGTTCCGCCATGATGTCTGGTGAAACAGTGCGGAGGACTGGTCTGAGCAGTTGTGTTGCGATGTGTGCAGGGTATGATGCGCCAAATGTTATGTCGGGACTTTGGTCGTGGAGGGTCTCCAGATTAATCTCCCTCTGGCGCAGCATCGTTGATCGTGTTGTTGGGTTTAACATTGCATCACTTTTTTTTTTTTCGGTGTGAAAATCCTCAAGGGATGTCCGCCGCCCTGGGATGGGCGACGGGGTCTGTCAGACTTTTACTGACTAAAACCACCCCGGTGTCTCTTCTATCACGAGCGCACGTGGGGCCGCGGGAGTCTAAATTCTTCCACGGCCCCACACCTTCGTGCTGGCCCGGTCTGTCGGGCCTCTTCTCCTGCACGGGGTAGTGGGGTGTTAAACTACCCCGTGCATCGCCTCAGAGGCGCGAGTCGAGACTCGCGCGCGCCTCCGCCTCGGGGTCCATCGAATACATCCCCATGTCCCTCGCCCCTGGACCCATTCATGAGGGGATGAAGAGGGCGTTATCCGCCCTTCCTCGGCTCCCCGTGCGTCTTCTGCGGCCCGGGAAGGGAGTTGAGATCTCCCTCTCCCGTAACATTGCATCACCTCGATCAACTGCCGTCTTCCGTCCTATTCACTCAGTTTTTTTAGTAAATAGGCTCTTAATAAACTAGCGCGCTTTACCGTCAACGATTGCATCACTGCTTACCTTCAGGCGGCATTGCAGTCAAGCACTAGTTAATCATTAAAAAAAAATTATATTGTTCAAAACTGTTAAGTACCTACTACTAACGTACAAAACCATTGTGAGAGAAAAATATATGAATTTATTATTATTATATTCAAGAAACAGCATCCACGTGGCGCATTGCATCTCACCCTGACCTTAGAACTTGTCCGAAGGGCAAGGTCGAAGCGAAGCTGAGACGCTAATGTAAGAGAAACTTAGAATCTAATGTTACAATGTCGTAATAAATAATGCAGTGAAACACTCTCTTTTGATATATAGCTTGTTTGTTCTCTACATTTTATACTAATAATAGCTGCGCCGCATGGTTTCACTTGCATAATCAGGAATATCGGAATACAAAGTATATTATGTGTTAACCATATGTGTTCCAAATTCCATCCAAATCCGATAAATAGTTTTTGCGTGAAAAAGTAACAAACACGTCCATCCATACATACATTTATCATAATATATACCATCCTCACACACTTTCGCATTTCTGATATCACTTATAGCCACCGATACAGCTCTTCGAGTCGTTAAAGTAAATGTCAGTGGATGGGGCACATTGGTCGTAGAACCGATGGCCGATAGGGCAGTAAGGTTCTGGAGTGGCGGCCACGTACCAAAAGACGCAGCGGCCTTCCCAAAACATTCCAGAATGACCGGTCTTGTGCTACTCGCATGCATCGGTTTCCCGCGACCTTCACCAGGTCCTCGGTCCACCTTGTTGGGGGCCTCCCTACGCTGCGTCTTTCGGTGCGTGGCTGATATCGATTCTACGAGCAATGAGCCCCGGCTAAACTATGGTTCTTCTGCGGATCTCCTCATTTATGATTCAATCGCGCAGAGAAACTCCGATTACCTATAGCCTTTTTCAGGGCCCTTTCTGTTACCTATAACTAAAATATAACCTCCTCTAATTAAACTAATTCAGTATAAAAATAACTTCTTAGTGTAAAAACAAGACGTCTATTTTATTTACAGTCCTCAAATCAAATTTTCGAAGTCCTGAAGTGTTCATGAATAATTCTGAAGCGAGTGCATGGATGACACCGGTTACACACAGGTTCAGGGGTTGGTTGACAAATTGTAAAAGAAAATATTACTCGTACAGACTATCATAAATCAAAGTACAGCAATCTATCAAATTTCTCTAATTGATTTTCTACTTTATCGCTAAAGCAACGGTAATGATAAAGTACGGTAATGAACCTATAAGTAAGGTAATCTTCAACCAGTGCGTTCTACCCGTCATGAGTCCATAAATTTAAAGCCGCTCAGCGAGCTATGGAGCGGGCTATGTTGGGCGTCTCTCTGAAGGACCGCATGAGAATAGAGGCGATCCGACAGAGGACCAAAGTCACCGACATAGCTGAGAGGATTAGCAAGGCTGGTCACATATGCCGCAGGGCCGACAACCGTTAGGGTAAACGAGTCCTTGAGTGGAGACCGCGTCTCGGAAAACGTAGCGTAGGACGCCCTTGGGCGAGATGGAGCGACGACATCAAAAAGGTGGCTGGTAGTGGCTGGCAGAGAACTGCTCAGGATCGAGCTTTTCGGCGTGCCATGGAAGAGGCCTATGTCCAGCAGTGGACGAGTAGAGGCTGATGATGGTGATGACTGTAATGAGCTATACAAAACTTTATATCATTATTTCATTATTCACTTAATCAATAAAGGCGAATTTCACGAATAAAACTGAACACGATCAGAACATCTAAACAGATTTCAAGACCACTGTTTTCATTTTCTTTAGCTTCCTAGATTTCATTTTTTTTTTTTTTGTTTCGTCGATGCAATAATTTACCCTATACAGTCACGAGCATAAGTGTGTATCCCAAGAAAGTTTCCAAATGTTGGCAAATTGGTGCTCGTGGCTGTACCACCAAATATTTATAACACCAAACATGCTCCTTATTCCACATAAACAGTGAATCTCCTGTAAGCCAGGTTTCCGTAGTGCGCCATTAAAACAAGCTGGATCAGTGAAATCTCAGCCATTGGCGCGGATGGTTTTATAACTCGAATACATAATTTATTACTACAATCACCGAGGATGTGGGAACCCAGCTCCCACGTTCGAAGTTAGACTTTCTTTACAGATATTCGGGTTTATCTGAAATTGATGTACGGTGTCTTTGATATGTAGGTATCTACTGGATCGGATTATTGAAGAGAAAACTCCGTTGGGTAATCTATACTAATATATAAAGCTGAAGAGTTTGTTTATTTGTTTGAACGCGCTAATCTCAGGAAATGGTTCGATTTGAAAAAATATTTTTGCGTTCGATAGCCCATTAGTCTATGAAGGATTTAGGCTATACGGAGTGGTGCTGACAATACGACAATAAATGAAAACACAGACCATGCTGGTTCATAGGAATAATCATAAACCATAGAAAAAAACCTAGCATCAAAAATAAAAAAAATGAAAATTTCAAACAAAGTAAATCGCATAAAATTGCAAACGGAATTGAACATCCTTTAAAATATTGGTTCAATGACCTCCGATCAGCGGGCGACAGCGCGTTCCTGTATCAACATGCTTTTTCGCGCCATTATTATTAAAGTTTAATACCGCTGGATGCGGCGGTCATCAACCTGTCAGCGCTTCCTTATCAACATGTACATAAATGTACATGAAAAATAATTTCCTGTGACTAAACAAATGGATATATTTCTATAAGTTTTTATGGGTAGACTGAGAATATGTTGAGGTACACGATGTTTAATTTATTGTCGTATTGTCAGCACCACTCTGTATAACATCACGCTGCGACCAAACAGTGCGGAGCATATTAAAAAACACGAACGAAGTCGCGGGCTACCGGTAGTGGGTAAAAATGTTAAACTCGCATCAGGACACGTAACCTGATCAAAAATTTGTAAGAGGGAGGGGGAGTATACTGCCAGTGCCGTGTAGGAGAGGAAGTAATATCCCCCTCTCTTTCTACCGCACAGCGAAAATGTATGCCTGCTCGTGCTGTTTCATTTAAGCGGGACTGGGACGTTGCGTTAGTGTACGTGTGTGTTTAACTAGAGTCTGCTATGCTCATCGTTTTAAAATTTGACATTTGTATTTGTATACGATAGCGCAACAAATGAATATTGTATTTTATTGATAATACTTTTATACTAATCAATAAAGCAATTCGTGTGAAATTATTTCCTAACAATACCATAATATTAAAAATTATCATCATCATCAACTTTTTTATCGTCCCACTGCTGGGCACAAGTCTAACAGGTCACAAGTCTAGTCATACAGGGAAGGATTGAGCGTAATCACCTTGCTCAATCCGGGTTGGTGATTTCAGACTTAAAGTCCAGGTTTCGTCAAGATGTTTTCCTTCACCTTATAAGCAGTCATTAGTGTCCAAGATATACTTGGAAAGTACATCTTGGAAACGTACGTAGAAAAGTTACATTGATACTTTCCTGGCCTGGAATCGAACCCGCACGCGTTCATACTTGAGAGGCTGGTGTTATAACAACTAGGCCACCACGACTACAAAACTGTTAAAAAATTCACAATATTAATGATTTTTATTATTAAATTTAAAAATTATTAAATTTAGTTAAATTATTTTAAAAATTATTAATTTTATTTAGAAATTATTAAATTTTTCACTTTTAGTGGTACTCCCAGCGTTCTCGTTAAAACCTTGATATCCTAGAGCAGTCTATAGGCTGTTAATGAGTTTGATTTTTAATCTATATACTAATCTATACTCTATACTAATATATAAAGCTGAAGAGTTTGTTTGTATGTTTGTTTGTTTGTTTGTTCGCGCTAATCTCGGGAGCTACTGGTCCGATTTGAAAAATTATTTTTGCGTTCGATAGCCTATTAATTCAAAAAGGCTTTAGGCTATTTATCATCACGCTGCGACTACAGGAGTGGAGCATAACTAAACCATGCGAACGAAGTCGCTAGCGGCCGCTAGTTAGTAAGAACTACCCCTCCATTTCTTTGCACATCAGTGTGTTGCCTCATGGATAAGAATAAAGTTATCCCAGTGGAATCCAGCAAACGCACTGTAGGAGGAGGTCGTAAACTAGCTGGTTTAGCATAGTTTTTATTATTCTAGTTCTGATTTGACTTGTTGATTCTTTGTGGAGCAGGTAAATATGTTTTAAACCGGAAGAATCCTAGCTGGTGATAACTCCAAAGTGGTTTGAAGCTTAGAAGTGTTCTAAAGAAATTTTGGTTTAAGTAATTAGTATGTATTATAACTTTACCGAACCGTAAAAAGAAAATATTTTGGGGCCCACAAATAGGTATGCAATTACCAATTAATTGTGAACAACAAGGCCTATGCCTGTGCTGTATCCACGCCATGACGGTGAGGGTTGACGTGTTCTTAATTGGAGACAGTGAATAGGAAAACGTAAGGTGAAGAACGGAAAAAACATAATGATGACTACAGCATCTTCGTAATGGCCTTACCTTACGTTTCTTCCACAGAGAGATTCTTCGGCTGCAAGAGACTTGCCGAAAATCTAGCAAAATGCCGTGCAAACTTACGGAGCCGAGACGTGGACACTAACGGTCAGACTAGTCCATAAGTTTAAAGTCGCTCAGCGAGCTATGGAGCGGTCTATGTTGGGCGTCTCTCTGAAGGACCGCATCAGAAATGAGGTGATCCGACAGAGGACTAGAGTCACCGACATAGCTGAGAGGATTAGCAAGCTGAAGTGGCAATAGGCCGGTCACATATGCCGCAGAACCAACAACCGTTGGGGTAAACTACTCCTCGAGTGGAGACCTTGTGTCGTCAAACGTAGCGTAGGACGCCCTTGGGCGAGATGGAGCGACGACATCAAAAAAGTGGCTGGTTGTGGCTGGCGGAGAACTGCTCAGGATCGAGCTTGTTGGCGTGCCAGAGGCTGATAATGATGATGATGATGCCGTGCAAATAGAGACGCTTGTGATCAACTGTGTGAATAATTTCAGTATAGTATTTAAACTTCAGTTAAATATTTCCTATTTGTTCATAGACTTAGACTTGTGTAGGTATTAGTATTGTAGTGGTATCTATTAACGTTACATGCTCACAACGCATCATACTGACGTCACAGATCCTGCATCTCGCAAGCAGGGTTTAACTAGCATATACAACGTTGTTTTTTGTTCATGCGAAACCTGAATACAGTTTGTTCAGAATAAGCAACTGAATCGATTCCAATCATTTTTACATCATTTTGTAAATTGCAGTATGGTTACTGAGCGCGCTACGCGCGCTACACCTCACGCGGGCGCATGCCCGCGCTCAGCTGACGCCAAAGGTTAATGCACTCGGCTGGCCCGCCTGAACGAAGCGTGGATCATATTTTTGTTGGGACAACCAAGTAGGATAACAAGCTCATAACTTTGTGGTTTTTCATGACGTTTTTTGAATTTTTACCGATATCCTCCCGTGGGTGTCGTAAGAGGCGACTAAGGGAACTCTCACCAGGGAAGCGGGCAGCAGCGCTTCTCCTGTGGAATAACAAATTACTGCGATCACCAACCCGCCTGCCAAGCGAGGGGATTATGGCATTGTCCACTAATGGAACGAAAGCCTTGGGGGGCCTTTGTCCAGCAGTGGACCTCTATAGGCTCAGAATAAGAAGAAGAAGATCCTTGTTATAAATGCAGCTTTTTTTATTATTTTGAATTCGAGTGGATTTTAATCTTAGAGCTTTACATATAAACATACATAAAATTTGTCTCGACTTACGTCGTTTTGATTTACCTCGCTTATTTCGAGAACCTAAGCTGCCGTCAGTACGTACTAACATAAATGGATAACAAGATTTGAGATGAATGGTTTCAACAATTTGATTTGGACAAATTACAGGTCGGAGTCATGAATTCAGTACTCTCGAACCCTAATAGTGAAGAAGCTTGTATTTTGCTTAAGCTATTATCAGTTATGTTAATGTAATGATGTTGTGATATGCATAATTATGATAGTAATCGGACTGACATATACCTACATGTGTATAAAAGTCCAAAAAAAAACAGAATAAAAAAAAAGATTTATCCAAAAATTACATACACATAATAACAAAAACGTATCAAGGTATCAGTCGCAAATTGAGAATAATGTGACATCTCATCAAGCTGAGCATATCTACACGATATTATATGAATTATTCATACACAAGTTCCAAAAAATACTCTAATTTCAATAGACCTGTAAGACCTTCAGTAATGTAGTAAAACGGAGCTCTATGTATTCTGGCCGCACGTCCTCGCACTAAAAAGTCCAAAATAGATGGATCTCTCGTTTCATTGTCCATGTTTGGTAAATGAGGTATTTTTTAAGTGGTGGAGTAAATCTCATTGCTGGTACACAATAGAATGCCATCAATCAGGGTAAGATTACAACCGTGACGTCATGTCAAAGTGAGGTTTTGGGGGGTGTGTAAAAATTTAAATTAGATTTTTTTTTCTAATAATGTTCCGGAATGAATGGTTGCATGAATTTCAAGGGATGATATGTAACAGAGGGTATTGGAACCCTTTTATATATACTGTGTGTACTAGTACAGTGGGTACTGGTTGTGTGTGTAGAGTGTACTTGTCGTGGTGGCCTAGTGGTTAAAACACCACCAAAACCAGCCTCTCAAGTATGAGTGTGCTGGTTCGATTCGAGGGTGGGCAAATACCAATGTAACTTTTCTAAGTTATATCGATGCTGGTAAGCGAATTTATCGTTTCTCGAAAAACGGCAATTTTCTTTTATTGCATAATTGAATTCTGAAATAAATACTGCGTCGGACGGTCTGATTAACGTATTACTAAGATGTTTCTTTTTTATAATACGACGTTGAATTTGTCTAAACTTTTGCTACGCAAATGATACTCTGGTATTGGCCGGCGGGAACACCTTCGAGAAGACCATCCAGCTTTCCGAACTCGGGGTGGCTAAAGTCGTGGCGTCAATCCGCGAGCTGGGTCTGGAGATAGCTAATTTCTTTTTTCAGATACTACAAAATAACTTTCCAGCGTCGATATGTACTTTCTAAGTATATCTTGGACACCAATGACTGATTAAAGGTGAAGGAAAACTTCTTAGGAAAACCTGGTCTTTAAGTCTGAAATTGCCAACCCGCATTGAGCAAGCGTGGTGATTACACTCAATCCTTCTCTGTATGAGAGGAGACCTGTGCCCAGCAGTGGGACGATAAAAAGTTTGATGATGATGAAATAATTAACTAATAATTAATTAATAATTAATAGTAAATAATAACAAAAAAAATATAAAAAAATAATTAATAAATTTAAAAAATATATATATTAATTAATTATTAATTTATGCCAATTTTAAAATTGGCATAAATTAGAGTTTGTACTGTTGTTACTTTGATAGATAGGTAACCTGTAGGGGAATCGCGTAATACATTAATTACAGTAACAATGGGTTTCATTTAGACAACAACATTCATTGTGTTATTTACATTGTTAAACGGATTTATTTTTAGAACGTATGCGGCAATGGATTAGCAATATCCTTCAAAATGATTCCAATTGATAGCAATAGTTATATTATGCAATTAGTGTGCTCGTTCCTGGAAAAGAATTCCGTCTACTCTTCATCCTTATTCGCAGAATATGGAAGTTAATATTATTTTTAATAGAGATTATTAACCTAGAACTTACATCTACTTCTTCTTCAGCCTATACAGGTCCACTGCTAGACAAAGGCCTCCCCCAAGGTTTTCCACAATGACCGGTCTTATGCTGCCCGTATCCATCGGCTTCCCGCTACCTTCACCAGGTCATCGGTCCAACTTGTTGGGGCGAACTTACATAACTTAACATGGGTAATCAGCATATAATGTTACTCCTGGGACAGGCCTCCTCGCGGTGAGAGGGAGTGGGCCGTGATCTACCACGCGGGCCTAGTGTAGTATAGTAAATGTCACATGTCTTCGAAGTTTTGTCTCTAGGACATGTCGGTTTCCTCACGTTTTCCTTCGCCGTTTTTTTTTTTACATCTTATAAACCAGCGCTTGACCGCAATCCTGCCTGATGGTAAGCAGTGACGCAATCGTTGATGGTAAAGCGCACTAGTTTATTAAGAGCCTATTCACTCTAGCCTTGAAGACACTCAAATTGTAGTCCGACGGAAACACCGCCGCTGGCAAATCGTTCCAGTCCCTCGATATACGCGGTATAAAGGAGGAGGCGAAACGCTTCGTCCGCATCGTAGTGGTGTTAACAACGTAAGGGTGGAAACCAGCCGTACGACGAGTCGTCCGCTGGTGGAACGGAGATGGGGGAATTAAATCATGCAATTCCCTCGCACACTCCCCGAAATGCATCCTATAGAACACCGAAAGGCTGGCTACTCTACGCCTGTGCTCTAGGCTTCGGAGACCAACTCGAGTTAGATCAGGGTCACCAATCAGCCTCTTTGCACGTCTCTCCACTGAATCTAAAGTGGCCAGGTGACACTTGGCAGCACCAGCCCAAATGTGGCTGCAGTACTCCACACACGAACGGACCTGTGCTTTGTATAACATTAGAAGCTGCCCAGGTGTGAAGTACTGCCGGACCTTTGCGATAACGCCAAGTTTCCTGGCAGCCACCCTGGCCTTGGACTCAATGAACCGCCTAAAGTTAAGGTTCGAGGAAATCTCAACTCCCAAAAGCTGAAGGCGGTCGGAACACTCCAAGGACACATTCCGAAAAGTAGGGGCCAAGGTGAACGGGCTGCTTTTGGCGGTGAAAAGACACGCCTGTATTTTGGTGGCATTGAATGCTACAAGATTGGCATTGCCCCATTCGGAGACTGCCTGCAGTGCAACACTCGTTCGCTCAACCATGGCCTCTCTTTCGGACCGGATTGATTCCCTACTAGCCCGAGCATCCGGCAGGCCCTCTACAACTGTGCTGTCATCTGCATACCCATAGATACCGGGCATTAGCAGATCGTTAATATGCAGCAGGAACAGAGTTGCAGAGAGAACAGACCCCTGAGGAACACCGGCATTAGTTGACATGGGCTCAGAAGAGCATCCGTCGACAACAACTCGGAGGGACCGTTCAGTCAGGAAGTCTTTTACCCAGCCAGTCAGGCTAGGGGAAATGCCGTACGCTGGAAGCTTACTCAAAAGGCCAGCGTGCCATACCCGGTCGAAGGCCTTCGAGACATCAAGGGAGACAGCAATCGCTTCCCCATTCTTCTCGAGGGCCTCGCCCCACAAGTGAGTGGCATACACTAGTAGGTCCCTAGTTGACCGATTGCGGCGAAACCCGTACTGTCGGTCACTGAGGAGATCGATACCTTCCAGGTATGCCAAGAGGCGCGAGTTTAATACACGCTCCATAATTTTGCAAAGTATGGAGGTGATCGAAATCGGCCGATAGTTGGCAGGATCGGCACGACTACCCTTCTTGGGCACGGGCTGCACGTTAGCAAGCTTCCAGGACTTGGGCACTATACCAGTCCTAAATGAGAGGCGATACAAGCGCGTCAATACAGGAGACAACTCGGGCGCACATCCTTTAAGAACAATCGCTGGTATACCATCCGGACCACTAGCCTTATTCACGTCCAGACGACACAGTACTCTCAGAACCTCCTTGTTTCTAATGCGAACCTCAGGCATTGAAGCTCCGCAATGAGGTAAATTAGGTGGAGTAGCACTGCCAGTATCAAGACGCGAATTATGGGCAAAGAGAGAAGCAAAGAGACCTGCTTTCTCCCTCGCCGTATGAGCCAGTGTTCCATCAGGCCTAACCAGCGGAGGCAGTGAGGGCCGACAGAAGTTCGCCTCAACCGATTTGGCAAGGGACCAAAAAGATCTGCTACTGGATGGCTATGCAGATAACTTGTTGCCAATATGGGTAATGCGGTCGAAGCGAGCCTTCATGAGCGCCTTCTTGTAGGACTTGGCAGCACGGTTAAAGGCTCTCTTCTTTGAGCTTAGATCCGGAGCTCCGCGGTCACGAGCGTCAACCCAGGCGAGAAATGCCGTGTGCTTACGCTGTTCAGCTTGGACACAATCGGCATTGAACCATGGGCGAACCGAGCCACCGACGGGCACGTCATTGAATGGGATAAAATACTCCATAGCTTGACGCACCACATCGGTTATAGAAAAAGCCGTTTTGAGAGAAGTAGTGATGAAAATATTTACACAGGGAAAAGCGCCTGATGGGGTTCGAAACTACGAACTACAACTTGTAAGTTGCGGCCGATACCACTGGGCCACCACTGCTGATCTAGAAGTTATCACTGATATATTTCCTGTTACTAAAATTATAAAAAAAAAAAATTAAAGATAAAAATAAAATAGCTCAACCGATTTAAGAAAAAGGCCACTTAAAAATAGCGCACGCAATAAAATTGCCTAACAACAATAACTGGGATTACATAAACAAATAAAACTCAAGAAGGCAGTTAAAATATTTTATCTGTTATGAATATAATCCTGTTTTTATGGCGATATTAAAATTGAACCGGCTGAGGCTTGATGCACAGGGCAGGGCGATGCGATGCGATTCCAGTTTTTTTAAATAAGTAATTACAGCTGAACCTGAACCTGAACATGAACCTGGTCCTGAATATAAACCTCAACCTAAACCTAGAACTATAACTCAACCTGAACCTGAACCTAAGCCTAAAGCTAGAATTAAAACTAAACCCGAAATTAAAACTAAGCCTGAACATGAACCTCCATTTAAAATAGTGGCATTCAGCTGTATTCCGTTAGACTGACATCAGACGATACCATGGGAAAATTCCAGCCAGTCTTCTCCGTTTTTTTTTTCTTAAGTAAAACCCCACACTAGAAATTACTCCTGTATCGTGGGTACAAACATTTAAACCTCATATACACAAACAACCATAGTATATGCAGTGTTTTATTTATTAAACATTTTAAAATTCCAATTTACAGCCCAATTCAAACTTCATGACAACTCTGAAGTATGCTACTGAATGCGCAGCACCGCTCACTCTCGTATATGTCTATCTCTTATGGATATCCTACAATAACATTTTTTGTCATTTACTTTTTACGACAAATAATGGCTAAATTAAGACACGATTTTAACCAATACAGCATTAATCTTTATCTCAGTACTTTAAATAAATTGTTAAATTAATTTAGATAACGGAGCGTGACTGCTTAATTGTTTGTATGGATCAGAATGTTGGGCTACGAAAGGGATGAATGAAAGGCAATTGCATGCAGCCGAGATGAGAATGCTAAGAGGGATGTGTGGTGTTACACGAATGGATAGAATAAGAAATGAGTACATAAGAGGAAGTCTGAAAGTGGCACCGGTAGCTGAAAAGTTGTGTGGAAATCGGTTGTCATGGTACGGGCATGTGTTACGGAGAACTGAGGAGAATGTCGTGAGGAGAGTCTTAATTATGAATGTTGATGGCTATAAGAGTAGGGGAAGACCAAAGAAACGATGGATGGAATGTGTGAAGGATGATATGGCTAAAAAGGGGGTGACTGCCGAGATGGCTTCTGATAGGGATGCATGGAAGAAAAAGACATGTGCGCCGACCCCAAATAAATTGGGATAAGGGCAGGAGAATGAGATAACGGAGCGTGACTGGTTAATTTTGAATATTGTGATTTTTTTTGTTGCAGTATCAGTTGTTTGCAAATTACTAAATTTTTTTGAAGTCGATTAATCGATCGGTATTATGATAAATTATGATTTTAATAAAAATCATAATTAAATAATAAAGCGGGTAACATCATGGAGCGAATGGTAACACCGACTGGAGTTGCGTTTGCCATAGTGAGCGACCGTCAGCGTGGGCAGTCTTTGCTCAAGCTTCGATCGAGTGTGTTGGTCATACTCAAACTGAGTGGCTCTTATCTGTTTTAATCTGAGATAGATCTGAGAACCACTGGGTTTGAGTATGTCATTGTAATCCCTTAATATTAAATAGAACTACATAAGTACAGTTGAAATAATAAGAATTCAACATCACACTATAGTTACTGTTCAATGTTTTCTCGAAATACCGCCCACGATGGATGCTCATACAATTGAGAAGACACCTCAACTATCTGGAACTTCGTCCCCGCCTCCTGACGTTACCCCATCATAGATATATATGGCCCTTTACAGCATATGAATTAAATGAATATTTTCGAAGTTATTACAGATTTAAAAATTGCAGGACGTAGCGTTTGCGGTGGTACCGACCGGACATGGCGGCGGAAGCTGTGGGCCGCTATATTTAGTGTATTTAGTATCAGTCTTGCACACGTGTTTTCTACAGTGCATAGATTCGCCTCATCTTCATACAAAATTGGGCTGTACATTCACTTGGTCATTTGTTTCCATTCAGAATATCGCATCGCAATGCTTTCTAAGACCGAAAGCTTTAAATTTAACAGTAAAGGAGACATAAAACCTTAAGGAGTGTTTAGAAGGATTATCTTTGTTCCCCCTTAAACTTTTTTTATTATTTTAAAGGCTAATAGTAACCCTTCATTTATTTTGCTTTACATCTGGCTTCATCTTGTTGAGTTCTGGAAGAAAATTTTGCTGATTAGGTAATTATTTATGTTCCACTTTTGTCGTGTTCCTTCTATTAGCTTTGTTGTTTTTATTAACATTTATATAATAATAAATACCTACATTCATTAAAATAGGTACTTAACCCATTTATTGCAGACTGAGACATTATATGTCCATAATAACTAAGTCATGTAAATAATATTTTAAATGTATTTTTTTATGTTAGTCCATCGCCAAAAAATGGTTTTGGATGAAATCGGCACTTAGTTTAAACCTGAACACCATATTCTGGTAGAATATGTTTATAGCGGTAAATAGTCTACGCAAAAGAAGTCACACATACAAGCTAACTAGCTTGTATTACTTACATTAGTATTAGCTAACTAGCTAATTAGCTTGTATTATTATTTATAATAATAATAATTAATCTAATAATTAAATAGTGTACGGAATTGATATTGATAATCCATACTAATATTATAAATGCGAAAGTAACTCTGTCTGTCTGTCTGTCGGTCTGTCTGTCGGTCTGTCTGTCGGTCTGTCTGTCTGTCTGTCTGTTACGCTTTCCCGCTTAAACCTCTCAACCGATTTTGATGAAATTTGGCACAGACAATCTTTAGACTCTGAGAAAGAACATAGGCTACCTTTTATCCCGGAAAAATTTTCCCGATGGAAATCTAAAAAACGCGATATAACCGAACTCCACGCGGGCGAAGCCGCGGACGGAAAGCTAGTTGCTAATAAATTTTTAAACAGTTTATCGCCTAAATGGTAATTGTTTATTATTGATTGAAATACACTAAAATAAATCTTATCAAAATATTACTATTTCGATAACCTATATTTTAATCTATTTTCAGCATTTCGCACAAATCCTAGCGAGAAATTTGTGGTTTATTTTCAGTATACTTAATTAATTTTAAATATTTCATAGAACAACTTGATTATAAAGTCAAAGTTTTTCATTTAACTTTCCCAAAAAAAGAAAATCATTTCCTATTCATAAACCCGCAAGTCCAATTTTGAAACATTAAATTAATTCGCGAAACGACAAAGTGTGTGAGCAATTTAACTTGTGGACCGAGAGGCCTGACCCTAGAGACTGGCCTGACTTTGATCGATGGTCGAAGTTTCATCCGTTTTGCTCTCGAAAATTGGACTGTGTTTATAAATAGCAGAATCTAATTTGGGTTTGGATTTTTAAAAGAAATGTATAAAGTAGATTGGCACTCCCTTATTGGTGATGATCATACCAGTATCTTTTTTTTTCTTTTTTATAATTAGAAACTAGTAGGTACTTAACTGCGCCTGATGGCTAGCACTGACGCGATTGTTGATGGTAAAGCATGCTAGTTTATTAAGAGCTTTTCATTAAAAAAAAACTGAGTGAATAGGAAGGAAGACGGCAGTTGAGCGAGGTGATGCAATGTTAAACCCACCAACACGACCAACGATGCTGCGTCAGAGGGAGATTGATCTAGAGACCCTCCACGACCAAACTCCCGACACAGCAACATTGCGCGCATCGTACCTCCCCAGCACATAGCGCAACACAACTGCACAGACCCGTCCTCCGTACGAATATTAAAAAGACGAAAGTTAGCGCAATTTTATTTATTTATTCATTTAATTCAAGCCACTGGGGCCCATAGAAAATATAATACAAACTATAACATAAAAATACTTATAAACTAATATGTAACAAATATCACAACAAATACAATACTATACTATTAAAACTTAAAAATACTATAAATACATATAACATAACAACTAAAACTACTGTACACGGATCATCGGCGTCGGCGTCGTTAATGTGTGCAGTAAGCATTTTGACTTACAAGTCACCACTGTCGTAGCTGTAATAGGATACGATGGGACTGACATGTATTTTATACAATATGTTAAGAAAACCCTGTCCGACCCATAAGGATAATAAAGGTTAGGTAAACACTTGACCAAATATAATATAAAATTTTACATACTCATCATAGTAACAATACTAATGAATTTTGAAATAATCCTTTTTTCCGGGGAATTAATTCCAATTTCCCCGAAATTTCGTAATTTTTAAAAAAGTGACAACACCGGTGTTATTATAAGCGAATAGCGACGCGACCACGTCACAGGTGCCGCGTGCCCTGCCCCCCGCCGCCCGCGGAATGGGGTTGCTTACCGCACATGTATTAAGTTACCTCTTTTTGCAAAATAATATTTATTTTTTTAGGGGTATTTTTTTTTAAGTTTTGCCTGTCTTTGTGGGCATTATTAGAATCAGTTATCGATACCTAACAATACCTTCACGGATCGGACAGGGTTTTCTTTACATATTGTATAAAAGTCCCTAAATTAAATAAAGAGAAAAAAATATCTCCAAAGCTCTCCAAACGATGAAGGAAACATCGTGAGGAAACCAGCATATTATAGAGCCAAAAACTTCGAAGTCATGTGACATCTACCAACCCGCACTGGGCCCGTACCCACTCCTGAGCCTGAGTCCCAACAGTGGGAACATTATAATCTGATTATCTTTTTTTATGTTATGTAAATTTTGTTCCCGTGGGAATATCTAAATCTATACTAATATATAAAGCTGGAGAGTTTGTTTGACCGCGCTAATCTCAGGAACTGCTGTTCCGATTTGAAAAATTATTGCTGCGTTGGATAGCCTATTAATCCAGAAAGGCTTTAGGCTATATAACATCACGCCGTGCCTAATTGTAGCGGAGCATAAAAAAAAAAACGTTACGTAACCTACGCGAGTGAAACCTCAGGGGGCAGCTAGTAAAAAATAAAGTGGTTATAAACCAACTGTGTGCCAAATTACATTCAAATCGGTTTAGTTGTTTTTACTTGAAAGGGAACATACGTGCAAAGGTACGTACGATCGAATCGGAAATAAGGAGATCTGTAGAAGAACCGAAGTCACCGACATAGCTTTACGTGTTAAGTGGCAGTGGGCGGGGCACATTGCTCGCAGAACCGAAAGCTGATGGGGCAGTAAGGTTCTGGAGTGGCGGTCACGTACCGGAATACACAGCGTAGGGAGGCCCCCAACAAGGTGGGCCGATGACCCGGTGAAGGTCGCGGGAAGCGATGGTTGCGGGCAGTACAAGTCCGGTCATCGTCGAAAGCCTTGGGGGAGGCCTTTGTCCAGCAGTGGACCTCTATAGGCTGAAGAAGAAGTACAAAGTTTCAAGTGATTAATAATTACATACCCAGTATGGTATAACATACATAAATAGAATCACATACATACACACACCAAACAAAAGATCTATATCGACCTACGGATCTTCTGCATGCCGAGACAAACACACATTAATATAAAATTAGTCAACTTTGAATCCTACCACGGAACATACATGCCGATAAATAAATCAGTTGTGAATAATTCCACTAGACAAGCCGCACTCTGTTAACACAGACCCAATAAGAAATAGACTGGTCAAAAACTTAAGGTACCTATGAAATCTATTTTATATACTATGTGAATAACCCGTGTATGACGAGTGTGGTTCGAGGCTTAGAATAGTATCATTCCATATCCTCCAGTGAGTGTCGTAAGAAGCGACTTAGGAAACTGACATCCTTCGTGGCGCAGCGGTCAACACGCCTGCCTGCGATGTGGAGGCCCCGGGTATTCGATCCCCGGCCAGGTCATGATGGAAAACGATCTTTTCCTGATTGGCCTTGGTCTTGGATTATATGTGTCTATTATAAATATAGTATTGTTGAGTTAGTATCCCATAACACAAGTCTCGAACTTACTTTGGGGCTAGCTCAATCTGTGTGATTTGTCCGTATATATTTATTTATTAAACTCTCACCAGGGAAGCGAATAACAAATTACTGCGATTCCCAATCGGGGGGGTTGCCAAGCGTGAGGATTATGACAAACCCCCACCAATGTAATAAAAGCCTTGGGGGAGGCCTTTGTCCAGCAGTTGACCTCTATAAGTTGAAAAAGAAGAAGGAAAAGGCCTAGAGGCTACATAATACCACCGCACACGTCGATCTAACAGGTTAAGCTACTACGTTAAGCAGTTGGTACCGGTTGTCATTCCTAGGAATGCTGTGGATCATCAGAAGCCCGAAAGTCTGACCACCGTCCAAGACGTATTGTATTACCCAGGAAAGGGGTTGTGGAGGTCAGATAGGGAGTCGCTACATGTAAAATGCAGGTATCCAGCTGGATCCGTTTAGACTGGAAGCGACCCCAACATAGGAATAGGCTAGGCAAGTGATGATGATGTGGATTATTTATTGATATCCCATAACTCTAGGGTTATCTTCTACTAGCGGCCGCCAGCGATTTCGTTCGCGTGGAGTTAGTTATGCTCCGCTCCTAATGGCCGCAGCGTGATGTTATATAGCCCTCATACAAATTTTCACATTCATAATACAATAGATTTACAGTATGCCGCCTCTGTACAATTCATTAGCATACGAAAGGTAACATTTCAATGCAGTCGATATTAATAAAGAGATTATTCGACATGAAATATCGATATACAATACGAATGTCAACTGTTTTCAAGCTTAAGTAATTACAACACTTTGATGAATATATTTTTACCCGACTACGGCAAAGCAAAAGGAGGGTTATGATTTTGACAGGCTATGTATATATGTATGTATGTATGTATGTATGTATGTATGTTCATCTGTTCATCTGTTCCCTCGTAACTTCTAAACTACTTATCAGAATTCGACAAATGACATATCATTAGAAGCGTCTTAATTGTCCGCTGGTTATAGGCTATATGGAATTTCACAAAATCTAATGTGGCGCCCTCTAGCGGACAAAACATACAGAGTAAAAAAATAAAGTTAAGACAAATATGCCGTGTTTGGTATCATTTGAAAGCGCTTTACTTGTACATTTTGAATATATATATATATATTGCTACCATTTGCTTGTGACCTTACCTGTATTCATGGGCTGGTTGCATTTAATTCACATCTTTTCGTTCCTATCTTCTTTACAACTTATCAGAATAAGGCCACTGTAGAACCATTAGAAGTGCCTTGATATTCTGTTAGTTATGAGCTATAAAACTTGTCACCAAATTTAGTATTGCGCCCTCTAGCGGACAAAAAGTTCTATGTTAATATAAAATTAAAATAAATATACCGTGTTTGGTATCACGTCAAAGAGCTTCACGAGTACTTTATGCTTGTACATAATTACAGGAATGCTTTAATGATGTTAAATATGAGCGACAAGCGGCCGCCAGCGACTTCGTTCGAATGGAATTAGTTATGCTCAGCTCGTATTGGTCGCAGCGTGATGTTATGTAGCCTAAAGCCTTCATGGATTAATGGGCTATCTATAGTTTTTAGTTCATCAATTAAACTTTTGTTAATATTATGCGCCACAAATACACTTTAACACCAAAATAGTACAAATAATAAAAAGTAATATAAAACTAAAACCCAACTACGACAAAAAACGACGCTGAAAAAGTATAAAACAAGATTTTCAGAATACTGAACTGAACAAAGTTGCTAATGTAGGCAACTACATTATTAAGTAAATGGACACAGTAGACTCTACCAAGATGCCTTCGTTGTAAATTGACAATAATGCCATACAATACTATTCTGAAGTATACAATATTCAATATGTAGAGATAAATTTTCATGTTTGGAAAGGCGTAGTCACATGTTACATATACCTACCTACCGTAGCACTTTGACAACGTGTGACTGCGGTTCGTAGTTGGGTTTTAGTTTTTTTACTTTTTTCAAAACACGACAGATCTCAATTATTTTTATATCTAAATGTAGAAGAAAAGTGTACCAAAAACGTGTGACGACGCCTTTCCAAACATGAAAATTTATCTCTACATATTGAATATTGTATACTTCAGAATAGTATTGTATGGCATTATTGTCAATTTACAACGAAGGCATCTTGGTAGAGTCTACTGTGTCCATTTACTTGCAACTACATTAGCAACTTTGTTCAGTTCAGTATTCTGAAAATCTTGTTTTAAATATACCGTGTTTGGTATCACGTCAAAGAGCTTCACGAGTACTTTATGCTTGTACATAATTACAGGAATGCTTTAATGATGTTAAATATGAGCGACAAGCGGCCGCCAGCGACTTCTTCTTCATCTTCTTCCTCAGCCTATAGATGTCCACTGCTGGACAAAGGCCTCCCCCAAGGCTTTCCACGATGACCGGTCTTGTGCTGCCCGCATCCATCGGCTTCCCGCGACCTTCACCAGGTCATCGGTCCACCTTGTTAGGGGTCTCCCTACGCTGCGTCTTCCAGTACGTGGCCGCCACTCCAGAACCTTGCTGCCCCATCGGCCATCGGTTCTACGCGCAATGTGCCCTGCCCACTGCCACTTAAGTTTAGCGACTCGCAGAGCTATGTCGGTGACTTTCAGCGACTTCGTTCGAATGGAATTAGTTATGCTCAGCTCGTATTGGTCGCAGCGTGATGTTATGTAGCCTAAAGCCTTCATGGATTAATGGGCTATCCAACGCAAAAAAAATTTTTCAAATCGGACCAGTAGTTCCCGAGATTAGCGCGAACAAACAAACAAACATACAAACAAACAAACTCTTCAGCTTTATATATTACTAGCGGCCGCCAACGACTTCGTTCGCGTGGAATTAGTCATGCTCAGCTCCTATTGGCAATATGTACGGCTGCGTTAGCTCCCGTTTTCGCAACATTTTTTGTTACTGTTCTGCTCCTATTGGTCATAGCGGGATGTTATATAGCCTAAAGCCTTCCTGGATTAATAGGCTATCCAACGCAAAAAGAATTTTTCAAATCGGACCAGTAGTTCCTGAGATTAGCGCGCACAAACAAACAAACAAACAAACAAACAAATTCTTCAGGTTTATATATTTGTATTAGTATAGATGATATGATATTATATAGCCTAAAGCCTTCCTGGATTAATGGGCTATCCAACGCAAAAAAGAATTTTTCAAATCGGCCCTGTAGTTCCCTAGATTAGCGCGAACAAACAAACATACAAACAAATTCTTCAGCTTTATATATTAGTATAGATAAGAGTAAAGCGCGGATCACGGGAACTGTGAATCGCTTAATGCAATGTAGGGCAGTGTGAACATTAATAGAATATGTAATGCACTAATGAAAACGACATAAGCTGGGAGTAACTCCACGCGGTGAAGGCGGAAACAGTTTGATAACTGGCTAAAACTCCCATAAAAATGTCCTCTGCACTATATGCCTTCGGGCTTATGTTGTTATATATGCGTGTAGATGTAATATGTCAAGTACCTAGTTTTTAGTTCATCAATTAAACTTTTGTTAATATTATGCGCCACAAATACACTTTAACACCAAAATAGTACAAATAATAAAAAGTAATATAAAACTAAAACCCAACTACGACAAAAAACGACGCTGAAAAAGTATAAAACAAGATTTTCAGAATACTGAACTGAACAAAGTTGCTAATGTAGGCAACTACATTATTAAGTAAATGGACACAGTAGACTCTACCAAGATGCCTTCGTTGTAAATTGACAATAATGCCATACAATACTATTCTGAAGTATACAATATTCAATATGTAGAGATAAATTTTCATGTTTGGAAAGGCGTAGTCACATGTTACATATACCTACCTACCGTAGCACTTTGACAACGTGTGACTGCGGTTCGTAGTTGGGTTTTAGTTTTTTACTTTTTCAAAACACGACAGATCTCAATTATTTTATATCTAAATGTAGAAGAAAAGTGTACCAAAACGTGTGACGGCGCCTTTCCAAACATGAAAATTTATCTCTACATATTGAATATTGTATACTTCAGAATAGTATTGTATGGCATTATTGTCAATTTACAACGAAGGCATCTTGGTAAGTCTACTGTGTCCATTTACTTGCAACATTAGCAACTTTGTTCAGTTCAGTATTCTGAAAATCTTGTTTATACTTTTCAGCGTCGTTTTTGTAGTTGGTATTAGTTTTATATTACTTTATTATTAGTAAATGATGATTGTGTGAATGGCTTATTTTGTACTCAGAGAATAAGCAAGCTGGAATTAATAATGCTTTAGCCGTTAAAGAGGACTCTAGTGCCGAGGAATTTGGAAAATAGGTATTTGAAGAAACTATTGCCGTCGCGCTGTTTCCAACCTCTCTCGATAAAGTGCGAAAAGGACAGTTGCAGCTCAGGCTAATTTTACCTACAAAAACGTTGACAAAAGACGTTTCGTATTCCGCTGCTTTCTTTTACCCGACTACGGCAAAGCTAAAGGAGGGTTATGATTTTGACAGGCTATGTATGTTCATCTGTTCCCTCGTAACTTCTAAACTACTTATCAGAATTCGACAAATGACATATCATTAGAAGCGTCTTAATTGTCCGCTGGTTATAGGCTATCTATAGCCACATAAGATTTCGTGAAACCCTATGGTTTCACGAAATCTTATGTGGCGCCCCTATCGTACAAAACATACAGAGTGTGTGTGTGTGTTTCCGTCACATTACAATTTGAGTGTCTTCAAGGCTAGAGTGAATAGGCTCTTAATAAACTAGCGCGCTTTACCATCAATGATCACATCACTGCTTACCATCAGGCGGGATTGCGGTCAAGGGCTAGTTTATAACTTATAAAAAAATAAATAAAGAAAAAAAAAAATAAAGTTAAGATAAATATGCCGTGTTTGGTATCATTTTAAAGCGTTTTACTTGTACATTTTGAATATATATATATATATTACTAGCATTTGCTTGTGACTTTACCTGTATTCATGGGCAAATTGCATATAATTCACATCTTTTCGTTCATAGCTTCTTTACTACTTATCAGAATAAGACCACTGCAGTACCATTAGAAGGGCCTTGATATTCTGTTGGTTATGAGCTATACAGCTTGTCACCAAATTTAGTATTGCGCCCTCTAGTGGAGTAAAAGTTCAATGTATATATAAAATTAAAATAAATATACCGTGTTTGGTTTTTTTTTTTTTTTACAGGTTGAGCTAGCCCCAAAGTAAGTTCGAGACTTGTGTTATGGGATACTAACTCAACGATACCATATTTTATAATAGATACATATATAGATAAACATCCAAGACCCAGGCCAATCAGGAAAAGATCGTTTCCCATCATGACCTGGCCGGGGATCGAACCCGGGGCCTCCATGACGCAGGCAGGCGTGTTGACCGTTGCGCCACGGAGGACGACAAGTATCAATTGAAAGAGATTCACGAGTACTTTATGTTGGTACATAATTACCTACAAGTACCTATGCTTTTTAGTTCATCAATTTAACTTTTGTTAATATTATGCGCCACAAATACACTTTAACACCAAAATAGTACAAATAATAAAAAGTAAAAAAACTAAAACCCGACTACGACAAAAAACGACGCTGAAAAGGTATGAAACAAGATTTTCAGAATACTGAACTAAACAAAGTTGCTAATGTAGTTGTAAGTAAATAGACACAGTAGACTCTACCAAGATGCCTTCGTTGTAAATTGACAATAACGTCATACAATACTATTCTAAAGTATGCAATATTCACTATTTAGAGATAAATTTTCATGTTTGGAAAGGCGTAGTCACATGTTACATATACCTACCTACCGTAGCACTTTGACAACGTGTGACTGCGGTTCGTAATTGGGTTTTAGTTTTTTTACTTTTTTCAAAACACGACAAATCTCAATTATTTTTATATCTAAATGTAGAAGAAAAGTGTACCTAGGATTCTATTATTTTCTTTTTTATCAAAAACTTATCACGTTTGTCTAATAGTCATCTGAACATCACGGTAAAAATGGGTTATTTTTCTCGATTTTGAAGCATCGTATATCTTTTATTAATTAATTTTCAGAAAAAATCAAACGATAGGGGCACGTATAATCACGATGTAAAATTGTATAAAAAAAATATTGCTTTAAAAGCATTATCCACGAAGAAAACAGCGGAATACTTTTGTATAGAGAAAGCACCACTAGAGTTCCCTCTTAAACCGGTGACCATTGGATTAGACGTGTTCTTGAGTGGAAACCGCTAATCAGTAAAACTAAGGTGAGATGCCCTCATGCTAGGTGGAGCGACAATCTTCGCAAAATGGCTAATAGTAACTGGATGAAAGTTGGCTAAAATCATGAGGCCTAACAACAGTGGACTACTAAATGCTAATGGCATGTATGAATGGCGTTAGAAAAGAGTAGTTAGAATAATTTTAGAGAGAGCTTTTCCCAGCAAAGAGACATCATATTCTTCTTCTAATGCCTCTTCAATCCTGAAGGTTGGCCGTCAGCTTCTTATACTCGATCTTGTCAACCGCGAGTCAGAACAGTTTTTCGACAGAAGTAATGGCGGTCCATTCCCTGATGTTTCGAAGCCACAGTTTTTTCTTTTGTCCATCGCGCCTCTTCACTACTTTACTAAGACATTATAATACAGCCCAAAAATAGTTTAAAATAGCTAAATCTTCTTAGCGACGGGTTTGGTGGACCACTGGTGGTTTACTCATTTAATATGCTATGTATAAGTATATATATAATATAATCATTTTAATTAAAGTTTAATTTTGAATGTAATTTCATATTTTGTTTTTATATTTTTATTTCACTTCAATAAACTTTGAGCTTAGTTTTAATATTATGACTGTGATTTTTATTTAGATTTTTTTTTCTATTCTACTTTTGACTTGTGTAAAATTTACCTATATTTATCTGAAATAAATGATGATTTATCTCTGACCGCCAACCACACACACACCCACACCAACCACACACTGTGCTATGACATCGGTAAACCTTTGTTTATATTTTTTTTCGTGTTTGACTACGCGTCTTTTGAGTGAATTATATTTTATGTCTTTTATTATTATTATTTACTTGTAATGTGCGTTTTGTTGGTGCGGAATAATCAATTTTTCTTTCTTTCTATTTGAATAAATATATTTAAAAAAGCTAAAAAACATGCTTTTAACAAATATGAAACTAAAAAGTTAAAAATAATTTTTAAAAAAGCGTGAGGCGCTTTGCTCCATAATTTTTGTCTATTAAGGGCCTCAGGCTTTTTTAAACATTATTTTTAACTTTTTAGTTTGATATTTTTTAAAAGCATGTTTTTTTTAGTTTTTAAACTATATTTATTTTCAACTTTTTAGTTCGACATTCTTTATTTAAAAAAAAAAAAACGTACGGAACATATTGAAACCGGTAGTACATTTTATAGTAATGAGCCGCTCACTCGTAGTCCAAAGAGTTAGAGACGGACAAACAAACAAACAAACAAGCAAGCAAACAAGCAAGCAAGCAAGCAATCATACAAGTGAAGCTAGTAAAAAGCATGTAAAAAGGAACGGCAGTATTTTGAGTGCAAAAAAAAACTTATCAAACATCTAAACTAGCTGCAGTAGATATTAATGCAACAATATCTATTGGTACAGTTGACACAATAGTTATGCATGACCTGTGTCTGTTTGATAAATGTATTTGGCGAGCTGTCAATACACCGCCCTCCTAATATATGGCCTTAGTTATGATTTATGACTGTCACTTCATTAGCTTTGAAGAGTATATATACGTACCTATTATGTGTAATATTGTGGTATATAACCGATTCTGTTATTCACAAACAAAAGTAATTTTAAGTCATGTGCATCTTTTTCTTTATATTTAACTAGCTGTGCCCCGCGGTTTCACTCGCGTAACCTTCTAGCCGAATGAGCTCAGTTGATATAACATAAGCGCCTGTTAAAATAATGGGAGCAATTTGTAGTACAACCGCGTTTGCTCCCGTTTCCGCAACATTTTTTGTTCCTGCTCTGCTCCTATTGGTCATATCGGGATGTTTTATAGCCTATGTCCTATCTCAGGCTCTAGACTATCTGTGTACCAAATTTCGTTACTATCGGTTCAGTAGTTTTGGCGTGAAAGCCGGACAGACAGACAGACAGAGATACTTTCGCAATTATAATATTAGTATGGATTAAGAAAAGGACAGAAGATAAAATGTCAGTTTAGACCTGTCAAATTAGTGCGCTCCTGGCATAAACTGAGGTATTTTTAGTCGCCATGTTTATTATCGCGTCTAAATTGTCTGTGGAGTATCTTAATTTGACAGGATTAAATTAAAATGTTATATTCTGTCCTTTTCTTAACGAAATGGAAAGAAAAAGATGCAAATAACTTAAAATTAGTTTAGTTTGAGAACTCGGAATTGCATGATTTAATTCCCCCATCTCCGTTCCACCAGCGGACGACCCGTCGTACGGCTGGTTTCCACCCTTACGTTGTTAACACCACTACGATCCAGACGAAGCGTTTCGCCTCCTCCTTTATACCGCGTACATCGAGGGACTGGAACAATTTGCCAGCGGCGGTGTTTCCGTCGGACTACAATTTGAGTGTCTTCAAGGCTAGAATGAATAGGCTCTTAATAAACTAGTGCGCTTTGCCATCAACGATTGCGTCACTGCTTACCATCAGGCAGGATTGCGGTCAAGCGCTAGTTTATAATAAGTACATAAAAAAAGAGAACAACAGAATCGGCGCCATTATTAAGACAATGGCATAGGGAATGTATGGTTTTATAAGACAAGATGGATAAAATACGGTATTTATACTAAGGATTAATGATAAAATTATTATTAAATCTTCAATATCTATAGTATTGAAATTACAAATTGGTAATTTAACTGTTGCAAAAAAAAAAATCAAAGCATTTATTTCAAATAAACCAGTTATAGGCACTTTTGAATTGTCAAAAGGTCGGTCAGTCAGTAAGTGAAGCCTCACCTATAGAGAAGAACGGGCAAGAAACTCCATGGACAATCTTTTAAATTATCAAGCTATTGATACAAATATTTGATTACATCATTCATTTTGAAATCAACCGTGTGAGAACGATGCAGAAACATATTGTACGCTAAGAGCGTCCATTATGGAAAACACACAAAAAAAACAACAACAAAAAACGACTAACCCAACAAATAGATGCTTTACAGCAAGTACATTGTGCTCACACGTGTGCCATGCAATTATACAATACTAAGAAATTGAATCTACACAATGCAAAAATAGTTTTGTCCAAGGTTCAGCAGCTCCAACAGTGTTCCCGAATACTAAGTTTAACTCCTGTGTACCTGCACCCCTGTCAGCGATACAATTTCGTGACGTAAAATATGCTTGGCTACATAGTGAAACGTTGAAACTTGTCAGAGCAAACATCTTCTTAGCTGTCGTGTGCAAAAAGATTGCGTCTAGCAGCAACGGCCTCTCGATAGTTATGAGTATTGTTAATAGACATATTCAAAGACCCGTTCCCGTTATAAAGTCATTAAAGATCACCTTTTTTTTAATACTTATAAAATAGTGCTTGACTGCAATCCCGCCTGATGGTAAGCAGTGATGCAATCGTTGATGAAAAAGCGCACTAGTTTATTAAGCCTATTCACTTAAAAAACTAAGCAATAGGAAGGATGACGGCAGTTGAGCGAGGTGATGCAATGTTAAACCCGAGACCAACACGACCAAACGATGCTGCGCTAGAGGGAGGCGGAGAAACTCCCGACACAACAACATTTGGCGCTTCGTACCCGGCACACATCGTAACACAACTGCTCAGACCCGTTCTCCGTACGGCTTCACCAGACATCATGCCGGAACACGACGAATCGCTTGGCGGCAAAACTTTGTCTGGTGGGTGGTAATTTCTGCCGGCAGCCGATGTTATGGCCTACCACCGTGAAAAACCTATCAGCAATCTATATGTATACAACGTGTAACATAAAGGGTATATACATAACAAAGGCATTGCATCTTTACATGACATCAAACGATATTGGAAGGGTTCTTTAATTCTATCTCTTTATGTTAGGAAGTTATGAGGAAAAACACCGCCTGTGATAGGCTACTATCATACTAGTCGCACAGAGATATTGAAGACATTTATCGGATTTTGGCAAGTAACGTGACGGGTAACGAGTAGTTATTAACATATGTAGTGTGCTGCCACGTTTGTTATGATTTTATTTTAAGAAACACACGAAACCGAAAATTTGGTACCAATTTTTTGAGTATTTTATTTTGAGTTGAAACCGTTCAGATATCGTTTGATATCAACTAAAGATGCCATGCCCTTGGTATATATATACCCTTTTTGTTACACGTTGTATAAAAGAAAGTAGTGTTAGTTACTCTATATACATATACCTAACTTATGAACGGCTTTTGGATTTGGGTGAAAATTGGTTGGCACTATACTCCAAGCTTTGGGGATAGTCAAAGGTCATCACAATTATCATTACCTTTATTAGACCGATTTTTGCTTGCTTATTGCTTATTATTAATGCTTATTCATTAAACTATATAATAAACTACCCGCACAAATAAAAAAAGAAGATAAAATAAATATATTTCTAAAAAAACTTACACAATTTCTTATAAATAAGTGCTACTACTCTGTCAACGAATACCTCAATGATAGAAATATTAAGACACAAACTTAAATAGCCATACACACATTCGCACACAGCCACGCACACGCACACGCACCGCACCCCCCCACACACACACACTCTCTCTCTCACACACACACACACACAAAGCACCGCGTGCGTGCGTGCGTGCGTTAGCAAGCAACGGTGTAGAGTCTAAAAAAAGTGCTTCCTCTCTCCTAGCTTCACTTATGTTGTTGTGTCCGACAGGGTCCACATGAACTAATTTTAAGTAATTACCATCTAAGAATACATGTGGAAAACAATAAAAGTATTTAGTATTGAGTTCGCCAGGTCGGCTAGTCATTTTACAAAAAGCATTGCGATCAATAAACCCTTCCTATACCAAAAGACTCATGCCCACAGCAGGACCATAATAGGCTGGTGTAATTAACAACTTTATCCAATAGCAAATACAATAAACAAAGTCAACACAAGCTGACTAAATATAACATTAGATGATACATTAAAACGCGGTTGCGCAAACTACATTAGGGAGTTGGCAGAGCTAACGATATCAAACAACTTCGCAATTCAGTTCAGTACGATGGCAATTTGTGCAAATTGCAACTGCGAAGGAGTTTTAGCGTTATCGCGAGACTTGAGAACTCAGCTGTAATGCTTGGTTCAGATATGTATGGTATAATTGGTTGACTGCTAAGATCCTTTTAAAAGCAGTATACGGACAAACATTGTTATTTTGTAGGTACGGTAAACTGCAATGCTACTGGACTTAAAAAACCTTAAACAGAACTTAAAAAAAACTGATTTACTATTTATTCCCAACAAACAAATAAACCTTATAAAATTAAGTCTATAAGGTATAAATTCTTATCCATACTAATATTATAAATGCGAAAGTAACTCTGTCTGTCTGTCTATCTGTCTGTCTATCTGTCTGTCTATCTGTCTGTCTATCTGTCTGTCTGTCTGTTTGTTACGCTTTCCCGCTTAAACCTCTCAACCGATTTTGATGAAATTTGGCACAGACAATCTTTAGACCCTGAGAAAGAACATAGGCTACCTTTTATCCCGGAAAAATCTGATATTCCCGAGGGAAATCTAAAAAGCGCGATATAACCGAACTCTACGCGGGCGAAGCCGCGGGCGGAAAGCTAGTAATTGTTATAAAAGAGCATTCACTATATCAATGTTCCCTATAATGGCACATTATAAGAAGATTTGGCTAATATTACTTATCTTCTTATAATTTTGCTGGGTAAACGTTAATATAGCCAACTTATAAGGGTACAATAAGGGTTTGAAATCTGTTCTTCTTATAAAATATGTAAAGAAAACCCTGTCCGATCCGTGAAGGTATTGTTAGGTAGCGATAACTGATTCTACTAATGCCTACAAAGCCGCGCTAAACTTAAAAAAAAATCTCTCTATAAAATTTAATATTATTTCGCAAAAAGAGGTAACTTAAAACATGTGCAGTATGCCATACAGGCGCGGGCGAAGAGGGGCAGGGCACGCGGCACGCGGCCGCATCGCTATTGGCTCAGAATTATACCGTCAAAAATAATGTTGTCACTTTTTAAAAATTACCAAATTTTGGGGAAGTTGGAATTAATTCCCGGGAAAAAGAGGTTATTTCAAAATTCACTAGTATTGTTACTATGATGATTATGTAAAATTTCATATTTTATTTGGTCATGTGTTTACCTAACCTTTATTATCCTTACCGGTCGGACAGGGTTTTCTTAACATATTGTAGAGGCTAGTTACATTGCTTTTTAGCAGTTTAATATGCATTTGATACGACGTCTATCCAACAAACAGATTCTAACATTTTATATGGAATACTATAAATAAAATGTTAGAATCTGTTTGTTTGTTGTTCTGTTTGTTGTGTGTTTTGCTTTCATCCTTGTAAATATACAAGGATGAAAGCAATCCATATTCCCTTATACAGAGATTTTAAAGATATTATTCTCTATTCAGTTATATTACAATGTTTTATATGACTAGATTCGCCATTTTGAGAAAAACAGCATCGATTGTGTGAATTTATTACGCGGCGGAATTTACATAGCAAAATGGATTCAAAATACAGGAAGAAGTTTAAAAGGAGCGGTGGTTACAGAAGAAAAGTGAAAAAGGTCTACGAAAACATGGTTGTGAATACTACACCCACCACTTCTACTCCTATAATCTCATTGCAAACGCTTCCTCGCAGGTCCTCAGTTCCACGTCCTGATGTTCCAGGAACCAAAAATCATTTTGCTTTCAATCGGAAGCGTTACGAGTAAAAATAAAGAATTGGTTATTTGTCACTAAATCTTTATTCAATAAAAGTTTATCTTATGTCCTCAGTTATGGAGATTCAAGTTGGCCGAACGTTCTGATATCAGATCGTTTGGCCATAAATGCTTCTAACTTTCGAACTGTTCTGTCACAAATTCTTTGGCTGGCATCTTTAAGCGTCACAAAATCGTCACTAAAACTGTTCTGTCACAAATTCTTTGGCTGGCATCTTTATGCGTCACAAAATCGTCACTAAAACCTGGAGTAGCAGCCAGCTCCACTTCTGATCTACATCTCTCCCCAGCACTGGTTCACAGTGATGACGTCAAACAATGCAGCACACGATCAAGAAACTGTCTAGCCTACCTACTCAATTAGCAAATACGTAGATAGCTTGATATTAATCCAACACTAATCAGTCGCATCTTCGTTAACTCACGGTGTAATTGGACTAAGTTTACATTATAATTACTATTATTACATAATATACCGTGGTGCAAATTGAGTGGTATCCAATTATGTAATTTGAGATGGCAGGCAGGTTATAGCTAGAAGGGTAAATCTGCAGGGTCAAAGTCTTTAATTTAAGAGCTGATCTGACCTCAAAAGAGATGTCAGCACATCGTGACGGGGTCCACGAAGACCCATGCCTTCTGCGTCAGGGTTGCGGGTTGGTTAAAAAAGAAACCGGGGCCCTGGCGCACAGGCAAGTGAAAAACCACGGGTGGGTTTAGTCAGTAAAAGTCTGACACGCCCTTCGGCTCCGCCCAGAGCGGGAGAGGTCATTTGATGATTTCCCATCCTGAACTACAGATCCTGACAGCATACGTATATATAATTATTTTGTCCATGGATTAAAATTGACATTAAACAGTGTTTTTTTTATTACAGAACTGTCAAAATGTCATATAATAAAAATACAGGATAATTCAAAAATTGGTCCGTAAATATTTTTACTTCATAATGAAAATAAAATTATTATCGTCACAATGCGACATATTCGCCAAAAACGTAAACAGACTTAGTTTATGGAACACTAGCTTTCCGCCCGCGGCTTCGCCCGCGTGGAGTTCGGTTATATCGCGCTTTTTAGATTTCCCTCGGGAACATCAAATTTTTGTGGTATAAAGGGTAGCCTATGTTCTTTCTCAGGGTCTAAAGACTGTCTGTGCCAAATTTCATAAAAATTGGTTGAGAGGTTTAAGCGGGAAAGCGTAACAGACAGACAGACAGATAGACAGACAGAGTTACTTTCGCATTTATAATATTGGTATGGATTACATCAAAGAAATACATCAATATAAAACATAAATACAATTTTAGTATAATTCTTTTGTAAGCTCATGACTTGCGTCTAACTCTTTATTGAGAGCAAACACGAAGATAATCTGTTGACATTGATGATCTCCTGATGATTTGATCCGACACGCTTCAATTGCATGTTAATTGATATCCGCTTTGTGTACCTCATTATTCAAAATATGATATAGCTAATCATTCATCCAATATCTTATACACACGAAAACACATAAACTTGTCACAGTATATGTTGGTGAAATGTGTCAAAGACACGGTCGAAATAAATTGTCGGGTGTTGAAATGTTCCAAAGTACTTTACCTAAAGCCTCATGTACACGGAGCTATTTATATTTATTGCCTCGTCATCACTACACGAATTTCTTAAATCAATAGTGTGGTCATAATTACAGTTTTATTATTTACCATTCTATATACATCATGGTTTATCTGAACTCACTCAGAAAACAAGTAAAAAGATCTATTCTCTCTGCTACGTCACATAGTACAAGCAAGGTACGCGTTAGAGGAACTCAACTAGATTAATTCTGCTACTGAGAATCGCCAAGAGACATCTCCCGTGTACGGGCCATAGAATAGTACCAACCCATATCCTCACGTGGGTGTCGTAATAGGCGACTAAGGGAACTCTCACCAGGGAAGCGGGCAGCAGCGCTTCTCGTGTGAAATAACAAATTATTGCGATACCCAATCCGCCTGCAAAGCGAGGGGATTATGACAATACCCCCAATCGAATGAAAGCCTTGAGGGAGGCCTCTGTCCAGCAGTGGACCTCTGTAGGCTGAGAAGAAGAAGAATAGACATGGCCATCACTTTCGCTATACATAATAGGGATGTATCCAAGGTATGAGAATCAAAAAAATAATTAGTCCGTCCTATAGATAGTAAAAAAATGAAGACCCGTATTTTTTATTTTGTCGAAATTACCTTATTAATTAATTTATTATAATTTAGTTTTAAGTGCCCCTGGCTGGAGGCTTTAATTTCAATTAAGGCATCCACAGGAAAGTCCGATTAAGTAGTTACGGCCTCTAATGGCCGTCGAATGGTCTAATGGTTTTGTTTAATCAAAAAAAAAAAAGTATTTGAATGAAAGAAAAAATAAAAAATACGTGTTCAATATTTTGTATAAATCTATCTGATGGGCGTTAAATTACCTATTTTTTAGGAGACAACCCAATTGTACAGACACAGGTTTATTTTGCGGAGCCACAAGAGTTCACCTTGAATTACATGACCTAATTCTGCCATCACCATTCCATCATCAAAGGACCCCGTCGCACGTCGAGAATCCACCCTTGCGTTATTGACAGCGCTACGATCTGGACGAAGCGTTTTGCCTCGTCTTTTATACCGCATACACCGTAGGACTGCAATAATTTGCCTGCGACCGCTCATTATGTATTTTGTAGTGTTGAATGTATTTTTTTTTTGTACCTACTTAATATTTATTTTGGTATACAACAAAGTATTTAGGTATAAATAAACTTATATATCCCTATTACAAAACATGAATTTAACATGAATTTAATTATTTTTTTTAACCACCTACCTATGTATATAGTTATTGAATTATGCACCTAACAATTGTAGAAATGCAGTTCTTTATCTAAAAATCACAAGGAACTTAATTTGGTACTTAGTTGTCACTTTTGTATTAAATTTTGTAATAAAGTTCGAATTATCCATACCTACTTACCTACTAATATTATAAATGCGAAAGTAACTCTGTCTGTCTGTCTGTCTATTACGCTTTCCCGCTTAAACCTCTCAACAGATTTTGATGAAATTTGGCACAGACAATCTTTAGACCCTGAGAAACAACATAGGCTACCTTTTATCCCGGAAAATTTGATATTCCCGAGGGAAATCTAAAAAGCGCGATATAACCGAACTCTACGCGGGCGAAGCCGTGGGCGGAAAGCTTAATATAATTACTGACTCAAAGGTTAAGTTTGGAACCAAAGTTATATTTCGTTTTGCAATAAGGTCATTATGTTTTGAAAACAAGCTCACGCAACAGCATTTCATCTATAAATTGAAAAATATATTTTGCTAAAAATAAGACTGACTTTACTCCGAGTTTATTACCAAAAAGGGGGAGGGGGAGCAGTTATACAATTAATCTGATAAACAAAGATAACCAGCAACAATTCAAACTAGAATCGCCATAATAAAACTTGGAATATGCACTATGCAAATGTAAAAGCGACTCATCTATATGGGACGTGTGTTCATTACACCGGACGACTCGGCAGCGACACGTCCACGAGATAATTACGTCATCGTCCGGACCGTGGACGGATTAAAAGGTATGGTAATAATTTCGAGCTGAAATTGTGCGGTTTTGAGTTTTCTTTGTCAGTGATTGTTACGGATAACATACCTAAAGTTTAATGGTTTCTATTTGCAATGATTCATTGACATGACTAGGTGAATAGGCTAATATTAAACTAGTACGCTTTAGACTCCACAATTGCATCACTGCTTACCATCATGTGAGATCGCAGTCAAGCACTTGCTTCTAACATTAAAAAAGAAAGGTTTTGCATAAAATATGTAGGTACGTACATACTTTGACTTTTGATCTTGATTTTGTTGTTGAATATCCACGAATGACAAATTATTATCGTCAAAACAAGTTCGATCGTACGTTTCAGAAACAAATCTCATGCAAACTTCCCTACAATCCTTACTAAAATATTATAAATGGGAAAGTGAGTAGTTTGTTTGTTTGTTTATTCCGCTTTCACGCCGTAACTACTGAACCGATTGCTTTGAAATTTTGCAGACGTAAAGTTAGAAGTCCGGATTAAATAATAGGGTATCTTATCAGTGTCCATGGAGTTTCTTGCACGTTCTTCTCCATAGAGATCTACGCTGTGGAACGTGCACTTTAACTTCACTTTTCTTGGACTGACCGACATTGACTATTCAAAAGCACCAACGAATGGTTAATTTGAAATAAACAATTTTGATTATGATTTTTTGATTTTATCTTATATATTTTTATCCCAGACAAATTTGATATTCCCGAGGGAAATCTAAAAACCTCGATATAACCGAACCCCACGCAGGTGAAGCCGCGCGCGGAAAGCTAGTCATTTGTAATCTAAACTTCATCCAGCCCACTTAAACGCTCGCTTCTTAATGACACCAACATACTCATAAAACACACAAGGATGTCACTGGCACACTGACTCAGTAGCTAAGCACCCCTGCAAATAGAGGGTAGGCAGACAAGCAGGTGCATTGAACCGGGGGAGAGCCCGCCAATTATTCATCACCATGCCTTGAGAAAAAATCCCTTACAACCACCCCTTGGGGGAGGGTAAGTATCAGGCTAGGTGCATGTGAGTCAGGTATATTTTTTTTCTTTGTGTGAAGATTAAAAAATGTGCTACGTATTTTTTTGTTCTTCATCTAAATGTTGAATCAAGCCGTTGAGGATAATTACTGAAAGAGCTGAAATCATCATCATCATCATCATCATCTCAGCGTTAATCCCAGTCGCATCCGAAGCTTTTTCAGCTTTGGAGTCTGGGGTTCGCTTTAAAAGTAAATACCTGATTGATGGCTGATTTTTTGGCTAAACTTCGATATTTTCCGTAAAGCGACTGCCGTCTGACCTCCGCAACCCGAAGGCGACATCGAAGCATTGCAGTTAGCCCAATTGTTGGACTTTTGAGGGCTCCAACAACCCGTAACGACTGCCACTAGATGTTCGTATGGCAACCGGGAGCAAGGCACGACCAGACCAGTGCAAATATTCATATTCATACAATATGCATACAAATATTTGCACTGCGCGGGGTTCGAACCCGCGCCTCCTTGCACAGCGGTCGCGTTCGCTACCACTACGCCACGGAGGCTGTCCTGAAAAAGCTGAAACATATGTAGAGCATAATTATAGATAAGAAGTATTTATTTGCTTAAACATGTTTATAGAAAGAAAAAACAAACGTTTAATTGCGGTAAACATGACGCAAAAATTACACAAAAATGTTAAGAAATGTTTGAGGAAACATGCGTCACATGCACGCAAAACGGCTGTCGCTCAGCTTTATGCTGCGACCCGTCGGACAGAATCCAGCGCTGGTTTTCAGCGATAGCCGGCGCAGAAGTAATGGCGTATACACACTTCAATGAATTCCTAGCACGCATTCCTAGCAGGCCTAATCCAAGCAGGATAACATTACAAAAAATCAGATATGTTTCCATCTATAATGGTGGGCCAGTATTATGAATCATTATGATTTTTTGTTATAAATTTCAAGTCAAAAACATGGAATTGTTAAACAAAAATATATTATAAATAGCAATCCATACTAATATTATAAATGCGAAAGTAACTCTGTCTGTCCGTCTGTCTGTCTGTCTGTCTGTCTGTCTGTTACGCTTTCCCACTTAAACCTCTCAACCGATTTTGATGAAATTTGGCACATACAGTCTTTAGACCCTGAGAAAAAACATAGGCTACCTTTTATCCCGGAAAAATTTGATATTCTCGAGGGAAATCTAAAAAGCGCGATATAACCGAACTCTACGCGGGCGAAGCCGCGGGCGGAAAGCTAGTACTAGATAAAAAATATTATAAATGCGAAAGTAACTCTGCCTGTCTGTCTGTTACGCTTTCTTGCTTAAACCTCTCAACCAATTTTGACCAAATTTGGCACCGACAATCTTTAGTTCCTGAAAAAGGACATAGGCTACCTTTTATTAAAAAAAAAAATGTTATTCCCGAAGGAAATCTAATAAGCGCGACATAACCGAATTCCGCGCGGGCGAGCCGCGGGCGGAAAGCTAGTACTAGATAAAATAATAAAGCATCAAAATCTATGTGTGTGTGTATGTGTGTGTGTGTGTGGGGGTGTGTATGGGGGTGTGTGTGTGTGTGTATCTGACAGCAATTAATCAATATTAGGTATACTTTCCCACTCTGTGTGAGTGCCGATGGTAAAAATCTCTTTTTCTACGACCATTTGGTAATTTGATTAAGTAAACATATTTATCATTAAAGGGAGACAGTCGTCGTTGCCAACTTATTAAATTCTAATGGTTAGTTTTTTTTTTTTACTTTTTTTTGTTTCTAAACGTTGATTAAAGTAAAGCGATGTTTAAACATTTAGGTGACGCCTAAATCATAACAATATTTATAAATGTGTCGACCTCCGTGGCGCAGCGATCAACACGCCTGCCTGCGACGCGGAGGCCCCGGGTTCGATCCCCGGCCAGGTCATGATGAAAAACGATCTTTTCCTGATTGACCTGGGTCTTGGATGTTTATCTATATATGTATTTATTATAAATATAGTATCAACAGTGAGTTAGTATCCCATAACACAAGTCTCGAACTTACTTTGGGGCTAGCTCAATCTGTGTGATTTGTCGTTATATATTATTATATATTAAATAAAGTTAACAACAATAAAGTTAAGCAAACCTACAAAAATGGTTGTGTTCGTACAGTGAATGAATTTTCGGAAATGACATTGATAATCACTGATTATTAATAAAAATATAAGCAAGGACTGGTTGTGTACGATGTAGATGTAAGTGTGAGTGTAAGTTTGTGTGTATGGACAATAAGAACCAACGCGCGCGCGTTTAACGGCTTTTAGAAAGCTCAGAGGTTTTATTCCATAAACGGACGCACACAATTTCTAAAAAAGTATAAACCGAAACGCGATCTCCATATACGCCCAAAGCATGGAACTGACGAATATATACGAAAATATTTTTTATCTTTGTTTACAATCCTCTTCGAAAACAAAGGGCATATCCGTACACACTCAAAAACGACCTGAAGGCAAGATAATTAGAATAACCGTATGGAGTTTCATGCATGGTAAAAAAAACACAAAACCTCTCGCTCCGTTAGGTTAGGTCGGTGTTTACTTTCTGTTTTTTTATTTGCACGGGCTTAGGTAACATTGGGTATGGAAAAGATTTGTAAAGGCTTTTGCCTATTGAAGCGTAATAGTATTTAAATTCATCAATTTGCATCGACAAGAAGCTTCCAAAGGGCTTAGAATTAAGAGCCGATGTACTTTTGGCAGCAAGAATCATTGGTTCATATATAACGAATACGTATTTGATATTGATTTTTAATCAGACACTTACATTAACGTCGCAGTTTGTAGGACGAAACTATGCGTTTATTAGTTAGCTATATAGCACAAAGCTTGTTAAAGAAGTCGCACTGGGGACGGGTCTGAGCAGTTGTATTGCGATGTGTGTCGGGTACGATGCGCCAAATGTCATCAGACAGCAGTTAACCCCTGCAATGATAGGCCGAAATCGCGTTCACTAAAACTACGATAGCTCTGAAATTAAAGAGCGCAGCTCGACACACCGTATGTCACTGAAATGGTTATGAAATAAGCTATACTAAGATTTTCTATAGTTTTGTACAGTTTTATCGTGGAATCTATGGTCGACTCAAAATTGAAAGTAGGGTTAGCTAAAAGTCGTAAAGATGTCATTTTAATAAAATAAATGCATTTTTTTTTACCTAAGTTATTATTTTATTTATATAATAACACATTATTGTACAATAATCAAGTAAAATAACAGACATTTCTATACATATGTTGCATCTGCAAGCTGAACAAAAATAGTCAAAGCGAGGTGATGCAATGTTAAACTCAACAACACGACCAACGACGGTGCGCCAGAAGGAGATTGATCTGGAGACCCTATGCGATCAAATTCCTGACACAACAATATTTGGCGCATTGTACCCGGTACGCATCGCAAGCGCAACACAACTGCTCAGATCAGTCCTCCGTACGACTTCGCTAGACATCATGACAAGACTTTGTCTGTTGGATGGTAACTATTGCCGGCAATCGATGTTATGGCCTACCACCAAGAAAAAACTGTTCAGATAGGATGATGCGACTTTGGTACGGTCTAGTTAGCACAGACCTTTGGTTGTGACGAGGTGGTTTTTTTGCTGTTAATCGCTTTTCTAGAATGAAAACATGACGGCTTAGCATATGAAAAACATAGAAAGCAGGAGATTATATAATTAGAAATTTCCAGAACTGTCTGGAAAGAATTGAGATGGTTTGCAGAATATTTCGGTGCGAGTACAGAAAAATTATGTATTTGAAAACACCCCATACAAACGTTGCTTACCAATAATGCTTATTTAAATCAAACCGAAGCTCTGAAATTTTCTTTCATAATGTAATTCTTAAAATAGGTCCGTCAATTAAATTAGTACTCCACAAAACAAAACTTAAAGACTTATGAAATGGTTAGAGTTTAGGAAAAAAACTAATGGAACTATTGGCGCCGATTCAATTTGAAAATGACAAAAATCATACAATAGAATAAAATAATTTTTAACCGACTTCAAAAAGGAGGAGGTTACTCAATTCGACCGTATATATGCTTTTTTTTTTTTTTTTATGTTTGTTCGCGCATATCTTCGTCGTTTATGAACCGATTTTGATAATTCTCTTTTTGTTAGAAAGAAGACATTCCCAAGGTGGTCCCATGATAAGGACATCAGGGTCTGATGATGGAAGACCAGAGAAATCAAGGGGAACTTTCTAAAATCGTAGGGGCGACTAGTGCATTTCTTAGTATTTTCATTAAGTATTTTAAAGCAATACAATTTGATAAAGGTCTGGAGTAGATCTGATGATGGAGCCGGGAGACAGTCGAAGGAACTCCACAACAATTCACAGCAGCTACGTTGTGTTTGGGCTTGATTAATTTGTATTGATAAGAACTTTACACCTAGATGGGTTGTGACTGTCATAAGACCTCTGATGATGAAGACAAAGACCAGTTCCGGGAACTCCTCAACGGTTTACAGTAGCTACTTTGTGTTTGGTTTTAATTCATTTATATTGATGAGAACTTTGCACCCATTGGGTTTAAATAATGGTCTGCAGTAAATCTGATGATGAAGACCATAGGCAGTCGAGATAATTCTTCAGAATTACGGGTAAAAATTAAAGTAAACAAAATTACGTCGTTTCCCAACTATATTTGCGTCAGAAAATACTATAAGAATACATAGTACCTACTTTTCACAACTAAAAAGTGTAAAATAAAAACTTTTTTACAAAAAAACAACCGACTTCTAAAAACCACTACAAAGTGAAAAATAACTAATTTCAGAAGTCGGTGTCAAAAACTAATATACACAAAACCAAAGACACCGACTTCCGAAATTAGTTATTTTTCACTTTGTAGTGGTTTTTAGAAGTCGGTTGTTTTTTTGTAAAAAAGTTTTTATTATTGTGTACACGATATAGATTACAGAACATAAATATAAAGATTTTACAAAGGGTGACACAAAGGGTGGTCTTATCGCTAAGAGCGATGTTTTACAGACAACCTTTGGATGGAATACTAAGGGGAAGGAGAGAGAAATAGTGTAGGTAGTCTACAGTGTACTATTTACATAGAATATACAATAAATATTTACGTTAAATGTATCATACTAGTTTAACTAAATATATACATCTGGTTACTAAACATCACACAAGAGCAAATAAACTTTAATGACATGTTTAAAGAAAGAGGAAGTGCGTTTTTATCATAGTTTTAAAAGTGGACAAAGTTTGAACACGCCTTATGGACACGGGCAAGTCATTCCATAGCCGAACTGCTTGTACAGTAAAGGATTTATCGTAGAAACTATTGGAATGCATCTCTGACATCAGGTTTTCCGATGACCTCAGACATCTATTATGTGTGTCATGAAGGAACTCAAAACGTTCTTTAAAATAAGTGGGGGTTTTAGGATTAAACAAAATACTGTGAAGCTGAAATAGGATATGAAAATTCCGGCGAAGATCTAGATAACTGACATCTGCGTAGTCAAGGATGGGAAGTAAAAGTGATTGTGCAAGCGCAATTTAAGTGGCAGTAGGAAGAAAGTTCCGCAATCGTCTCAGAGACTTACCAGATGCAAAATTTTTGTGACTGACATCCTGTAGCTGTAGATCCCAGGTAAGATGCTTGTCGAACCAAACCCCAAAGTTCTTAACCTTCTCACTGAAAGGAATAACAGTTCCGGTAAATTGAGCTTGGGGAAGTTGCGACCAGTTTATCTTGGGGAACATCCGTACTCCATAGACAGCGTAGACAGGATTAAAAATATCATAAGCATCCTATAATATTCCCACTCCTGGGACAGAGGCCTTTTCCTCTTGGTGAAAGGGAGTGCTCCATAATCTATCACGCTGGCCCAGGGTGGGTTGGTAGATGTCACATATCTTCGACCGACGACCTGGTGAAGGTCGCGGGAAACCGCTGCTTGCGGGAGGAGCTGGACCGCTCGTCTTGGAGACCCTTGTCGACTTGTGGACGTCTTTCGGCTGAAATAATGATGATGATGATGAAAAGAAATGCGGGTTTCCTCACGATGTATTCCTTTACCGAGAGCAGTGGTGATGAAATAATTTACACAAAGTAAAGCGCCTGGTGGGGTTCGAACCTATGTCCTACAACTCTTAAGTCATGGCCGATACCATTAGGCCACCACTGCTCTCTAACCACTACTAAAAATATGTCCCGCTAATTCGTCTCGCATACGTCATACGCTAACCCGCATTGAGCAAGCGTGGCGATTACGCTCAATCCTTCTCTGTATGAGAGGAGACCTGTGCCCAGCAGTGGGATGATAAAAAGGTTGATGATGACGTCATACGCTGACTACTTTGACAGCACTATATTAATATTTATCTTGTGTACTTTTCTTCGTGAAATAGAAAGTAAACGAGCCACTGAATATAAAAATATGTCACGCTCATTCGTTGTGCATACGTCACACGCTGACTACTTTGGAATGACAAATTTATAAAAATAACAGACTATAGTTGAGCCAAATTCGATGAAGAATAGAGGTAAACAAACTGTTGCTAGGCAACGAGTAGGTTACGCCTAAAAGGCAGATGTTAACAACCTTTTCTACGTAGATTATTTTCATAAAAATAATAATCCTACTTCCTACTAATCTAAACAGTTTATTTATGTTTAGATATTTATGATTTGCATGGAACGCTTAACCGATTTGAATGAAATATGACATACATGTAATCTAATTTCCTAACAAGTTAAATTTTTTGATACATATACAATATGTAAAGAAAACCCTGTCCGACCCATAAGGATTATAAAGGTTAAGTAAACACATGACCAAATATAATATAAAATTTTACATAATCATCATAGTAACAATACTAATGAATTTTGAAATAATCTTTTTTTCCCGGGAATTAATTCCAATTTCCCCGAAATTTGGTAATTTTTAAAAAACTGACAACACCGGTATTATTATGAGCGAATAGCGACGCGACCGCGTGCCGCGTGCCCTGCGTAAGTTACCTCTTTTTGCGACATTGTTTTTTCTTAGAGGGCTTTTTTAAGTTAAGCCTGTCTCTGTGGGCATTAGTAGAATCAGTTATCGATACCTAACAATACCTTCACGGATCGGACAGGGTTTTCTTTACATATTGTATATTATAATTAGTCCATACTTCAAAGTATTACAATGCATGTGGTATGTGATTTGAAAGTAATTTAAATATGCAAAATTGTATTGACAAATGCCTTAACTTTATTCATTGGTTGAATTCCACAAAATGTGTTTAATACCTGGATTTCGTCCATCTTTCTTTTTTTGTAGGGCTATCACGTAAAATTAATGCCGACTTTTTAATGGTTTTTCGAAATACCAAGTTATTATGCATGTTATTTTAGTAATTCTATTGAAATATGCTGCAATAGGAATTATTAATAAATAGCTAGCATGTAAAAGTCGATCATGTAAATAACGGGAGATTTGTAAAACGTGAGTTGTGATAACCCTAAATTGGTTTGTTTACCTCTATTCTTTATGGAGCTAGGCGATGGTATAGGTCCCCTGTTATCTGTAAAAAGACAATGCACCAAGATTTATTTAACAGCTGGTCAAACCTCACCTCTTTGCAACATTGTTACCCCTTGTTTTCCTCTCAATCCATATATACGAAAAATGATAGCAGCCTTCTCGTTAAAAGCTAGTGGTACTCAACAGTGTTGCCACAATGACTGCATATTTACTGTGCCATCGTTATTGCTCTGGACTAATGGACTCTGAGCACAACATTGTTTTCGTTTGCATCGAAACAAATGGACGAAACTGTTTTCGATGGCATTTTACTGCCTACCAAATGGACTTTTTGCGGATGAGTATTAAGCACTTAATTTGGCTGTATTTTGTTTACATAAAAGTGGAATGCTGATTGATTCGACGTGATTATATTGAACCTATAGAGGACCTTTAGAGCAGTACCAGTTGGAAGTCGTCGGTTCTAACCTAAGCAAACACTGTGTAAATCATTTTAATATCATTGCGCTCAAAACGGTGAACGAAAAAATTATGAGTGTGGCGGCAACGTTCACGATAGAATTTAAAAAAGATTCAAGTGTACTGTATTTAGGATAGCAATATACTTATTAGAAATTACAAGTAAATATGTGATAAAATGATGCCTTCGAAGTATATCTCTCTGATTAAAGCGTTAAAAGCGGCAAATCACTTACTTCCGACCTTCAGATGGGGAGCTCGTAGACCACCAGACCAGATCACGAGAAGGAGCACGTGGACACAATTCACTGGCAGACTCCTTCTTTCCTAACTTTATTAATTTTGAAATTTGGGCCCTAATCCCCCCGGGTTACTTTACATAAATTATTAATATTATTAATGTTTGTGTCTGGACTTGAAAGACGATGATCCCTGAATTTGTTTCGGCATTTCTTCTCAGAGGTACTCAGTTAGTAAAGCCGGCTCCAGCTAGTTTAAAAAAATATGACGTGTAAAAGTGATAAGTAATCCTACTTGCCTAATAAACGATTTCATTTCATTTCATTCGGTTCACTGATCATAGTTGAACGTAACAACGTCATAAGAATAAACTGATAGAATGATTGCTGGTCACTCAAGAGACAGATGTCGAACGCTGCCGAACGCGAAGGCCGAAAGTGCCTCTTTGTCGCCCATTTCGCGCTCTCGCTTGCACTTCAACCCTAAAATGGAACGCCTCAGAGCGAGGTAACGCCGCATGAGTCATGCTTTTGTGCGTGCAGCCAACTCCATCGAAATTTTAAGACTGTCACGTCAAAAAATATTTGAATAAATTAGTCATGTAGAAATTAGCCATATGAGTACGATGCAGAAAGGTAAGCACATTAAAATCGTGCGATAAATAAAATAATCCAGAAATTAAAATGAGTCGTAGCAGCTAGGAGATGACCAGTTCCCATTAAAGGCGCTCATTCATGAACATAACATGTGGATCAGCACGATTCATCTCAACCACTTTGAAATGAATATAACACCCGCCACTTCCAATGAGGCATTAGAGTGATCGTAACGTCATATTCTCAGCAGCCAAAACACATTCACGCAATGAAAGAACTTTCCATAAGTCAAGAAAAGTTTTTAGTATGAATGGATTTATGATATAGTTGGAAAGAGGGTGAATACCAAATAATATGGAATGTATGTCGGAGATGGTATGTCTGGTTCTCGTTGTAATCAGGTAAATTTCAACTAATGTGGGCGCAATGTGGTTATAGCACAATAGAAGCAGTTTAAATAAGGTTACAAATTACGAACTAATCAGTAATACGCAAATACATTGTTGTTACATAACCTAAGTGCTTGGCCAGACTAAAAACGCGGTGCGGAGCGCGGCGCGGGAGCGGTGACGCGAGCGATTTGTCTGTCCGCAGTCATGCGCGGCGTCGACGCGCGCGGTCTGTACGGAATGGTTTGAGATCCCCGCTCACCGCGCGGTCTCTCGCTTGCCGCCCGCGCACTCACTGCGGATACTTTCATGAACGAACTATGGTTTGAGTAGCACGCGTGCTGCTCGTGTTAAGTCGCCCGTGCCTCTCACCGCGCCCGCGTGATCACTATTGACGCTTGTATTTAGTTTCATATGTTTGAGTACGACGCACCGCGCCCGCCCCGCGCCCGTGTTTGCAGTCTGGCCAAGCACTAACGCTATAGAATGCGAGGCAGTTTATAAGCACACGGTGTTCGTTTGAAGTCGAAACCGCTCTGTTCACACCCCACTTGCAGACGCGTAACTTCCCTGCACCACCACGAACTCAGGCTAGACTCCGTCGAGAAATAGTCATTATCATCATCCCAGCGTTAATCCCAGTCGTATCCGAATCTTTTCGGCTTTGGAGTCTGGAGTCCACTTTACCAGTCCAACTGCTGATTTGGGCTAAATTAGAATATTTTCCGTGAAACGACTGCCGTCTGACCTCCACAACCCGAAGGCGATATCGAAGCATTGCAGTTAGACCAATTGTCTAATTTTTGAGGGCTCCAGTAACCCGTAACGACTGCCAATAGATGTTCTTATGGCTTCCGAAACCAACGGCTTAACGTGCTTTCCGAGGCACGACCAGACTAGTGCAAATATTCTAATTCATGCATACAAATATTTGCACTGCGCGGGGATCCAAACCGAGCCTCCTTGCGCAGCGGCCGCGTTCGCTACCGCTACGCCACGGAGGCTGTCACCTGTCACGGAATAGTACTAAACTAAGGCATTAATATAATTGTTTTAATTCATAATCAATATTTCTATACTATACGTACTATATAACGATAAAAATGTATCAAAATAGCAAAATATTTGACAGGTACTGCCAACTTTCAGAAATATTTTTTTTTTCATAATTTCTTGCATTACTCAAAGTCCCTTCATAGTTACAACTATGTATCGACTAGCCTCTGTTAAAAAAACATCGAAAAATATACTTAAATAGATATATAGAAGAAACATGTATGTTTCGTCAAATCAAGGACAACGGCGAGAGAATGTGTGATGATGATGGTGAGAAAGCTGGTACATATGTCCTGGAACCAAAAATTTTAAGACATTTGTCATCTCTACCACTCCCACTCGCCGAGAGGAGTTCTAATAGTGAGCACTTTAGCTGATTATAATGATAATAGTGATGATGGAGTGAAGTCACTTGCACCACAACAACTCATGATAAATATAAGCATATTATAACATCACTCCAATCCTTCCCTCACATACATATTACGTACAAGAACAGGACACAAAACCACTAAACAATATAAAGCGCCCACATTATCCATTCAGAACACAAAAAGCTGCATTTATCTCAAAACAAGAAAGGAGCAAAAATGCGAGGTATCATAAAACAAAATGGAAGATCAAGTACAGCACTAAGTAGAGAGAATAATTAGCATAGAACTTGGAAGCACGTAATTGTATGAGATATTGTGCGGAAATATTATCTTCGTTGCTTTTTTGCAAGATGAAAAGTTTGTTGTGAAATTGGCTAGAAAAAAATTGCGCAGGTGTATATTTTCAATAGTTACTAAAGGCACCTGAGCTAAGAAAACACTGGGGTTAAGGGATAAAAAAAGAAGTTTAACGGCACAATAATACGTGTGCATGATTTGTAACAACTATTGTTTTTTATTTATGCACGTTAAGCCATTGGTCCTGGTTGCCACACAAATATCTAATGGCAGTTGTTACGGGTTGTTGGAGGCCACAAAAGTCCAACAATTGGTCTAACTGCAATGCTTCGATATCGCCTTCGGGTTGTGGAGGTCAGACGGAAGTCCCTTTACGGAAAATATCGAAGTTTAGCCAAAATCAGCAGTTAGACTGGTAAAGCGGACTCCAGACTCCAAAGCTGACAAAGCTTCGGATGCGACAGGGATTAACGCTGAGATGATGATGATTGTTTTTTGTTTATATTGATCTATTCTAAAATCTTTAATAACTTATTGCAATTTAAGCAACTCTAATTTATTTATTTTACGTGATAATTTATATAATAACTGAGAATGGAGTGTGTTATATACAAACTGAGTAAAAATTACTCAAAAAACAACAAGTGTTTATGAGAATCATAGTCATCAAATCGTCGTTCGTTCGTTCGTTCGTTCGTTTATCGTTTATTATTAAGCAAGTAGGATCACTGATCACTTTTACACGTCATCATCATCATCATCAACCTTTTTATCGCCCCACTGTTGGGCACAAGATGTTTTCCTTCACCTTTTAGACAGTCATTGGTGTCCAAGGTATACTTAGAAAGTACATATAACTTGCCTGAACTGGAATCGAACCCGCACACTCATACTAAAGAGGCTGGTATTTTTACCGCTAGGCCAAGACAGAGCCAGATAATCATAGTAATTACAATAAAATACTATATTAATATCAAACTTTTGTTCGGTATTATACTATTACGGATCAATCAGGCCCTCAGATTACAGCAAATATACATAAATCATTTTAACGTAATGTAACACTACTACTTAAGTAAACAAGAACATATTGACATTAAGATTTGTTTCATAATCATAGATTCTGTAAATGAAAGTGCAAAATAATGTGTAGAATTTATAAAATGAAAACATACCAAGAATCATAAAATTACTGATACAACAAAAGCCGAAAACCAAATAGAAAACCATTATAAACGGCCACATCAAAATTCTATGAATAACTGAACATGTCAAAAGGCGAACATGAATACTATCTCCAATCGTACCCTTTTCTCCCTTTCAATGTATGCCAAGAGATCCTTACCAATAGTGCTGATGTACGAATACTTAAATTGCTCCATAATGAACTTTGAAACATCAGGCATAGGGTTGATTATTCAGTGCCGAAAAACTGTTTAGACGTTGAAGTATTTACCGTTTAGATTTATCAGATGTGTTTTTGACAGTCAGTATAGAATGTGTAGAGGAAAGGTACTTCAAAATGAACGTGAATGTGTTTAAAGAGTAGTTGAAGTTAAACTAGATTTGTATATAAAGTTTTTGCTTTAATCACGGTTCCATGATCTACTTACGCTTAACTATTACTTAAGGAGTGCGGCAGGGGCCTGTCTTGGGTTCTATTCCGATTTAAAATCATTATTATCTGCCTTGGCTTTTCTCAACTATGTTGACATCCAGTATTTTAATCGCATGTGTATTTTACAAGCAGAGAGTGCCTTTCTGACTCCTACAAGCCAAACAATGTTACTGAATAATGAAACTCTTCTTGGTAGGACTAATTGTTAGACTGTCGGGCTTCTGATTACCTGTAACAACTGTCAAAGATCCACGAATGATAGCTGAGACCAAAAGCTTATTTTGCTTTCCAAGGCTTGGAGGAGTCTCGGTATGTATGTTCACCCATCTACAGACCAACCGCAGCATGCGTTGTTTAACCAGATGAGACCTGTATGGCTGTTCTCAATACTATTCCGATTTCAAAATTAATAAAAAATATAAGGCTAGTGGCTAAAACACCAGCCTCTCAAGTATGGGTGTGCGGGTTTGATTCCAGGTCAGGCAAGTACGAGTGTAACTTTTCTAAGTTATATGTACTTTCTAAGTATATCTTGGCCACCAATGACTGATTAAAAGGTGAAGAAAACATCTTGAGGAAACCTGGACATTTAAGTCTAAAATCGCCAACCCGCGTTGATTCAGCTCAATCCTTCTCTATATGAGAGAAAGCCTATGCCCAGCAGTGGGACGATAAAAAAAGGTTGATGACGATGATGATATTAAACATTCAAATACTATAGGACCTGTCGAAGCTGGGATGCTTGGGTAAAGCCTTTGAGCAGTGAATGTTTTTTTTGGCTAAAATGATATTTAGTGACCATACTATAGAACTGCACTGTACTGTAATCTAGTACAAAAATAACACGAAAAATGTTAACAAAAGTTAAAAGTTGATAACCAAAAATATTTGCTATAAAACCTTCCAATTTCATAACCGATTAAAACTGCATATCGCGCACTGATAAAATTTAAAAGCAATCTGTAACCGTTTAACATTCAAACGATTCATGTAAATGACAAAGGCACGATGTAAATACCGTTACATTGTTTGTGCGTAGCTGGGGCAGACCACAATGCGGTGTGTTGAGGTTGGATTACATGTGATGTTAATTTCAAAATTTGGTACAGTTTAATATTTAGCTAGTGTTGATGGAAAAAGTATGTCTCGCAAATAATAGATTAGGAGACAAACTGCAATTTCAATTACATAGATTTAATTCCTGGAGTGGCGGCCACGTACCGGAAGACGCAGCGTAGCGAGGCCCCCAACAAGGCGGACCGATGACCTGGTGAAGGTCGCGGGAAGCCGATGGATGCGGGCAGACCAAGACCGGTCATCATGGAAAGCCTTGGGGGGGGGGGCTTTGTCCAGCAGTGTACCTCTATAGGCTGAAGAAGAAGAAAAAGATATTCAAAAGTTAAACGTTTAATTGGAAACTCGATAAAGAAATAAGAATAAATAATAATCAAACACTAAAAAGGACAAGTTATAATAAACTACCGTGGCCTCTGGCACTTAGACAAGTGACGAAACACGCATGGGTAATAAAACCAAAGTGCGTGGTCAGTAAAAATTTGACTCTGCCCAGAGCGGGAGAGGTCATTTGATGATTTCAAATTTATAAAAGGGACATATGCGTCACACCTACACATACTTGATAAAACTGACAGTATTTATCAATACTGAAATTTTATTTTATTTAAATCCCAAAATGATTTAGGTTGCCCCAAATGCTACGTTTAAACAAAAACCCAGTCCAGTCCAGAATCAGTCAATGAGACTGGATAAGTTTCAACTAACATGGGACATAATATTGTTCCCTCCGCTACACGGAAATTATTGTTACCATAATTTACTTAAAAATAGCTGAAACCAACAGCCATGTGGCCCTAACAATTGTTATTTCACTGTATTCCCGTAACACCCAAAATGGACATCAATCACACTCGCAAATTGCGTCGAGCTAGCCGACACCCCATCCCTTTATGACACGTCAATATAATACGGTTTAAAATTAAACTTTGATTGAGTTTCTTTGCTTTTAATAATACATTCTGAACTAGAAAATGTACATTTTCAATTTGGAGAATAAAGATGTATGATATTAGTAGCTTCTGAGAATTACTCATCCCGTGGTAAGGATAAAGTTGACAAGGTCTTTATCGTTGGCATATGAAATTGTTAGGGGACTGGGTGGATCTCATCTAGAGCAAAATGTATAACCCATCTTACGATTATATAATGCTAGCTGATACAAAATACGTTGCTTGGTCATATACATTATTTCAAGGAAATATTTTTTTAGAACCCTTATTAAAAATAGGTCTTGATAATAGAAGGGTGAAAATTTAGGGATTTATGTATTTTTATTAGCCCTTTAAAAGAAAAAAAAATACGAAAATAAAAAGATGTAAGGAGTAGACAATCTTAACCACTTCGGGGTATAAAAATAAATAGTGGTCGATTCTCGGACCTACTGAATATGCATATAAAATTTCATAAAAATCGATCAAGCCGTTTAAAAGGAGTATGGTAAATCACTTTGTGACATAAGAGTTTTGTATATAAGGTTACTTTTATTTTATCTTAAACATTGTATCATAAATAAATTGATACAACTCCAGGAACTTACAATAGTATTTGTGTCGGTGAGCTATCTCGCTCTTCTTTTTTGTATGTTAACAATGAAAGTGACGAAGCTGATAATTAAAGAAAAGAAAATGAAAACATAGTTAAAATCATTAGTAAAGTATCCAAACATGCCAACTTTCAAACTCTGCTCCCGTCAAAATGAGCACCACATTCAATTAAAACCAGTAACACTAGGGAAGTGAATCAACACACGCAGAACGATATCAAAGCTTTCGATATTCTGTTTAACACACGCTCAATTAAACAGTTATCGCGATATAGCGCCAGTGATCAAGCCTTTGGAATTTTCAATGCGCCAAATGTTAGATCAAAGGGTGATGGCTTATTCATTCGGTTGGAGTATGTTTCGTAGAGGGTTTAAGCATGACTGGAAGAGAATTTTAATTTATAGAGTCATCACATTAAAAGTTAAGACTCCCTAAGTCCCTTATTATTCATCAATAATAAATATATGCTTAATAACAATATATATAATAATAATTATACATACAAACCATACCACCACCCATACTAATATTACAAACCACCCACCCACCACATACCACACCAACCACACTAATACAACCATACTAATATTATAAATGCGAAAGTAACTCTGTCTGTCTGTCTGTCGGTCTGTCTGTCTGTCTGTCTGTCTGTCTGTCTGTCTGTTACGCTTTCCCGCTTAAACCTCTCAACCGATTTTGATGAAATTTGGCACAGACAATCTTTAGACCGTAAGAAAGAACATAGGCTACCTTTTATCCCGGAAAAATATGATGTTCCCGAGGGAAATCTAAAAAGCGCGATATAACCGAACTACACGCGGGCGAAGCCGCGGGCGGAAAGCTAGTTATATATAATAATTATACATTTAATATTTTCTGTGAGTAGGTTTACACAACACTATTACAAGTCTATAACCTTTTTTGTTTAATCTATATGATTTCAGCATTTGTTATCTGACTCCTTTTTTTTTGGTTCAATTCTTTCCGTTTTTCTGAACGGAAAAGGCAAAGGCATAGTACGCCATACAGCCTAGTCTTCAGTAAATATTTTCTTGGGTAAACTTCTATCCTAACTTATACTAATTAATCCTAACTTATCCTAAACTTATCCTAACTAATCTAACTCCTTTCGTTTCCCGCGTGTGGCCGATTAGGAGTGGTTTAGCGTAAAGACATGATGTGGCCACTATGCTACAATATTTCACTGTTCTTTATGAATTATTCACTGAATGCGCTTTTTACTACATAAATCACGCGCTTTTATTTAGTAAACAACACTATAAATAATTTTAAAAGTCCAATGAAATATGAGCGTGACACTCATCTTGACATTCCCGCCAAAAAAAAAACCTGACTCCTCTGAGAAGAAAAGCCAAAATAATCTCAGAGGTTAGTCTTCTTTGAAAATTTGACATTTGACAGCTCTAGATCAGAAAGAGTGCAATAAAAATCCAAAATTCATTCTCAAGCTAAAACTTATTCTACTTATACCAGTTTGATATAAATCGACCGGTTTAAAAAAAAAGCTAAATATTTTTTTTTTTTTTCTTTCATCAAAGGCATCCAGCCTCTTTATAGCAGGGGTCTATATGATTGAGTGTTTATTGAGTTAGGCTTCCTGTTATTTTATACTGATGGATCTTTCTGTGGCTTTGTGGCTGACTGGGGTTCAGGGCAGTGAATAGAACAAAAAGAAACGTTCTGTTTAGCGGTCAAACGTCCAATTAATATGTAAGCTTTGGTGGTGTAAAGTAATGGAAAACATATGTATCATGTTTTATAGCTATGTGCAATTTAAACAGTAATTGATTTTCTGAATATTAAACTTCAGTTTTTATATTCACATTTAGTAGCATGTCGATAATGTGTGGAAACATTTTTCTGCTGTTGTAGAAATTGTCTTTGCACTTTTGAAAATTACTTAAAATTATAAATGAACCTAGTGGCCTATTGTTTAAAACACCAGCCTCTCAAGTATGAGTGCGCGGCTTCGATTCCAGGTCAGGCAACTTTACTAACGTTATATGTACTTTCTAAGTATATCTTGGACACCAATGACTGAAGGTGAACGAAAACATCTTGAGGAAACCTGGACTTTAAGTCTGAAATCGCTAACCGGCATTGAGCAAACGTGGTGATTACGCTCAATCCTTCTCTGTATGAGAGGAGACCTGTGCCCAGTAGTGGGACGATAAAAAGGTTGATGATGATGATGATAAATGAACAATGGCATATCGGACCATGCACATTGTTTCTTGCCAATTTTATGATCGTAAAAGTCAATCGGTCAACAGAAAGTACCGTTCTTTGAGTGAATCGGAAATCATCAAATGACCTCTCCCGCTCTAGGCAAAGCGGAATGTCAGACTTTTACTGACTAAAACCCAGCCGTGTTCCTTCACTTGCTTGTACCGCCCGCAAGCCAGCGGCTATGGTGGCCGGAAGTTCGATGTTGTCTCCCGACCAGGGCGACTCCTACAGCGGCTAGAGGCGTCAAGGCGCTGAGATTCCCATTCCATCAAGCGCTCCGCCTCCTACTTTGCTAGTCAATTACTGTTTCGCAGAAGTAGGTGACCTCCTGCTATGCACTCTCGACAGAAAGTACTCTTGGTTTTGTTTTGTTTGCGAATATCAAAAAGTGTCGCATAATTGGCCGTATTTTTAATTGCGTTGACTTACATATATTAGTAACCTGATTTTTTAGAGCTCAAGGGTACTTGCCGAATTGCCGCCATGGGATTTGGAGGCCAAAACCCTCGCCCACATGTGGGAGTGGCGAGAAAAGGCAAAACGCCGGGGCATAACTCCGCTGCCGCGAGAAATCGCGGTACGGCGGACTGAGCTCCGGCGGGATCTCATGGCGACATGGAGAGTGCGATTGTCATAACCCAGTGCTGGGCACACCGCAATGGCCGTGGTAAGTTCCCTCTTTGAGAAGTGGCTAGAGAGGCGCCACGGCGCCCTCACCTTCCGCCAGACGCAGGTCCTCACCGGACACGGTTGTTTCGGGAGGTTGCTATTCCCTATAAGGCGGAAGGAAACGCCAGGGTATCACCATTATCTGGATCGCCCTGAGGACACAGTGGTGCATACGGTGGAGGTCTGCCCGGCTAGGCTAGAGCACCGCCGTGTTTTCGCAGTGATAATCGGCGGCAATCTCTCGCATCCGACCCTGGTCCAGGCCATGGTCCGGAGCGAGAGTGCATGGCAGGCCGTCACAGCCGTCGTTTCGTCTGCAAAACAGTGATGCTGGCAAAGGAGGAGGCGGAGCGCGTGAGGCAGAAGGAAACCCAGCTACCTCACGCCACTAGCCGCTGAATAAGACGCCCTGGTAGGGAATGCCCTGGTCTGGAGACGGCATCGAAATCCCAGCCATCGTAGGAGCGGGCCTGAGCAGTGGGCAGCTCGCCGCTAGGTAAGGACCAGGCCCGAGTCGACGGCGCGTTGTGTTTCACGCGCGCCTCAAAGAGATGTCAGCACATCGTGACGGGGTCCACGAAGACCGTTGCCTCCTGTCAGGGTTGCGAGTTGGTCGTGGCCCTGGCCTACATGCAAGTGAAGGAACACGGGTGGGTTTTAGTCAGTAAAAGTCTGACACGCCCTTCCGCTCCGCCCAGATCGAGAGAATTCATTTGATGATATCCCATCCAGAAAAAAAAGTATGTACCAACTTGTAGAGAGTTTTATCTTTCTATGTCGATTTTCCTTTTTAGATTCTTAGAGATTTTTAGAGTATTTTGTACTTCACACCTGGGCAGCTTCTAATGTTATACAAAGCACAGGTCCGTTCGTGTGTGGAGTACTGCAGCCACATTTGGGCTAGTGCTGCCAAGTTTCACCTGGCCACTTTGGATTCAGTGGAGAGACGTGCAAAGAGGCTGATTGGTGACCCTGATCTAACTCGAGTTGGTCTCCAAAGCCTAGAGCACAGGCGTAGAGTAGCCAGCCTTTCGGTGTTCTATAGGATGCATTTCGGGGAGTGTGCGAGGGAATTGCATGATTTAATTCCCCCATCTCCGTTCCACCAGCGGACGACCCGTCGTACGGCTTGTTTCCACCCTTACGTTGTTAACACCACTACGATCCGGACGAAGCGTTTCGTCTCCTCCTTTATACCGCGTACATCGAGGGACTAGAACAGTTTGCCAGCGGCGGTGTTTCCGTCGGACTACAATTTGAGTGTCTTCAAGGCCGAAGCCCGAGCCGAGGCCGGGCCGGGAGCCCGAGCCGAGGTCTTCCGAATAGGCTCTTAATAAACTAGTGCGCTTTACCATCAACGATTGCGTCACTGCTTACCATCAGGCAGGATTGCGGTCAAGCGCTAGTTTGTAATATATAAAAAAAAAAGATACAGTAACATAAAAGAGATTTGTATTCTTGTGGGACACTCAACGTCACTTAACTTTAATTATCGTTTATGAATAAACACCACAGTGTTTAAGGGGTTTATTCATAAACGATGATTAAAGTTAAGTGACGTGCAAACGTCTGAAATGTATGCTTAAACAATCGCTAATCACTGGTTAACTTTAAACAACTTTTATGAATAAGGGAGCGTATCTCTAATCTAATAAATACCTAAAATAAGGAATAGAAAGAAATCTTTTTTTTTTTTACATAACATCAAAACTTGAGCAAGAGCACGCCACATTGTACCATCAATCATCTTCCCCATTTCACTCCTACCTACCTCCCTACCTACCTCCACTTCCCTTGATAAAAGCGTGATGATTTTCATACTGCTTGCTCCCCCAGCATTATAATCTCAAAGAGTAGGGTACCAGGTATGTAGTACGTACATAAACTGTATGGAGGTGACGATGATGGTCTATGGAGACTCGAGTATTATTTTGTATTTGGTGATGCTGGGAGCATGGACTTAGGTAAAGTTGCTGGAGTAAGTCCAAGATCATCTTTTTTTTACAGATGGGAGATTATCAAATGACCTCTCCCGCTCAGGGAGGAGCGGAAGGGCGTGTCAGACTTTTACTGATTAAACCCCACCCGTGTCCCTTCACTTACCTGTGCGCCAGAGGCCACGGTATATCTTTCGAATAACCAATGGGTCAATTTTTTTTTTTGGATGGGTAATCATCAAATGACTTCTCCCGCTCTGTGCGAAGCGGAAGGGCGTGTCAGACCTTTACCACCCACCCGTGTTTCTTCACTTGCCTGACGGCCAGAGCCCCGGTTTCTTGTTTAACCAACCCGCAACCCTGACCCAGGAGGCATCGGTCTTCGTGGACCCCGTTACGATGTGCTGACATTACATTGAGGCGCGCGTAGAATACAATTTGCCATCGACTTGGGCCTGGTCCTTACCGCGTGGCGACCTGCCCACTGAGCGCATGCCCTCGTCTGCAGTGGCCAAGAGTTTCATGTTGTCTTCCGACCAGCGAGTCTCCAGCGGCGGCTATGGGCGTAAGGGCACTGAGAATCCTGCTCCCTCACGCGCTCCATTTCCTCCTATGCCAGCATTACTGCTTCGCAGAAGAAAGAAGAAGAATCATCTCAAAAACTATATGCATGTTTTTCGTAGTCCGATTGACTAAGAAAATATCTAGAGATTGTTACAAAACATTTCGTAATAGAAAAGAAGATTAGTAAAATCTTGTTTTAAAACATTATTATATCTTTTTGATTGTAAAAGTATTTATAAAGCAACCACAGACACAAAAAAGGTACCTATACAGGTTGGCGCCTAACATAAAATGTTGGAAGGTAATATGTTTGATTTGTAAAATAACAAGTTGGTGATGACGGGTTGGGGATACACGAGAAGAATTGTCAGCAATTATAAAAAGTTGCGGACTACGTGTCATAAGTTCTTATCAGAGAGTTATTTCAGGCAAAGGCCTGTAGGATGTGTCCTACACAGAGGTGTAGCACACGTCCTACACCCGCGGCCTATGAAGTATCCCGTGGGATTAGTAATATAGGACAAACTATAAGTATGGAGCTAAGAGCAAAGTGGTTAAAATGGGACCCTATCACTAAAGTCGCTGCCTCGAATCTTGCGGGCAGCGGGGCGGCGGCGGCGGCGGCGAGTGAGCGGCAGGATCTTATGCATAAAATCAAACGGACTGGTTCTCGAAAACAGCGGCACGGCAGCGGGGCGGTGGCGGGTAGCGAGCGGTGTACTTCTCGCGCTCGAATCTTGCGGGCAGAGGGCGGGCAGCGAGCGGTGATCGAGCGTTAGGAATAAATTTGGATCAAAAAGATGTTGCCGCCATTGTTCAGAGATTTCTTTCGCGAATAAAAACAAATATCTCGTCGACACAATCGTGAACACAACACTACGCGGCTATAGTGACGCGCGATCTGCCCGCTAGTTTCGAGAACGGGTCTTCGATGCCCGCTCGGCTCCCGCGCCGCCGCCGCCGCCCCGCTGCCCGCAAGATTCGAGGCAGCGGCCTAAAAATCTACTGTCCGTCTATGTCAGTTAACAGTCGTAAAAAGTTGAAATTTTGCATAAAGTGTTTGTGTTGTGTTGCCACTATAACGTGTGTATGTGTTGCAACAAAAATTAAAAACATCCGAATACGAATCTTCTTTTTTATTGACCTTTTTTGTAATACAAGAATGAATATTTTTTGACACAAATATGATGTTCTAACACCTCAGTCACAGTAGTCGAGCCAAACACCACGAACCCTACAGGGGATGTCGACAAAGAGCGGTGAGTAATTACAGAAAAATGGGGAATAACTAGGTCATCGTAGATGTGTGCATGGATTATGGTGTTCTATATGGGTATTAAGGGTTAGCGACCGCGTATGGTACGCAGCAATTTATATAGATGTAATATCCAGAAATCATTAGGTAATGCATGTGTTAACTTGTTGTGGAAACCCTAGGTATCAGCTAGAGTCGGTTTACATAATCCTGTACAAATATCAATACATTAAAAAAATAAGACACTTATTATCATCATCAACCTTTTTATCGTCCCTCTGCTGGGTACAGCTCTCCTCTCATACAGAGAAGGATTAAGCGTATTCACCACGCTTGCTCAATGCGGGTTGGCGATTTCAGACTTAAAGTCCAGGTTTCCTCAAGATGTTTTCCTTCACCTTTAGACATTGGTGTCCAAGATATACTTAGAAAGTACATATAACTTTAGAAGAGTTACATTGGTACTTGCCTGACCTGGAATCGAACCCGCGCACTCATGCTTGAGAGGCTAGTGTTTTAACCACTAGGCCACCACGACTATAGACACTTATTATGCGCAGCGGAGAAGTATGGAACCCTTTCCCAGTGTCCGTGTTCCCTTCGACGCTTGTTTCATCATAGGCTTTGTCTAATACCTTTCATTAGGCATTATCAAGTTCAATTCTCGTATCTCGTAGAACGTTCAAGATCTAGTCGCAGTGTCATCTCAGCGACAAAGATATGTTAAAAACTTGTCGTGTGTTGTAAGCGATAGAGGCTGCCATCACACTGTGAATATTCTTAAAATTACTAGAGTTGCCCCTCAGCCCAAAACAATCGTTCGTTATATCGAAATTTAAACATAGGCCTGTCTAAACCGCTGGTAGAGAGCCTTCAGAAAAGCTATTGCAAAACCCATCGATTGCAGTTTTTGTCATTTTGGTTACAATTTCACATTTCAATTCATACTGGTCGACCTAAACAGATTACACCAAACTAATGACAGAAAGTACTCAGACTGCAATAATGCGCACTCCGCTGACACCACCCCATACAGACATTACCTAATCAATAGTCAAATAACTCCGCATTACACAGGGTGCGCTGCAATTTCATCAAAACACCGCCACATACACCCTGTATAGACAAATCCTATTGCATGCCTTTCGCCACCCTGTCATTGCGATGCCGAATGACGTCATTGAGGCAAGAGATGGATTCGAAACATAATTTCTGGACACAACTCCACACACCACGAAATCTTCAAAACTATGGTACTATTTTAGTTTCGACATACATTACCGCGTCAGTGAAAGCTAATATTGAAGATGATTAAAGAGAGTGAGTAACGTATGATAAACAAAGGGATGTAGACGAATGATTGGGGGTTGTAATTGGTAAATGACGTGTGCCATTTAGAGGCCTGATGGACGAACATTAGGCCGTCTGCGTCGTTGTGGGCCGGACGCATTCCATTTGTTCGAGGGTTTCGCACTAATTCCACAAATGTACCAACGGGTTGGCAGAAAAAATGTGAAGTAATGTGTCACGTGACAATGCCGGCCATGTTCTTTTTTCTTTTTTAAACGCAACTCTTTTGTGGGAAGTTGACTTTAATTTTCGTCATTTGGATACGGTTCCACAAAGCGGTCTTTGCATTCTTTTTCGTAAATGGTTTTGGCAGGTCGGATGTAAGAAATTTTTTTGGTGATATCCTCTTAAATTTTGTAGCGGACTGATATTAAGAATATTCATAAAAAAAAATGCGTTAGAAATACCTTTTGTTCAATATGGACACTAAAAACACATGAGCCATTTTTCAAAAATCGTCAAGCGTAGCAATGGCTATTTTATTATTTTATTTTATTAAGGAAATTAAACAATTGTACACCATATGATAAATTTAGGTATACATATAAATTTAAACAAATACATAATTCACTACGTTTCCACGGGTTACTTAGGTTTTGATGATGTCTTAGATTTTAAGATACAGAGTTAGAAAGATAATACATGCATACAATAGTAAACCTCATCATCATCATTATCATTTCAGCGTTAATCCCAGTCGCATCCGAAGCTTTTCAGCTGTGGAGTCTAAGGTCCGCTTTACCAGTCTAACTGCTGATTTTGGCTAGATTTCGATATTTTTCGTGAAGCGACTGCCGTCTGACCTCTCAACCCGAAGACGATATCGAAGCATTGCACTTAGACCAATTGTTGGACTTTTGAGGGCTTCAATAACACGTAACGACTGCCATTAGATGTTCGTATGGACCATCGACTTAACGTACTTTCCGAGGCACGACCAGACCAGTGTAAATAGTCATATTCGTGCATACAAATATTTTCATTGCGCGGGGATCGAACCTTGATCCTTGCGCAACGGCCGCGTTCGCTACCGCTCCGCCACGGTGACTGTCAAGTCCAATTCCAACTAATACTAAGTAATGGCACTATTAGCAGCCCACTCTAAAGTCACTAGACCTAAATTTTTACGAGGAGATTTTTCCAGAATCCGGAAAGAGATTGTGACCTCTGTCTTTCATGTCAAAAAGATTTTAAAGAGTCCGTCATAGATAAACAGATAGTAAACGTCTTTTATTGGAAATTTTGTTGTATGATTTCTGAAGTGACTTTATTATTCTTATATTTTCCTTTCTTTCCTACTATCGGTAAGATGAACTCTACAGCACTTTGTTTAATCCTAAAACCCCCTCTTATCTTAAAGAACATTTCAAGTTCCTTCATGGCAAACATAATAGATATCTGAGGTCATCGGACAACCTGATATTAGACATGCCGATGCATTCCAGTAGTTTTTATGATAAATCCTTTACTGTACAAGCAGTTCGGCTATGGAATGACTTGCCCATGTCTGTAAGGCGTGCTCTATCTCTGTCCACTTTTAAAACCATGGTAAAAAAGCATTTCCTCTCTCTTTAAACATGTCATTATTTTTTTATTTGCTTTTGTATGATGTTTATTAATTAGATGTATTTATTTATTAGACTAGCAGTAGCAGTTTCTTGTAGTACGTTCTTCTCCATAGAGATCTACGCTTTTGAACATGCAACTTAGCTTCACTTTTCTTGGACTGACCGACATTGACTATTCAAAAGCACCAGCGGATGGTTAATTTGAAATATACAATTTTGATTTTGAGTATGATACAATTAACGTGCATATTTATTACATAAACTATGTAAATAGTACACTGTAGACTACCTACAATATTTCTCTCTCCTTCCCCTTAGTATTCCATCCAAAGGTTGTCTGTAAAAGATCGCTCTTAGCGATAAGACCGTCCATTGTGTCACCCTTTGTAAAATCTTTATATTTATGTTTTTGTAATCTATATGGTGTACATAATAAAGAGTATTCTATTCTAAGATGAATATGCCGCTACGCCAACATAACATCACAAAGATCTATAAACACAAACAAATTATGTGTGAACAACAAATGCACTCTCCAACCTTGACATTCAGTCTACCAACATCGTAGGAAAGTAATAACTTTGAAAATAATGTTCAATACATTTTCCATTTCCTTTCAAACTTGTTTCAATACTTTCTAACAAAGGGCGACCTTCAGATGTTTCAGTATGAATATCTGCTCGTGTAGAGATTGACCTCGTCCTTGGCATTCACATTGAAGAAGAAGCCTTGGCTTCTAACTCGACTGTTTTCTATTTGGGGAGGTAAATTTGTAGAAAACCTCTTTAGGCAAAAGTTTATTTACATGTTTATTAAAACTAGATAATTCCAAATCATCATAATTTTTATCACAAATAATCATTAGTATTGTTGAGAGTTTTGGTTTTCTTGATAAAAGTATGATAAGAGTATGCATTAACTATGTAATAAGGTTTAGGAAGCAGTCTTTTGAAATCATGAGAAAAAAGAGCGTATTTTAATCGATTTTAGATTTATTAACTCTGTAATAGCTGAAAGAAGAATGGAAGACGGGTCTGAGCAGTTGTGGTGCGAAATGTTGTTGTGTCGGGAGTTTGGTTGTGGGGGGTTTCCAGATCAATCTCCCTCTGTCGCAGCATCTTCGGTTGTGTTGTTGGGTTTAACATTGCATCACCTCGCTCCACTGCCGTCTTCCTTTCTATTCACTCAGTTTGAGTGCATAGGTAAGTTGGGATTGCGGTCAAGCACTTGTTTATAACAGAGACGTATCCAAGGAATGAAAATCAAAAAAATAATAAGTCCGTCTCATAGATTACTAGCTGCGCCACACGGTTTTTTTATATGCCCCGCTCCTATTGGTCGCAGCGTCATGTTATATAGCCTAAAGCCTTTCTTGATTAATGAGCTATCCAACACAAAACGAATTTTTCAAATCGGACCAGTAGTTCCTAAGATTAGCGCGTTCAAACAAACAAACGAACAAGCTCTTGAGCTTTATTTAAAGATAAAAACAATTAAGATCCATATTTTTTATTTTGTCGAAATTACCTAAAACTTCTGAGATATAGTATACTGAAATTACGTAGTGGGGGCTAATTACGTCATGTCATGGTATTTTTTGTATCACGGCGTGACGTCATAGGACATTTCAAATCAATGTATCTTCTTAAGTATTTGAATGAAAGAAAAAATTAAAAATACATGTTCAATATTTTTTATAAATTTATCTGATGAACTTTAAATACTTTTTTAGAATACAACGCAATTACAAAAAAAAGAAACATTAAAAAAATAATAATAATAGTCTACCGATTTAGTAACAACCCGAACACAATCCTTGACATTCAAGGTCTGTGATAACAAGAGACTAAGACGCACACTGTGCAGTATAATTTTATGAGAAATAGAACTTGCAGCAATAGCACAGAATTACACTAGCGAAGATCTGGAGTAGGTGTTATGACGTCACGTGTTAAAGTAGTGTTTCTAAACTGAACACATACGCTTTTTGTGTTAATTAGTTTTGTAGAAGTTCTCCTATGAGCGTAACTTTTAGTAATGAGACACAATTACTTTGACTTTTGTTAGTGTCTTTAATAAGCTTGCCTACAAGACGAAAGGTTTTGGTACGGTCGACAGCAGATATTCCCAATCAAGCTTGAGCCTTATTACTTTAGAGATAAAGTTGAAAATCTAATATGGAAATCTGACAGATTGTTGTAGCTTGATGTGCTGTCGACTGTACATTTGTCCTGTGTGCCTGTTGTACCCAAACACATGTATTACCTACTTGTGATAGTCCGACTTGTAACAGTCGTGATGGCCTAGTGATTAAAGCACCAGCCTCTCAAGTATGAGTGTGCGGGTTCGATTCCGGGTCAGGCAAGTACCAATATAACTTTTCTCTTTTATAGGTGCTTTCTAAGTATGTCTTGGGCACCAATGACTGATTACAAGGTGAAGGAACATCTTGAAGAAACCCAACCGCCAACCCGCATTGGGCAAGCGTAATGATTACGCTTAATGCAAAATAATAGCAGTGGGACGATAAAGAGGTTTATGGTGATGATGATGATGATAGTCCGACCTCATAACTGAGGCTACGTAACTACCTCGTAACGGCTCGGGAGCCGAAATATGTAATAAGACTTTACCGTGGTAGTCAGATTTCATCACAACTAATAATATTGACCGCCCAATGAAGCGGGCAGGATATTGCGATGCGTTCTCTACGGCCGGCAGTGCATTTGATTTCTTATACGTTTCCCTAGTGGCAATCGGTAAATACGAGTTGTTGGAGCCCTCAAAAGTTCAACAATTGGTCTAACTGCAATGTTTCGATATCGCTTTCGGGTTGTGGAGGTCAAACGACAGTCGCTTCACGGAAAATATCGAAATTTAGCCAAAACCAGCAGTTAGACTGCTACAGCGGACCCCATACTCCAAAACTGAAAAAGCTTCGGATGCGACTGGGATTAACGCTGAGATGATAATGATGATGAATTACATGCATAATCAGCCTATAATTTTCCCACTATTGGGACACAAGCCTTCTATCGATGAGAGGGATAAAGTTGAAAATCTAATAAGGAAATCTGACAGATTGTAGTAGCTTGATGTGATGTCGTCCGTACATTTGTCCTGTGTGTCTGTTGTACCCAAACACATGTATTACCTGCTTGAGATAGTCCGACTTGTAATAGCCGTGATGGCATAGTGATTAAAGCACCAGCCTCTCAAGTATAAGTGTACAATCTGTAATTACATGCAGATAAAAAAAAATAATATTCAAATCGATATACAATATGTAAAGAAAACCCTGTCCGATCCGTGAAGGTATTGTTAGGTATCGATAACTGATTCTAATAATGACCACAAAGACAGGCTAAACTTTAAAAAAAGATTCCCCCTAAAAAATAAATATTATTTCGCAAAAAAAAAGGTAACTTAATACATGTGCGATAAGCAACCCCTTCCGCGGGCGGCGGGGGGCAGGGCACGCGGCACCTGTGACGTGGTCGCGTCGCTATTCCCTTATAATAATACCGGTGTTGTCAGTTTTTTAAAAATTACCAAATTTCGAAAAAAAGGATTATTTCAAAATTCATTAGTATTGTTACTATGATGATTAGGTAAAATTTTATATTATATTTGGTCAAGTGTTTACCTAACCTTTATTATCCTTATGGGTCGGACAGGGTTTTCTTTACATATTGTATACCTATCTAGCACATTTAACCCCACACAAACTACCAACTCTGCAACACTTAGTTTGCCACCCCATTTTTCCCCAAGACACGTTGTAAGAGTACTTTGAATAATTGAAAAAAAAAACTGTCAAGTGTTTGGGGTCCCCGAGACCCTTTATAGGTCAGCAGTGTAATGTTGAGCCGTGAACACGGAAGGGTTAAGAGTGCGAGGGGGAGTCTTAAAAATGTAACTCCTTGTTAGCTGAATGTTCTTGGGTTTGTATGTACCTACTTAGTTTTTATTTAGTACTTATAATGACGCCGATTACTTCGTTCACAAACTAAACTAAATTTAAATTCTTCTTCTTCTTCCTCAGCCTATAGATGTCCACTGCTGGACAAAGGCCTCCCCCAAGGCTTTCCACGCTGACCGGTCTTGTGCTGCCCGCATCCAACGGCTTTAATTTAAACTCAATCCCCCATAATACAAATCAAAATCTCACTGTATTTCCAGACTTAACCTTTGAGTCAGTATTTGAATGTCGAACTCCATTGGGGTTACGTTAAAGTTTTTAATACAAAATGACAACTCAGTACCTAACTAAGCTGACGTTTTTATATAAAGAACAGCATTTCTATAACGGTTAGGTTCATAATTCAATAACCATTTCGTCGTCATCTCAGCGTTAATCCCAGTCGCATCCGAAGCTTTTTCAGCTTTGGAGTCTGGGGTCCGCTTTACCGGTCTAACTGCTGATTTTAGCTAAACTTCGATATTTTCCGTGAAGTGACTGCCGTCTGACTTCCACAACCCGAAGGCGATATCGAAGCGTTGCAGCTAGACCAATTGTTGGACTTTTGAGGGCTCCAACAACCCGTAATTCAAATTTTTCAAATTCAAAATTTTATTTCGGATTAAAAAACATCCATATAGTGTTAGTACAAATAAAGCTTAGCCTAATGTTAGTAATGAATTAACTAAAGTGGGTCTGGACTCCTATCCACCTACGTAAGAGGGGCGAGTCCCACCGATCCGAAAACACATTCAGTATGCCTTTAGAGGAGGTGCGCAAGCGCGCCATCATGGAAGCACAACGTTTTCGCATGATCGCGGCGAACCCGTCGACCCTCGCCTCCGCGAACATCCCTGACGCGCTACAGCGCCACGGCAATGACTGAAATTAGATGTTCGTATGGCAACCAGGACCAACGGCTTAACGTGCTTTCCGAGGTACGACCAGACCAGTGCAAATATTCATATTCACGCATACAAATATTTGCAATATTTGAACCCGCGCCTCCTTGCGCAGCGGCTGCGTACGCTACCGCTACGCCGCTGAGGCTGTCAAGAACCATTTAATTGATTTAAATCTGATTTAAATAAAATCCATGTATTTTTATAAAGGAGAATGCGTTTCTTTCGTTCTGTTTTAATAAGAACAGAATAGAAGATAAATGTCAGTTTAATGGTTTAGTCCTCGTCGGATTATTCGGCACCTGACGTAAACCGACTTAACCTCAACTCTTGATCAATGGCCTCTCTGGAATATATACCACAATTTTGCCAACAACACGTGTAATAAATTATAGAAATTCTTTAAAAAAATTATTTCACAATAATGGCGGATATCGCCAATCATCATCATCTCAGCGTTAATCCCAGTCGCATCCGAAGCTTTTTCAGCTTTAGAGTCTGGGGTCCGCTTTACCGGTCTAACTGCTGATTTTGGCTAAACTTCGATATTTTCCGTGAAGCGACTGCTGTCTGACCTCCACAACCCGAAGGCGATATTGAATCATTACAGCTAGACCAATTGTTGAACTTTTGAGGGCTCCAACAACACGTAATGACTGCCATTATATGTTCGTATGGTAGCCGGGACCAGCGGCTTAACATGCTTTCCGAGACACGACCAGACCAGTGCAAATATTCATATTCATGCATACAAATATTTGCAATATTTGAACCCGCGCCTCCTTGCGCAGCGGCTGCGTTCGCTACCTCTATGCCGCTGAGGCTGTCAATAACCATTTAATTGATTTAAATCTGATTTAAATAAAATCCATGTATTTTTATAAAGGAGAATGCGTTTCTTTCGTTCTGTTTTAATAAGAACAGAATAGAAGATAAATGTCAGTTCAATGGTTTAGTCCTCGTCGGATTATTCGGCGCCTGACGTAAACCGACTCAACCTCAACCCTTGATCAATGGCCTCTGTGGAATAGATACCACAATTTTGCCAATAACTCGTGTAACAAATTATAGAAATTCTTTAAAAAAATATTTCACAATACTGACATTCGCCAGTATTGTGAAATATTTTTTTCTCGCCAATATCGCCAATGACAGTAGAAAAAGATGGCCGCGTGAACCGTCTATGAGGAAGGTTTGAGGCAAAGTCATGATGTGGCCACTATGCTGCGATATTTCAATGTTTTTTATGAATTATTTATTGAATCCACTTTTTAGAAGACTGGCATATTGCCACACTGATCCTCAATGCTAATTCTTTGGTCAAAGGATGACCCAGTTTTTGGTCACGTAAAGAGTCGATTTGGCGAGAAATTTCATTACATAGGCGGTACTCCATAATGAATTATCCAACCTACACCTCTTGACACGCCAATCTATCCCGAAACTCGAGACGGAATTAATAAAAACATTTTCTCAACGCGCCCATAAATAATCCGAATTGATGTTAATTAATGACATTGAAGATTAATAAAGAGCGGGAATCAAAAGGCGAATTATAAGGAAATCTGAAGAAACAAGGGGTGGATAGAAATGAGAATGTCACGAAGTAATCGGATGGTCGGCGCAGACGAGACGTTGATAAATAGTCGCCAATGTTGGTAAGATGGCGTGCGGTCCAAGTTATGAACGAAACAAGTGAGTAATCGCCTCCGTATCAAAACAGTAAAAAACTAAAAAAAAACATGCTTTAAAGAATATCAAACTAAAAAGATAAATTTTGTTAAAAAAAAGCGGGTGGCGCTTTGCGCCATAATTTTTGTATATTATGCGCCTCACGCTTTTTTTAAAATTATTTTTATCTTTTTAGTTTGATATTTTTTAGAAGCATGTTTTTTTAGTTTTTTAAACTATATTTTTTATCAACTTTTTAGTTCGATATTCTTTAAAAAAAAACGAACGATCGAACGTATTGAAAACGGTGCGATATTTTACAGTAATGAGCCGCTCACTTGTTTAGCCAAAGAGTTAGAGGCGGACAAACAAACAAACAAACAAGCAAGCAAGCAAACATACAAGGAAAGCTAATAAAAAGCATGTAAAAACGGCACCCTAATTACGTAACACACTATTACTATCAGTTAGAACCTTTCGAAGCTTATTGCTATCCCATTGCTCCCTGTGTTTGAAAATGTGTCTGCTAAAGAGAGGACTCTAGTGCCAAGGAATTTGAAAAATAGGTATGTGAAGAAACTGTTGCCGTGGCGCCTCTTCCAACCTCTCTCCGTAAAGTGCGAAAGGGACAGTTGCAACTCAGGCTGATTTTACCAACAAAAACGTTGACTAAAAGACGTTTCGTGTTCCGCTGTTTTCTTTTTCAAAACGCGACAGATCTCAATTATTTTTGATATCGAAAGTTAGAGGATGAGTATACGTATGCCCTTTATAATTTTTTTTTTTTTTTTTTTTTTTTAAGAAACTTATCACATGTGCCTAATAGTCGTCTGAACATCGCGGTAAAAATGGGTTATTTTTCGGGATTTTGAAATATCATATTTCTTTTATTAATTCTTCTTCTTCTTCAGCCTATAGATGTCCACTGCTGGACAAAGGCCTCCCCCAAGGCTTTCCACGCTGACCGGTCTTGTGCTGCCCGCATCCATCGGCTTCCTGCGACCTTCACCAGGTCATCGGTCCACCTTGTTGGGGGCCTCCCTACGCTGCGTCTTCCAGTACGTGGTCGCCACTCCAGAACCTTACTGCCCCATCGGCCATCGGTTCTACGAGCAATGTGCCCTGCCCACTGCCACTTAAGTTTAGCGACTCGCAGAGCTATGTCAGTGACTTTGGTTCTTCTGCGGATCTCCTCATTTCTGATTCGATCACGCAGAGAAACTCCTAGCATAGCTCTTTCCATTGCCCTTTGTGTGACTCTGAGCCTTCGTATGAGGCCCATTGTGAGCGACCAAGTTTCAGTTCCGTAAGTCATCACTGGCAACACACACTGGTCAAAGACTTTAGTCTTGAGACACTGTGGTATCTTGGACGACGAGAAGATGCAGCGTAGCTTCCCGAACGCTGCCCAACCGAGCTGGATTCGCCGAGACACCTCTTTCTCGAAGTTGGACCTACCTAGTTGGACTGTTTGTCCCAGGTATATATACTCGTCAACAACTTCGAGTGCAGAGCAACCAACTACAATTGGAGTGGGTGCGACATGAGAGTTCGACATGATCTTCGTCTTATCCATGTTCATTTTTAGACCCACTTGTTGGGAAGCTCTGCTGAGGTCATTGAGCATTTTGCCCAAGTCTTCAAGGGTCTCAGCCATGACCACGATATCATCTGCGAAACGGAGATTAGTGATGTACTCGCCGTTGATTTTATTTTTATATATATATATATATATTTTATTAATTAAGTTTTCGAAAAAATCAAATAATAGGGGCACGTAAAATGAAGGTGTAAAATTATAGAAAAATATAATTGCTCTAAAAGCGTTATGCACGGAGAAAACAGCGGAATACGTTTGTATGGAGAAAACGTCACTAGAGTCCCCTCTTAACAACGTAAGTAACGCAATGAATGTTGTTGAACTGTCAAAATAAAATCCATTGCTACTGATAGTGTCTTACCCTGCAGGATTTCTTTTTATTATTAGAAACTAGTGCTTGACTGCAATCCCGCCTGACAGTAAGCAGTGATGCAATCGTTGATGGTAAAGCGCACTAGTTTATTAAGCTTATTCACTTAAAAAACTTAAGAATAGGAAGGATGACGACAGTTGAGCGAGGTGATGCAATGTTAAACCCAACAACACGACCAACGATGCTGCGCCAGAGGGAGATTGATCTGGAGACTCTCCACGACCAAACTTCCCACACAACAACATTTGGCGCATCGTACCCGGCACACATCGCAACACAACTACTCAGACTCGTCGAACGACTTCACCAGACATCATGCCGGAACACGACGAATCGCTTGGCGGCAACACTTTGTCTGGTGGGTGGTAACTTCTGCCGGCAGCCAATGTTATGGCCTACCACCGAGAGGATCCTATTACTAAGATCACTTACAGACAGTATCTCAAGAACCGTTGTAGCTAAAATCCCAACGCTTGGCAGGCGGGTTGGGGATCGCGGTAATTTGTTATTCCACAGTAGAAGCGCTGCTGTCCGTTTCTCTGGTGAGATTTGACACCGACGGAAGGATATGTATATCCTAAAATAGTGTGTAAACACTTTTATACGTCAATCATATTTTTAAAACTAGATCCAATCTGAATACTCTGAGAAGAAAGGTTGAAACAAACTCAGAAGTAAAAGTCTCTTTGAAAATCTAGACACGATCTTGGTCACATTATGTGAAGACTATTTAGATTGGTATCTGAAATAGTCTTTTTTGGGAAAATAAGAATACGGGAGAGAGAGTAATGTAGTAGGCAGTGTTGCATAGGTCGTTATTGAGGTCTCTTACATTTTGGAATCATAATTGCAAAAACGAGGACGGTTCTGAGCAGTTGTGTTGCAATGCCGGCTCTTCTTCTTCTTCCTGTGCCTCTTCAATCCGGAAGGTTGGCCGTCAGCTTCTTGTACTCGGTCTTGTCAACCGTGAGTCTGAACAGTTTTTCGAAACTTCAGCCCGGCAGATTTTGTGCGATCCGTAGCTTCGTTCATGGACTTCTGTCGGAACACCGCGCCGCCTCCATTTCCATTACTAGCGCTGGGACCATTGTGTGCTGATCTCTCAAGGACTCCCGTTTAATTATTGCGTGTATATTATTAGTGAGAAATAGGGTGTAAAGTTCACTCATCCTCCATAGCGTGTGGTGTCTGGCGGTCTTTTGCCCAAAGGTTGATGTTGGGAAGTTTTATGTATGCTAGTTGTGTGGTAACTTCTGCTTGCGAGATTCAGGATTTGCGTGACGTCAGTATGGCGTGTTGTTCGAATATGGCGTTGTGCGTTACGAAGTAAGAAAGTATGCAACACTATTTTTTGTTTATGCAAAACCCGAAATACGTGTTCAGTATTTTTAAGTACAGAATCTATGTACAAAATTTCAAAAAGATATAATGACTAACCACTAAGTTTGAGCTTACTATTCTACTTGGTTTTCCCAACAAAAGTATGGTCAAAGCTCCGCTTGGGCGGGTGAGCGCAGTGCGTTGACCTCTGGCGCCAGCTGTGACGTGCGCGCAATTACTATGATCTATCGTACCCGCTCGATAACCATACTGTAACAATTTCTAAATGTATTTGGAAAAAAATATAACATGGTGTAAAAATGATTGGAATCGATTCAGTTGCTTATTCTGAACAAACTATATTCAGGTTTCGTATGACGATATAATAACATTGTATACATACAATAGAGCTGTACAAATTAAGTGCAGCATAACATCGGCAAACCCCGCCGTATCAGACTACACCACTCTACGAAGGTTGAGGAGATCGTGGAGTATCTGCGCATAAATACCAACTGGACTTTGAGGGTCGAGAGATTGGAGCCGCGTCACAGCAGGAATTTTAAGTCGTTTGTGGTGCGTTTTCCGACACATCATCTCAAGAAGAAGTTCCTCGAAGAAGAGTTCTGGCCGAAAGGTGTTGTGTACCGCCAATTTCGTGGCCAGCTACGTGACACCAGTCAACGAAACACGACGCTGACACTTCGTGTACATTAGATTTATTTAATAATGTTATATTGTTTGTATTTATAGTATTTTAAGTTTTTGTGTTAATATAGTATTTTATATTATATATTTTATATATATGGGCCTTGATGCTTTCTCGGTGGTAGGCCATAACATCGACTGCCGGCGGAAGTTACCACCCACCAGACAAAGTCTTGCCGCCAAGCGATTCGTCGTGTTCTGGCATGATGTCTGGTGAAGCCGTACGGAGGACGGGTCTGAGCAGTTGTGTTGCGATGTGTGGCGGGTACGATGCGCCAAATGTTGTTGTCTCGGGAATTTGGTCGTGGAGTGTCTCCAGATCAATCTCCCTCTAGCGCAGCATCGTTTAGTCGTGTTGGTCTTGGGTTTAACATTGCATCACCTCGCTCAACTGCCGTCATCCTTCCTATTCCTAAGTTTTTAAGTGAATAGGCTTAATAAACTAGTGCGCTTTACACTCAACGATTGCATCACTGCTTACCATCAGGCGGGATTGCAGTCAAGCACTAGTTTATAACTATTAAAAAAAAATTGATAAATAAATAAATCCAGAAACATGTAATTTTCAGAATTCTTCATCCGCTTCCAACTTGTACCACAAGAGGGAGAAGACAAAAGATATCTGTATCACTAATAGGCTTAACAATAATGTTAGTAGCTGCACTCCGGTTAATTGTTTACGATACTGTGTGTCACGGGGCTCACGGGGCTCGCGGGGTTCAAGGGGCTCACAGGAGATTAGATACGTTTTGTTTTGATTGTGATACTCTTTAGATTAAGGAAAATTTCAGTAGTAAAGGATTAAGGAAAATATTTTTAAGTAGGCTCTAAGAGTATAAAGTAGTATAGAGGTGGACAAAAACAACTGATTTCAATTGGTTTCGTTTTGATATTTTTCTCAACTTAAACTATCGCGGTATCGCCACTTCATTTTGAGCGGGGCACAAAGAACCGATGGCCAATGGGGCAGTAAGATTCCGGAGTGGCGGCCACGTACCGGAAAACGTAGGGTAGGGAGGCCCCCAACAAGGTGGACCGATGTCCTGGTGAAGGTTTTTTATTTTATTTTATTCATTTGGGACAAAAAACAGTTACATGTTACAATATTAATAGTCGGCTAAGGTATAATACACAGTAAACAAACATATAACCCACACCAATGTCCACGGTATTATGATAAAACTAAAACTAAATCCTAAAAATCACACAAACCAATTCAAAATAGCGTGCTTCATCCAGATATGGTCTATGGGCACAATCACGTCACACCAATATCAGCAAGAGACAGTAAGAGTTAAGGATTACCAGAAAGTAAATTCCTCCACTGCTGGACATAGGCCTCTTCCACGGCACGCCAACAAACTCGATCCTGATCAGTTCTTCGCCAGCCACTACCAGCCACCTTTTTAATGTCATCGCTTCATCTCGCCCAAGGGCGTCCTACGCTACGTTTGCCGAGACGCGGAATAATTTAATAATCCATACTAATATTATAAATGCGAAAGTAACTCTGTCTGTCTGTCTGTCTGTCTGTCTGTCTGTTACGCTTTCCCGCTTAAACCTCTCAACCGATTTTGATGAAATTTGGCACAGATAATCTTTAGACCCCGAGAAAGAACATAGGCTACCTTTTATCCCGGAAAAATTTGATGTTCCCGAGGGAAACCTAAAAAGCGCGATATAACCGACCTCCACGCGGGCGAAGCCGCGGGCGGAAAGCTAGTCAGTTATAAATTCAGTTTTATGTACGCAATGGTTGGCTTCGTAGCCTACTGATACCGATTTGACTACAAATTGTAGATCGTGGAGTCGACCCAAGATAGGCTTACATATTGCAAATTATTTTAAAATCACTGCTCTCAAAAATAGTTTTTTGAAAGCCGTGTTGGTTGTTAATGGTGTTTTGGTGTAGGAAAACATCGGAAAGAAACCAGCATTTCCCAAGACCAAAGATTCTAAGACATGTGACATATATCAACCCCTAGGGTAATTACCTACCACACTATCAGTAGCAATGGGTTTCATTTTGACAGAACAACATTTATTGCGCTATTACGTACTTTAGCAGACATATTTTCAAATACGTGGAGTAATGGACTAGCAATAATCTGAAAAAATGATTCCAACTGATAGTAATAATATGTTACGCAATAGGGATGTATCCAAGGTATGAAAATAAAAAAAAAATTAGTCTGTCTTATAGATAATAAAAAAAAAAAGTCCCGTATTTTTTATTTTGTCGAAATACCTGAAAGTACTGAGATATAGCGTATTAAAGTCGGAGCTAATTATTAAATTAACGTCATGCTACATTTCAAATCAATATATCTTCCTAAATATTTGAATGAAAAAAATAAAAAATACGTGTTCAATATTGTTTTTATAAATCTATATCATGGACATTAAATTATTTTTAGGATACAACCCAATTAGGGTGCAGCACTGGCCCTGCGTGGAACGCGTTCTATTCCATCGAGATAGGCCTATGCCAATGATAGTTGTGGTTACTTCAAGCCAAATATAAATATGGCAACAACAACAAATTATTAAGTTTAATAGATCATATACACAATCTACATAAGCATTGTAGTTATATCTAATATGCAAACAACGCATCATACTGTCGTCACACAGAGACTTCATCTCGCAAACAGAGTTTACCGTGCAACTAGAAACATAGGCCAGGCCAGGCATAGGCCTATCTCGATGGAATAGAACGCGTTCCACGCGGGGCCAGGGCTGCACCCTAATTAGGTTTTTTGTTTATGCGAAACCTGAATATAGTTTGTTCAGAATAAGCAACTGAATCGATTCCAATAATTTTTACACCATGTTATATTTTTTCCCAATACATTTAGAAATTGTTGCAGTATGGATACCGAGCGTACGCACGCAGCTTTACGATAACCAAGGAGAATAGCAAGCTCATAACTTCATGGTTTTTCATGACTCATCATCAGCCGTTACTCGTCCACTGCTGGTAATAGGCCTCCTTCATGGCACGCCAACAAGCTCGATCCTGAGCAGTTCTCCGCCAGCCACTACCAGCCACCTTTTTGATGTCGTCGCTCCATCTCGCCCAAGGGCGTCCTACGCTACGTTTGCCGAGACGCGGTCTCCACTCAAGGACTCGTTTACCCCAACGGTTGCCGGTCCTGCGGCATATGTGACCAGCCCATTGCCACTTCAGCTTGCTAATCCTCTCAGCTATGTCGGTAACTCTGGTCCTCTGTCGGATCACCTCATTTCTGATGCGGTCCGTCAGAGAGACGCCCAACATAGCCCTCTCCATAGCTCGCTGAGCGGCTTTAAACCTATGGACTAGTCTGACCGTTAGTGTCCACGTCTCGGCTCCGTAAGTCATGACGGGTAGGATGCACTGGTTGAAGATTTTGGTCTTCAAACATTGGGGTATGGGCGACGAAAATACTCGACGAAGTTTACCAAATGCTGCCCATCCCAGCTGGATCCTTCTATTTGCCTCCTTCTCGAAGTGGTTTTTCATGATATCTTTTTGAAATTTTCTACATAGGTACTTAAAAATATTGGACATGTGTTTATAATTAAAAAATGATGTTGTATATTGCATGATTTAATTCCCATCACCGTTCCATTATCAGACGATCCGTCGTACGGCAAGTATCCGCCCTTACGTTATTGACACCTACGATCCGGACGAAGCGTTTCGCCACGTCTTTTATACCGCGTACATCGAGTGTCGGGAACAATTTGCAAGCGACGGTGTTTCCGTCTGACTACAATTTAAGTGTCTTCAAGACTAGTAAATAGGCTCTTAATAAATTAGCGCGCTTTTTAGGGTTCCTTACCACAAAAGGAAAAAACGGAACCCTTATAGGATCACTTTGTTGTCCGTCTGTCTGTCTGTCTGTCTGTCAAGACCCTTTATCTCAAGAACGCGTGGACGTATCAAGCTGAAATTCACATAAAATACTCGGGTCTATTGTCCCTTTAAGCTGTGAAAATATCAAACTTCTAAGCCAAGCCAATCAAAAGATACAGCCGATATGTCGATATTTTCAACAAATTTTCGACACTCGCAAGGAATCAAAACCTACAGGATACTTCCCGTAAACTCAGAATCTTGAAATTTGGCATGAAGGATTGTCATATAATGCAAATATAGGAAAAATTGCAAAAATCACATTTTTTTACTTATATAATATAATAAACATATTTTAATAAAATGAAACTTACTACCTTATTTCTCACGAACTAATAAAGGTATCAAATTGAAATTTATACCAAATACCTAGGTCTATTGTCCCTTTAAGCAGTAAAAAAATCAAACTTCTAAGTTAAAGCGATCAAAAGATACAGCAGTTTATACCGACACCTTAGACGAATTTCCGTCACACGCTAAGGAATCAAAACCTACAAGGTACTTCCTGTGAACTCAGAATCTTGAAATTCGGCACGAAGCAACGCTATATAGTACAGACAGATAAAGGAAAAATTGTGAAAATGATAAATTTGAAGTTACATAAAATATTATTTTTGCTTACATGACATAAAATATTTTTTTTAATAATTATAAACTTACTACCTACCCTTTTTCACATGAACGCGTAGAGATATTAAAGTTGAAATTCATACCAAACACTTCTTAAATCTAATTGCCTCTAAACTGTGAAAAATTCTAAATCAATGCTAGTATTATAAATGCGAAAGTAACTCTATCTGTCTGTTACGCTTTCCCGCCTAAACCTCTCAACCGATTTTGATGAAGTTTGGCACAGACAATCTTTAGACCCTGAGAAAGAACATAGGCTACCTTTTATCCCGGAAAAATTTGATGTTCCCGAGGGGAATTTAAACAGCGCGATAAAACCGAACTCCACGCGGGTGTAGCCGCTGGCGGAAAGCTAGTACGTCATAAATTGTAAACCGCTACGTTTGTACGGCGGAACCCTCGGTGTGCGAGTCTGACTCGCATTTGGCCGGTTTTTTTTTTATATACATACGGACAAATCACACAGATTGAGCTAGCCCCAAAGTAAGTTCGAGACTTGTGTTATGGGATACTAACTCAACGATAATATATTTATAATAGATACTTAAACAACGTGTAACAGGCGTGTTGACCGCTGCGCCACGGAGAACGGTGCCTACGCTTTACCATCAATGATGGCATCACTGCTTACCCATCAGGCGGTATTGGGGTCAAACACTAGTTTTCAATTATTAAAAAAAATATATACGTCTTCCCATCATCAACCGTTGGGCAAGAGCCTGCCAGACACAACACTCGTCTGGTCGTTGGATCTTCCCTTTTCTATGGAGGATGAATGATCTTTAGACCATATTCCTCACTAGCTGCCGGCAGTGAGATCGTTTGCGTGGAGTTAGTTATTTGAACCTATTATACTCCGCTCCTATTAGTCGCAGCGTGATGTTATATAGCCTAAAGCCTTCCTGGATCTATCCAACGCAAAAAGAATTTCGACCAAAAATATAAGTTGATAATAAGTTGAAATGTTGTTTAAAATTTTAATATTATTTTTAAGTTTCTATTTTTTTAATTTTTAATTTTATTGTTTAAATTTTATTGATTTGTTTTAATTAAATTTTATGTATTATATGTGTAAGTTTCCAAAAGGTAGGTGGGGAAATGTATCCTTGCTGCCGCATTAGGTTAAGCAACCTGTAATGGTAGTAAGTGTAAGATTAAATAAATAAATAAATAATCAAAATCGGACCAGTACTTCCTGAGATTAGCGCGTTCAAACAAACAAACAAACTCTTCAGCTTTATATATTAGTATAGATTCGTCTAAACTGGTAGCTCCGACGTGATACCCTATACATCATTAACATTATTGTTAATCGTCATCATCATCAACCTTTTTATCGTCCCACTGCTGGGCACAGGTCTTCTCTCACACAGAGAAGGATTAAGCGTAATCACCACACTTGCTCAATACGGGTTGACGATATCAGACTTAAAAGTCCAGGCTTCCTCAAGATGTTTTTGTTTTTAAATGTCAGTCATTGGTGTCCGTGTCGAAGATATACTTAGAAAGTACATATAACTTAGAAAAGTTACATTGGTACTGCTACTACTGGTACATTGGTAATCGAACCAGCACACTCATACCTGAAAGGCTGGTGTTTTACCCACTAGGCCATCACGACTATTGCAACCAAAGAGATTTAAGTAATTTTAATGTCTTTGTTTGCAACACAATGGCGCCGATTCTTTTGTTCACAAACTAAACTAATGTACACTTAAGTTATGTCCATCTTTTTCTTTCCATTTCGTTAAGAAAAGGATAGAAGATAACATTTAAATTTAATCATGTCAAATTAAGATACTCCATAGACAGTTTAGACGCGATTATAAACATGGCGACTAAAAATACGCCAGTTTACTTCAGGAGCGCACTAATTTGACAGATCTAACTGACATTTCATCTTCTGTCCTTTTCTTAATCAAATAGAAAGAAAAGGATGCACTGCACTTAAATTTAATTTAGTTTTTGAACAACAGTAAATCTCTGATACGGGTGGAACAGCACGGTTTTCTGGAAAACAAATCTGTTCTTACCAATCTGGTCACATATATCACGCCTATCATAGACAAAATCGATGGGAACCAGCAGGTTGATTTGGTCTATACCGACTTTGCTAGCGCTTTTGACCGTGTTGACCACAAACTCTTAATAAGTAAGCTGCATAGTCAGTTCGGTGTTTGCGGATCGATGCTGAGTTGGTTTGAATCGTACCTCGAAGATCGGGAGCAGGTAGTGGTCTTGGCTGGATCCAACAAATACTTTGCCACATTCGGAGTACCTCAGGGGTTCCATCGGGGCCCAATACTGTTCTTACTCTTTGTTAACGATATTGTGGCCGAAATCCACCACTGCCGGTGCTCCCTGTTTGCCGACGATATGAAAATCTCGCGGCAAATCAATTCAGTAGATGACGTAAACCTAATACAGGCTGACTTGAACCGAGTTTCTGCATGGTATCGCGTCAATAAAATGAAGCTCAATGCCTCAAAATGCCAGCATATACGTTTACACGAAAAAGGAAAATTATCAAAACGGCAGTCCACATAGACAATGAGGAAGTCGCTGTTGTAACGGAAGTTAAGGATTTAGGAGTAATTCTTGACTCCGGACTGAATTTTATCTCTCACTACAGCAGCATTATAAAAAAGGGAGCAAAAATGTTGGGTTTTATCAAACGCACTACCAAAGACTTCAGGCATACTACCTCACGCATAATGTTATTCAATGCTTTGGTTCGGAGTGTGCTTGAATTCGGCAGTGTCGTCTGGAACCCACATTATGCAGTTCACTCCGATCGTATCGAGGCTCTTCAGCGGTCGTTCACCAGGCATCTGGCTTTTGTCACTCCTGGTGTCAGCATGAGGTGTTCGTACGATGAGAGGCTGTCTCGTTTCGGACTTCATACCCTGCTGCATCGCAGACGTATGCTGGACTTGCTCTTTTTCCAAAAAATTGTACGATGCCACGCGTTATGCGAAAACTTGTTAGAACGCGTCGCAATATGCGTCCCTAAAATAAAGGCGCGAAGAAAATGTAGCGACTTGTTTAATGTCCCCCGATATAGAACAAATCTAGGGTTGAATTCCCCAGTTGCAAGGCTGCCATGAACTTATAACGCTTGGTGCAACATTCTTGACCTGGATATTTTTCATGACCACCCCACTCGGCTCAGACAAAAGTTGTTGGAAAGGAAAGGGAAACCTAAACCTAAACAAAATTGTAATTAGGTGATGTATTTGTTGTGCATTCTCATATTTTGTCATCATTGTACGTAATTATAATATATATTTTTTGTCACATTATATTATTATATCCAATGTTAATAAAATAATTCTCAATTATTATTGACTAGATTTAAATCTTATTATTATATTTTTTGACACCTTATATTCAATATATTGATATTGTATCTGGTTGTTCATTTCGTAATTTAGAATATTAATTTTCATAACGTAAGTTTTATTTTTACACGAATGTTGTGCACGTCTGTTATTGACACTAAAACTAGAATAAGACCTTTACAATGTTAAATAACCATGTTTGGGTTGTTGACGTGCCTTAAATAAATAAACAGAATCGGGGTCATTATTGTTCTTTTGAGTGCAAATACGTGTGAATTTTTCATTATTTTAAATGACTGGACAATATTAATTTATGCACTTATGAATAATTTTATTCAACACACAGCGCCCGCCATATTTATTGGAAACGTGAAAAATCGCCAACCCTTCAAATGATGACAGAGAAAACGACCGGTCATTTGCACCCCGACATTTTTAAAACGGCGTTCATAATCGTTATTAATATGCGTATGAACCATCTAATATTGAGCGTTTATGCAAATATACAGTATTTGCTAAAACGCACAGAAATTTGCATACATTTGCGGTACCGTTTTTTTGTGTTCAATGACACGTGAGAGGTATAAATATTGTCCCTCATTTTTGTTTTGCCGTTTCTACTTTACATAAGCATTGCAGGGTTGGTTCTGCCGTTTTGAATAATTAAGGAGCTTTTTTTAATTTTGGCGTATAGATGGTGGAATTAATTTACTTGGTGTTTTTGTTAGCGCAATGTTAATGCAATTTGAATTCTAATGGTTTGCTTACTGTAATTTGAATATAGAAGTGATCTCCAAACTAGACAACGCCTACATATCGGTTCTAAGTTCCCATAGTGAATAGTTTTTTTTTTTCTGGGAAATCATAAAATTACATCTCCCGCTCTGGGCAGAGCGGAAAGACGTGTCAGACTTTTACTGACTATAGCCCACCCGTGTTTCTTTACTTGCCTGTGCGACGGTCAGGGCCACGGTTTCTTGTTTAAGCAACTCGCAACCCTGACCCAGGAGGCATCGGTCTTCGTGGACCCCGTCACGATGTGCTGACATCTCTTTGAGGCGAGCGTGAAACACGACGCGCCGTTGACTCGGGCCTGGTCCTTACCGGGCGGCGAGCTGCGCACTGCTCACCGCCCGCAGGCCCGCGCCTACGGTGGCCAGGAGTTCAATGTTGTCTCCCGACCAGAGCATCTCCTGTGACGGCTTCAGGCGTGAGTGCGCTGGTATACCCACTTCCCCACGCGCTCCACCTCCTCCTTTGCCAGGAGTTGCAATACCATCCATCACATCCATCATCTACATAAGCATTGCAGTTTCAATGACATATTTTATTAATGTTACAGAAAATATGGTCATCATCATCATCATCTCAGCGTTGGTCCCAGTCGCATCCGAAGCTTTTTTAGCTTTGGAGTCTGGGGTCCGCTTTACCAGTCTAACTGCTGATTTTGAAAACGACTGCCGTCTGAACTCCACAACCCGAAGGCGATATCGAAGCATTGCAGTTAGACAGATTATTGGACTTTTGAGGGCCCTAACAACCCGTATCGACGCCATGCCATTAGATATTCGTATGGCAACCGGGACCAACGGCTTAACGTGCTTTCCGAGGCTCGACCGGACTAGTGCAAATATTCATATTCAATTATTCATGCATAGAAATATTTGCAATGCGCGGGGATCAAACCCACGCTGCTGACACACACGAGGCTGTCACACAGAAAACATTGTGTATCGGCGAAATAGCTAAGTAGCTAATAAGTTGGATACCAATTTAACCAGCTTCAAAAAGGAGGAGGCTGCTCAATTTAACCGTATATTAGTTATTTGTTATACAAGAGTGCAAAGTTGCTTTTTAACCGCGTGTTCAATTTTGATGACCGAGCAAGCGAAGGATTCTAAAATTGAATCACGAGCGCAGCGAGTGATTCAAAATTAGAATCCTGAGCGTTAGCGAGGGAATCAAAAGGACACGAGGTGAAAAATCTTTGCACTCGAGTGCAACACGTAACTTTTCATTCCACCTCAGCGAGGAAATGACTAAATGCAATAAAAAAATGTTTACAATCACAAGATAGGTACACTTTTATTTCAGTTTAGGTATTAATTACTACATTATGACAGGTAAGTATTACAGAATAATCTTTAAATTATAATAAAATAATACTAAAGTATAATTAAGAAAATTTTAAAGTAACGTTGCAACAGTTATTTAAATTGAGTGTAATATTTTTGTTTGGTACTGTAATATTGGTGTTAGTCACTTGTGTACTGTTTTTCGGTAAACTGTCTGTCATACTTAATAGTTGTACCGATTCATCGGATTCCCTTGGCGTGAATGTTGGAGAGAGAGGGAGATGGTTAGGTGTTTCATAACGGCTTATTTTTGATGTAGAAGGGCCAGTCCAAGTTTCCGATTGAGGCTCTTTCAGTGTAATGGCTCCTACGATGCCTTCACATATTTTAGACTTATTTTGGATGGAATCCTCTATGTATCCCTCTACAACTGCATTGGTCTTCCAGCTTCCGTGGCGCTTAAGGGACAGGAGATCAGCTCCGGAATCAGCCAAAAGCTGAAGTTCGTCGGAAACAATGACCCGTGTACAACAGGGGTTCTGGAAGTTCAAGAAATGTTGTTATTTCTCGTGGGATACTGCCAATTTTATTAGTACCCATAGGCTGTCTAACACACTTTCCATTGCGATACTGTAGAAAAAAACGATTGATTGGAGTGTTAGGCGGCCGTAAGGCTTGATATTTCTCAACAATCGTTACGTATTCCTTGCGAATGACAAAGTTGCGGTCTCTTTTTGTCTTTGTATTAGGTAAATTAATTAATAGTAAGTCATCTGAATGTTTCTCAATGTTTTTGACATTAAGTTGTGTTAGTTCATTAGTTCGACATGCTCCGTTTATTCCAATAATAAGAACAACCTGCAATGTAAAGAGTATTGTAGTAGATAAATGAATAAAATTTATATGAACGCATAATTATGCCTATCAACATTTACTAAGTATACTATTTAATTGAGATTAATATATGTACTTAAGTAGATACTGAATGTGCAACTGACTTACTTTTGCCGCCAAATATACGGAATCGGGTGCTTCGTTAAGAAACTTTTCAATATCAGACACTGTGAAAACCTTCGATTTTTTTGGATGATGACCAGATGAGGCTCTTTTTAAAAATGCTACTAATTTAGGATAGGTATCGATATGTATGTCTTTACCATAGAGTGCTTGCTTTCTTGTTCTCGGATAATTCTATAAAATATGCCAGCAAAACGTTTTCTGGGAAAGTTTTGGCTCCTTTTGCTAGTCGCCACATGTTGAACATATCGTACTGTTTTAAATACTTCTCGCGTGATTGTTGAGGTAGAAAGCTCATTTGCGCATTATTTACAGTTTCAGTCAATTCTGTTGGCGTCAAACAAACTTCCTCGTCGCTAGAATCACTCATTTTAGTTTTTCACTTGTTTTCAAGTTTCTTTTTTTTAATATAAGGTTTAACAATGACGTGAAAAAATGCCGCGTAAAGAACCGCGTACAAAGAAAATTGAAAAAAGAACACCAAGAAGGTTCCGAGTCTGAGTTTTTAACAAATTAAAAAAAAGTTGTATGATATATTCGGCACCATAGAGGTAACAGTAAATAGGTTTAATGTTTTTTTTTTAATTTACAAACTTAGTGCACACGATGTTCTAAATTCAATTTACTTTATCCTCTAGAGAATAAAAACGGCTTTTCCAGTCAGATATTGAAGATTAAAAATACTCTTTCCGAGATGGTGGGATGAAAAAACTTTTATTTTATTTTTAGTTTTATATTTTACCTTGAAGAGAGGTAGACGATCTGCTGAAATTGAGAATAATTCAAGATGCATTTCTATGAAACTATCAAAAATAGGTATCGTATTTGATACAGCTGTAAATTCAATGACATTTTGAGACCTTTCATAAATGCAATGCATTTTCTGAAACACCGCAGTATAAAGTGATCTTCAGACGGATCGCAGGATAATGCAGCTTGTGCGCTGTGCTGTGATCAAAAAATATGCAGACAGTAGTAAAAACAAAAAACATCGCCCGATTAGATTTATACCTAATATTTTTTCTCGTAGCAGTACTAACTTATTGTATTATTTTTATTTTATTTTTTTATTAAAAACTAGCGACCCGCCCCGGCTTCGCACGGGTGCAATGCTGATACTAAATACACTACAAAAAACTGTTAAAATATGTATAAAAAAAGCGGCTCTACGCGCCGCTCTCGCTACCCCGAACGGAACGCGACGCCCCGCAATTTTTAAATCTGTAACAACTTCGAAAATATTCATTTAAATCATATGCTGTAAAGGGCGATATAGATCTATATTAAATCAACAATTTATTTAAGGTGTTAAATTGGATAAGGATTAATGATGTATTGGTCAAAATCGCTTCGAACATTAGCCAGATTTTGTCGTAAAAAGTAAATGTTAAAAAAAAATATTGTCCGTCGCCGACTTTTCTGTAGACATTTTCAATGTGTTCAATATTTAGTACATTCTTTCGATAAATATCGTAGAGTTCAGTCAGTGTTTCACTGCAAACGCGGAAAAAATGTAATTATTTACGACATCACATTAGAAACCTCAAAAATAATAGTATTTCTCTACAATTTAATGATAATATTATTATACATATAAGCCTTCCTCTTGAATCACTCTATCGCCATATATTATTTCTCCAAGGGTCTGAAACCGTTTTCTCCCTTTTTCTCTCTTTCTATCGAACCAATCTGAACGTCCGACCCACCAATCGACAGATATTCGTCCCTGGTACCATGGAATACTATTTTCAAATTATTAGTTAGTATAGTGCGAATTTTTCGCACGGGTCACCTAGTCTATTTAAAACAACTCAAAAACTATCAAAATCCGTTACGTAGTTTTAAAGATTTGAGACATGGGGAAAGAGAAAGTGACTTATAATATGTAGTGACATACACTAGTGCAGTCTCCAAGGCGGTGGTGTGTAGTTAATTAACAATTAATGGAATAATTCACAGTATAAAATGCACGAATGCATAAACTCGAATACCTACAGTGAGCCTTATATTATACAAAAACAATAATACGAATAAAACAGTTTGTCGCTAACCACCGCCTTTTATTAACGTCCTATCTACTAGTGGGCCTTATAGGACAGTTCCAGGTCACTTAAAGAGCAATGGAAAAGACTATGCTTGGGGTTTCACAGCGTGATCAAATCAGAAATGAGGAGATGCGAAGAAGAACGAGAGTAATCGACATAGCCCGAAGAATTGCAACACTTAAGTAGCAGTGGGCTGGGTGCATACCCTTAGAACCGATGACCGATGGGGCCGACGAATTCTTGAGTGGAATCCACGCACCGGAAGACGCAGCTTCGGTAGGCCCCCGACAAGGTGGACCGACGACCTGGAGAAGGTCGTGGAAAACCGCTGGCTGCGGGAGTCGCAGGACCGGTCGTCGTGGAGATCCTTGGGGGATGCCTATGTCCAGTCTCTCACAATGGTGGAATTCAGCTGAGATATTGTTGTTCACACTAATTTTAAATCAACTTTTTGATAAGAGAATAATACTAAGCTGGGGTCACTTTAACAAGCTAGCAAATTGTGTTCATTAATTGTCTCAGAACACATCTAATGAAATTGCACACTTGTTTTCTTAGCCGTTCTGTAACTGGGTACAAAAAAGGTGCCTTTAAAACTATTTACGTAATCAGACCTTTCTTCAGAATCTTTAGACAGATTGGCTCATAAAATACATACTTTAAATCAGTTAATTGAAATGATGATGATGATGACTATTGGAGCGATTAGTCGCAGCGTTTAGTTAGATCGTCTGACAACCCTTTACGGAACCTATTTTAAGGTCGTATAGTTTACGTTCCACAAAACAATAAACAATAGCATTACGTATTGACGGCTCAATCGATTCGACAGTTTTTATTGGCCGTAGCGTCTCAATTTTATCTGAAAAGTGCATTGCCTTGTTGAGCGAATGATGGTGGAATAATAAAACACCTATACACGTTTTATATCGTTGTGGATGAAGGGTAATCGTGTGTTTTATTTTCGTTCACCGTTTAGAAACAAAAGGAAATAAATCAACTATATTCGCCGTTCCGTCATCGGACGATCCGTCCTACGACGAGATCCCACCCTTGCGTTGTTGTGACCACAAGGATCCGAACAAACTTTTGACAAAGAGAAAATAATAGAAGCATAGGTATATTTTTCCTCTAAATTTTGATATAAAATAATTGAGATCTGTCGTGTTTTGAAAAAGAAAACAGCGGAATACGAAATTTCCTTTGGTCAACGTTTTTTGTAAGTAAAATCAGCCTGAGCTGCAATTGTCCTTTTCGCACTTTACCGGGAGAGGTTGGCAATAGTTTCTTCAAATACCTATTTTTCAAATTCCCCGGCACAAGAGTCCCCTCTTAAGTAATACAACAAAGTTCGCTTAGTCTTTAGTCTTTTCTTTTCTGGAAGGGAAATCATCAGATGTCCTCTACCGCTCTGGGCAGAGCGGAAGAGCGTATTAGACTTTTACTGACGGAAAAAAAATTACCACACTGTGTCACGTAGCAAAATATAGCAGCAGGCGACATCTCGTGGACTAGGGCTGAACTCGGGTCACATATTTTACATCGAGCCGAGAGATGGCGTTGCGCGAAAGGACGGTCGTTAATATAATAAATAAATTTAAATAAAGAACGACCGGGTTAAATAATATAATATAAAAGAAGGACTTAAAATAAAGATATTAAAAAAATAAGAACCAACTCATGAGTCTGAGATAAAATACAAGTCGCGGAACGCACGAGTCTATGGTTCAGGAAAAGACAATTGGGAGTGGTCGGTCGGAAGAGAGAGAAGCTTGGAGAAGGAAAAGAACTACCGAAGCTTGCGTGGTGTCGCGAGTTCTTTTGTGGAAATAGCCGGTACCCAAGGCTGGCGTTTGGTGCAATAAGCCCCATGGGGCGGTGCATCTGAAGTCTGGCTCATCTCTCTATTTGGCTCTATTGGCGGGCCTAGGGTGGGAACCCATTTTGGAGGCGTCGCGTCATAATGTATCTTTGGTGGCCTTGATTCCCATTGGATCAGGCTTGTTGGAGTGGATGTGGCTGAACCCTGATGGTACGGCACATCGAGTTCTCTTTCGACGACGACTAGACAGGTATAAGCTGTCATGATTATTTTGCTCCTGGTGTTCCCGAGATACCTAATCCCGCAGGCCGCGTTCAACCGTGCATTAATCTGACACCCGTCAGTTAGTGAAGCCAAGGGTCTTTGTACAATAATCTAGAAGTGTGTTCTGGAGGCTTAATCCAGAGGGGTTAGGCAGGAGAGCTAACGTAATGTAGAAGTGTGTTCTGGAGGCTTAATCCAGAGGGGTTAGGCAGGAGAGCTAACGTAATCTAGAAGTGTAATCTGGAGGCGTAATTCAGAGGTGTTAGGCAAGAGAGCTAACGTAATCCCGAAGCGTAATTCAGAAGTGTTAGTTAGAAGTGGTAATCCAGAAGTGTTAGTCAGGAGAGCTAATCTGAAACGTAGACTCCCTGTCCTTGTTTCTTTGTTTTGTTGTATCTAGTGATTGAGAGTGGGTTTCCGACAGGTTGCATTTAAGTAGACTATTGGCTTGATATTGTGTGCATAACCTGAGATACTTTGGTAACGACTGACCCGTGATCACAACGGTCCACCTCACGAATCCTCATCAAGCGACCCTGAGCTTGCTGAATTGTCTCATGTGGATTCCCTGTCCCACTCCGACCCGAGACGGAGTGAGTCAGGAAATCGTCTAGGTAAGTTAGGAGTTTGTCATATATTTATGACACAGGGTAATTATAAAATAAATTTGTAATTGTATCCATTTATTGTTTTATTTAATGCTCCTAGCTACCAAGTATTTATTTACATAATTAAATTTACTGTAACTGCCGGGTAAGGGTAGAGTAAGACACCCTAGAGTTCTTTTTTTTTAAAAGCGTTACAACTGGCTATGCTTGTTGATAGATATCACATGTCTTCGAAGCTTTTGTCTCTAGGACATGCCGGTCTTCTTCCCCGTTTTGAGACCAGTGGTGAAAGGGTCCAAACCTTCTTGCATGTTTGCATGCATAAAATATGGTATACAATAATATGGTACGGTAAATATAAGCTGCGATCCCCTTTTCACCGACTTCAAAAGGTTCATAACTCTTTTGTTGGGCTTGGTATAACTTTTTATAACAAGATACCCTTAATGCATTGAATGCACAAATCAAATCCAAGCTATGTTCAAAGGCTTTTTATTCCGTAAATGACTATTTAAATGATAAGAATAGCTGGTCGCTTTGATTAATTCAAGACAATGTTTGTGTTCTTTCTCCGGAATTAGCTTACTGACACGTTATATAAATAAACAAATAATAAATAACTACATACGGACAATCACACAGATTGAGCTAGCCCAAAAGTAAGTTTGAGAATTGTGTTTATGGGATACTAACTCAACGATACTATATTTATAATAGATACATATATAGATAAACATCCAAGACCCTGGCCAATCAGGAAAAGATCGTTTTCCATCATGACCTGGCCGAGGATCGAACCTGGGGCCTCCACGTAGCAGGCAAGCGTGTTAACCGCTGCGCCACGGAGCACGACAGCATATGAGTTCATGTAATTTACTTTTTTACAATGCATAAATATGTGAGCTGTCACGCCCTTTATACCTGGGGCTTTTGTTTAGGTAATAAGTTTCTACTTATTTACATTTCCATTACAATGTTTTTTTTTCTTTCCCTATATTTTGGTGTGGTAGCTGGCATAATATGCTCAATAATTTCATTGTTGTTGTATTTCTTTATGTTCCACACTATACATAGTATTGTATAAAGTCATGTGTTTTTTTAAATGAACAGTCAGCTGTGCTGCTGAGGAGTTTGTAGCGCTACTTCTTCTTCCCAGTGAGAGCAATAGGAAATGTCGATGAGTGGGCGTTTTAGGGGACTGTCTTATGAAATATTGAAGTTCAAAAAGTGCTGATTCTCAGCCCAATTTGAATAAATGACTTTTGATTTGATTTGCTAACACCAAAAAAAGTCTAATAAAAATATCGTTTCCTGTACCTATAAAAAAATGCAATAATCAATTAGACAATAGCAATATTGTCAGCGTATTACTTACGCGTTAAGTACCCCGCAGGACTAATGAATTGAATCGTACATCAAAATAACAACCCATACTTGTAAGGCTATTAATAAATAAAACATAGTGAGTAATAAAGCCATCACAGTACTAATGGTGCTCAAATTACACACCAGCAGCACCAGATGGTCAGAACACCGATTAAAATGATATCAATCGCTCGTTACAAATAGTTCCGATACTTTCAACTTTCTGTTTTCATTTTTGAGTTATTTATAGATTAATATCGGTATTAAAATAGACACTAAGAGAGGGTCTCGTTGACAGCCTCCGTGGCTTAGCGGTAGCAAAGGCGGCCGTTGCGCAAGGAAGCGCGGGTTCGATCCCCGCACAGTGCAAATATTGGTATGCATGAATATGGTGTCTCGGTATGCATCTCGGTACCCATCCGCAGACCAACCTCGGCAAGCGTAGCTTAACCTGATCAATCAACCGATGCGGCTGTTCTTATTTAAGCTTAGCCACGAGCCTCTCTCTTAGTCATCATCATCCCAGCGTTAATCCCAGTCATATTCGAAGCCTTTTTCAGCTTTGGAGTCTGGGGTCCGCTTTACCAGTCCAACTGCTGATATGACTAAACTTCGACATTTTCAGTGAAGCGACTGCCGTCTGACCTCCACAACCCGCAACAGCCGCGTTAAAAATATTCCCAGGGAAATCAAAAAAGCGCGATATAACCGAATTCCACGGGGGCGAAGCCGCCGGCGGAAAGCTAGTATGTATGTATTAATAGTTTCTATGGAGTAAAATTGAACTGGCTAATATTTTTTTTTTTAAATATTATAACCTAGTGCTTGACCGCAATCCCGCTTGATGGTAAGCAGTGATGCAATCGTAGATGGAAAAGCGCGCTAGTTTATTAAGAGCCTATTCACTCTAGCCTTGAAGACACTTAATACATTGGATTTACATAATATCACATCACATGACTTACTGTAAATCGACTGGAACTCCCCGAAGACGCTAACGTTAATTAGTTTACTAAGTTAAAATGAAAACTGTTTCACACAATGACCACAGCCAAAATTGTTCGCGTTAACCCTGCGAATGTGTTCGACGGGTCTTAATGGTTCGGTTCTAAGTTTAATTTAATATTAACTGTTGCAACAAGACGGTGGTCTTAGATGCAACTTAATATGCTAAGGTTTTGGGTACACTTGCGACTTATCGCACATAAATGTATGTCAAATTTGCATCCTAGTAGTTTGGGTTTCAAAATTTGGTGGTAATTTTTAAAAATTATTCATTGGCCCCGATTCCCTTCTTCACGAACTAAATTAAATTTCAGTTCAGTGCAACTTTTTCCTTCTATTTCGTTAAGATAAAAACTTATTTACAAAAAAACAACCGACTTCCAAAAACTACTACAAAGTGAAAAATAAGTAATTTCGGAAATCGGTGTCTTTGGTTTTCAATATTCGTTTTTTGACACCGACTTCCGAAATTAGTTATTTTTCACTTTGTAGTAGTTTTTTTGGAAGTCGGTTGTTTTTTGTAAAAAAGTTTTTATTTTACTCTTTTTAGTTGTTAAAAGTAAGTACTATGTATTCAGTTGCATCCGGTCAGACTGGAAGCTGACGCAAATATAGTTGGGAAACGACGTAATTTTGTTTACTTTAATTTTTACCCGTAAGTATTCCCTCAACTGCCTATAGTCTTCATCATCAAATTTACTGCAGACCATTATTTCAACCCAATGGGTGCAAAGGTCTCATCAATATAAATGAATGAAGTCCAACCACAAAGTAGCTACTGTAAACCGTTGAGGAGTTCCCGGAACTGGCCTTTGTCTTCATCATCAGAGCTCTTATGACAGTCACAACCCATCTAGGTCTAAAGTTCTTATCAATACAAATTAATCGAGCCCAAACACAAGGTAGCTGCTGTGAATTGTTGAGGAGTTCCTTCGACTGTCTCCCGGCTCCATCATCAGATCTACTCCAGACCTTTAATGTAGTGCTTTAAAATACTTAATGAAAATGCTAAGAAATGCACTAGTCCCCGTGCAATTTTTGAAAGTTCCCTTTGTTTTCTCTGGTCTTCCACCATCAAACCCTGATATCCTTATCATGGGACCACCTTGGGAATGTCTTCTTTGCAACAGAAAAAGAATTATCAAAATCGGTTCATAAACTACGAAGTTATGCGCGAACAAACATAGAAAAAAAAAGCATATAGTACAGTCGAATTGAATAACCTCCTCCTTTTTGAAGTCGGTTAAAAAGGACAGAAGACAAAATGTTAGTTTATAATAATAATAATAATAAAGCCCTTTATTCCCAATTATAACATATTTCACTCTTGTTAAATTCCTTATATTATAAAATAGCATGCAACAAATCAGCACCATACTAAATTATACAAAAGAAAATTGTTTATTACAGTTACTTATAAATTCATAATTTTTTGGATTTATCGTGTATAATTGTTATTCATTTACCTATACATATATAAATTATTTTAAATTAACAAATGACAGTTGTTTTGAAATAGACTAGTTATAGTATTGAGTATAATAATATTATGATGTAACATTTGTAGTGAATCGATTAACAAAATATTAAATGTAGGTACATGATTATGTTAGTTTCAAAAGAAATAGAATAAAATAAAATTTATAGTTATGTAGTAACAATTGATTCAATGAATTAGTATAAGCACATTTTTTTTAAATTAAATTGATATTATAAATACAAAAAATAAAACATATAATCTATTTTTATGTTTGGGATACCCAATTTTGAGTAAGGCCTCATCCATTTTTTTTTTTTTTAATGTTAGTTTAGACCTGTCAAATTAGTGCGCTCCTGACGTAAATTGAAGTATTTTTGGTCGCCATGTTTATAGTCGCGTCTAAACTGTCTATGGAGTATTTTAATTTGACAGGATTAAACTATAATGTTATCTTCTATCCTTTTCTTAATGGTGTAGAATAATCTACTTGATACAATCTATGAATAACAGCACACAATTAACCTGTTTATTTTTTTTTCAATGTTTTTATTACAGTTTTGACGGGAAAGCTAAGATGAGTCTCACGCGCATTTTTATTGGCCTCTTAAAATTATTTATACTGTCGTTTACTCAATAAAAGCGCGTGATTTATGAAGTTAAAAGTGCATTCAGTAAATAATTCATAAATAACATTGAAATATCGCAGGATAGTGGCCACATCATGACTTTGCCTCAAGCCTCCCTCATAGACATAGACGGTTCACGCGGCCGTCTTTTTCAACTGTCAATGGCGATATCTGCAATTATTGTGAAATAAAATTTTCAAAGAATTTCTATGATACACGTGTTATTGACAAAATTGTGGTATCTATTCCACAGAGGTCATTGATTAAGAGTTGAGGTTGAATTTCACGTTTAAAAAAATAAAAAATAGATTTTTTTCAACTACGTTGTGGTAATCTTCCAATTTGACTGAATACAGTTGTACACCTGCAGTTGTACCCGAAACTAGTGTCAAAGATCCGGGTAAGATTACAGGTTGGAGTCTTAGTATGTATTGATGGTAATCCATCAAGTGATCGACAGCGGCAAGTGTAGCTGCACCAGCACCCTAATTGCGTTTTTTTTTTAAATTATAAACTAGGGCTTGACCGCTATCCCGCTTAATGGTAAGTAGTGACGCGATCGTTGATGGTAAAGCGGGCTAGTTTATTAAGACCCTATTCACTCTAGCCTTGAAGACACTCAAATTGTAGTATGACGCGCCATTTATATTAATTGGAATCATTTCAAAGCAAATTTCCAACCCATTGCTTCATATGTTCGAAACACGTATCTGCTCAACAACGTAAATAACGCAATGAATATTGTTGAATTGTCAAAATGAAACCCATTGCTACTGATAGTGTGTTGCAATTGCCCTACTATTCAACCGACCCATAATCAAAATCAACCTATAATGTTCCCAAGCTGGCTACACGTTACAAGATCCATCACAGCAAACAATAATCATATCTATATCTATACTAATACATAAAGCTGAAAAGTTTGTTTGTTTGTTTGAACGCGCTAATCTCAGAAACTACTAGTCCAATTTAAAAAAAGTCTTCTTGCGTTGGATAGCCCATTAATCCAGGAAGACTTTAGGCTATATACCATCACACTGCGACAAATAGAAGCGGAGCATAACTAAAACACGCGAACGAAGTCGCTGGCGGCCGCTAGTTCACTATAAAAAGCAATATGCAAAGAATAAATTACTTCTACACAAAAATAGTTTCTAGGAAATGTTGTACAAAGAAAATTACGACTATTGAAAACCGTTGGAGGGAATTTAACCCCCTGCTCAGGTCGTTGACTGGTGATCGAAACATTCGCATACTCGCATCTAGAATGGGGTTACAGAGAATATTTATAGCTTGTATTACGTTAGAAATGCTAAATGGACTTAATTTATCTTGTTAAAGTAACTTATCACAAACTAGGTTATCTGAAATATAAATAAGAAGAAGAATAAATTGATGTTGTGCAGAATTAAGTACTCGGTTAAGATGTAACAAAATGATGTATTCACAGGATTATACTAAAGATAATCTCTCACACACCTCTCTGTGTTGCCAGTGATGACTTATGGAATTGAGGCATGGTCGCTCTCGCCTGGGCCTAAACAATGGGCCTTATAAGAAGGCTCAAAGTCACTCAAAGGGCAATGGAGAGGGCTATGCTTGGGGTTTCACTGGGCGATCGAATCAGAAATGAGGAGATCAGCAGAAAAACGAGAGTAACCGCCATAGCTCGAAGAATTGCAACACTAAAGTGGCAGTGAGCTGAACACATAGCCCATAGGACCGATGCCCGATGGGGCCGACGGGTTCTCGAGTGGCGACCACGCACCGGAAGACATAGCGTGGGTAGCCCCCGACAAGGTGGACCGGCGATCTGGTGAAGGTCGCGAGAAACCGCTGGATACGGGAGGCGCTGGCGCAGGACCGGTCGTCGTGAAGAACCGTGGGGGAGTCCTATGTCCAGCAGTGGACTTCTTTCGGCTGAAATGATGATGATGATGAACCTCTCACAATCTAGAAGCTAGACCAAGCACTAAGCCTCGCATTTAATAGTGCCGACATGGCTGTGCCCGTGACAAACATGACATTTCGATCAACGATTCTTCGAAGTAGAGTTGTTGTCCCTGAATCCTAACTAATCTACTAATTCTAACAGAATTTACTCATCATCATCATCTCAGCGTTAATCTCAGTAGCATCCAAAGCTTTTTCAGCTTTGGAGTCTGGGGTCCGCTTTATCAGTCTAACTGCTGATTTTGGCTAAACTTCGATAGGCGGTTCGGAAGGCGATATCGAAGCATTGCAGTTATTGGACTTTGGAGGGCTCCAACAACCCGTAACGAATGCCATTAGATGTTCGTATGGCAACCGGGTACAACGGCTTAACGTGCTTTCCGAGGCATGACCAGACCAGTGCAAATATTCATATTCGTGCATACAAATATTTGAACTGCCCGAGGATCGATATCTTTTTTCTTACTCCTCCGCTATTCTTTTCTGATTAATTTCGTTGCGGGACCCAAGACAGTTGAATCGTTTCTCCGGAACTCGTCGAGCTTCATTGCTCGGCGTTTTTCTGGCGGTCTCCACTGTTGATTCTGGCTATCAAGAGTTGCAGTGGGTGGGAAAATGTGTAGCGGGTTTTGCCCGGGGATCGAACCCGGGCCTCCTTGTGAAGCGGCCGAGTTCGCTACCGCTACGCTACAGAGGCTATCTAACAGAATTAACTGTCAGTTCATAACAGACCGAAGCTTCACCGATAAATTATTTTGACAAGTCTTACTGTGTTTCCCGTGTTTCAAACGCAAATCCGTGTCATACCTTACAAAGTTCTAACGTATGGCCAGGCGCGTATTGTACTGTCGTGTGCAGACGGACCGTTAATGTGCGGTCGGATTACGGAGCGCTATCAACAATGCGGCCGCGATTAAGTCGAGAACGGATCCCTAGTTTCGGGTCCGTTACCGGTACTTTGGAACGGGGGTCGCAGTTGCGGGGTTAATTGAAATTGGGTGAGTCCGGAAAATGAACTTATTTTACTTAACAATATTCAACGTTATGATTATCTTGTAATTTAAGACAGGTCCAAACTAACATTTTACCTTTGTTTGATGTTTTACTTTTATAAACTATCAATGTCTAATTCACTTGTCACTGTCAACTACATGTGTGTCTTTAATCCGGGTTATGACATCAGGAAAGAGTTTTGACGGGAATAAAAGAGCGTGATTTATGTAGTAAAAAGTGCATTCAGTAAATAATTCATAAAGAACATCGAAATATCGCAGCATAGTGGCCACATCATGACTGTGCCTCAAACCTTCCTCATAGACGATTCACGCGGCCGTCTATTTTAACTGTCATTGGCGATATCCGCTATTATTGTGAAATAAAATTTTCGATAAATTTATATACTATGTTACACGTGTTATTGGCAAAATTGTGGTATATATTCCACATAGGCCATTGATCAAGAGTTGAGGTTGAATCTCACCATGAAAACAGAAGAAGAAGACATCACAAAAACGTGCAAGTCAGGCCTGGGGGGAAGTCAGATTTATGTAGTCTAATCGTCAAATAAAACAAAAGTTAATCGCTCGCAACCTCTTTTTTTTTTGTTGGGATGGGGAATCATCAAATGACTCCCGCTCTGGGCGGATGCGCGGAGCGGAAGAGCGTGTCATACTTATATTGATTAAAACCCACCCGTGTTTCTTCACTTGCCTATGCGACAGTTTCTTGTTTATACAACCCGCAGCCCTAACCCAGGAGGCATCGGTCTTCGTGGACCCCGTCACGATGTGCTGACATCTCTTAGAGGCGAGCGCGAAACACAACGCGCCATCGACTCGGGCCTGGTCCGCACCGGGCGGCGAGCTGCGCACTGCTCACCGCCCGCAGGCCCGCGCCTACGGTGGTTGCGAGTTTGGTGTCATCTCCCGACCAGGGCGTCTCCTGCGGCGGCCAGTGGCGTGAGGGCGCTGGGATTCCCGATGCGTTACGCGCTCAGCCTTTCCCAGCATCACTGCTTCGCAGAAGAAGGTGACGGCCTGCCATGCACTCTCGCTCCGGACTATGGCCTGGACCAGTGGTCGGACGCGACATATCGCCGCGAATCGCTGCTATGAGGACACGGCGGTGCTCTACCCAAGCCGAGCAGACCTCCACCGTGTCCTCAGGGTGATCCACACAATGGTGACACCCTGGTGTTTCCTCCCGCCTTATATGGAACAGGAACCTCCCTAAACAACCGTGTCCGGTGAGGATCTGCGCCAGGCGGAAGGTGAGGGCGCCGTGGCGCCTCTCTAGTTACTCCTCAAAGAGGGGACTTACCGTTACTATTTTGGCGTGCCCAATCGCTCGCAACCTCAGCCCGCATATCCCTACCGAAGATTACCGATTACACCCATGCGCAAGCGTTAAAACGCTTGGCTTGATTCGGTAATCTTAGTGCGTTATAGTCGCAAATGGTTTTTTAGCAATTACACTGTAGATTGTTCCGGTGTCTACTGCGTAAGTTAATTTAAAAGTTAGACAGAAGTCCCCGTTTATACATTGATTAGTAATTAGGAAAGCTCATACATGTTCTGCGATATTTCAAAGGGGGGGGCAACTGCCCCTGGGTACGCCCATGACAAAACAGTTTATGACCTAGTAAACATTCAATTATAACTTTAATAGTGAGGTTTATAACAAAGTCTGGGAAGCATCTGCGAAGGGGTTAACCCTTCAATGACTATGGTTGTTAAAAAGTAACCAAGTTATTAGTAATTGGATTAACCACGTTGTTTCATTCAAGCGTGGCGGAATTTATTTGAATGGCTTGTCATTTACCCCTTTAACTACCATCGGCTGCACGAGGGAGTTTTAATTTCGATCTTAATTAAATAAAGTGTTGTGTATTGCGACACTAAAAGGAAGAGTGAAATATATTTTGGATGTCTCAGACGTTAATGTTATCTGTAGGTATTTTATAAATTAATTTATTTCGGACAACAGTAAAATCTTTTCTTAGTATTATAAGCAACTTATATGTATTATAGAGTTAGTGGTATTAATATAAAAATCCTTATTTTTTTTTTTATTTAATAACTAGCGCTTGACCGCAATCCCGCCTGATGATAAGCAGTGATGCGATCGTTGATGCGTCGGTAAAGCGCGCTAGTTTATTAAGAGCCTATTCACTCTAGCCTTGAAGACACTCAAATTGTAGTGTGACGGAAACACCATCATCATCACCTTTTTATCGTCCCACTGCTGTACACAGGTCTCCTCTCATACAGAGAAGGATTGAGCGTGATTACGCTCACCGGTGATTACCACGCTAGCTCAATGCGGGTTGACGATTTCAGACTTAAGGCCCAGGTTTCCTCAAGATGTTTACCTTTACCCTGTAATCAGCCACGTTTTAAATACAACTTGCTAAATCGTCTAAATATTTACCTAATTGCTTTAAGAGTTTTCTAAGGTCTGGAAAATGTTTGACATAGCTTTTAGCTTAACATTTAAAAATTATTGCAAAAAAATAGCAAACAATTTCACGCTCTCAAGCCATCTCTCACAGCCACATTTGAATATTCCAAAACATCCAATCTACATTATCTGTTCAAATATAAAAAGAAATATACCCGATGCCAACAGGAAATGCTTTTATATTTGTCAACGTCACATCCCCACTGAGGAGTAACAAAAAAAAGAATTGATGTGACATTTTTTTTTTTCAAATGAACCGTGACGACGTTCGGCCTCTCTTATTAGATTAACAGGTCGATTTGGAATTCTGTGTGTTCATACACATGTTTATTTTACGGAAATGAATCGCATTTTGGTATGAGGGGGCGCTGTGTTGACTCAGCGTATATTTAGAGAAATACCTTTGGCGTTTGTGAATTGTGTTGTAATTCATATATGGCTGTTGTGAAGTTAATTGACTAAATATTGCGTTACATTTGGCGTGTTTGATGCTCATACATACTCATCAATTATTTATAGGTATGACCTACAAGAGCTATAGTAGTTGTTCAGTGTCTGGCCGTTTGTGTATGTAAGTTTAAACGTTATGGGAAATTTCCTAAATTGTTTATAATTATTGCCATCTATTTTTCACGTTATTATTTAACGCTTATATCCATGCTTTTCATTAATTAAAAGGTAATTTACAGTACCTACCTTAACTAAATTAAATAGTGTGTAAAATACTAAACTAATAGAAACCGGCCAAGTGCATGTCAGACTCACGAACAAAAGGTTCCGTACCATTTATTTATGAAATTAAAGGATTTATGTTATTTTTATGAAAGATTATATATATATACGCGGTAATAAGCGGTTTACGATTTACGAGGTATTATAAAAAACTACCTATTAGATCTTGTTCAAAACAATTTTCGTTGGTAGCTTTTATAGTAATGTACATCATATGTTTTTTTTAGATTTTTTCAAACTATTCGGTTTAGAAAAAAAATATTTTAGAAACCTCGATATCATTTTTGAAGACCCTAGATACCTCACACGTATGTGTTTTAAAAAAATTGAGTTTCGTTTCTAAGTATGGGGAGCCCCCAATATTTATTATTATTTTTTTTATTTTTACATCATAATCTTAATGCGGTTTACAGAATACATCCCTAGTTTTCTCGGTGGTAGGCCATAACATCGGCTGCCGGCAGAAATTACAACCCACCAGACAAAGTCTTGCCGCCAAGCGATTCGTCGTGTTCCGGCATGATGTCTGGTGAAGCCGTACGGAGGACGGGTCTGAGCAGTTATGTTGCGATGTGTGGCGGGTACGATGCGCCAAATGTTGTTGTGTCGGGAGTTTGGTCCTGGAGAGTCTCCAGATCAATCTCCCTCTAGCGCAATATCGTTTGGTCGTGTTGGTCTTGGGTTTAACATTGCATCACCTCGCTCAACTGCCGTCATCCTTCCTATTCCTTAGTTTGTTAAGTGAATAGGCTTAATAAAGTGCCAAAACACCTATATTTGACTACTTTCCGTTGCTTTCGCTGGGAAGGAGTGGCGCAACACACTCAGTAGCACATCAACATAGTGATCAATATTAATCGTTGCATTAATATATTGAGATAATATCCATTTCTTCTTCTTCTTCTCCTCCTCCTCTTCCCTCCAACCTCTTATCCGAATGGCAAAGTAGGTGGGATAATTCCATCAAGGGCCTCCATCTGTTCTTGCCATCCGTTGGCGATCGGCTGGCTAAGACATGGCTGGAGGTTGACCACTGCGTTGCCCAATTTCTCACAGGTCATGGCAACTTTAAAAGTAAACTGTATTCTTTTAAACTTGTTCCTTCGCCTTTGTGTCAGTGTTCTACATCGAACTGTGAATTTGAACAGTCCGCACATCACATCTTGTGGGAGTGTATTCTTTGGCAGAATGAACGCAATATTATGTTGGATAGTGTACAAGTTACATCCGGAGTTGTTTATTATACGGACCTTGTAGAAACTGGAACTAATTTTCGTGCGTTCAGGCGCTTTTGCCATACCTATTATTGGAATCAATTGTAACAGCACATACCTACTTAGGACCTGTTTGAGATTACTGACGATATGGGTTGTTTAAGTGAAACACCTTTAGTACACAAGCACACTATTTATATAGTTCACTAATGACACTTCACAATGTTTTTATAAGTCGATTATTTCCACTATTTTATTAATTATTGTGCAGAGCGCGTGTATGTTGTATGGCTGTACCAGAGAGAGAGAGACAGAGAGCTCGTAAGAAAGAGATGAATGTAAAAACTATAAATTAGTATGGCAATACTAAACAGGACCCATTAACTTAATCAAATTTTATTCCGTGGTGCTTGGCAATCTGGGCTTCTCCCAGTTGCAATAATGTCCCTTTGTGCCGATTGGCCTAGTTCTGTTCGGTCTCCTACTTGTTATGGAGGGAAGTGGAAAAAATGTCTTTTTACTTACTCCTCCGCTATTCTTTTCTGATTAATTTCGTTGCGGTACCCAAGACAGTTGAATCGTTTCTCCGGGACTCGTCGAGCTTCATTGCTCGGCGTTTTTCTGGCGGTCTCCACTGTTGATTCTGGCTTTCAGGAGTTGCAGTGGGTTGGGAACAGTGTGGTGGGTTTTTTGTCTTCTTCTTCTTCTTTTATCAAGGTGAGATTCAACCTCAACTCTTGATAATGGCCTGTGTGGCCTATATACCACAATTATACCAATGACACGTGTAACAAATTATTGAAAGTCATTGAACATTTTATTTCTAAACAATGGCGGATATCGCCAATGACAGTTAAAAAAGACGGTCGCGTGAACCGTCTATGGTTTGAGGCAAAGTCATGATGTGGCCACTGTGCTGCGATATTTAAATATTCTTTATGAATTATTTACTGAATGCACTTTTTATTACATAAATCGCGTGCTTGTATTTAGTAAAAGACATTATAAATAATTTTAAAAGTCATATAAAAAATGCGCGTGACACTCATCTTAGCTTTCCTGTCAAAAATCCATCTCTATTCTATTATTCACATTAGGTGAAATGACATTTCATTTCACATAAGTTTTTATTGTGTTATGTCTACAGAAAAGTCCGGCTAGTTAGCTAAAAAGTATTGAACCCTATTGATTCGAAATTAATTATTCAAACCGAGCCCAAACCAAATACGCCTTCTTTTAACACAAATAAACACAATAAGTAATCGCAGATTTATAACAAAATATCAAACGGAATGAATCATGAGCACTCGCGATGCATTCACAGCGGGTCGTGTCACGTGCCCCTATGATTAGTTCGCAAATTCTTTGCATTCGAAAATATTTACACTACTAACAGACCCACATTCCAATCTCCACCTTAAATCTTATGCTATAGATTCCAAAATTCGAATTCTAAAACAAACTTCTTCAAAGCGAAAGAAAATATTTCTGCTACACGAAAACATCTTTTCGAGTTGAAAGATTAAAGTTCAATTTGAAACGCACTAGCATTTGAAGGGTTGTAATCCGGAGTTCACAATCGAATTAGTTGACCACCCGCTGTTTTTGGTACTGAACACAATAGATTCCTTGAAATTGGACGTGTGCTGATGAAATTACCCTCGACAATGGTGTCTTACTGCATCGAATTTCCCATAGTTTTGCTATAAAAATCTAGTACACTGTTTAAATAAACACGCACAAAGGATTTCGTATCATTGATTTATGAAATTAAAGGATTTAAGTTATTTGTATGGAAGATTACGCGGGAATAAGCGGTTTACGATTTACGAGATATTAAAAAAAATCTCTTAATAGATCTCGTTCAAAACAATTTCCGTTGGTAGTTTATATAGTAATGTACTATCAGCTGTAGAAGTCCATTCCCACCTTAAAGACTACTGTCGCCTGCGCTAAACCGGCCACGCACACTACCGCATTATTTTTTTTATCGCAGTCTTCGTCTTTCTTTAAAGTAATGCAAAATTTCGTTACTTCATTTGAAGTTAAGTTAGCGGCCGCACTTAACAATGGTGCTATCATAAGCGAGCGATTGTGGGTTCGATCCTTATTATAGGCAACTCTTTTTGTTGTTTCATATAATTTAAAATTATGATAATTGATTTGTATTTTAAAGTAATAATGTTTGCAAATAATATTTAAACAAATAGGAAAATTTATTGAATATTTATCCCAAAAAAGGGTTTTATTATATGTTTTAGTTTACTATAGGGGTAATATAATTAAAAATATATAAAAATAAAACAATAAGCATATTATAATGCAATATATTATAAAGTTATATATTATTCGGTATAGATATACTTATACTAACAAATGAAACAAACGTTGAAACGGCAGCATTGTAATATTTTATATAAAAGTAATCCTTGACAAACTTATGATATTGTTATGGTAAAAAATACAAAAAACATTTTTGGTTGTTAGATATGAAAAATATAATATTATACATATATTATGATTAAAGAGGTTATAGCTTAATTATTCATTTTCTTAAAGAAAAGAGGATTGAAACTTAACCTGAATATTATTGCAATCATAAAATAATCTATACTTAGAACACATAATAGTGCTTATTACATTTACAATTTTTTTGCGTGTATAGCATGGTACTAATGCTGCCATCCTGTAGTGACTTTTTTCGGAGTTTGATGGCATGAGATTATAATCTTCAAGCGCTTTCTTAGTTCAAAAGTAAACGAACTTATTTCTTATCGAATTCCGAAATTATTGTTTTTATAATTTACCAAAAGTAATTTGTATTGAAATTGCAAAAGGCGACATCTGTTAGCCATTAAGCCAACCGAACATATTACTGTCACTTAGCTAAATTACTTTAGAGATGGTTTAGAGTCCGTTATTAAGATATTTATTGGTATATATTTAAAACACTCTGTAGGACGCTTCTGCACTGTTTTTGTTATACAACGTGTAACAAAAAGGGTATATACATACCAAGGGCATGGCATCTTTAGATGATATCAAACGATATCGGAAGGGTTTCAACTCAAAATAAAATACTCAAAAAATTTGTACCAAATTTTCGGTTTCGTTTGTTTCTTAAAATAAAATCATAACAAACGTGGCAGCACACTACATATGTTAATAACTACTCGTTAGCCGTCTCGTTACTTGCCAAAATCCGATAAATGTCTTCAATATCTCTGTACGACTAGTATGATAGTAGCCTATCACAGGCGGTGTTTTTCCTCATAACTTCCTAACATAAAGAGATAGGATTAAAAAATCCTTCCAATATCGTTTGATATCATGTAAAGATGCCATGCCTTTGTTATGTATATACCCGTTATGTTAGACGTTGTATATAGTTTCTTTTTTTTTTTTGTTTAGCTCGATAAGACTCCACCAGCCTCGCCAATTTATTTTTAAACCACAAATGCAACCTATCTTCTTCGCACGATTTAAAAGTTTATTCAACGGTAAATATTATCGTTTCGTTTCACTTGTCTCGACAGCTACCTTCGTCCTCCAACCTCTTGACCTTGACCTCCAACGGCTTACAGTATTTCTCTAAAACAATAACAATTTTATTACACACTTGCTACAAGCGATTGGTTTGCACCTTACATAAATAATAATAAAAACAACTTACACAAAAGCCGGTTTCATATGATATTTGAGATATATTGCTGCATATGCCTGCATATTGATTTAAAAGTAAAACTAATAACACAAACTGGTAACTATATGTTCACCAACCAACAACAACTAAGTAATATTATTTGAGTTATTGTAGCTAATAATAGTTATTTAGGTAGCGGAATATTATGTGAAGTAGTGATTCAGATTCTTTTAAGTCTACCGTCATCTTTTTATAATGACTCTAATATAGAAAAAAAACTTTTTTACAAAAAAACAACCGACTTCCAACAACCACTACAAAGTGAAAAATAACCAATTTCGGAAGTCGGTGTCTGGTTTTGTATATTCGTTTTTTGACACCGACTTCCGAAATTGGTTATTTTTCACTTTGTAGTGGTTTTTGGAAGTCGGTTGTTTTTTTGTAAAAAAGTTTTTATTTTACACTTTTTAGTTGTTAAAAGTATTCAGTTGTATCCGATCAGACTGGAAGCTGACGCAAATATAGTTGGGAAACGACGTAATTTTGTTTACTTTAATGTTTACCCGTAAATATTCCCTCAACTGCCTATGGTCTTTATCATCAAATTTACTGCAGACTATTATTTTAACCCAATGGGTGCAAAGGTCTAATCATTATAAATGAATGAAGTCCAACCACAAAGTAGCTACTGTAAACCGTTGAGGAGTTCCCGGAACTGGCCTTTGTCTTCAACATCAGCGCTCTTATGACAGTCTCAACCCATCTAGGTGTAAAGTTCTTATCAATACAAATTAATCGAGCCCAAACACAAGATAGCTGCTGTGAATTGTTGAGGAGTTCCTTCAACTGTCTCTCGGCTCCATCATCAGATCTACTCCAGACCTTTATTAAATTGTAGTGCTTTAAAATACTTAATGAAAATGCTAAGAAGTGCACTAGTCGCCCCTGCAATTTTTGAAAGTTCCCCTTGTTTTCTCTGGTCTTCCACCATCAAACCCTGATATCCTTCTCATGGGACCACCTTGGGAACTTCTTCTTTCCAACAGAAAAAGAATTATCAAAATCAGTTCATAAACGACGAAGTTATGCGCGAACAAACATAAAAAAAAAAGCATATATACGGTCGAATTGAGTAACCTCCTCCTTTTTGAAGTCGGTTAAAAAATCTTAAAAGAAAGTATTATCTTTAAGTTGCAGATCGGTATTTTTAGATATTTTTGTTGTCAGCATTCATAACTCACCAATAAACATTTAAAAAATATTTTTGTAAGTTATTAGATTTGAACTCGAACCACCTTGAACGCCTATCAAGGCGAAAACCGTTAGGCCATTGAAACACTTACTGTAGACGTTGAAATTAGTAAGTAGTACCTAACAATCATAAGCGGGCAGCAAGTGTATGAGTGTGTATCAAACTTTATTATAGAAGAAGGTCGTAACTACAACTAGTATTGCTTGGCCATAGTTTTGTGAGATTGCAACTCGACTTTTGGTCTTGACTGTACATCATATTTTTTTTTTAGATTTTTCATTTTCTTATTAGAAGTTAGAGGGGGAGGGACCAACTTTTTTGCACTTTGGAAGCGCCTGTCATGCAAACTATTCGGTTTAGAAAAAAAATATTTTAGAAAGAAGACCTATCCATAGATACCCCACAGGTATGTGTTTATGATAAAAAGAAATTGAATTTCCGTTCTAAGTATGGGGAGCACCCAATATTTATTATTATTTCTTTTATTTTTGCATCAAAATCTTAATGCGGTTCACAGAATACATTTACCTACCAAGTTTTAACAGTATAGCTCATATAGTTTCGGAAAAAAATGGCTGTGACATACGGGCGGACAGACAAACATGACGAATCTATACGGGCTCCGTTTTTTGCCATTTGGCTACGGAACCCTTAAAAGTGAAATTTGTTGTATGGTAATGGCTAGTAGTGGTAACAACAATATTTACTCATAGATATATGCTAATAAATAATCGCTCACAAAAGCTTAAATGGCGATGGACTGGACACGTAGCGAGGCTAAGCGATAATCAACTGACAAGAGAGAGACAACACAATGGAGAGGCCTACTAGGACAGAGAAGGAGAGGAAGACCGAATGCACCCTAGGTAGACGATATCATAAAAGTAGTAGGTACTCATTGGTCATGAGCACCAGAGAACAGAGAGTACTGATCTTATCTGAAGGAGGCCTTTACCTTTCATGGAGAGGGTTCTTGCTAAATTATTAAATACTAGCGGGCGCCAGCGACTTCGTTCGCGTGGAGTTAGTTATGCTCCGCTCCTATTGGTCGCAGCGTGATAATATATGGCCTAAAGCCTTCCTGGATTAAGGGGCTATCCAACGCAAAAATATTTTTTCAAATCGGACCAGAAGTTCCTGAGATTAGCGCGTTCAAACAGACAAACAAACTCTTCAGCTTTATATATTAGTATTATTATCTCCTTTATTTCATTAAATAAACTTATAAATTATATTTTTAAATATTTCTACATAACAAAAATATATATAAAAAACATTTAAAAATATAAAAAATAGTAGCCCACCGGTATCGGGAACAGGGTCCAAGCTACCGGCGGTCAGGGCTCCAGAGAGAGGAACTTCTTTAGTATTGATTATTATTATTATATCAATTAAAATAGCAACTTCAAATACAGCAATAATTAATTAATCTTATTTCTACTTTTTTAAACAAAATTACATTAATTTTAATTTCTTTTAATTTTTGCATGGACACTGTTATTGAAATTGTAGGTATAAACTATGGAAAGCAAGAAATAAAAGGCCTTTTATTTATTTTATTTATATGCTAATAATAAAACTGAAGAGTTTATTTATTGTTTACTAGCTTTACGCCCGCGGCTTCGCCCGCGTGGAGTTCGGTTATATCGCGCTTTTTAGATTTCCCTCGGGAACATCATATTTTTCCGGGATAAAAGGTAGCCTATGTTCTTTCTCAGGGCCCAAAGATTGTCTGTGCCAAATTTCATCAAAATCGGTTGCGGGGTTTAAGCGGGAAAGCGTAACAGACAGACAGACAGACAGACAGACCGACAGACAGAGTTACTTTCGCATTTATAATATTAGTATGGACAGCATAAGACCTCTACAGCAATGGTTCAGGTTCAGGGTCAATGGATTTGCGCTAATGTCCTTAAGATGGGGCTAGAGATAGGCCCAATCATGGCACGAGTTATGGGCAGCATTGGCCCACCTTTAACAGCTAATAACCAAATATCTCAGAACTGGGGTTAGTCTAGAGATATTTTTATTGGCTACATGCAATTCTTCCAGATGCTAACGACTTTTGATCCTTAACGTCCTTTCGAACGAGCTATTCAAACAAACTGGGATCTTCCGTTTAGAATTTATGCTCCAAATGTGATTCTTTCTTCGATAGCAGATTTTGTTAGATCCGACAACGATGTCGATTCCTTTATGCCCGATCTTTATAACAAGTCATTAACTCACTTGTTCACCAATAGTGGAAATGTACATATGCCAAGTGCTTGAATAGCCAGGTTTTAAACGTATCGCTGCATATAAGGCATGTACGTCGGAGATGAAGCACAAATGCTGCATAGAAAAAAAAAGGGAAAAGAAAAGGGAAAAATTTAGTGCCTTTTTATTGATGTTCTTCATAAAGGTCAGATAAGTACTCCTCATAACGCCCGGCGAGCCTGTATGCCGTAAAAAATCCCGTACTAAGAAATAGTTAAAAACGTTCAAAGTCTAACACCAATCTCATCTCAATGACAATCAAATGTCACAGCTGAAACAAAGTCAGCCTATAATGTTTTCACTGTTGAGACACAGGCCGCCTCTCGGTGAGAGGGAGTGCCCAGTAATCTGACACGCGGGCCCAGTGCGAGTTGGTAGATATCACATATATTAAAAGTTTTTGGCTCTAAGTCATGCGGATTTCCTCACAATGTTTATATATATATATATATTATAAACTAGCGCTAGACCGCAATCCCGCCCGATGGCAAGCAGTGACGCAATCGTTGATGGTAAAGCGCACTAGTTTATTAAGAGCCTAAAAATGTTCTCTTTCAGCGTTTTTAAATTAGTGGTGATGAAATAATTTACACAAAGTAAAGCGCCTGATGGGGTTTGAACCTGTTACCTACAGCTTGGAAGTCGCGGCCGATACCGCCGCTGCTCTCATGACTCAAAACTTTGTCAAAAATGTAGGGAACATTGAGGTATTTTGGACAAATTCAAACAGATCTGACTGTGAACGTTCATAGACACCCTAGAGTTTTTTTTTAAGCGTTACAGTTGGCGCCCAAAGGTATATAAATTAGATTATATAAGGTGAACGGTCGTTGATTACATACTACTCTCTCTCATACATTCTCTTCTGGATTGCGGTACAATGTTAGTTATAGGCTAGTTTTAAGAATTTCATGTGTAATTTAGTGAGGATTACTAAAATATTGCCAAAAGGAAGCCACGGTATGTGTGTTGTAGTTCACTAACATAAGTTAATTGATATTCAGGTGGTGTTCAAACTTCAAATTCTGATAAAAGCTACTTCCTTTAAAGTTTTTTCCTTGTATTGTAACTAGTTACAAGTAAAGTAGTCCTAACCTATAGGAACAAGGAACTTACAAGTAAAATACACCACATAATTATTTTTTGACATACCTACATTGTAAAATTTTTTTTATAAAAAACCAACATTGTAACAAAGTTAGTGAAACAATATCATTGCAAGTCAAATTAAAACAACAACACATATTTAATGTAATTCTGCTAATAATTGCCAGCACAATTTGATCATTTGGTACAGTAATTTATAAACATTATTGAAACAGTTACATGTCTGACAATGGTATATTGAGTAATTCCTTCTTTGAACCTAACAACATATTTAATGATCATCCTATTGCCTACATTAGTAGATCCCTTAGTAAAACTGAACGTAATTATAGTGCAACTGAACGTGAAGCACTAGCTGTGATATATGCAGTAGAAAAATTTGAACCATATTTGGGAAGTAGACATTTTACAGTCATTACAGATCATGCTTCACTAAAGTGGTTTAAGAACTTAGAGAATCCAACAGGTCGTCTAGCGCGATGGGGATGTCGACTGTCACAGTATAATTATACTATAGAGCATAGGAAGGGTAAGGATAATGTTGTACCTGATGCTTTATCCAGGTTACTTAAGGTAGAGGCAGTTAATACACCTACTACGCCAACACCGACTGGAGACGGATGGTATGATAAAATTTATGCCGGTATAACGTCATGTCCGAAAAATTATCCCAACTATCGAGTAGAAAAAGGCACACTCTATAGATATAGCAAAGGTAAATACGCGCTAACACAAGAGTTTGAATGGAAGGAAGTGGTCCCCAAATTACTGCGTTCCCAGATTATATCTGAAAACCATGAACCTCCTACTTCAGGACACATGGGAGTCTTTAAGACACACCGGAAGTTAAGTCTGAGGTATTTTTGGCCAGGCATGTATCGAGACGTAGTAGATTTTGTTAAACGGTGTAGTGTTTGTACAGCCTACAAACATAAAACCACTCCTACACCAGGCCTCATGGGTCAACCCAAACAATGCTATAGACCGTTTCAAGCAGTATCAATAGATTTAGTTGGTCCTCTACCAAAATCACGTTCAGGCTACATACATTTATTAGTAGTTACATGTTGTTTCTCAAAATACACATTTTTGTTCCCATTACGTAGAACAACTAGTGCATTAGTAGCTAAAAACTTCGAAAATTATCTTCTTCTCACTCACGGAATTCCGGAAACCGTAATTACCGATAACGGGGTTCAATTCACGGGATCAGAATTTCGTAGTCTACTAAAGAAGTATAACATACCACGAGTGCACTATGGGCCTAGATACGCTCCACAAGTTAATATGGTGGAGAGATACAACAAACCAGTTATGACAGCAGTATCGTCTTATGTCAAAGAGGATCATAGGACATGGGATCTAAATTTGAACAAAATACAATTTGCTATAAACAGTACAGTAAACGAAACAACCGGGTTTACACCGTTTTTCTTAGTCCATGGCCGAGAACCCATTATAAATGGCACATTTTATAAAAACGCAGAAGATTGCGATTATGAAGTTACTATGCCTCGTGAGGAGTACGCAGGGGAATTAGGAGTCCTTAAGGATATTTTCGAAAAGGTGCGTGCTAATATAGTTAAAGCGCATGCAACCAACGCGAAATATTACAACTTACGTAGACGTCACGTAACTTTACGTGAAGGACAGCAGGTTTGGCGTAAATCGTATGTCCAAAGTGACGCAGCTAAATACAAAGCTTCAAAATTAGCTCCTAAATACGAACAGTGCATAGTAAGGAAGGTGCTTTCACCCCTAGTTTATGAACTAGTGGGACTAGATGGGAAATCATTAGGCTCATGGCACATAAAAGATATTAAGATAAATTAACGAAATCTTTTTATCACACATTAGCTTTCTCTTTCCAACAAAGACGGCAGAGGTAGTATATTAGCCGTAGTCCGTGCTTGCACGTGTTGTTTGGAGTTTCTTCCAGCAACGACGACAAGGCGTATGCATACCAAATACTTAAAATGAATAATGTATTGATGGTGTTTATTATGAAGCGGATTGTGACTTCAAAAATAAGCCCACACATTAGTAACAATTCAAATGCACCTTGTTTACCAATAATTTATGAAGCGGGTTGTGACTTCAAAAATAAGCCTACACGATGGTAACAGGTCAAATGAATTTTGTCTACTATCATTTATGAAGCGGATTGTGACTTCATAAATAAGCCTACACATTAGTAACAATTCAAATGCACCTTGTTTACCAATAATTTATGAAGCGGGTTGTGACTTCAAAAATAAGCCTACACGATGGTAACAGGTCAAATGAATTTCGTCTACTATCATTTATGAAACGGATTGTGACTTCTAAAATAGGCCTACACAATATGTTTTTACAGAAGTATTGCTTCTGGAAAGACTTTCACGTGTCTCTGGTGAGCGATAGGGATATGATTGCCCATGTAATTATGTTTCAGCTAGCTGAACATGTTCACCAGTAGTACCGTTTATAAACAAAAGCGAAAAATCATTAGAGTTCCACTGGCGAACAGGAGGAATTCGGGGGAACTGCAAGGAGTGGCTTCCTGCGAAAGGATGCAGGTTGCTACGGATTTGTGAGAGAGGTATGATAGAGGAATGGATGGAGATGTATAAAAGATTACGGGGGGGTTTGTGCCCGGACTGCAGGATGAAAGTCGGTTGGTAGAAGATATTTCCTGGCAAAGTCGAATTTTTAAGGATAGCATATCACTTTAGGCAGAGTAAACATCAATAGTTACTTTAGAAAAAATTTTTGGTGAAAATTGCCATTAGCTACGTTCAAGACAAGCATGTTGCCTCTTCGTATAGTTTAAACACCGAGGGCGGTGTACGGTTTTCTGCTTACGCAGAAAACCTTTCCGTGGGAAAGGGGGCATTGTCACGTAGCAAAATATAGCAGCAGGCGACATCTCGTGGACTAGGGCTGAACTTGGGTCACATATTTTACATCGAGCCGAGAGATGGCGTTGCGCGAAAGGACGGTCGTTAATATAATAAATAAATTCAAATAAAGAACGACCGGGTTAAATAATATAAAAGAAAAAAGGGACTTAGGATAAAGATATAAAAAAAATAAGAACCAACTCATGAGTCTGAAATTAAAATACAAGTCGCGGAACACACGAGTCTATGGTAGAGGAAAAGACAATTGGGAGTGGTCGATCGTGAGGCGAGGAAGCTTCCAGAAGAACGATTGAAGCTTGCGTGGTGTCGCGAGTTTTTTGTGGACATAGCCGGTACCCAAGGCTGGCGTGTGGTGCAATAAGCCCCATGGGGTGGTGCATCTGAAGTCTGGCTCATCTCTCTGTGAGTATTCATTTCTGTACCCGGAATATTTTCTCCACGTGTTTTCTTGTTCTGTAGTGCTGAATTGGGTTAAATGTTGTTCTAGATTTGGCTCTTTTGGCGGGCCTAGGGTGGGAACCCGTTTTGGAGGCGTCGCGTCATAATTTATCTTTGGTGGCCTTGATTCCCATTGGATCAGGCTTGTTGGAGTGGATGTGGCTGAACCCTGATGGTACGGCACATCAAGTTCTCTTTCGACGACGACTAGACAGGTATAAGCTGTCATGATTATTTTGCTCCTGGTGTTCCCGAGATACCTAATCCCGCAGGCCGCGTTCAACCGTGCATTAATCTGACACCCGTCACTTAGTGAAGCCAAGGGTCTTTGTACCATAATCTAGAAGCGTAATCCAGAGGCGTTATTCAGAAGTGTTAGTTGGAAGCGTAATCCAGAGGTGTTAGGCAGGAGAGCTAACGTAATCTAGAAGCGTAATCCAGAGGTGTTAGGCAGGAGAGCTAACGTAATCTAGAAGTGTAATCTGGAGGCGTAATCCAGAGGCGTTTTTTTTTTTAAAGCGTTACAGTTGGCGCTCCACGTTGGCCAACTGTAACGCTTTAAAAAAAAAAAGACTGAGGGGTGTCTTTCTCCACCCTACCCGGCAGTTACAGTAAATTTAATCATGTAAATAAATACTTGGTAGCTAGGAGCATTAAATAAAACAATAAATGGATACAATTACAAATTTATTTTATAATTACCCTGTGTCATAAATATATGACAAAACAAACTCCTAACTTACCTAGACGATTTCCTGACTCACTCCGTCTCGGGTCGGAGTGGGACAAGGAATCCACATGAGACAATTCAGCAAGCTCAGGGTCGCTTGATGAGGATTCGTGAGGTGAACCGTTGTGATCACGGCTCAGTCGTTACAAAAGTATCTCAGGTTATGCACACAATATCAAGCCAATAGCCTACTTAAATGCAACCTGTCGGAAACCCACTCTCAATCACTAGATACATCAAAACACAGAAACAAGGACAGGGAGTCCACGCTTCTAACTAACACTTCTAGATTGCGTTACTGGATTACTCTTCTAGACTGCGTTACTGGATTACTCTTCTAGACTGTGTTACTGGATTACTCTTCTAGACTGCGGTACAAAGACCCTTGGCTTCACTAACTGACGGGTGTCAGATTAATGCACGGTTGAAAGCGGCCTGCGGGATTAGGTATCTCGAGAACACCAGGAGCAAAATAATCATGACAGCTTATACCTGTCTAGTCGTCGTCGAAAGAGAACTTGATGTGCCGTACCATCAGGGTTCAGCCACATCCATTCCAACAAGCCTGATCCAATGGGAATCAAGGCCACCAAAGATAAATTAACGCGACGCCTCCCAAAACGGGTTCCCACCCTAGGCCCGCCAATAGAGCCAAATCTAGAACAACATTTAACCTAATTTAGTACTACAGAATCACGGAGACACGTGGAGAAAATATTCCGGGTACAGAAATGAATACTCACAGAGAGATGAGCCAGACTTCATGTGCACCGCCCCATGGGGCTTATTGCACCAAACGCCGGCTATTTCCACAAAAGACCTCGCGACACCACGCAAGCTTCGGTCGTACTTCCTTCTCGAAATTTCTCTCTGTTCCGACCGACCACTCCCAATCGTCTTTTCCTGAACCATAGACTCGTGCGTTCCGCGACTTGTATTTTATTTCAGACTCATGATTTAATATCTTTATTTTAAGTCCTTCTTTTATATTATTTAACCCGGTCGTTCTTTATTTAATTTTTATTTATTATAATAACGACCGTCCTAGCGCGCAACGCCATCTCTCGGCTCGATGTAAAATATGTGACCCGAGTTCAGCCCTAGTCCACGAGATGTCGCCTGCTGCTATATTTTGCTACGTGACAAGTACTAGAACTACCCCCTGATGTATGAACTTAACTTCTTGACTGGTTCATTTTGAATATTGTGATCTGTTTTGTGTCAGTATCAATTGTCCGTAAATTACTATTTTTTGAAGTCGATTAATCGATCGGTATTCGGATAAATTATGATTTTTTATTAAGAGCGGGTAACATCAGGGAGCGAATGGTAACACCGATTGGAGTTGCGTTTGACATAGCGATCGACCGTTAGCGCGGGCAGTCTTTGCTAAAGCTTCAATCGAATGGGTTGGTCATACTCAAACACTCTTATCTGTTTTAATCTGAGTTTAACATTGTAATTCTTTAATATTAAAGTGATCTAAGTGTCACGAGGAATGCTCATGCTGATGAGAAGAAACCTCAACTATCCGGAACTTCAGCCCCGCCTTCCTAACGGTGTTCCTCGTCATATATATATAATTATATATACATGGTTACAGGTCCTCAATTTTTGCCTACCCAAGCCTATCAGAAGAAGATAAACCCACTCTGTTTATTTATATATCTATGATCATTGACCAGATAGGTAATCAATATCGTTTTAGCTACAATAACTGCTAATAGCCACAAGTGAACACATATAGACGTATTTAAATAAACACGACGTATCAAGATCATATCTCCGGCTTTTGAATCAGAATCAAACATTCAAGTTTCAAAGGGAATCTGAAATGATCATCTAATCTCGGTCTCTATTTAACTCTTAACTCAAATCCATAAGATTTACAATCGTAACTTCAGTCACATGTATGACAAACCATTGCTAATTCATATACAAACATGTGTGGAGAGTTTCTAAACAAATAGGAATACTAAATGCGAAACGGTCTGTTGAAGAGATTATGGATTTTATGATGATTATTGATAAGCTTTGCTGAACATTCAATTAAAATACGTATTTCTATGAAGTGTTCAAATTCAAACACCATAACATTATCTACATTTGTATCAGACGACCGATCAGCGCCCGACTAACTTCGCCAAAACATTTTTAGAAAAAGATCACACAAGAAGAAATCTTAACAAAACTAAATCATTATTCACTATCAAATAGCCCAAATCATAACGCCATTATTTCAGGCACAGGGCAATAAAATCTCCCATTACATTGACTTATTGTCCTACCTTTAAAGAAGGGGTCGTGATCTTTGATTTCTTATGTTTTTTTTTTATATATGTTCATATTATAGTATCGGAATATATCAATATAAAATATCAGTGGTCCCAGGATAGAACCCTGTAGGAGGGACCTCTAGTTTGCTGAGAAAAACTTAAATTAGTTTCTTGTCCTATTGTGATTATAAGTTTGTCTTATTATGTTCATATGTTGTTGTATAGGTATGTATCTCTTCATACACTTCATCCACTGTCTGCACATTTTAGTTCAATTCACCTTAGTTTTCTCAGTGAGCTGGTAACAGAATGACCTTGCTCTACAAGGACAAATAGGTTCCTATCCGAGCATAACGCACCGATATTTAAAAAATAAGTACATGAACAATACTGATGGGACCCGATAAAACAAATACATAGCTAGCTTTTGTAATTAATATTGAAACATAGTTCAATTTCAAATTTATTTTTAGACTATATTAAATATACTCATAATCAATAAAACTGCCTTACTTTCATAGTATGGTAGTATAAATCGAGAAGCTGGTCGAAGTGGTTCTAATATGTTATCCAAAATAAAGCAACTAATCAAAAAATATGACCCACATACTTCGCTTTTAAAATTTATGGTTTTGTTTCGCCTTTTGCTTGGCAACTACGCAAATATCAGTGAATCAAGACCAATTTGCTATTTATTGAAGTTATATTGTGTTTGTTGTAGTGCGGTTTTTATTTTTATTAACATCTACAATTTCCAACTATTCTTACCAAACAGCTTTATCATATTCATTATCGAATACATTTTAATCGCTACAGTATACTTAGTACTTGGCGATAAAAGTTTCTTGTACTTCTTCAATGCTATCACAACCAATGACAGAATTATCGGCTTTAAAAAATTGTCCATGTTCCCCAATTACGTATTTCTGATTTTCATCGGCAATTTGTTCCTAAGACTAATTGCTATTGGAATTAGAGTTTCTAATGGTTTGAAATCCATTAGTAACTTTTTTAACATCGCCATCGCAATATTTTCAACAGACTTCAACCATTTGACTGTCATTATCGTCTTCGCTATACTGCAAAGTCGCATGAAACAGTTGAGAAAATTCTTGGAATGAAATTTTGTCCCGATTAATATTACTAGAAGTAATGAAGTCGCAATCAGTATTAATAATGTAAGGAAAAGTTTGTATTATTACAACAATATGTTGAATAAGTTGGAATATCTTGATAAACAGCTGCAATGTATGGTAAATATAATAAATTTATTATGACGTTATTATTATTTATACATATGAGGCCACGGTGGATGTAAAAATAACCTTCACAAAGCCGAATATCACTTGTTGTTCCCGTCGTCATGATATTTTCTTTATGTTGTGAACCATGCCGCAATCTTCTGGTTACTGAGATATGGAATGGCAATTTTTTTTTTTACCTATCATATTATGACGTTTCTGTAACGGTTCTATTATCTGTATTACATTAGGCAATACCGCAAACCGCTGCTTGCGGTAGGTATACATCAGACATTAAAAGCGTTTTACAGTACAGCATGTGCAGGCGATCGTTTTGTGAAGTTTGTATACACTCCGTATATTCCTAATTCAATTAAATTACTGTTTCAGATATTCATCAATTGGATTACAAATTATTCAGTATTGATTTTCTTGTTTCACAAAGTGTTAACTGGATATATTTTCCTACAGGTTAGTATATATGTGTGTTGTTCCGGGTCTGGCTGTTTGTGTATGTAAGTTTATATGTTTCTAAACGCACCCACGATACAGGAGAACTTCGTAGTGTGGGCCAATGTTTTCCAAAAAAGAAACATTTGCGATGATTCTGCTAGTGTTTTCTTTTATTGTCGTATGGTTGTCTCCACATTATTTAAAAGGTTATGATCTATAATAGGGCCCATCCGTAAAAGTCCCCAAACACATGTATTACAATTAGTGCTCGTCCACACTACATGGATGAACACTAATTTATCCATACTAATATTATAAATGTGAAAGTAACTCTGTCTGTCTGTCTGTCTGTTACGCTTTCCCGCTTTAACCTCTCAACCGATTTTGATGAAATTTGGCACAGACAATCTTTGGACCCTGAGAAAGTACATAGGCTACCTTTTATCCCAGAAAAATATGATGTTCCCGAGAGAAATCTAAAAAGCGCGATATAACCGAACTCCATGCGGGCGAAGCCGCGGGCGGTAAGCTAGTATGAAAATAAATAGTCTATCCATATAAACTACAATTGGGCATAAAAATCAGAGTATCTGTCTACAAACACTCGCCACAACGTAACCACATACCAAATACTTGGGGCAACGAACCCACAAAGCAACTATAATAAGTCAAAACAATTGACTCGTGGTTGTGGTACGTGTGAACGAATCCTAAACCAAATATTGCATCGTTGGTGCGAGACCGTCACTTTTGCGAAATTGCAATTTTACAGGAGAAGAATTTAAAACTTTGAAATCGAACGCGAATTACGCCAAAACCATAAAGTTACTCACGCAATTCTACGGAAACTATGAGACGAAAACGGAACTACGAAAGTACCGTTATGTCACTAAGTAAGGGGTTACTTGAGGACACTTATTGCACATTAAAATCATTTTTTCAATTGTTGCAAAAGTGACGGTTTCGAACCGGTCTCTCGCATTATTAAATATTTCCAGAAAAGTCCGGTTCACATGGTTTTGCGCTTGATGGAGATGTTACAATCTGCAGTCATGGTGTCTTGTCCAGCGGTCATTGTACAGGCAACCGCTCACGAAGTGGATGAAATAAAGGCGACACTCATGAAACAATCGCTGCAATGCTCAGGTGATACGAGTACACATGACACAACAAGCTATACCAGTGTTAGCTAACCTCCCATTTTATATTTATTCAATGTGATTGTATAGCTTGCTGTGTCGTCGTGCATAACGTAACACTCATTTGTCCTTATTGATCCAAAGTGTGATCCAAATTTGTCCATTAGAAATATCTCGGAAGTGGCCTCAGCACCCCAATTGGGCAACACACTTTCTATTACAATCGGAAAGATATTGAAAGAAATTCCTATTCAACTGCCATTATGTATTTTTGGAAAATTTATATAAATACGGCCGAAATACGGACTGGAGGGCTTTATTTAACGGATCATTAATATTTGTTCGCAGATGAGTCTCTACGGTTCGAGCTGTCGACTGCGCTGCAGTACGTGTCGCGGCGTCCGTTCAGATTCACGATCTGTCGCGCTGTGGCGCTAGACATCTACCTACCGTTCACTGTCATCAGCCTCTGTATCACCTATGTCATTGTTTTTTGCAGCTAACACATGTTTCCGAGTGATTTAACTATACTATAGACATTAGAATAAGGCATGGATTATTCGAATGTACTTTTTATATGGATAAAAGGTGAAGTGACCCACACAAGTGTATCCCTATATTCCCACGAGATTTATACTTGTGCGGGTGAAACTGCGGGGCGCTGCTAGTAATATTATAAACGAAAAGTCTGAATGATGTACATTTGTTACTTTTACACGCAAAAATCACAAAGCGGATTTGAATGATATTTAGCACAAAGTTTGTAACTAGTATTATTACACACACTCATTTTTACTTATATTCATCGATAAAAATATCGATTTGCGTTGAAATGTCTACTAACGCACCAGCGACACAGGAGAAATTCCCAGTGTGAAGTAACGTTATTAAACGAAAATAAAAAACACTATGCGTCGATTTTGAAAATTCTTTCTCCAATTTGGCATAGGAAGCTCGCACCTTGTTCCAGTGTGAATTGTTTTTTAGTGTTTAAGTGAACTTCAAAAAATCGTATTTTAATCTACTGTTTGTATGCTAATGAGGTCACAAAATTTTCAGTCCAAAAAAAAATGCCTTTTTTTCTGAAATCGGTGGCATAAAATCTAGAATACAAAATCGAAGACAGACAATCGAAATTTCAGGGGTAATACCAAAAACTGAATAAAATGAATATTTAATAGAAGAAGAGAGAGTTTCAATAGAAGAGACGCAAGGTTTTAAATAGGTTCTTATCTCACCGGTTTATGTTTGATATCTTAATATAAAATATAAAACCTTATATAATATCTGTGTTGTTTACGCAAATGTGGTAGCTTATTAACGCTCATTATAAACTAAGCTAATACTTATACTTACTACTCATTACAAACTAATCAATTAAGCATTTCCCAGATTTTAATGTAACGCTACGAAGCGCTACGACATTGGAACATGTAACGCTACGAAGCACTACGAGACTTCGCAGCCGCCATAGCACTCACGTGCAAAATTTCACCAGATAGTTGCATCCAAATATTTACAGTTTACTGTATGTACTATATTTTTGTCGAAACTTAGTTTTCAATATTATCAATACGAGAATTTGTCTCTAATTGCAGAGCTATGGTGCGCAACAAAGTTCGGTAGTCGACATAATATTTGCGTAGTAATTGTAGAAGCAATATTCCATATTTTCAGCCCTGTCTTATGCTCACCTAATATGCTATTATAATATATAGCAACATGTAAGAGTAACTATTGTGTGAATATACCATTGGAAAAAAGGCCATATTTGTTTAATTTAAACATCAATTTGAAATTGAGTTTACCATAAAATGTAATGCAACCATGTTCAGTTCCGTTATGAACTACTATTCAAAACTGAAAAACGATATTTTATACCCTTCATCCATCCTCGAAAATCAAAATAACAATGCGTCCACATTTTGTATTACTTGCAAGAGATCGACAAAAAAAAATATTCCTACCAATTTGCAATGCTACTTTTTGTTTTGAGCACACTAGAAACCGACTGTCACATAAAATTCATTAAATATCTGAAACTGAAATACTTTCAGTACCAACTCAATTCTTGTGACGTATATTGAATATAGGATTAATAACCAGTAAAACAAAATATGGAAAACGATTTAAATACTGTACAGGTTTTTTAAAGTAGGTAGATATTAAAGCTAAAAAAAAATGCATTCTATCCAAATTTGATATGAACCAACCTTGCACCCTAATTGCATAAAATGAGATATTGCTTATCCATAGCTTCATATGTTACAAAAATAGAAATTCTCGCTACCCACTCCCGCATTTCCTATAATCCCGAAAAGTTCCAACCCTTGAGGCGGAAACATACAGTATGTTCATCCATGCTTGTCCATTCAAAGCTCGGTCAGCGATCTTTTTACTTCCTTGGTTCTTACGTGTACAACAAACTTAATAAAGTCTTAAATTTGTGCTCTATGGTTAAACATAAATGCAAAACTACTGTAAGGAACTGGCTACTGGACATTGACTATGAAAGTACGCATTATCCAAACCACTCAATATTAATCACAATTTCTCACACTGAATCCACATGCATTTACACATAACACCCTTATACCTTCATACACTATACACTTTCTTAAAATTACATTACCTCACATAACACTTCTCGAGTGCACCCATTATTTCTAGATTTACCTCTCTGTTGAAAATGGTTTTCCAAACTAATACTGATATATGTATAAAATTATTCTCGATCGCAACCTCATTTTAGCTAGGCAGGTAACTAAACGGTGCCATTCTAATAGTGACTTAAGTTCCTTTGTCTCCTAGAAGTGTCAGAAGGCTTCCACAGTGCGCCACCATCCCGTTCGGTCTTGAACTTCGTGTACTATTTCGCTCCAGGTCTTCCCCGTCTTCTTTGCTTCTACGATTGCCACACGTGACGAAGCTATGCGAAAGTTGTTCTTGCCTTGGTGATCCTCGAAACGATATCTTCTTTGGTCCTTCCACAATTCGTGGACCCTTTCCACAGCCTCTGTATGCATCTCATTTTCTGGTCTTCCGGGTGTTCGTTTTAAGTCCTGTCTCCTTTGCCTCAGTCGTAGGTTATCTAGCTAGGCCTGCTGTTGTTTCATATGTGACTCAGGCATAGACGATTGATATAATTCAATTCCCCGCGTCGATAGATATGTCGCAGCGCACTAACTTAATTTGACTCTCTTTGAACTGCCTAGTCATTTAACTAAACTGCACCGTGCAAGTCGTGGTCTTTATGATATTGAACCAATACGTTTAATATCACATTTAATCAAGCACTCTGGCATATGATGAGATAACGTAAGTCTTTTAATAAACAAATAAAGATGACGATAATCCGACCTTTCAACAAAGTAAAATATCTGAAACCCTAGCAATAACACAAATTTAAACTTTCAACTCCAAAGCCAAGTTAGAATCAAACTTAAAACGTGTATAAATGAAAAAGTATTACATAATTTGAAAATATGCTATTTTTAACTGTTAAGGGAATTTAGAACACTGCGATAAAAATACCTGTACTGTAGTGATGGGGCCAGATAAATCAACTAAGTAGTTAGCTTTTGTAATTAATATTGAAACATAGTTCAATTTTAAATTTATTTTTAATCTACATATACTCAAAATCAATACAACTACCGTACCTATAAGCCCCGCACGATGATATTGCGATTGGCGGCCATCTTGGTGACGTAGTCGAACTCGCACCGTCGGTACCGTTCGCAAGTTCAGTCCGCGCTTACCCACTTACGCACATCGAATATTTTTGTTAGCTTTTTGTTTTTGTTATCCTGTTTTATTGTTATTCTTGAGTTTTGTTGTTTAGTTTTGTTAACTGTTATTCGTTAAAATGAGTAAGAAATTAATTAATAGTCGTGCTCGTGAAATTATAATTAAAGTGGACAATTATTTTGTTAAAGAGAAAGAGGATTGTAAGTTAGTTCTTGAAAGTATAAACCGTGCTTTAAAAAGCGCTTCGGACATTTTAATACCGAAGCAACTGCTTACAGTTATTAAAAATATTTTGCAAAATTCTATCAAAGTCACGGAGTGTGTGGCATGTGCCACAGGCGTTGCAAAAAAATACTGTGACGAAATTGAGACGAGAGCATGAGTCAGCAACAGCCAGTGGCAGCAAAATGAGAACTCCTACTAAAGGAAAAAGACAAAAGAAGAAATATTTCGACGGGTTTTCCTTAACAGCTTTAAGAAATATTATAGATTCAATGTGTACGGTGAGGAGAGAAATACCCACAATGCGCAAAATCTTGGCGGCTTCAAAAGTAGACCTTAATTATACTGGTAGTGAAACTACATTAAGAAAAATAATGAAATGTGATTTAGGCTACCAATTTAAACGATGCTACAAAAAAGACTGGCCCTAATTCAAAGACCCCAAATTCAAGCGTGGAGGGCTAAATATTTACGACGTATGAAAGAAAATGACTCGCTTGGTAATAACAAAAGACCCGTTATTTATCTCGACGAAACGTGGATACATGCACACTAAACGGTAGAAAAATGTTGGCAAACAGCAACCGATGGAGTGAGACGGAACGACAGCCCCGGCCGCCGATGGATAATAGTTCACGCGGGAAGTTAAAGCGGTTTTGTTGACAATGCCCTTTTAATGTTTAAAGCGGACACCAAAACGGGGGATTACTATGATCAAATGAATGCTGAGTATTTCACCAAGTGGCTTACAGACAAAATAGTACCCAACATACTACGCAACTCCAAAATTGTGATGGACAACGCCCCTTATCACAGTAGGGATTAGAATAGGCCACCAAGTATGAACAATAAAAAACAGTTGATTGTTGAGACTTTCCCAACGACAGTACAAAACCTGAATTGTATTTATTAATTAAACGGCACAGACCGCCGAAAAATTATAAAATTGACAATTTATTAGCTGGCAATGGCCATGAAGTCGTTAGATTACCACCTTACAACTGCGACCTCAACCCCATTGAGTACATCTGGAATCTGGTAAAGATGAGGGTGTCAGAAAAGAATATGGAGCAGTTGGAAAGTCGCATTGAAGCTCTGACGTTGGAGTCGTTGGCGTCAATAACTCCAGATGACTGGCGAAAGGAAGTCAATCATGTTAAACGGCTTGAAGAGGAATACCTATTGGAATAAAGATCGAATAATTGACGAGTTATTTGTCATAAATACGGCGACGACAGTGAATCGGAAACGACAGACACAGAAAGCAGTTATGATTCGGAAGACTATATACATTTTTTTACATATTATCCTGGTTTTATTTATAAGCTGATAGATGTAGGTAGTAATTAAAACATGACTACTACACAGTGGACTCTGGTTCAATTCCCGCTCGCAAATTAACAGAAATGTAGTTAGAAAAACATAGTATACATGTAAGAAAGATATACGATATATTTTTCTTACGTCTACAAAAATTATTTCCTTGAAATTTTTAATAATGAAAGTTTATTTGTCAGAATATGGGTGAGTAAGTATACCTAAGAAAGAATGTTAAATGCAAAATTAATATTAATTTTATTATACATACACTCTTTATAAAGAGTGTAATAAAATTATAAAATACAAATAAACCCTTAACCCTAATATTAATTTATACATACACTCTTTATAAAGAGTGTAATAAAATTATAAAATACAAATAAACCCTTAACCCTAATATTAATTTTGCATTTAACATTCTTTTGCTAGCTGTCCTTTTGTGTGACAGATGACGTCACAACGCTGTTATTGTGACAAGGTTCCATCGCAATATCATCGTGCGGGGCTAGTAAATAGTTTAGAGGTAGTATAAACCGAGAAGCCACTCGAAGTAGTGCCGACAACATGTTGTCGAAAATAAAGCAATTAATCAAAAAATATGATCCACATATATCGTTTTTAAAATTTATGGCTTTGTTTCGCCTTCTGCTTGGCAACTATGCAAATATATGTGAATCAAGACCAATTTGCTGTTTATTGAAGTTATATTGTATTTGTTGTAGTGCGGTTATTATTTTTATTAACATCTACAATTTCCAACAATTCTTACCAAACAGCTTTATCATATTCATTTTCGAATACATTTTAATCGCTACAGTATACTTAGTATTTGGCGATAAACGTTTCTTGAACTTCTTCAGTGCTATCACAACCAATGACAGAATTATCGGCTTTAAAAAATTGTCCATGTTCCCCAATTACGTATTTCTTATTTTCATCGGTAATTTGTTCCTAAGATTAATTGCTATTGGAATTAGAGTTTCTCAGGGTTTGAAATCCATTAGTAACTTTTTAAACATCGCCATCGCAATATTTTCAACAGACTTCAACCATTTAACTGTCATTATCGTCTTCGCTATACTGCAAAGTCGCATGAAACAGTTGAGAAAATTCTTGGAATGAAATTCTGTCCCGATTAATATTACAACAATTCAATACAACAATACACAACACAATGAACAACAACAACAACAACAAACACAATGAAGAACACACACACACAATGAAGTCGCAATCAGTATTAATAATGTAAGGAAAAGTTTGTATTATTACAACAATTTGTTGAATAACTTGGAATACCTTGACAAACAGCTGCAATGTATGGTAAATATAATAAATTTATTTAAGATGTTCATATTACGATATAGTGTAATAATAAAAAGTAAAAAAAAACTAAAACCCAACTACGACAAAAAACGACGCTGAAAAATTATAAAACAAGATTTTCAGAATACTGAACTGGACAAAGTTGCTAATATAGTTGCAAGTAAATGGACACAGTAGACTCTACCAAGATGCCTTCGTTGTAAATTGACAATAATTTGTCTTACAATACTATTCTGAAGTATGCAATATTCACTATGTAGAGATAAATTTTCATGTTTGGAAAACCGCAGTCACACATTATTAAAGTGCTACGGTAGGTAGGTATATGTAACGTGTGACTACGCCTTTCCAAACATGAAAATTTATCCGTTATTAGTCCGTTAATATCTGCTTTTATGGATGCGTCGTCAAATTGTATGAGAACAGCGCTTGGCTGTTCTCCTGTTCCAACTGATCGCGCCAAAGAGCAGAGGCCTTCACCACTCCCATCGCTCCGTTTACCAAACCCTGGTTTACATTCAAATTTCTACGAAGCATTACTAGGGATTATGTACAAACATAAAGTACTCGTGAAGGTCTTTCAGATGATACCAAATACGGTATATTTATATTTATTTTATATTAACATAGAACTTTTTGTCCGCTAGAGGGCGTAATACTAAATTTGGTGACAAGCTTTATAGCTCATAACCAACAGAATATCAAGGCCCTTCTAATGGTTCTGCAGTGGTCTTTTTCTGATAAGTAGTAAAGAAGCTATCTATGAACGAAAAGATGTGAATTATATGCAATCAGCCCATGAATACAGGTAAAGTCACAAGAAAATGCTAGTAATATATATATATTCAAAATGTACAAGTAAAGCCATTTGAAATGATATCAAACACGGCATATTTGTCTTAACTTTATTTTTTTACTCTGTATATTTTGTCCGCTAGAGGGCGACACATTAGATTTTGTCAAACTCCATATAGCCTATAACCAGCGGACAATTAAGACGCTTCTAATGATATGTCATTTGTCGAATTCGAATAAGTAGTTTAGAAGTTACGAGGGAACAGATGAACATACATACATACATACATACATACATACATACATACATAGCCTGTCAAAATCATAACCCTCCTTTTGCTTTGCCGTAGTCGGGTAAAAATAACCTTTACAAAGTCGAAAATCACTTGTTCCCGTCGTTATGAAATTTCCTTTTTGTTGTGATCCAAGCCGGAACCTTCTGATTACTACGATATTAAAAGCCATTTTCTATGAAAAATATTATAACGTTGTACTGCTTGCGGTGGTTATGCACTAAAAATAAAATGCGTTTCACAGTATAACATGTACAGGCTACGGGTTTGTAAAGGATGTATGTATACAAAATCAAAGCATTTATTTCAAATAAACCAGTTACAGGCACTTTTGAATTGTCAGAACGTCGGTCAGTCAATAAGATGAAGCAAGTCGCCCATTCCAAAGAGTAGGTACCTATGGAGAAGAACGGGCAAGAAACTCCATGGACACATGGAGCTCGGACCTTAACTTTGGGCGGTTCATTGAGTCCAAGGCTAAGGTGGCTGCCAAGAAACTTGGCGTTATCGCAAAGGTCCGGCGGTACTTCACACCTGGGCAAGCTGCCCAGGTGCTAATGTTATACAAAGCACAGGTCCGTTCGTGTGTGGAGTACTGCAGCCATATTTGGGCTGGTGCTGCCAAGTGCCACCTGGCCACTTTGGATTCAGTGGAGAGACGTGCAAAGAGGCTGATTGGTGACCCTAATCTAACTCGAGTCGGTCTCCAAAGCCTAGAGCACAGGCGTAGAGTAGCCAGCCTTTCGGTATTCTATAGGATGCATTTCGGGGAGTGTGCGATGGAATTGCATGATTTAATTCCCCATCTCCGTTCCACCAGCGGACGACCCGTCGTACGGCTGGTTTCCACCCTTACGTTGTTAACACCACTACGATCCGGACGAAGCGTTTCGCCTCCTCCTTTATACCGCGTACATTGAGGGACTGGAATAGTTTGCCAGCGGCAGTGTTTCCGTCGGACTACAATTTGAGTGTCTTCAAGGCTAGAGTGAATAGGCTCTTAATAAACTAGTGCGCTTTACCATCAACGACTGTGTCACTGCTTACCATCAGGCAGGATTGCGGTCAAGCGCTAGTTTATAATATAATAAAAAAAAAAAACACTCTTTTAAATTTTCAAGCTATTGTTACAAATATACACTTGTATATCGTTAATTCAATTAAATTGATGTTTCAGATTGTCATCACCTGGATTACAAATTATGCAATAATGATTTTCTTGTTTTATAAAGGGATAACTGGTTATATTTCCCTACAGGTTAGTATATAATATGTGTGTAGTTCTGGAGCTCGCTGTTTGTGTATGTGAGTTATATGTTTGTCCCACAATACAGCCACGATAGAACCCCCGATACAGGAGAAATACATAGTGACGCGCCACCATTACGAAAAAAATATATAGACAATATGTAAAGAAAACCGTCCCACCCATAATGTCAATAAAGGTTAGGTAAACACAAGACCAATTAAAATATGAAATTTTACATAATCACCATAGTAACAATACTAATGAATTTTTTTAATTTTTTTTTCTCCGCTAATTAATTCCAACTTCCCCAAAATATGGTACATTTTTAAAAAGTGACAACACCATTTTCGACGGTATTATTGCGATACGACCGCGTGCCGCGTGCCCTGCCCGCCTTCGCCCGCGCATGTATTACCTACCGTACATATATTAAGTTACCGCCTTTTGCGAAACACTATTTATTTTTGGGGGATTTTTTTTATAAAAGTTTATCCCGGTTTGTAGGCATCAGTAGAATCAGTTATCGATACCTAACAATACCTTCACGGATCGGGCAGGGTTTTCTTTACATATTGTATAGGCGATTATATTGCTAGTGTTTTTATTTATTATCGTATGGTTGTCTCCACATTGTTCCAGAGGTTTCAATCTAGAATAGGTCCCATCCCAAAAAAATCCCAAACACATGTATCACAACCACACTACGTGGACGAGCATTAATTTATATGAAATTAAATTGTCTATATAATATATATTATAGACCAAATTTGGGCGTCAAAACCAGAATATCTGTCTACAAATCGCCACAACGTAACCACATCCCAAATTCATGCCACTAAGTAAGAGATTACTTGAAGACACTTAATACGAATTTAATTCAATTTTTATAACAGTGACGTCTCGAACCGGTCTCTCGCATTATTATCCAAATATTCATATTTCCGGGAAAGTCAACTTCACATAATTTTGCGCTTGATGGAGATGTTACAATCTGCAGTCATGGTGTCTTGTCCAGCGGTCATTGTACAGGCAACCGCTCACGAAGTGGATGAAATAAAGGCGACACTTATGAAACAATCGCTGCAATGCTCAGGTGATACGAGCACACATGATACGTACATTTCCAGTGTTAGCTGACCTCCCATTTTATATGTATACAATACTTTACAATGTGAATATATAGCTTGATGTGTCGTCTTGCATAACGTAACTCTCATTTGTCCTTATTGGTCCAAAGTGTGTCTATTGAGAATGTGGTCCCTAGTCAAATTTGTCTATTAAAAATATAATCTATACTAATATATAAAGCTGAAGAGTTTGTTTGTTTATTTGAACGCGCTAATCTCAGGAACTACTGGTCCAATTTGAAAAATTCTTTTTACGTTGGATAGCCCATTAATCCAGGAAGGCTTTAGGCTATAGAATATCTCACTTTATCGCTGCGACCACCAGGAGCAGAGCATACCTAAACCACGCGAACGAAGCCACTGGCGGCCGCTAGTTAGAAATATCTCGGTAGTGACGCAGCACTCCAATTCTGCAACACACTTTATATTATAATCAGAAAGATATTGAAAGAAATTCCTATTCAACTGCCATTACATATGTTTAGAAAATAATAATTTATAGCGTAAATTAAATGCGTTGTTATTTCGTTACGCAGATTCTTTTGTGTACAATTGATGGCGAGGTGTGTGAGGTAACCCACAGGGTGTTTGGTGTGTCTGTTGCCATCATGTCCTTCGAGAAAAACAATTATTTTAATCCTTATTCCGTTGGTTCCCGGGCTCCATTCGTAGGTTGGGCAAAATGTCAATTGGTTTTCACATTATAAATTTCTTAATAACAGCCCGGAGTTTAGAGAATCAGCACTTTTTGAACGTTAATATTACATAAGACAGTCCCCAAAACGCCCCCCATCAACAACAACTTCCTAGTGCTTTTGCTGGGAAGAAGAAATGGCGGAACAAACTCCCCAGCAGCACAGCTGTCTGTTCATTCATAAAAAAAAACCTTACCTTTATACAACACTATGTAGGTACAGTATTGAACACAAAAAAGAACAACAATGAAATTATTTATCATATGCCAGCTACACCAAAATATCAGCAAAGCCAAAACAAATAATTAAATATCATTAAAATGGAAATGTAAATAAGCAAAAACTTATTACCTAAATAAAAGCCCCAGGCGCGACAGCTCACATATTTATGCATTGTAAAGAAAGCAAATTATATGAACACATAATAAGAAATGAGTACATAAGAGGAAGTCTGAAAGTGGCACCGGTAGCTGAAAAGTTGTGTGGAAATCGGTTGTCATGGTACGGGCATGTTTTACGGAGAACTGAGGAGAATGTCGTGAGGAGAGTCTTAATTATGAATGTTGATGGCTATAAGAGTAGGGGAAGACCAAAGAAACGATGGATGGAATGTGTGAAGGATGATATGGCTAAGAAGGGGGTGACTGCCGAGATGGCTTCTGATAGGGATGCATGGAAGAAAAGACATGTTGCGCCGACCCCAAATAAATTGGGATAAGGGCAGGAGAATGATGAAAATGACATATAATGTGTCAGTAAGCGAATTCTGGAGAAAGAACACAAAAATTCTTCTTCATCTTAGCGTTAATCCCAGTCGCATCCGAAACTTTTTCACCTTTGGAGTCTGGGGTTCGCTTTATCAGTCAAACTGCTGATATTGGCTAAACTTCGATATTTTCCGTGAAGCGACTACCATCTGACCTCCACAACCCGAAGGCGACATCGAAGCATTGCAGTTAGACCAATTGTTGGACTTTTGAGGGCTCCAAAAACTCGTAACGACTGTGATTAGATGTTTGTATGTCAACCGGGACCAACGGCTTAACGTGCTTTCCTAGGCACAACCAGACCAGTGCAAATATTCATATTCACGCACACAAATATTTGCACTCCGCGGGGATCGAACCCGCGCCTCCTTGCCCAGCGGCCGCGTTTGCCACCACTACGCCACGAAGGCTGTTGAAAAAAAGAACACAAACATTGCCTTGAGTTAATCAGAGCGACGAGAGAAGTTGGCGGTGTGTCTCGTGGCTCGAAAAGTGCATCACTATCTCACTCGTGTCGTGTCGGAATACATGCCATCCTATCGGGCTACGAGAGAGCACTTAATGCACTAACTTATCACTCCCGAACTCTCACGCCGAAAGTCAGTAGTTCTTTAAGGTAAATACGGACTGGAGGGCTATATTTAACGAATTATATATTTGTTTGCAGACGAGTCTCTACGGTTCGAGCTGTCGACTGCGCTGCAGTACGTGTCGTGGCGTCCGTTCAAATTCACGATCTGTCGCGCTGTGGCGCTAGATATCTACCTACCGTTCACTGTCATCAGCCTCTGTATCACCTATGTCATTGTTCTTTTACAGCTAACACATTTCTCCGTGTGATTTTCATAGATGTTAGATGATAAATGATTGATTTTCATAGATGTCAGATGATAAATGATTGATTTTCATAGATGTTAGATGATAAATGATTGATTTTCATAGATGTTAGATGATAAATGATTGATTTTCATAGATGTTAGATGATAAATGATTGATTTTCATAGATGTTAGATGATAAATGATTGATTTTCATAGATGTTAGATGATAAATGATTGATTTTCATAGATGTTAGATGATAAATGATTGATTTTCATAGTTTGTCCTGTTTTTAGTCAAATAGAAAGAATAGGATGCACTAGACTTAAATTTGGTTTACTTTGATTTAGGAGTGACAATATGAAATACCAACAGAAAGTGTTGCTTACGCGTTTATTATATAAGAATATGTGGAGGCATGAGGAACAGGGAGTAAAGTTCACTCATCCTCCATAGAAAACGGAGAATCCTCCGACCAGACGGGTGTTATGTTTGGCGGGCACTTGCCCAATGCTTGAAATTGGGAAGTTACATGCTAGTTGCTCGGTAAACTCTGATTGCGAGATTTAGAATTCGTGTGACGTCAGTATGACGTGTTGTTGACTTGTGGCGTTTGTAGGTACCGCCACAAATAAAATATAATCCATGGCATAGTAAGCTTGCGCTGTTCCCGTGTGAATCGTTTTGCTAGTGTTTGAATGAGCTTCAAAAAATCGTATTTAATCCACTGTTTGACGCTGATGATCTTAAAAAATTTTCAGTGACTATTGTAAATATTATATTCGGATTCATTTTCGGAAGTCGGTAGCAAAAAATCGAAGACAGACTATCGAATTGCTCCCGTACTACAAACGTGAACAGGCGTTTTTTTGTATAGGTTCGCAACTGGCCGGTTTAACATTTTGATATCTTAATATCAAATGTAAAACCTTATATATTTTCTTTGTTGTTTACGAAAATGTTGAATGTTGTAGCTTATCAACGTTCATTATAAGCTAAGCACACATTAAGCATTGCACAGATTTTAATGTAACGCTACTAAGCGCTACGAAATTGGAATGTAACGCTACGAAGCACTACTAGACTTCGTAGCCACTATAGCACTCGCGTGTTCTAGATGTAAAAAATTATGGCACAATCTGAGTACCATATTATTTTTTTGTCGAAACTTGGTTTTCAATATTTTCAATACAAGAATTAGTCTCTAAATGCAACGTGCAACGAAGTTCTGTAGTTGTAGTATCAATATTCCATATTTGTATGTTCTATGATACGGGTTGGGTTTCCGTACTTAGTCTTTCCAGTGTAACATTGTGCGTATTCATATTTTCAGCCCTATCTTATATACGAAATATATAATTATTATAATTATTTGCCGAATAAAAGCCACATGTAACGTAATTTTTGTGTGAATATACCATTGAATAAAGGTGATATTTGTTTAATTTAAACATCCATTTGAAATTGGCTTGACGTTTCCCTTTATTCTTTATGATCTACTACTTAAAAATAAAGCACCATATTTTACACAATACATCCACCCTCGGGAGTCCGAATACCTAACAATGCCTTCATATTTTATATTACCCTCATGAGCTCGACAAATACAAAATCTTAGAATTTTCAGTGCCACTTTTTGTTTTCAATGGCTTGAAACCTTTCTTGAAACCACTACGATCCGGACGAAGGGTTTCGCCTCACAATTCACAATTTGAATGTCTTCAAGACTAGCATGAATAGGCTCTTAATAAACTAGCGCGCTTTACCATCAACATTTGGCTCATCCTGTAATCAAAACATTACGTACATTAACTCTTCCTCCCTTCTTCCTTTGGAGGTAGGTAGAAACCTGCTGCGATCCTACATACTCCTTTTGACTAGTTTACGTTCATAAACCAGAGTAACAATTTTCGTTATTTTAAGTACGTTCACAGTCTGAGCACTGGCTCAATGTGTCAAAAATGTCTGCTTGCTGTTTCCCAGTATTTTTGACATTTGCTTGTTGTCGAGATGAAACCGCGGCTAGATGTTGAATTTTAATTTACGTCAATTGGCCTTCTGGTAATACACACACACACCAGTTTTGAGTACTCGTACTACGTTAAATTCAATTCAAAAATACTATTCCAGATAAATTATTAATATAATGTTAGTAATAGTACAGCTTACGTGGTGTGATTATTAATTTAACTTAAGTAGGTCTGGTCTCTTTTCCAATGCCATTAGAGGGGAGATTCCTATCGGTCTAAAACACATTTAGGATGCCATTAGAGGAGAAGCGCAAACGTGACAGCATGGAAGCGCATCGCCTCTGCATTATCGCAGCAAACCCGTCGACCCTCGCATCCGCGAACATCCCTACACTACTTTATAACCATCCACAATAGAAACTGATTGTCACATAAAACTCTTTATTCATTAAATATATGAAACTGAAATACTTTTAGTACCAACTCAATTCTTGTGACGTCATGTCCTATAAAAATAAACAAAGACTGCTTTATCACATAAATATATATTTATTAGTCTTACACTTTGTTAGAATTACCAGAAATAGCATGCAATTAAAAGAGCAGAACAGCTTTTTATTTAGTTTGAGTTAACAGTGGGTCCCAAAATATATTGAATATGGGATTACCTATCCGTAAAAGTTTATATGGAAAGCTATTTAAACGTTGAACAGATTTTTTGAAGTAGGTGGATATTAAAGCTGAGAAAAAATGCATTCTATACAAATTTTTTATCAACCAACCTTGGGTACAAGGTTGGTTGATAAATAATTGCATAAAATATGATATTGATAATCCATAGCTTCATATGTTACAAAAATAATACCTGTACAATACTGATGGGGCCCGATAAAAGAACAAGTAGCTAGCTATTGTAATTATTAATATTAAAACGTAGTTCAATTTCAAATTTATTTTTACACTGACCCAGTATTACCCTCGTACACACCTATCGGTACTGATAGCCCTGAAGATTACATATCATCATAATCTTGAATCTATTATATAAGTAAATACACAAGAAAGAATAATCCAATTAAAACAGTGTATTACATAAATGAGAGTAAAATTGATGAAATAGACACCATAAGGGACCTTGGAGTTATATTTGATCAAAAGCTGACTTTTACACCACACTTAGATCACATATCTAAAAAGCATTCAGAATGTTGGGTTTTGTTATAAAACAATCTAAAGGTTTTCGTCAAATTAAAACTAAAATCTTGCTCTATCAAAGTTTAGTGCGTAGTGTAATAGAGTATTGTGGTGTGGTATGGCGACCACATGGTTTACACCTAGAACGTATCCAAAAGCGCTTCGTTTGGCATTTGGCCTTCTCTTTGGGAATAACCAAAAAAATTCTCTCTTACAAAAAGTGAATAAAATTCTTCAACATGCACACCTTGGAAGAGAGAAGATGGTTCAATGACGCAATGTTTGCAAGCAAAAAGTTTTCAGCTTTAGACGGAGATGAATTTAAGAAGCGAGTTGTAGATATTGGTTGGTATATTAGCAAAAAAAATCATTAATTGCGTCAGCTACGTCAACGGCTTTATGAACTAATTTGTTTTCAACATTAAACTCGCACACTCGAAATCTTTTTGAGTGACTTTGAATAATTTTTAATAATTTTCGACATACTCTAGAAAGGGAGTAACAAAATGTATTTTTTCAAACCATATAACTCGTACATTATCGCTCTACTTTTATAAATACCCGGAGTTGCCAATTAGTTAAAGCTAACATATGATCCATTAACCTTAATCATCAATCTTTCATAATCAATTTTTCTGGTCATTAATCTTAATAGTTCTTGTCTTCATATGTTACAAAATAATATCTTCTCAATAATGTAAATAATGCAATGAATGTGATTAAACAAGAAAGTAAAGAAAGTAATACAAGTACAAGAAAGTAATTTGTACTGCTATTGTGTGACACAATCACATCACCGTCGCCGGTCGCATGATGACACCACATTTTAGCTATGTATGTAGGTAGTTAACTGAACGGTGCTGGACAGTCACCGTGGCGTAGCGGTAGCGAACGCGGCCGCTGTGCATGGGCCTTCATGCGCAGCGGCCGCGTTCGCTGCCGCTACCGTGGGTTCGATCCCCGCGCAGTGCAAATATTTGTATGCATGAATATGAATATTTACACTGGTCTGGTCGTGCCTCGGAAAACACGTTAAGCCGTTGGTCCCGGTTGCCAACAATTGGTCTAACTACAATGCTTCGATATCCCTTTCGGGTTGTGGAGGTCAGACGGCAGTCGCGTTACAGAAAATATCGAATTTTAGCCAAAATCAGCAGTTGTTAAAGCAGACTAAACGGTGCCGTTCAACTAGAGGCTGATCATAATAACCTGTAAATATTTTATTATGGCTAACTGTTAATATTAGTACCCATTTATATAAGTACCTATTTAGTTCAGTTTTGTTTTTCTTACGTTTCACCAGCCAACATTTCATCACTCAACCAGTTCATCGAATGTGGTATTAGACAGATTGACTCAATATCATAAAGGCCAGTAGTTGAAAGGTGCCATTTAGTTAAATATACTGTACTGGTGATGTATGTACCTATAGATAAATTTAAAACGGTGCCTTTTTCAACGTTAAGTTTAGAGGGAAAATATAAAATTGTCGTTAAAGGGCGTTGTGTTCGCGTTTTGGATTTAACTCAAAAGAAAGGTTGTTTTGAAAAGTATTATTATAATTATAACTAGTTAGCAGGCTGTGTGCATATAAATTATTTTGATTCTCGTGTACTAATATTATTTTAAAACGCGGTTTCAATGTTCAAGAATATTACAGGCGCATGATTTTTGAGATTATCCATACTAATATTATAAATGCGAAAGTAACTCTGTCTGTCTGTCTGTCTGTCTGTCTGTCTGTCTGTCTGTTACGCTTTCCCGCTTAAACCTCTCGACCGATTTTGATGAAATTTGGTACAGACAATCTTTAGACCCTGAGAAAGAACATAGGCTACCTTTTATCCCGGAAAAATTTGATGTTCCCGAGGGAAATCTAAAAAGCGCGATATAACCGAACTCCACGCGGGCGAAGCCGCGGGCGGAAAGCTAGTACTTTATATTGTAATAATTTTCCAGAGAAATTGGTCGTCGAACTCATGAATTCGCATGGCCATTTTTTTAACACGGATTGCCTTAGGAACGAGCTCCTATGCCTTTATAAATTAGACGAATTAAAAACCTTATAATAATTTGACCTTATTAAAAATTTACATACAAACAACCTAACAGACATTTTACCAGAAGTTTACAAATTAGCAAAATTAATAATCACGTATCCAGTGAGTACGAATGAATGAGTGAGTGTGTTAATTTTCGTGCCCAAAAAAAATCCAAACATATTAACGAAACGAAACGTGAAATTTTTATTTATTTTTTTGGATGTTCAGTGTGGCCACGCACAAACATCAATTCAATGTTGACATGCATGAGTATATATACCTGGGACAACAACTAGGTAGGTCCAACTTGGAGAAAGAGGTGTCTTGTCGAATCCAGCTCGGTTGGGCAGCGTTCGGGAAGCTACGCTTTATCTTCTCGTCGTCCAAGATACCACAGTGTCTCAAGACTAAAGTCTTTGACCAGTGTGTGTTGCCAGTGATGACTTACGGAACTGAAACGTGGTCGCTCACAATGGGCCTCATACGAAGGCTCAGAGTCACACAAAGGGCAACTGAAAGAGTATGCTCCGAGTTTCTCTGCGTGATCGAATCAGAAATGAAGAGAACCGCAGAAGAACCAAAGTCACCGACATAGCTCTGCGAGTCGCTAAACTTAAGTGGCAGTGGGCAGGGGCACATTGCTCGTAGTACCGATGGCCGATGGGGCAGTAAGGTTCTGGAGTGGCGGCCACGTACTGGAAGGCCCCCAACAAGGTGGACCGATGATCTAGTGAAGGTCGCGAGAAGCCGATGGATGCGCGCAGCACAAGTCCGGTCGGCGTGGAAAGCCTTGGGGGAGGCCTTTGTCCAGCAGTGGACATCTATAGGCTGAAGAAGAAGAAGATGCGGAAAAGAGTACGTGACTAAGGTGAATTGAAATTAGTAAGCTTACATTTTTTAAGTTTAACCATATATAAGCACCGAGACTATGATTTTTGAGATTTTACAAACTTCTACGCGTCTGTAGATAATAAATGTTAACGGTTAACATATCTACAGACGCGTAGAAGTTTGTGAATTCACATGGCATTAGATAGGTCAAACACAAAGATGTCTTAAAGTATAACCTAGTCCAGCCTCATAATCAACCTATAATTTTCTCACAATGCTGGGACATAGGTCTCTCAGGTCAATAGGGAGTGGGCATAGTCCTAGGATACTGGGAGGTAATTTACCAAATTGTTAAATCCTAAGGTTTTTGTTTTCTCTTAATAAACAAATATACATAGATGGCGATGCTCCGACCTTTAAACAAAGTAGAATATCTAAAACCCTAGCAGTAACACAAATTGAAACTTCTCAGCTCCAAGGCTGAGGTCTAAGAAATATTTCAATGTTTCCATTATCTTTAGAATCAGACTTGAAACTTGTATAAATGAAAACTTATTTAAATATAAATGTTACGTCTCATTACGCTAAAGATTTGACAAGATGGTATTTCCCCTAACACTTAAAAATACCATCTAACACTACGTTAAAAATAAAGACCTGTACAATACTGATGGGGCCCGATAAGTCAACTAAGTAGTTAGCTTTTGTAATTAATATTGAAACATAGTTCAATTTTAAATTTATTTTTAAACTAGATATACTCAAAATCAATACAACCACCGTACCTAAGTAGTATAAAGGTAGTATCAACCGAGAAGCCGGTCGAAGTAGTGCTGATAATATGTTGTCGAAAATAAAGCAATTAATCAAAAAATATGAACCATATACAACGTTTTTAAAAGTTATGGCTTTGTTTCGCCTTTTGCTTGGCAACTATGCAAATATCAGTGAATCAAGACCAATTTGCTATTTATTGAAGTTATATTGTATTTGTTGTAGTGCGGTTATTATTTTTATTAGCTTCTGTCATTTCCCACAATTCTTTCAATCCAGCTTCATCATATTCATCTTCGAATACATTTTAATCGCAACAATAAACTTCGTATATGGCGATAAACATTTCTTGTACTTCTTCAGTGCTATCACAACAAATGACAGAATTATCGGCTTTAAGAAATTGTCCATGTTCCCCAATTACGTATTTCTTATTTTCATCGGTAATTTATTCCAAAGACTAGTTGCCATTGGATTTAGACTTTCTTATGGTGTGAAGTCCATTAGTAACTTCTTTAACATCGCCATCGCAATATTTTCGACAGACTTCAACCATTTAACTGTCATTATCGTCTTCGCTATACTGCAAAGTCGTATGAAGCAGTTGAGAAAATTCATTGAATCGAATTCTGTCCCTATTAATATTACTAGAAATAATGAAGTCGCAATCAGTATTAAAAATGTAAGGAAAAGTTTGTATTATTACAACAACTTGTTGAATAACTTGGAATACCTTAACAAACAGCTGCAATGTATGGTAATTATAATGAATTTATTTGAGAAGTTAGTATTACGCTACAATGGATGTAAAAATAACCTTTACGAAGCCGAAAATCACTTGTTTCCGTCGTCATGATATTTTCTTTTTATTGTGAACTAAGCCGGAACCTTCTGGTTTCTGAATTATGGCCAATTATTTAAATATTTTTTTTAGGAATGATATTATAACGTTTCTATTTCCCGTATTACATTACGCACTACCGCAAGCCGCTGCTTGCGGTAGTTGTACAAAAAAAATAACACAGTACAACATGTACAGGCGACGGTTTTGTGAAGGATGTTTCTATACTGTATATATTCTGACTGCAATTAATTTCATGTTTCAGATATTCATTAATTGGATTTCAGAATATTCAACAGCCATTTTCTGGTTTTCTAAAATAATAACTGGTTATAGTTTGGTACAGGTTAGTATATTACTTTATTCAATGTTGATTTAAATCAACAATCAATCATCAATATCGAATTTAATCAATGTTGTACGCATACTTATTTTAAACATAGGTGTGTTTAAAATTCTGAGAATGCAGATGGAGATTGAGACGACATAATAATAAGAAATTTAACTGCTAATATCTGATACGGTTCCCAATGTGCATACGACTTGAATCAAATATATAAAAGACCAAAAAAAAGTCGTTATTGCGGCTCGTACAGGTAGATTATAAAGTAAAATAAAAAAAGAAATAGAACAAAATTATAAAAAAAAATAGAAATCGTGGGCACGCCACAACAGCGGCGGTAAGTACCCTCTTTGAGGAGTGCCTACGGAGGCACCACGGCGCCCACACCTACCGTTTGACGCAGATGCTCATAGGACCCGGCTGTTTCGGGAGGTTCCTGTTTCCGTATAAGGTGGGAGAAAGCGCCAGGGTATCACCACTGAGAAGATCCCCTGAGGACACGGTGGAGCATACGGTGGAGGTCTGTCTGGCTTGGGTACACCACCACCGCCGTATCCTCGTGGTGGCGATCAGCGGCGATCTCTCCAGTCCGTCTCTGGTCCAGGCCATGGTCCGGAGCGAGGGTGCATGGTAGCCCGTCACCTCCTTCTGCGAAGCAGTGATGCTGGCAAAGGAAGAGGCGGAGTGCATGAGGGAGCGGGAACCCCAGCGCCCTCACGCCTCTAGTCGCCACAGGAGATGCCCTGGTCGGGAGACAACACCAAACTCCCGGCCAGCATAAGCGCGGGCTTGCGGGTGGTAACCAGTGGGCAGTTCGTCACCCGGTAAGAACCAGGCCCGAGTCGACGGAGCGTTGTGTTTCACGCCCGCCTCAAAGAAATGTCAGCACATCGTGACGGGGTTCACGAAGACCGATGCTTCCTGGGTCAGGGTTGCGGGTTGGTTAAAAAAGAAACCGTGGCCCTAGCCATCGCACAGCTAAGTGAAGAAGCACGGGTGGGTTTTGGTCAGTAAAAGTCTGTCACGCCCTTCCGCTCCGCCCAGAGCGAGATATTTGATGAATTCCCATCCCAAACAAAAAAAAAGAAGTTGCTTCAGGACACTTACTTATTATGAATTCCTATTGAGCACCACATATCAACCGTAATTTTTTTAAAGTTTGGCCCGGCTTTGTAGGCATTAGAAAAATCAGTTATCGATACATAACAATACCTTCACGGATCGAACAGAGTTTTCTTTACATAATATATAGCACATTCTCAACTCACAATTGTCATAGTTGTGAGTGGAATTAACTATGGAATGAGAAGTATTTTGTTAGTTGTATAATAAATAACAGTTTTTAAATATTTTCAGGAAAGTCGAGTTCAAATCTTTTTGCGGTTGACGGAGATGTTAGGATCTTTAGTCATGGTGTCTTGTCCAGCGGTCATTGTACAGGCAACCGCTCACGAAGTGGATGAAATAATGGCGACACTCATGAAACAATCGCTGCAATGCTCAGGTGATACGAATACACATGACACAACAAGCTACATTTTTCCAGTGTTAGCTGACCTCCCATTTTATATTTATACAATGCTTTACAATGTGAATGTATAGCTTGATGTGTCGTCTTGCTTAACCTAACTCTCATTTGTCCTTATTGGTCCAAAGTGTGTCTATTGGGAACGCGGTCATCAGTAAAATTTGTCCATTACAAACATCTCGGAAGCAATGCAGCACCCCGACTGGGCAACACTCTTTCTATTACAAACAGAGAGATATTTAAAGAAATTCCTTTTCAACTGCTATTATGTATGTTTGGAAAAATAGCGTAAATTACGTAATGAATTTTATCAAATTAAAACCACTGTTTCGTTACGCAGATTCATGTGTGTATAGTTAATAAATAATAAATAATAATAAATATATACGGACAAATCACACAGATTGAGCTAGCCCCAAAATAAGCTCGAGACTTGTGTTATGGGATACTAACTCAACGATACTATATTTTATAATAGATACATATATGGATGAACATCCAAGACCCAGGCCAATCAGTAAAAGATCGTTTTCCATCATGACCTGACCGGTCAAAAACAATTATTTTAATTCACTATATTATCACACGCGCCGAAAGTCAGTAGTTCCTTACGGTTGGCCAGCAGGGCCGCAATACGGGCTGGAGGGCTACATTTAATGGATCATTAATATTTGTTCGCAGACGAGTCTCTACGGTTCGAGCTGTCGACTGCACTGCAGTACGTGTCGTGGCGTCCGTTCAGATTTACGATCTGTCGCGTTGTGGCGCTAGACATCTACCTACCGTTCACTGTCATCAGCCTCTGTATCACCTATGTCATTGTTTTTTTGCAGCTAACACATTTTTCAGTGTGATTTGCATAGACGTATTGAGTTTATAAATATGATTCACTAAACTTAAATTAAATTTACTTTGATTTAGGGATGACAAATACCTACCTGCTACCAACAGAAAGAGTTACGCATTTATTATATAAAAATAAATTACAATCCATGACATACTCGCTTAACCTGAAGAATACTAATGCAGCTATAGACATTAGAATAAGGCATGGATTATTCGAATGTACTTTTTTTATTCGTATATTCTCACGAGATTGACACTTGTGCGGGTGAAACTGCGGGGCGCTGCTTGTAATATTATAAACGCTAAAGTTTGTGAGTGATGTATATTTGTTACTTTTACACGCAAAAATCACAAAACGGATTTGAATGATATATATTTGGCAAAATGTTTGAAACCAATATTAATAACAGCAATAGGTAAACGCTTGAAATTTTCACAAAATACAGAATAAAATTAATATTTAAAGGAGGTTCCATAGAATATACGTGTTTTTATATAAATTGGTTCACATTTGGCCGGTTTTATCTTTAGTAGCTTAATATCAAATATAAAATCTTATATAATTTCTTAATTGTTTACGCAAATGTAGCTTATCAACGCTCATTATAAACTATATATCCATCAAGCATTCCACAGATTTTAATATAACGCTACGAAGCGCTACGAGATTGGAATGTAACGCTACGAAGCGCTACGAAATTGGAATTGAGCGCTACGAAGTACTACGAGACTTCGTAGCCAAAGCACTCACGTATTCTAGGTGTAAAATTTTACCAGATTGTTGCATCCACATATTCACAGTTTGCTGTAAGTAGTTTTTGTCGAAACTTGGTTTTTAATATTATCAATACGAAAATTAGTCTCTATATGCAACGCTATGTGGCGCAACGAAGTTCCGTAGTCGACGTAGCATTTGCGTATTCCATATTTTCAGTCCTTTCTTATACTAAACCTACCTATGCTACTATTTGACGAATAACAGCCACATGTAAGACGTAAATATTGTGTGAATAAACCATTAAAACAAATGTGATATTTGTTTAATTTAAACATCATTTTGAAATTGACTTTACCATAAAACGTAATGCAATCATGTTTCAATACCTACGTTATGATCTACTATTCCAAAACAAAACACGATATTCTATACCTTACACCCACATTTTATATTACTTGCATGAGCTCAACAAATAAAAAATAATCTTGCCAATTTGCAATGCTACTTTTTGTTTTCAATCGCTTTTGGGATACAATCACTTTATTTGATCGGTTTATATCATGTCTTGTTGCTGAATCCTCAGACTAGGTGAGGAAGTCAAGGAATTTAAATATCTTTTAAAGAGTTTATCAATTTTATAAAGGAAAAACAATAATGAGACGATCGGGCTGTTTTTTTTTTAGAAATAAAAAACAGCCTGTTCCTTTTCTTGCTGGTAGCGTCACTTCGAGTTTGCCTTTTAAGCATTTCTCAGTAGTAGTTGGACCTTGTCATAATGCAGACCGAGTGAGTCACACCGCTTTTCATATGCAAGCCCATCGAACATTCCAGATCTATCTAGAAATAATATTAATATTGATTAATTTCGAATACATTCTGTTTATAATCCAGCAGGTAGAGGTACAAATCTTTATATATATAATTCTGCTGTACGTGTGTATGTCATTGAACTCCTCCTAAACGGCTTGACCGATTTTAATGAATTTTTATGTATGCGTTTGAGTGGCGACCTGGATCGTTTAGATTCACAAATCAACCCGGCAGATGGCGCTAATCGCTTGAAGAAGCATGTGATCTCGGAAACGGCCCTAACGATTTCGCTGAAAATTAATATGTGGTGGTTTTCGGGGACGAAAAATCGATCTAGCTCAGTCTTATGTCTGGGGAAGCGCATATTTTCGAGTTTTCTCTTTCGCAATATTTCACGCATAATATGGGCGCTAATTTCGCGCGGCTTGACATAGCGGCTGTAGCGTAGTCAATATTGGTATGGTCTACTCGCGATGGCTGGTGTTCCTCGGTTCAAACCCGGTCAATCACAAGTTTTTTTTTTTTGTTTTTAGACAAGTTTATAGTTTTTTTAATTTTTTTAGTTACTTAAAAATATAATTGTCCATAAGAACTAAAAGGCGAAAAAATAAAAAAGATATTTTTTTTTATTTAACTAAATTTGTACTTATGAACTAAAAGAGAAAAAAATAAATAGAAATAAATAAATAATTAAGATTTTTTATTTTACTTAAAGAGACAGAAACAAGAGCTCTAGGGGTAGAGAGAGGTATGATATCTTTTTAACCGACTTCAAAAAGGAGGAGGTTACTCAATTCGACCGTATATATGCTTTTTTTTTTTTTTGTTCGCGCGTAACTTCGTCGTTTATGAACCGATTTTGATAATTCTTTTTTTGTTGGAAAGAAGACGTTCCCAAGGTGGTCCCATGATAAGGACATCAGGATCTGATGATGGAAGACCAGAGAAATCAAGGGGAACTTTCAAAAATCGTAGGGGCGATTAGTGCATTTCTTAGTATTAAGTATTTAAAGCACTACAATTTGATAAAAGTCTGGAGTAGATCTGATGATGGACCCGGAAGACAGTCGAAGGAACTCCTCAACAATTCAAAGCAGCTACCTTGTGTTTGGGCTTGATTAATTTGTATTCATAAGAACTTTACACCTAGATAGGTTGTGACTGTCATAAGAGCTCTGATGATGAAGACAAAGGCCAGTTTCGGGAACTCCTCAACGGTTTGCAGTACCTACTTTGTGTTTGGTTTTAATTTGTTTATATTGATGAGAACTTTGCACCCATTGGGTTAAAATAATGTTCTGCAGTACCTAAATCTGATGATTAAGACCATAGGCAGTCGAGAGAATTCTTCAAAATTACGGGTAAAAATTAAAGTAAACAAAATTACGTCATTTCCCGACTATGTTTGCGTCAGCATCCAGTCTGACCGGATGTAACTGAATACATAGTACCTACTTTTCACAACTAAAAAGTGTAAAATAAAAACTTTTTTACAAAAAAACAACCGACTTCTAAAAACCACTAAAAAGTGAAAAATAACTAATTTCGGAAGTCGGTGTCAAAAACTAATACATATACAAAAACCAAAGACACCGACTTCCGAAATTAGTTATTTTTCACTTTGTAGTGGTTTTTAGAAGTCGGTTGTTTTTTTGTAAAAAAGTTTTTATTTACAAATGTAGATGACAATGCTTTCCATGGGTTTCTTCTTTCCATCCTAAATCTGCTGTACGTGTGTACGTCACTGAATTCCTCCTAGGCTGGTCCGATTTGAATAAAGTCTATGTATATAAATGAAAGTCGTGTTAGTTACTATATTTATAACTCAAGAACCGCTTAACCAGTATGGCTCAAAATTGGTAGGGAGGTAGCTATGAACTGGGAGAAGGACATATCACGATACTTTTTATCCCGTTCCCGCGGTTCCTGTCGTTCCCGTGTGACGTGACGTAAGACATGGTTTAACAAAACGCAACTGACATGGAATAACAAAACAACTCAGTCAAAATATAAGTTAGCGGTTCATTTGTTAAAAATGGTACAAACACACTCCTACACTACTCAGCATATTAAAAAAAAGTCTTACCGGTTGAATGTTGATACATTTATTTAAAGCAAGGAATATAAATGCTCTCTGCCGGTTTAATTTTTTTAATAAAAGCCCCAAAGCAAACTTCAACTTCAAAATTTCTAATATTGTATTGTTGTGCCATTTACCACTTCACTACATACTATAAAACAAAGTTACTTTCTCTTTCCCTATGTTCCTTTGTATGATTAAATCTTTAAAACTGCGAAACAGATTTTGATGAGGTTTCTTTTAATAGATAGAGTAATTAAAAAGAAACGTTTATATGTATAATAACATCCATTAAATTGTGGAGAAACACTATCCCCCGCCCACATGTGGGAGTGATGAGAGGAGGCATAACTCTGTTGCCGCGAAAAATCGCAGTACAGCGGACAGAGCTCCGGCGGGGTCTGGCGACATGGAAAGTGTGATTGTCGCAATCCAGCACTGAGTACGCCGCAATAGCGGCGTTAAGTCCTCTCTTTGAGGAGTAGCTAGAGAGGCGCCACGGCGTCCTCACCTTCCGACTGACGTAGGTCCTCACCGGACACGGCTGTTTCGGGAGGTTCCTGTTCCATATAAGGCGGGAGGAAACGCCAGGGTGACCACTGTGTGCATCACCCTGAGGACACGGTGGAGCATAAGGTGGAGGTCTGCCCGGCTTGGATAGAGCTTAGCCGTGTTCTCCTGGCGGCGATCGGCGGCGATCTCTCACGTCCGACCCTGGTCCGGGCCACAGTCCGGAGCAAGAGTGCATGGCAAGCTTTCACCTCCTTCTGTGAAGCAGTGATGCAGGCAAAAGAGGAGGCGGAGCGGGTGAGGGAGCGGAAATCCCACTACACTCACGGCTCAAACCGCCGCAGGAAGCGCCCTGGTCGGGAGGCAACATCGGACTCCCAATCGCCGTAGGCGCGGGCTTGCGGGCGGCGAGGGATAGGCAGCTCGCCCCCTTGTAAGAACCAGGCCCGGGTTGACGGCCCATTGTGTTTCACACGTGCCTCAAAGAGATGTCAGCACACCTTGACGGTGTCCACGAGGACTGGTCCACAGGGTTACGGGTTGATTAAAAAAGAAACCATGGCACTGGCCGTTGCACAGGCAAGTGATGGAACACGGGTGGGTTTTAGTCAATAAAAGTCTGACACGGGCTTCCGCTCCGCCCAGAGCGGGAGAGGTCACTTGATGATTTCCCATCCACAACAAAAAAAAAAAAAAACTGAAGAAGAGCAAGAAATTGCACTTGAAGGCGCAGCCTTAGTATGGCTCGACTTCGTGCTTCTCACTCACCAGAGCAAAGGGAGGCAGCCCGTGAAATGGCTGGGTTGGCAATGCGAAATCGTCGAGCAAACCTCAGAGATCAAGCGCTAGATAATTTACGAAACACAAGAAGAAATTCATCAAATACTGATTTGAATCGGGCAGCGTGCAGCGTTTCAATACGCATATAATATAGCGCAATGGCGTTCGCATTGGGCCAATGGATGCTGTTTGCGAGTATTGTAGCACATTAAAGATTTCCGGAGAATCGCCAGGATTGTGCTCCCAAATAAAGAATCATTGAATAATAATATTCATTTATTTAAAATTATCCTAATTTAAAAAGTAGTCATGTGATATTGCCTTTAAGGCGGAACGAAGTTCGCCGGGTCAGCTAGTATTTTTATAAATTTTTCAATATTTAATTCAATAGTCATTATAAAATCAACTTAAATATCATTGATATAAAGTCGATATTTTATTGTTTAATCTGACATATGGGGAGGGGGTTAAGTCGTGGTGGCCTAGTGGTTAAAACACCAGCCTTTCAAGTATGAGTGCGCGGGTTCGATTTCAGGTCAGGCGAGTACTAATCTAACTTTTCTAGTTATATGTACTTTCTAAGTATATCTTGGACACCAATGACTGAAGGTGAAGGAAAACATCTTGAGGAAACCTGGACTTTAAGTCTGAAATCGCCAACCCGCATTGAGCAAGCGCCAATCCTTCCTCAATTCTTCTCCGTATGAGTGGATACCTGTGCCCAGCAGTGGGCAAGTATACTATACATCGCTACATGCTACCGACGCACAAAAATGTCGTCACCAACATGATCAACAAAATGACCCTAGAACAATAATACTAAATTGACACAAACGATATGGTCTAGTCCACCGTGATGAGACCCCTTTCCCGGACTACTTGCTCCGTCGACACCGGGATTAAGAACATTGCGCTGCCACTAAATATGTCTTGCTAATATTTCTATGTTCAAACTAACGTTTGCGTCAGACTCAAACCTCGTTTAATAGAAAACTAATTTTAATATTAATGCTATATCTTATTGCGCTGAAGATTTGAAAAGTTTTGTTTATCGATTATAAACTAGTGCTTGATAGCAATCCCACCTGATGGTAAGCAGTGATGCAATCATTGATGGTAAAGCGCGCTAGTTTATTAAGGGCCTATTCACTCAAAAAACTGGGTGAATAGGAAGGAAGACGGCAGTTGATGCAATTTTAAACCCAACAGTACGACCAACGGTGCTGCGCCAGAGGGAGATTGATGTGCAGACCCTCCACAACTAAACTCCCGACACAATAACATTTGACGCATCGTATACGACACGCATCCCAAGACAATTGCTCAGACTCGTCCTCCGTACGGCTTCACCAGACATCATGCAGAAACACGACGAATCGCTTGGCGGCAAGACTTTGTCTAGTAGGTGATAAATTCTGCCGGCAGCTGATGACAACGCTGTTATTAACTCTTAAATGAAGTTATAACGCTGCTATATTTATAAAATATATAGCTGTACAATACTGATGAGGCCTGATATAATAACTAAGTAGCTAGCTTTTGTAATTAATGTTAGAACATAGTTCAATTTCAAATTTATTTTTAGACTGAGTCAGTATTGACCCTCGCATACACCTAACTGAACTGATAGCGCGGAAGATTTCATATTATTAACATCTTGAATCTATTACGTACGTAAATAAGAACTAATTACGTTGAAAGCTTCGTTTTGGAAACCATAAAGACGGAGTTTACTCAAAAGTATGTCGTGGTGCACGCAATCAAAGGCTTTGGAGAGATTACAGAAAACTCCAACAATATTTTGCGGGCTCTTCCATACGTTAAAAGTGTTTTAGTAGAGCAACACCCGCATCTGTAGTCGAACTACTTTGTGAAACCATATTGTTCATTGTGTAGCTTCTTCTTCAGCCTATAGATTTCCACTGCTGGACAAAGGCCTCCCCCAAGCCTTTCCACGCCGACCGGTCTTGTGCTGCCCATCTCCATCGGCTTCCCGCGACCTTAACCAGGTCATCGGTCCACCTTGTTGGGGGCCTCTCTATGCTGCGTCTTCCAGTACGTGGCCACCACTCCAGAACTTTACTGCCCCATCGGCCGCCGGTTCTACGAGCAATGTGCCCTGCCCACTGCCACTTAAGTTTAGCGACTCGCAGAGCTATGTCGGTGACTTTGGTTCTTCTGCGGATCTCCTCATTTCTGATTCGATCACGCAGAGAAACTCCGAGCATAGCTCTTTCCATTGCCCTTTGTGTGACTCTGAGCCTTCGTATGACGCCCATTGTGAGCGACCACGTTTCAGTTCCTAATATGAACAATTTGGGAGATTGACATCATAACTATTTAAATTAAAATGTGTAAGCAACTACTTGATAATTACTTTCCCAATAATTTACTGAATGCAAGTAAGATAGAAATGTGCTTAAAGTTAGCAACGTCGTTTTTATTACCAGATTTAAGTAACAGTATGACTAGACTGACCACCGTCGTCGGTCGCATAAAATACTTGTATTATCATTAGAAGATGCCATATCAGTGTGAAAATTACCTTAACCTTTGCAAATTTCATATATGAAACCTAGTTAGTCGTCGCGAGATCTCTGACTGCGTTTGTTTATTAATTATTTGCACTGCGCGGGGATCGAACCCGTGCCTCCTTGCGCAGCGGCCGCGTTCACAACCGCTACGCCAAGGAAGCTGTCAGCTGTTGGACTTTTCTGTGATCTCTCCAAAGCCGTTGAATGTGTGCACCACGACATAAATTTGCGTAACCTACGACTTTATGGTGTCCAAAATGAATATCTCAACGTAATTAATATGAAATCTTCCGCGCTATCAGTTGTTCAGTTAGGTGTATGTGATCGTCAATACTAGGTCAGTCTAAAAATATATTTGAAATGGAACTATGATGCAATATTAATTGCAAATGCTAGCTACTTACTTGTTTTATCGGGCCCCATCATTGTTGTATTGGACAGGTATACACTTTTTAAGTACAGTAGCGTTCTAATTTCCCTTATGAGCCTAAAATAACTTCTATTGCTAATAAGGTATAAGGCAATAAGGATTAATATTTAATTTAGTTTTCTATTAAACGAAGCTTAAGTCTGACGCAAACGTTAGTTTGTACATCGAAATATTAGCAAGACAATATATTTAATGGCAGCGAAATGTTCTTAATCCCGGTGTCGACGGAGCAAGTAGTCAAGGAAAGTGGTCTCATCACGGTGGACTAGACCATAACGTTTGTGTCAATTTAGTATTATTGTTCTAGGGTCATTTTGTTGATCATGTTGGTGACATTTTTGTGCGTCGCTCGGTAGCATGTAGCAAAAATACGCATTGATATGCATCCCCAAAACAAAACTACACTAAAAGAGGCTGGTACAGATAGTAAAAAAATCCTGAAGATTATTAAAAATAAAACATATGGTTATGGTGTAACATCATTATACCATGTTTAAGGCAAATAAAGACTTATCTTATCTCTAAAACAAAATCAGTCTTCTTCGGGCTTATTACAAGCAGACTTATCGCAGTTAACATCAGCTAACATTGCAAATAACTTATAGGTTAGTGTAGGAAAGTATCTAGCTGAAAAAGTTCCAGGACAATCACAATACCTACCAAGCTCCCCATTAGAGTGTAGCACGACTAGTTCATCATCCTTTGTGTTGTTAGATACTGACGAGGTATAGGTAAACAGCAGAATCGTCGGTTTGAGGGACGACTGTGCGGTAGACTGGGATAATATATCTAGTAAAATTGTTAAGCAGTACAGGCGCTATTTGATCCCTCCCCTAACGGACGTTGACAAAAAATGCTTAGCCACAGGTGTGTTTCACGAATGCCTAAAAAGAGCTATGGTTGTCCCTGTTTATAAATCGGGCACTAAAGATCAGGTGACAAATTACAGACCTATTTCTTTACTGCCTTCTATCTATAAAGTACTAGAAAAAAATATTAATAAAAGGCTTTATAAATACTTGGACGATAAATTATTATTTTTTTAATTATTATAAGCTAGTGCTTGACTGCAATCCCGCCTGATGGTAAACAGTGATGCAATCGTTGATGGTAAAGCGCTCAAGTTTATTAAGCCTATTCACTTAAATATCTTAGTGAGTAGGAAAGAAGACGGCAAAAAACCCGCCACACTGTTCCCAGCCCACTGCAACTCCTGAAAGCCAGAATCAACAGTGGAGACGGCAGTGAAGCGAGGTGATACAATGTTAAACCTAACACGACCAACGATGCTGCGCCAGAGGGAGATTAATCTGGAGACCATGATCAAACTCCCAACACAATAACATTTGGCGCATCGTACCCGGCACACATCGCAACACAACTGCTCAGACCCGTCCTCCGTCCGGCTTCACCAGACATCATGCTGGAACACGAAGAATCGCTTGGCGGCAAGACTTTGCCTGGTGGGTGGTAACTTCTGCCGGCAGCCGATATTATGGCCTATCACCAAGACAAATTAATTTAAAAAAAAAAACTAAATAAATAAAAAATAAAAAAATATTAATTTAATTCTTTTAAATTAATTTTATCTATACGGGAGTTTGGATTCAGGCCTTATATGTCGACAGACGATGCTGTTCACCATCTGACTGACTATCTAGCACGAGAACTTGACAAAGGTCACCACATAGTAGGTATCTTCCTGGATCTCGCCAAAGCTTTTGACACGGCCTCTATTCGGATTCTTTTGCGCACGCTCGAAGCCATAGGGATAGGTACAGGTACACAGCTAAAACTTTTCTGGAGCTATCTGGAGGATCGTTCACAACGTGTAAAGATCAGTAATATTATTAGAGACAGCCATAGAAGCACGTCTTTCGGTATTCCCCAGGGAAGTATTTTAGGCCCACACTTTTTTTAATATACATAAACGACCTTTGTAACCTTGACCTAGATCAAGGCACAATCGTTTGTTATGCAGACGATACTGCTCTTTTATTTTCAGCTGACTCAGAAACAAAAGTCTACAAGCTTGCGCAATTCGGTTTCAATGTTGTAAATAACTGGCTTCAGCTTAATTCTCTATCCCTGAATGCTGACAAAACATACTATATTAAGTTTTCGATGCGCAAGCAAACTTCCACTGGCATTGTGTCAACATTATGTGATCATTCCTGTACGGTTCCTACAAATAACCAATGTTTTTGTCCCAACATTAAAATGTCATATACAGTAAAGTACCTTGGTATTATAATAGAAGAAACACTTTCATTCAAACAACATATAGAAGTTTTAACTAGCAGAATTCATAATTAAACATTTGTTTTTAAAAGATACGTCATATTGCAGACTCAAAAATTGTTATAGAAGTTTACTTTGCTCTATGTCAATCTATATTAAGATACTGTATTACTACATGGGGTGTAGGTAAAACATTGTTACTAACCATCGAGAGAGCCCAGAGAGCGATTCTCAAAGTATCTACTTTCCGCCCTTTCCTATATCCCACTAACCTCCTTTACAAACATTGTCATTGTTTGTATCATGGGCATTGTATTAAAACAACACGCAGTATTTGCCTGAACTTACTACTAAAAGACGCAAAGAAAAGATCTAGTCTGTCCTCAAAAGCAAACAAATCATGCTTCTGTATCAAAATTTTACCTGTTCCTCAGTCCTCTCCTCTATAATAGACTAAATGCGAAAGCAAACTTCTACTTCTTAAATTACACATACTGTCAAAAAATCCTTAGGGATGCTCTTCAGAAATTGTCCTATGAAGATACAGAGAATTTACTAATTGTGCTGAAGTGACTGTATTTAATGTCTTATATAATTTCGACTGCCCCTAAGTACAGTATCGAAACTGAAATTTTAGGTTTTTTTTTTATTGCTGCAAAACATCCCTCTTTTAGTATATTTTTACACTCTAAAAGATTTTAGCTATAATATGACTTTTATCCATATTTTGTACTGGTATATTATGGATACTTGACAAATGATCCAGCCTAAACGATCGAATGTTCACTATCGATACTGTACGCGGAGGCCAGAAGCGTGAGAGCAGGACGAAACTACACATTTCGTTACTATACACCGCGACCATTGCCCGTGCTTCGGTTTTATTTAAGAGATGATTTATTGAATTAGCATTAAAAAAAGTTCTAAGTAACTGAATTTTGAAACAACTTATCACTACTCGATGTTTACTATCAAAAGTTCCCGATTCGATTTTGTACATCGTTACATTTTTTGATTGAGGTATCGAAAGTGACTGATTCGATATTATTCGTCGATGTTATTTTAATTTGCATTATCGAATCTGCCACATTCGTTATTACACACGGGTACATGATTTAATGATCCTATCGAATATACCATTTGCGATAGTTTCATTTGGAATAATTTGTATATTTCGATACTTGTTATTTATTAAATTGTGGTAAAAATGAATTTTAGAGGTTTTGCTTATTTAGATAGGTTAAATAGTATTATTTTTATCATTTTAGGATGATATTTATCCCGTGGTAGTGGATGCTCTTGCTCAAAGGTTCCTGGTTCCATCCTCGATTAGTGCTTTCATTTGTGTTCATGTCTACATGTCTATTCACACTGGTGTAGGTGTTAACTATATATTAAAATAAATAAATATTTTTAATAGAAAAATATACTTATTATGTGAGTTTATAGCTTCATGGACTCCTTACCGATATTCGGCTATGGCGGCTAATCTCAATGATCAGGCATCGATGCAGTACATATTATTATTATAGTGCACAAGTGAGTGTCCGAACAAAAGTGCACTTTTTATTCCTTTACCCTCGTATTTCGATGGGACAAGACCAAAGAGGGATCTGGTGCAGGACCAACAGCTTAACGGTCTTTCCGAAGCACGGGGATACAAGACCGCCAACTTCCAGAATCCAGGCTGTCCCGAGAAGTTCTTAACCGAAAGCCTCAGGAACAAATTATGGCCTGACCCGAAGATCGAACCCGGGACCTTAAGCGCAGCCGTCCATTTCAGTGTCATCGTAGCGCAAGTCACAGGATAAGTCATAGTGGCCTAGTGATTAAAACACCAGCCTCGCAAATATGAGTGTGCGGGTTTGATTCCAGGCCAGGCAAGTACCAATTTAACTTTTCTAAAGTGACATCTACAGTTACAATTTTTGCAATGAAAATCTCCAACTGATGAACATATTAACGTTTATAATATACATGTGGATCAATTGCTAGAGATTTTATAAATAAAGATAAAATCCTGGCACAAAATTTATCGAAAATAGTATGTGCTACATTTGATTTTCAGAAAATTTTGAATTGTCCTCATGGTGACGTACCTAGGTCTATTCAATTATAAACGGAAGCTACCATTGTATAATTTTACTTTGAAAAAATAGAAGGAACGTGCTTTTTGTGGACAGAGTGTACAGGAAAGAGAGGGTCGAACGAAGACACGAAGTAAGTAGTAGCATCAATTGGTTAAAAGAAAAGTAGAAGAAGGTGCAAATGGTTTTTTCTTTTGGTCTGATAACTGCGCGGGCTAAAATCACAATCGAATAGTGTATTCCCTTTACATGTACCTAGCTAAAAAATATAAAATAAATATTACTCTTCGCTTTTTAGAACCAGGGTATACACAGAACGAGGGCGATAGCGTACACGCTCTTATTATATATCCCATATATATCCTGCTATCCTCCTGATCAATGGTTTGCCTTAGTACGTTGGTATAAAACTAACGGAACCCCATACAATGTAGTAGAAATCACCCAAGATGACTTCTTTTGAATTTAAAGGCTTACTGGATGATCAGAAATTGAAAAAAGATGTAAAAATATGAAATGGAATAGTATTAAAGAACAATGTGTATAAAAAAGATCCAAATTGTTTAAAGTTACACCTATACACAAGTATAACCTGAAAGATAACAGCTCATGTTAAAACACCAAAATAGAAACGAGAATTCGTGGAAGAAGGAGAGAAGATGCTGAACTTAAAATGTCGTATACTCAATAACTGCCATTACCTGATTGATTCATTTATGTAAGACAGCAGCCATACCCAAAAATATCATAAATATTTTCAAAATTTATTTTTATAGTTCGGCCTCACCTGAGGACTCCGGTGATTAAAATTAAATAATTATAGCTGGCTAGTTTAGGTAATATTGTAAAACAGTACTCTTTTTGCATTACCGAACTGTTATCTATTCTAAGTGGAAATAATTAAAATGTTCTGTTGTCATTGACAACAATGGCATGACAAATTACCTAATCTATACTTCTATACTAATATATAAAGCTGAAGAGTTTGTTTGTATGTTTGTTTGTTTGTTTGCGCTAATCTCGGGAACTACTAATCCAGGAAGGCTTTAGGCTGTATAACATCAAGCTGCGACTAATAGGAGCGGAGCATAACTAACTCCACGTGAACGAAGTCGCTAGTGGCTGCTAGTTTAAGTATATTTTGATCTCATTATGCCAAATAGAACTTGGTCTGTGATTGTAATTTTTGATATAATTAAACTTTCGTAATAAAAACTCATTTATATTTCATTTTTATTTAGTTTGCTACCAGTTCATTCGTTCATTATTTATAAGTATAATATCGAAACCTAAAAATTAATCCCATGTAATGATCGAATATGACACTTTCAATATTTTTCTGTTTACTAAGCCCGACGTAACATAATGAAAGAGCCACTTTCGACAAACTTTTCAAAAACTGTTCCACAGTACAGTATCAAAAAGGGCAGTTTCGATTTTTGTTATTATTTGATGACCGTAATAAAATATCGAAACTAGCTTTTCACAGAAACTATCAAGAAATTCAATACGTAGGTCTTATTTATTTGTTAATTACAATAATTTTAGTGTATATGAGAAAATAACTGCAGTTAGCTCAATAGATGCAAATTTTATACGCAAAATAAACTTCAAAGTGCTCTCCTGTAAAGTGCCAGTTTTCCATTTCGATACTATACTTAGGGACAGTCGATTTGTTTGTTAATATTGTTTATTTATTAATTACTTTAGAATGTTCTTACAGCTCTTATCGCTTGAAACACAGGTATTCTAGTTCAGGCACGTAAGACTCAGATTTATGAATTATATTTAAGGCTAACTGTATTAATTTGGTATTTGAGGAATTTTGCATAAATAATATTATTATTTCTTTATTTCATTTTAAACACATATAAATTACATTCTAAAATATTCCTACCTAAAGAATACATAAAAAACCATTTCAAAATATAAAAAATAGTAGCCCACCGGTATCGGGAACAGGATCCAAGCTACCTGCGGTCAGGGCTCCAGAGAGAGGAACTTCCTGATAATGCCGTGTCCAGAATTACAGCTTTCTGAATCAAGCCTTTGATCCAGCCGCCTAGCGAGAGCCTCCTGAGGTGTTGTTCGAGGCTCTTGGCTATTAAGCCATTGGCTGTCACGACTATCGGTACAATGATTGCTGAATCCACTTCCCACATGTCGACAACCTCGTGAGCCAAGTCCAAGATACTTGATTTGTTTATCTTTCTCGGCTTTCACGAGGTTCTCATCATGAGGGATGGTTATGTCAACAATCATTGCGCGCCACTCTGATCGATCCACCATCACTACATCAAGCTTATTGGCAACAATAGTCCTGTCAATGATGAGGGATCGATCCCAGTACAATGTGATATGGCCATTTTCGAGAACTGTGTAGGGCATATACCTGTAGTACGGCTAGCTACAAGGTTGTGTCTATGTATGTACTCTCTGTTAGCTAGACGAGAACACCCGGAGATAATATGCCTTATCGATTCCCCCGGCCGGTGACATGCCCGACAAATGTCAACTGTGCCGTCTTTCACAATAAATCTCCAGTAATTGTTCGTCATCATAACTTCGTCCATAATTGCACAAACAAAACCTTCGGTTTCCCCAAAAAGATCACCGAATCGTATCCAGGCTACGGATGCTTGTAAATCTACATCAAACCCGTGTAGGGCTCTAAAAAAGCATCTGTGAAGCTCCTTGTTCTTCCATACCTCCATGCATCATTGATGGCAAACACTACTGGTTTGCACCAGTTCTCTTTAGCCGAGGAGAGCGGAGTGAAGCCCTTGTCAACCGCGACCACATCTCGATGTATTCTCACGTCGGTTGTTAGGAAATATTCCCTGAGACATGCATATCTCGTTATTGTGGAGGGTCTTAGCGTTTAAAAAAACCTCAACCTCCACACTTTCGCGGGATATCGCCTCATAACCGATCACCGACTCTCCTATCCAGGACGTTGAGTTCGGTTTGAATCCATTTCAGTATGCCAAAAGAGTACATCAAAACTGGCATTACCCAACCGTTGAAAGCGCGCACCTTGTTACCGCCTGATAGAAGACTATTAAGTACTTTTTCAAGCGGCCAAAGAAGCGTTCCTTCAACGATTGCTTCATGTCAGTAACATTGATACCCAACGCTTCCGACATACCCAAATACGGTCATAATAATATAGGTTTTGGATGCAGAGAGGACTCTAAGGTCTATGGAACTCGTAAGTTAGGTTCTCACGGATTCCACAATCTCTCCTCTAACTTTATATGCATGACCACACATTTATCCACACCAAATTCCATCCTGTTGGCGCTACTGAAAGTTTCAGTAATTTTCAGTAGCTCCTTCAGTCGTAAATTGTTGGGAGCAAAAAGTTTCAGGTCATTCATAGAGAGGAGGTGCGAAATAACCTGACCACCTCTCCTCAACCGAAAGCCTAGACCTGAATCCTCCAACAGTGCTTAGAGGATTCAATGCTAAGCAAAACCAAAGTGGGCTCAAACTATCGCCCTGAAATATACCTCGCTCGATCCTTATCAGTTCGCTATTCCTCTGAATATTTCGACATCCTGGATAGCCAAGGACAGTCCTCCATTGCCCCATACACGTTATCAGGAAGGTGCGTAGAGTTGTATCCACTTTATACAACTCCAGCACCCGCATGAGCCAAGTATGTGGCACTGAGTCATAGATAGGCCTTCTTATAATCTATCCAACATGTCGATAGATCCTTTCGGGAACGACGAACTTGTTGGCTAATAGCCATATCAAAGAGAAGTAGCTCCTTAATACCGCGGAACCCACTTCTACATACATTTTTCTTTTTTGTTTTTTAATTTTGGCTTTGAAAATGGATGTTAGAACTTTATAATGCTATAATTTTTGGGTTCCGCGGTACTACCTGATTTATGGAGCAGGTGGATTATTCCAGTAGTTAGGAACCAGATACTAAAGCAGTCTGGAATTGACATGCCAAGCGAGCGTGCGACCTTGAAAGCCATTTTATCCAAAAGTTAGGCAGCCCGTCCGGTCACTTCCCTCCGCGCGCCCGCGCCGTGTGGTGTGAAATTAATACGCTCCGGATATATTTACGAATATCGCGTTCCGATTGTTAGTTTCCGGCTCGTGTTTTCATTCTAGACTGTGAAATTGTGTCTGGCTTGGTATAGTAAGTTTATTCTTAGTGTTTGTTTGGTATTTATTGTAAATCAAATAATTTCGGTGAGTACATTTATTTTCTTACTTGTGAGGGTAACGTAATTTATTTATTTTTTTTCTCCGCGCGACGGTTTTGTTTTTTTTCTTTTCGTTAACTTAGATTTGTTTTTCTTGTTAATTAATTAGCTATGTCAACTTCCAATGATGACCCCCCTGATCGTGGGGGGGACATTTTCCGCAGAGATAACAAGACGTTTAGATCGCCGCCGCAAGCCTCCGCTAAGCGTTTGTTTTGTGAAATGTCTCCGACCGACAATTTAATAGATGATAGGTCGAAGCGTTTACAAACTGCACCCAATTCTCCCGAAAAGTCGCCTACATTAAATATTTCCAATCGTAGCGACGGGAACAGTAATTATTGCGATTTGATGATCGAGGCGTCTGTGTACCTGGCCAAAATCAACGAGCTGGTTAATGATAACGGTTCTCGTATAAATGTCGCGAACAAATCAGCAATTATGGATATGACTCAACGAGTTACAAGTATCGTGTCTTTGTTAGCTTTAAAATCTGCGTGTAACGAGACAAAGCTTGCTAACACCGAGCGCGAATTGGAAATAATTAAATTAAAATCCTACGCTAAAACCATTAATGAGGGCAAAAACATGTCGTACGCGGATTCTTTGAAACTGCGGTTGCCTAAAGTTACCCCGGCTATTGAATCTAGAGTACCTCTTCCTTGTCTCGTCGCCTATCCGACCCAGGAGCGATCAGCTGACTATGCGTCATCTTCCGCCACTAAACAAGCTCTTATGAAGGCGATTAGACCGAGGGACGATGGTTTTCAAATAGTCGGTATTAAAAAAACCGCCAAATCAGGCGTTGTACTGCGCGTTGCAAATGAAAACCAATTGAAAAGACTAGAATCGGTAGACGCTATAAAGTCTGCGGGTCTTCGTTTAGAAAAACCAAAAGGTCGCCGACCCAGTCTATTAGTCAAGGACATTCCCGCCTCTATGGAAGACAACAATTTTTTGCAAGCCATATACCGCCAAAATATTAAAAACGAGTTGCCAATAAAAGAAGACGACTTCATTAAATCCACAAAAATAGTCCGTAGGCGTTCTACCAATAACGGTCGTAAATGGTTAGGAATAGAGATTGAACCTGAGGTACGGAAACATCTTGTGTCTACCAAGGATAAGTTATTTATTGACTGGGCCACGTGCCGTTTTGTTGATGATATCGAGGTTGTTCGTTGCGCGTATTGTCAGCAATTCGGTCACGTGAAAAAGCATTGCGCTAATAAATCACCAACCTGCGCTATATGTTCTGAGGCCCACGAAACCAATGTTTGTCCGCATAAGGACGATTTGAATTTTACCCCGGTTTGCGCGGCGTGTAAACGTTTTAAAAAACCTTTTGACCATCGCTGCGGGTCTGAACAGTGCGGTACCTATAAATTAAAACTCGAACAACTTATCCTACATACTAATTACTAATTAAGATGGATAGTCTAAGCATAGGGCAATTAAACCTTCACAACGATAAGGTGGCGACATCAGAGTTAGATAAATTAATTATTGACTACAACTTAGACCTTGTACTCATTCAAGAACAATATCAAAACTCAAGTTTACGTCACAGGGTAGTGCAGCTGGATTGCAGGGCGCGAGCCGGAATTTATGTTGCGCGGTCTTCTAACTTTACGGTAACGTCTATACGTGACCTTATGACGCCATACTGTGCGGTTGCTGAAGTCTCATCAGCTTCTTTTAAAGTATTCGTTGTAAGCTGTTACTTTCAATATTCAGATCCTGTTACTCCTCATATACATAATCTCCGTCATGTCTTGCGGTCACTTGCGGGCTGCAAAGTGATCGTTGGCGCGGATGTCAACGCGTCATCGTCTCTGTGGTATGGCAAGGTTCGGGCAACCGATACCGAACGACGCTGCGCTGTTGAGGATTTCATTGCTGAGATGAACCTATCGATTCATAATACCCCTGATGCACCACCTACTTTTTGCAGCCAAATAGACGAATCTTGTATTGACGTCAAACTTTCTAGTGCCGACGTACGTTTGGATAGGTGGCGTGTCCTACCGGACGCGTCTTGTAGTGATCATCGCCTGATCGTGTACGAATTTGTTCCTGGTTATATTCAGGGTCCGTCTCATATTCCTGGTAATTTCAGATATAGATGTAAAGGTGCGAACTGGGAATTTTTTGGCTCGCTTTTTGCGTGTCACGCCAAGGAGTTCACTCGGGACGGGCTGTCAGCCGAAGAAAGTGCTGACATTATGTCAGAAACCTTTACCTACTGTGCTGACATCGCTATTGGTCGTGGATCTATGACCAATATTCGTAGATGTGACTGGTGGAGTGATTATTTAGTTGAACAGCGCAAAAGATATCGCAGAGCGCGTAGACAGTTAAATAAACTCAAGAGCCGAAAGATTACTGGAGATCTTCTTACGTCCGCTTTAAATGCTTTTAAAGTTGCCAAGTCACGCTACAAAGCATCGGTGGAAAAATCTAAGGGTAACTTGTTGCGGAAAATCGTTGACAAACTTGACAGGGAGGGTCCGTGGTCTCCCTTATATCACGAATTTAAAGTTAACAGATCGGTCGACCTTGCATACGTTCAAAACATTAAGGTCAATGATAAGCATACCACGGGCATAGAGGAAACAACAAAAGTACTAATTAATACACTTATCCCTGATGATTCACCGGCTAACGATAGCGACTACCACCAACAGATTCGAGCGTGGGCTCCTGTGCCACCTGAATCACCGATGTCAGACGTACCATCTAATGACGAATTTATTAATATAGTTAGAAAACTACCGGTCAACAAATCATCAGGGGAAGATAAAATATCTAATAGGATGATTAAAGAAGCGTGTAAAACAGCGGGTGATGCCATCTTAACTGTATATAACCGATGCATTGCTGAAGGCGTTTTCCTCGTAAATGGCGACGCGGTTTCATACGAATAATACCAAAGTGTGGTGATAAACCACCGGATGATCCGAAGTCATATCGGCCTATCACGCTTCTACCATCTTTGGGGAAACTTCTTGAGCGTGTTAGATTATTTACGTTTTTATAAAGATATCACACTATAAAACACAATCATATAAAAAAGAAATCAATGTCAGTCTATGAGATGACAGATGTTATTGACAGATGTACGGTTACGTTCCATTCAACAATATTATTTTACCAACATTAATAGGTTGGAAACAAGTTTATGAAGCAAAATAAAAGTAACTTGATTAAACAATTATCATTGAGACTATATTGTGATTCCTAAACGTAGGGATTGACTTATGTTTCCGAACGAATCTATGGTTCACTGCTAACTGAAATCAAATCACACAATTATTTATGTTAATATTGTTATAAATGTTAATATAACAATTAATGATGCCTAAAATGTTTGTTATGATTTTATATTGTAATTCAAATAAGAAATTACTTACTTTAGAATGATTCTCTGAACTCTGAGGATCTCAGTATTTTATCTAGCTTTATATACAGCTTATAAAAGAACAAGTAATTAATTGTAATAATACTTTAATAATATTTAAAACAGTTTAATTATATTTTCAAGGGTTCTTCATAGCTATGCTAAAAGTTATTTTTAGTAAGATGTGATGCTCTTTGCTGATTGGTTCAAAGATGGACGAGTTATTTGTTTACATTATAATGTTGTTAAAATTAATATATTTCTAGGACTATAGTAAACATTTAATATATTGCTTAGTGATGCTAATATGTTTCAAAACGATTCTAAAACATAACATTTGTTTATAATCTCGTATATCTGAAGTAATTTTACCCACACACGATACTCGTTTGTGATTGGTCTAAAAGAGCGGTATCTTAGAGGGTTAGGCTAAGATGTAGCCGGCTCTGGACAGTCTGAATCGAGAATTCTGAAAGTTATAAACTAATAAGTATAAGTGAATAATATATCTGAAGGAACTGGGCCAAAGTACTGGTTCATTGCTGTAAGTAAATAGTCATTAGACATTGTTATAGATTTATGATTATAATGTATATTGTGTGTTATTTAGGTTGGGAATACTTTCCTGGCTAATGGTATTATGTTGCTATACTTCTAAGTACTCTTGGACTGCTGTCCAAGAGTTAGAAGTTAGTGTATTTTAAAGATAACATTGACAAAGAATGATACATATTGATAGATATGTTGTCATGTTTCCAAGGAGTTTCTTGCCCAGTTCTTCTCCTTGAATGACCTAGTTTTGCGAACGGACAACTACCTTACTTTATAAATTTGTGACAAGTCTAAATTGAAATAAAATATCTAGTCTTGTCTGTCCGTGCTTTACTTTATAAAACCCTATTTCCCTACAAGATATATTCGTATAAACATTCACACACTAAATAACCAGCTAGTAACTATCCTGATGTGCAAAGCTTATAATAAATAAGCTTTGCTTTGAGAAATTAGACCTTAGATGTTTAGGCCATTACATTCCTGTACATATTTACACATATTTATAATTTTATATATAGGTATGTGTATTACCCAAGTCATAAAATCTCTTATCAGAAGTGGGATAAATAAGGGCTCTGGTGTACAAAACTAATATTTTTTTTATTGTTATTTTCATGATCGACGTTGGAGCTTGTGACGATATTTCGGAAGTCGTTGATCGGCGGGTCGCTGACTTCACCCGCGCCATAATGATGACATGAGGCTGTCTTCTCTGACGTTGGTGGAACTGCTGCACTGCATGAGCAGCAATCCTGTGCCTAGTGTCCTATACAAGAATAATCCTGTATGTACTTCAAAAAAAATACAGAGCCCCAGAACTCCGACCTGCAGTCAAAACATCTAGAAGCTATTAGTCGGTAAAGAATTATCTTCTTTTCATATTTATGTAAACTAAATGAAACTTCAATGTTGCTTCAAACAACATTTGAAAAACCTATTAAGGGACAGGACTTATATATATTGTATTTTTAATTGCAATGTTTTGTGTAGATTGTATATAATACCGTGTGTGGGTACATGGCTAGGCCACTCTAGTGGTACCTTACCGCACATTGTTGCAAATGCTAACTACACAAATATTTGGTACGGGTACATGGTGCTCGCTGGTAGTACCATAGCACAAAATATTGAACATTGTAGCTGGACTTACTGCTTATTACCTATCTATTACTGTGCTTGGTCAGGGCTACTCTCTGATAGCACGGGATTTGTTTGCTAATTGAATTGCAACGTAAAAAAAAAAAATATTTTGAAAAAGAAAAGAAATGTAAGTATATAAAGTTCAACTGTCTCTTAATAATTAAATTCACAAATGAACCTTACAGAACTTCTTATGTATAAGTTAGATAAGACGAAGTAACGGATATTGAATAGACTTTATTTGATACTTGATTGACTTGACCTAAACGACTTATGAATACTCAAGAGAATTACTAAGACTATAATATACTTGTTACATAGGCTATACAACTGAACAATTAATTGAGCTTGAATGCGGGGGGTATTAACGAATTTTAGATTGACGTGTACTACAGCATTAATAGTTTCGCTTTCAATCTGGACCAAAAACTGTAAAAGGACCCTTTTGAGCAGAACAAACCTTCGTCGCATAATGATAGTAAGTCACGAGTTACTATCTATAACTAATTATAGCCACAAAGAAAAATGCTGCAAAAAGGGAGAATTAATAATAATTGTTTCTACCTTAAAGCTAAAGATAGTAAACCTGAAACATACCGATATTCTTAAAAGTTGTTTCTATTGTATGTTGTGTCAAAAGGACCATAACATTGTCAACAGCTGGCTGGCATAAGCAATTTATAAACAAAAAAATGTTACAAATAACAAAAGCTGATCTCTGTAAAAGCATTATTAAATACTGGTGCAAAATCTCGAAACGGATTCGAGTATCCGTTTAAAACAGTGTTTGTCAACGATAATAATTTCTATTACGATTCCCTGATATAAAGATATTACAGTATTAACTAGCAGCAAACTAACAAGGGACCAGATTATAAATCATCAAATTATAAGAGAAAAGAGCAAAGAAATTATAACTTCTTGGTACTAGAATTGAAAATATGAGGTAGAGACTCTTGCCATATACAATGCTTTGAAGCATTTTCGTGTTTATCTCCTAGGAATAAAGTTCAAAATAATAACTGATCGTAAAGCAACCAAGTTCATCGCTATGAAGTGACCTAATACCTAGAGTCGCTTAGTTGCGGAATTAATTGCAAGATTTTAGCTTTGAGATTAAATAAAAAAAAAAGGAGAATATATTAGTCATGTAGATGAAAGTCCTCCTCTTTCGGTAAATATTATAAACTTGGCTTTCTCATACATCTTGTTTTGAATCAGCTCAACATAAAGATTCTGAAACTATACATATTACTATACTACTAACTCTATAACAATACTCAATAGAAAAAGTTCAATCTGCTGATATATCAGAATACTCTAAAAAAAAATAATAATAATTTACTTTATTATAAAGCTGAACTTTTCTGCTGACCCAATCATTTACCTTCCTAAAGGCAGTAATTCTCTGTATTTTACGGCTTTATCATGATGAAAACTGTCATGTAGGATATAACAAAGCATTGAAAATTTCCAGGAAAGGGTAAATTCATAAAAATATATATAAATCATTGCTTAGGGGGAAGTGGGGCACCTTGATACAGTTTTTACTTAGACCCAATAAAAGACGATCTAATGATAGTTACATCCAATTTATTAACCATAATATATTCAATATATATTCAGTTAACTTGTTACATACAAATTAACAGATAGATTGAATCACAAAACGTGTTAGAGCCTATTTACTAAAAAATTAAATTTGTATCAATGTACCCCACATGCGGGGTACATTGGTACATACACTGGTACTTTGGTTCATAGAAATATTCCTATAAATTAAACAAGTTTTATTGATTTTTCTGACCTTTATTTATTGATTTTTTTAAATTATATTTATTCGCTGCTTTTGCTATTGATAATTTTTCTTCCAACACATCAGATATCGCAGAAGCCACGGAAATTTCATTGATGGAACTTCTATTCATCTTGCGTTTAAATGTTCAAACCATTTTTTATAAAGAAAATAAAATATATTACCTAAGTCTCACATACATGTATATTCAACAAAATATTGGCGTATCAATGTGCCCCAAGACCACTTGTATCTATGTGCCCCTGCATACTACAATCGAAGTCAACATTTTATAAAAATTAAAGCAATAAATAATTAAATAATTTAAGTCTATTTAATGTAATGACAGATATGTACTTACCAAATGTCTTAATATAACACAGGTAACACTAAATACATTAGAAGAATTACACCCGAAAGAAAAGTAGTAAGTAGTGGTAGATATAGCACGTGAAATATTTAGCATATTTGGTACTCCATCCTTAATTGCATATTATTGATAGAGGAACTAATTTCAACACAAACAAAATTCGATTAATGGCAAGTTAATCATCATATGATAGCTATAGTTACCCATAAATCTAATTTACAAGTAGAGAGATATGTTATAACCATAATAAATATGCTAACTGCAGAATGTCCTAATAAGTCAGATTGGCCGAAAGGTCTATGAAAGGTCCAGCAATCTATCAAATCTATAAAAAAAAAAAACAACTAGTTTTACCCCGTTGCTGCGTTGTTAATAAGACGTGATACAAATATACCTTGCATACAGGCTCTATTAAATGATTACTAATACTAATAATACTGAACATATTGATGTTCAGGCAGAAAGTGACTTTGCTATGTAAAGACTAAATCAAGCTGCTGAAATATTTAAGAAACTTATGATTTCACTAGACGTAAAAAACATAATCAATAATATTAGAGACACCCACCGTTTTTGTTAACAAGGACCATAGACGTCATGATAAATTAAGTGATAAATTTTAAGGGATATGAGAATATGCCTATACCCTATGAGATTATCATTTTAGAAAACAATTTGATATGAAAATAATAAATGAATAATATGAATATATTGGCCTCGAAAGGAATTGGAAATCTTAGAGACATAAAGGCGAGTGGGTTCATAACGTTCAAATCAGAACGTTTCTGTTGAAAGTCATTTAGAGCAAACCATTTAATTGACTTCTTGATTATAGTTTTACTTTCAAATTAAAAATTTGTCAGTACCGTGTTAGATGACTTTTTAATGACAAAAATTAAATTTATAAGCTTTTCTTTAGCCTAATACTTGATTTCAGTACTTGCATAGACAAAGCTAATTTAATAAAAATGTAATGTAAATTCTAGTACAGAGGATACTAAGAATAAAAATTTTAGATCCTAGTGCTCAGAGTTGAGACTGAGGATAAGATATAATATAATGCAAGTTGTTACAAAGATAAAACTTAGCATTACTTGATGTAAATTCTAGTACAGAGGATACTAAGAATAAAATGTTAGATCCTAGTGCTCAGAGTTGGGACTGAGGATAAGATATAATATGATGCAAGTTGTTACAAAGATAAAACTTAGCATTACTTGATGTAAATTCTAGTACAAAGGATACTAAGAATAAAATGTTAGATCCTAGTGCTCAGAGTTGAGACTGAGGATAAGATATAATATGATGCAAGTTGTTACAAAGATAAAACTTAGCATTACTTGATGTAAATTTAGTACAGAGGATACCAAGAATAAAATGTTAGATCCTAGTGCTCAGAGTTGAGACTGAGGATAAGATATAATATGATGCAAGTTGTTACAAAGATAAAACTTAGCATTATTTGATGTAAATTTAGTACAGAGGATACTAAGAATAAAAATGTTAGATCCTAGTGCTCAGAGTTGAGACTGAGGATAAGATATAATATGATGCAAGTTGTTACAAAGATAAAACTTAGCATTACTTGATGTAAATTCTAGTACAGAGGATACTAAGAATAAAATGTTAGATCCTAGTGCTCAGAGTTGAGACTGAGGATAAGATATAATATGATGCAAGTTGTTACAAAGATAAAACTTAGCATTACTTGATGTAAATTCTAGTACAGAGGATACTAAGAATAAAATGTTAGATCCTAGTGCTCAGAGTTGAGACTGAAGATAATATATAATAATTATGATGCAAGTTGTTACAAAGATAAAACTTAGCATTACTTGATGTAAATTCTAGTACAGAGGATATTAAGAATAAAATGTTAGATCCTAGTGCTCAGAGTTGAGACTGAGGATAAGATATAATATGATGCAAGTTGTTACAAAGATAAAACTTAGCATTACTTGATGTAAATTCTAGTACAAAGGATACTAAGAATAAAATGTTAGATCCTAGTGCTCATAATTGAGACTGAGGATAAGATATAATATGATGCAAGTTCTTACAAAGATAAAACTTGGCATTACTTGATGTAAATTCTAGTACATAGGATAGACACTAAGAATAAAATTTTAGATCCTAGTGCTCAAAGAATTGAGACTGAGGATAAGATATAATATGATGCAAGTTGTTACATAGATAAAACTTAGCATTACTTGATGTAAATTCTAGTGCTTATATAGAGCTTAAGAATTTGAGACTGTGCATATATTTGATGCAAGTTGTTACATAAGATAAAACTTTGTGTTGTTAATATAATAAATAAAATTGCAAGTGGTCACAAAGATAATTTGAGACTGTGAATATATTTGATGCAAGTTGTTACATAAGATAAAACTTTGTATTGTAAATATAATAAATAAAATTGCAAGTGGTCACAAAGATAATTTGAGATTGTGAATATATTTGATGCAAGTTGTTACATAAGATAAAACTTTGTATTGTTAATATAATAAATAAAATCGCAAGTGTTCACAAAAATAATTTGAGACTGTGAATATATTTGATGCAAGTTGTTACATAAGATAAAACTTTGTATTGTTAAATTTGAGACTGTGAATATATTTGATGCAAGTTGTTACATAAGATAAAACTTTGTATTGTTAATATAATAAATAAAATACAAGTGGTCACAAAGATGAATATAATAAATAAAATACAAGTGGTCACAAAGATGAACTTGTAGTAACATGTTGTTGAACTAGTGTTACAAAATAAGGATATGATTGTGTGTTAACATCATCTGATTCTCATTGCACTGTCGTGTAAATATCTGTATGGCCAAATTATTTCACGTGTACTTTGAGAGCAAAGTACCATTCAGCATGGCCGTGTTAGATTATTCATCTTTTTATAAAGATAACACACTATAAAACACAATCATATACAAAACAAATCAATGTCAGTCTATGAGATGACAGATGTTATTGACAGATGTACGGTTACGTTCCATTCAACAATATTATTTTACCAACATTAATAGGTTGGAAACAAGTTTATGAAGCAAAATAAAAGTAACTTTATTTAACATTTTCATAAGAGATTTCATAAATTGATGTTACAATTTTCCCCCTCCCCCTGGATCTTTGAGCAGTACAGACGTGTTATATGTTGTAATTCTAATTTACTGATTTAATAAATAAAATATTAAATAGTTTTGCAAATAATTTGTGTTAAAAAAAATAGGAGTGCATAAATTAGCAAGAGTTCGCGCCGTGACCGGTACAAACAAAGTTTGCGCGTGAGTTACTACCTCAATCTATTAAGACCCCGCCCTTCATTCATATTCTGCGGCAACTCATCAATGAACCCTGCTGCTACTTAGCCGTTGTGTAGGCTGCCGCCGTGCGAGTGAGCGCGACAAGCCCACCTGTGAGAGTGAGACCTACGGGGGTCAAATTGTACTGGACGGAAAGCTGTTTTTGACTGAATCGTCGATAGCGCCCACTATAGGTTGACCTCAGTGCTTTCAACGGAGGGTTTCTGCGAGTTTTTGAATATTGGTCTTTCTCATTGCGCTAGTTGCCTGGTACTTGAGTGATAATAAATTCTTTCTATAAAGATGCCGCTCAAGCATTCCCCACCATCAAGTACCATCAAGTACTCCCAGAAAAATCAGGAGCTGACCAGCCCTACGGAAACTTTTGGCACTCCACAGACTATGCTGGACACACCACATAGTGTTTCAGAACCAAACCTGAATGTTAATCCTGAGTTGCCTTCTGTTATCACTCCCTCTGCAAGTATTTTCCGAAACATAAAACGGAAACGCCTAGAACAGGACGGCGACGATAGTAAATTAACCGCTTTTATCGTCGACATGAAGGACATGTTTCGTGAGTTTAGGGAACAGCAACAAGAAAAATATGAGCAATTGTATTCTTTGGTGGATGAAATTCGCGAAAGCATAGATTTCATGTCTACCAAATTTGACCAACTTGCCTCTCGAGTGGAGTTCCTGGAGAGGGAGCGCAAAGAAAGCACCTCCTACATAAATAAGCTGGAAACTAAATTGGAATATCTCGAGCAAAGTACCAGATCCAGCTGCCTCGAATTCCGTAACATCCCTGTCGGCGTATCAGAAACTAAGGCATCGCTGCTAAATACGGTGATTCACACAGGCAGTATTATTAAACATGAGATTAAGCCGCTTGAGATAAACGACGTATTTCGTATAAAATCGAAAGACCCGGCAAATAAGACCATCATCGTGGACTTCACTACGGTCCTGCGTAAAGAGGAATTTCTGGCAAAATTCAGGAAACACATAAAGGAAAGTTTTAAGATTACCACAGAGCATCTGAAAATAGCTGGCCCTCCGAAACCGATATTTATATCAGAGAATTTATCCGCAAGGAATAAAAGGCTCTTTTTCCTCGCTCGTGAGGCGGCCAAATCTAATAACTACCAGTTCTGCTGGGTGAAGCATGGTAAGATATACATTCGAGAAAAAATTGGCTGCAAGCATCTTGAAGTCAAATGTGAAGCTGACCTTGTAAACATCCAAAGAACAGCATGACTGATCTTTATTATTCTAGATAATTACCAGAACTCTGTACTGTACTATTTGCTGTATTTTTTTAATTTTTCTCATGATAATATCGCTCCTTTTGTCACTTTTACTTGTTGCATTGTTTATTTTTTTATTACTCATAGTCACACTCTACAGACACAATTACAAGAATATTATTTTACACTACCGTCAATTAACACTTTTCAACATCTACAAATAAACATCCATGTTTCTACCCTATACATAAATTCTACGTATCTATCGAGTGGCTCTGCGTTCGTGTATTGTCTCTTTATCTGCACTTCTTTGTTTGGACGAATAGCAAAAAATGAATGATCAAAATTCCATTAGCACTGAGATTGAGCAAATTTCTGTCTCCAATTCCTACATTTCCTCGCCTGAGATTAGTAGTGATTACCTTAAAGACGAAGCTTCCGCTCTAAAAATACTCCACGTTAATATTCGTAGCATTAACTGTAATTTCAACCAACTCTTGGTACTTCTTAGCAGACTAAAGTTCTCTCTTGACGTGATTATATTATCGGAATGCTGGCTGAGCAAATGTCCTAATATTCCATCTCTACCAGGATATGAAAGCCACATTTCCTCGTTTAAGAACCAGAATGATGGTGTTGTTGCCTATACTAAAATTGAGTTAAAATGTTATGTTGAAAAACCATCACTTAATGATTCAAATTGCCTTGTGCTTAAATTTTCTGACAAGATCGCACTTGTTGCACTATATCGATCTCCTTCTCATAGAGATTTGCTGCCTTTCTTAAGTAGCCTCGATGAGCTACTACTTCAGCTTACGAGATACAATACAATTGCTCTTATCGGAGATATTAACATAAATATTGTACCCAGCAGTTTGGACTCAAATGCGGACGAATACTTGAATATGACAGCGTCACATGAAATGCTCCCGGCTCACACTTTCCCTACAAGGCTCACAAATTGTTTGGACCATGTAATTCTAAAGTCTCCTTCCGCTGCTACTACTCTAGTACTTGACTGCCCCATAACAGACCATTTCCCAGTTCTTCTTTTCTGTGATCAAAACATTGCAGTTAACCCCCTCAAAAGAATCTACTCTAAAACGAACATTGCTAAAGTTATAACTGACCTGAATAATATGGACTTTTCTTCAATTATTGACTGTTCTGACCCAAACATAGCTGCTGAATCCCTTGTGTCTCTCTTGTCCACTTCCATAAAATCTCACACTATTGCAACACTTATCCCTAGTAGACTCCGTATTTTAAAGCCATGGATTACCCCTGGCCTTCTAAAATGTATACGACATAGAGATAAACTTTCCAGGGCGCTCTTGAAAAATCCTGAAAACCACACCCACAAACTTATTTTCCTCCGGTATCGAAACCACTGCAATAATCTTCTTAAAAAACTAAAGCAAGAACATGAAACTTCTGAATTTCAGAAGGCCAGGAATAATCCTAAAGCGACTTGGCAACTTGTCAGACAAGTAGCAAACCTCGAGCAGTGTAACAGGGCATCTGCTCTAGAGCTGCTAAAACTCTGTGATGATCCTGTGGATTCAGTCAACGAAGTAAACCAATACTTCGCTTCTGTCGGCAGTAATTTGGCTTCTAAAATCGGTCAACCTGGTCCATCATCATCAAATAAACATTCAAGTCCTAAATGTATGGGCCCAGGTCTATCTTCGCCACTAGGATCAATGGCTCTATATGACGTGGACGAAGAAGAATTAGATAAAATTATCTTAAACTTAAAAGATAAGTGTGCTGTAGGTATCGATGGTGTCTCCGCCTCCGTCATCAAAGCTGCTCGGCACACGATCGTTCCTGTTTTGGTGCATATTTTTAACATGTGCCTGACGAGGGGAGTCTTCCCAGATGTTTTTAAGACGGCAATAGTTCATCCTATATTTAAAACTGGAGACAAGAGCAGTGTCGTTAACTACAGGCCTATATCGGTTCTCTCTACATTTTCCAAAATATTCGAAAAATTAATTAACCGTAGACTTATGAATTATCTTAGTAAAAACCAGATCTTAGCCTTCAACCAGTTTGGTTTCCGGACTGGAAAATCTACAGATGATGCAGTTCTGGAACTCACTGATGAAATAGTGAACAGCCTAAAAAAAAAACAAAAAGCTATCGCTATCTTCTTAGACCTATCCAAAGCCTTCGATACTGTTTCCGTCCCCAGACTCCTCTCTAAGCTGGAGGGGATAGGGGTTCGAGGTGTTGCACACGATATCTTTCGCAGTTACCTAGAGAATCGTCAACAGGTCGTTAAAATTGAAAATTTCACCAGTAGAAAGACTAAGCTTAGTTTCGGTGTACCTCAGGGCAGTGTACTCGGGCCAACCTTGTTCCTCATTTACGTGAACGAATTGTGCCAATTGTCCCCACCCAACTCTAAAATAGTTGCCTACGCCGACGACACAGCCCTTATTGTCCACGGAAAAGACTGGCCCGAAACTTTTAATAGAGCAGAAAATGTTCTCAGAGCTGTCATGAATTGGTTGAATACTAATCTTTTGACCCTTAACATCACCAAGACAAAATATATAGCTTTTACTCCGGGCATCCTAAGCCAGCCCCCAAATTCTTTAAGACTTAAAGCGCACGTTTGCTCACCTAAAACTCACACAATTGCGACTGCACATCCATAGAGCGTACTGATAACATCAAATATCTCGGAGTAATCATCGATAAACACTTGAAATGGAAAATGCAAATCACCTCCCTAGTAACACGTGTTCGAAGATTAATTTATATATTTAAAAAGCTTAGGGGGGTCGCTGACTTTGGATGCCTCATTATGGCTTATCTGGCACTCGCCCAATCAGTTCTTGGATATTGCATAACCTCATGGGGTGGAGCCCACAAAACCTCCATGCTTCGGCTGGAAAGAGCACAAAGAGCTGTCCTAAAGGTGCTCGCTAAGAAACCATTCCGATATCCAACTGCTGATCTCTACGTGGAATGTGATGTGCTTACGGTTAGGAAGATTTTCATTTTGCAGACTATACTTAGAAAACACAGCTTGATACCTTTCGACCGAGGTTTGTGTATCACAAGACGCCTTTCTGATAGAGTCTGTAAAGTTATTCCCTGTAAAGCGATGGCAGCGAGGAGACACTTTACATTCGTCAGCTCAAAAATTTATAATAAAATAAACAGGATCATGAACATTTATAGCTTAACGAGAATGTAGTTAAAAAGGAAGCTGCCCGAGTGGTTGAAAACCCTTTCATATGACGAAACAGAGAAGATTGTAGAAGTATAATCAGTTAAACAGTACACCCGTACATCCACACACACTCACACCTCACACCCTCATACACACACACACACCCCACACTTACACACACACTCCCATACGCATATACATAGTTTCTCACATACACTTTCATACACCCACACTTTCACCCTACATCTGTTCAAAATACACTTCTGCATGCCATTATTTTTATTTTAAATTATATTTTATTTTTAATTCTTTAGTTATTTATGTTTTTCATGTCTGGAACAAAAATTTTCTTAATGTTAAAACGAGCGTTGATGGCTGCGACACAGTTTTAACTTTTGCAGCTATCACCGTTTCTCCCTTCATCTATTCATATGTTTATGTTCCAAAAATAAACCTTTTATTTTTTTTAATTTTTATTTATACAATTATCATTGAGACTATATTGTGATTCCTAAACGTAGGGATTGACTTATGTTTCCGAACGAATCTATGGTTCACTGCTAACTGAAATCAAATCACACAATTATTTATGTTAATATTGTTATAAATGTTAATATAACAATTAATGATACTTAAAATGTTTGTTATGATTTTATATTGTAATTCAAATAAGAAATTACTTACTTTAGAATGATTCTCTGAACTCTGAGGATGTCAGTATTTTATCTAGCTTTATATACAGCTTATAAATGAACAAGTAATTAATTGTAATAATACTTTAATAATATTTAAAACAGTTTAATTATATTTTCAAGGGTTCTTCATAGCTATGCTAAAAGTTATTTTAGTAAGATGTGATGCTCTTTGCTGATTGGTTCAAAGATGGCAGAGTTATTTGTTTACATTATAATGTTGTTAAAATTAATATATTTCAAGGACTATAGTAAACATTTAATATATTGCTTAGTGATGCTTATATGTTTCAAAACGATTCTAAAACATAACATTTGTTTATAATCTCGTATATCTGAAGTAATTTTACCCACACACGATACTCGTTTGTGATTGGTCTAAAAGAGCGGTATGTTAGAGAGTATATAAGGCTAAGATGTAGCCGGCTCTGGACAGTCTGAGTCGAGAATTCTGAAAGTTATAAACCAATAAGGATAAGTGAATAATATATCTGAAGGAACTGGGCCAAAGTACTGGTTCATTGCTGTAAGTAAATAGTCATTAGACATTGTTATAGATTTATGATTATAATGTATATTGTGTGTTATTTAGGTTGGGAATACTTTCCTGGCTAATGGTATTATGTTGCTATACTTCTAAGTACTCTTGGACTGCTGTCCAAGAGTTAGAAGTTAGTGTATTTTAAAGATAACATTGACAAAGAATGAAACATATTGATAGATATGTTATCATGTTTCCAAGGAGTTTCTTGTCCAGTTCATTCTCCTTGAATGACCTAGTTTTGCGAACGGACAACTACCTTACTTTATAAATTTGTGACAAGTCTAAATTGAAATAAAATATCTAATCTTGTCTGTCCGTGCTTTACTTTATAAAACCCTATTTCCCTACAAGATATATTCGTATAAACATTCACACACTAAATAACCAGCTAGTAACTATCCTGATGTGCAAAGCTTATAATAAATAAGCTTTGCTTTGAGAAATTAGACCTTAGATGTTTAGGCCATTACATTCCGTACATATTTGCAAATTCTTACGCGCCTCAAAGAGATGTCAGCACATCTTTGACGGGGTCCACGAAGACCGATGCCTCCTGGGTCAGGGTTGCGGGTTGGTTAAACAAGAAACTGTGGCCCCTGCCGTCCCACAGGCAAGTGAAGAAACACGGGTGGGTTTTAGTCAGTAAGAGTCTTCCTTCCGCCACGCCCAGAGCGGAAGAAGTCATTTTATGATTTCCCATCCTAACAAAAAAAAAGGGTCATAAACAATACACATTACAATAATAATACTCCATCAGCAGTGCGATTCTGTGATCATCTCATCGTGACAAGTTAGGTGAAGTGAGCTGTAATAACATCCAACTAATGTTAAAGATTGACACAATCAACAACTCACTCTAAACTAACTTTTCTCGGTGCAAGACCATAGCCTGGTCCCGGTAAGGTCCCACTTTTACTTTTTAATTTAGGTACCCCTCCCTCCATTAGATGCCCCGAGTACAGATTCCCCTTTCTTGGGTACTTTAAACTGAACTATACTGGAACTAGTTCCATTGATAGATGATTGTATATTCTTAATCAGCATAATGCTAAGCGATAGCCGTTTACGCTGATGTGACGCAAGTTTAAGTGTATCGCAAATAAAGGCATTTTCTATCTTTCTGTTAAAGTTTCTTCCCAACTCAAAGCTATTTCTAGGTGATAAGCCATAACTTCGGCCGCCGGCAGAAGTTACTACACACCAGACAAAGTCTTGCCGCCAAGCGATTCAACGTGTTACGGCATGATATCTGGTGAAGCCGTACGGAGGACGGGTCTGAGCAATTGTGTTGAGATGTGACCCGCGTGCTGGCCTGGGTTCCAACATGGTAAGCAGTGATGCAACCTCTGACGGTAAATCGCGGTAGTTAATTAAGAGCCTATTCACTTTAGCCTTGAAGACACTTAAATTGTAGTCAGACAGAAACACCACCGCTAGTAAAAAAATTGCCGGTATTTTGTTGGCCGTGTTGAGATCAAGCTGAATACAGAAACGCTAGTAGATTCTCGTTTCTCCAATACCTAAAACATGTGCGATATTTTCATACCACATTGGGTAAGCATGGAGATTAATCCTCGTGCGTTTTCTGAATGAAACTGTGGAAACAATAATATGCTACTATTAATATTGTTATGAATACTGAATGGAAAATTGTATTGCATGCCAGCGAAAGTTAACAATAGTATTCAACCGCGAATTACATACTTTACACAATGACTGTCGGAATTAATCTTTTCAATGTGTCTGAATCTACAATTCTGTATCCACAATAATATTGATAACATTCTGGTATTGTGTGAATTGAATTGCGTTATTTATTTTCAGTGTACTTCAGATAGGAATTCCATGTAAAACATTGATATTGAACTGAATGCGGTTAAGCCCGAAACCGACCCCAATAGACTAGGAATAAGTCTGCGCGGAAGATACCTAATGATGTTCAGTGTACCTTTAGTTTAATTTTATTTAGACAAAGTAGGACACTTCCTGTATTTAGAATAGTTATTTTTACCACTGTCAATAAAAGATAGCTATTGTAATATGAGTGCTAGTTTAGGCACAATAGATCAGCACGAGTATTACAATAGCTGTTTGCGACAGTGGCATACAAAACTTTTTCTACGACCTGAAATAAATAAATACATAATTTTGGTAACACTTTTCATATTTTTTCCTTGATTTATTTATTTATTTTATGTTTAAGATAACTGAGATCCACTGTGTTAGTAACAATAATCTTAACCTATGTTAGTAACGAATACCTAATTAATACAAAATTACACACAAACAGCACACTCCACCCCCGCTCAGTATGGTCCCGCAACACATGGAGTTCAGTGAACCTACCGAGCAGAACGGTGTCAGTTCTGTCGCCAATCATCCTTTTTTTTTTTTTTTTTTTTTTTTTTTTTTTTTTTGGGATGGGAAATCATCAAATGACTTCTCCCGCTCTGGGCAGAGCGGGAAGGGCGTGTCAGACTTTTACTGACTAAAACCCACCCGTGTTTCTTTACTTGCCTGTGCAACGGCCAGGGCCACGGTTTCTTTTTTAACCAACCCGCAACCCTGACCCAGGAGGCATCGGTCTTCGTGGACCCCGTCACGATGTGCTGACATCTCTTTGAGGCGCGCGTGAAACACGACGCGCCGTCGACTCGGGCCTGGTCCTTACCGAGCGGCGAGCTGCCCACTGCTCACCGCCCGCAGGCCCGCGCCTACGGTGGCTGGGAGTTTGGTGTCATCTCCCGACCAGGGCGTCTCCTGCGGCGGCTAGTGGCGTGAGGGCGCTGGGATTCCTGTTGCCTCACGCGCTCCGCCTCCTCCTTTGCCAGCATCACTGCTTCGCAGAAAGAGGCCGAGCTGAGGCCGGAGACTCTGCGTCAGCGGGGGAGCCCATGGGCGGAGTTTATTCCGCACCACTTTGTAGGGGCATCCCCACGGGTCTCTGTTCAGAGTCCCCAGCAACTCCTCACGGGCCAGCCCTTTGGCCCGCTGGATCTCCGCTCGCAGGGCGGTCTTCGCCACTCTGTATCCCTCGTAAAGCTCCGCCTGTATGGCCTCCGTATTCGGTGGACGAATACGGAGCCTGCGATGTCTGGTGTACCGATGTCGCGCAGCCACGCACGCCTTGCGCAAAGACGTAAGCTCCGGCGACCACCAGTACACCTGACGGCGAGCGCGTCCGGGCTTGACTCGGGGCATTGCCACGTCGCATATCTCGGACATGGTCTCCCGGAACCACTCCGCCTCGTTGTTTGTGTCAGCAGGCCTGTCTGGTGGTGACACCCAGGCCTGCACGATCGAAGCTTCCAGGAGGAGCTCCCGGTCAAGCTGCTTCAGCGCCCACCGCGGACCACTCGGGGCCGGTCGGACCGGCGCGCTAGAGGTCTGGGCGGAGACGTCAAACCGGATATACCGGTGGTCTGAGTAGGTCTCCACCTCCTCCATGACCCGCCAGTCAAGGACATGTGGCGACAGAGCGGGGCTGGCGAACGATATGTCCACCACTGATTCACCCCGCATCCGCACACAGGTTGGGACCGAACCCCGGTTTAGGACGACCAGGCCTGTCTTCAGAGCCCAGTCCTCCACCATCCTGCCCCGTGTGTCTGTAAGTCGGGAACCCCAAGCCAGATTTTTGGCATTGAAGTCCCCGAGGACGAGCACGGGGAGGGATCGACACCCTACGACGACGACTCTTAACTCCGCAAGGGAGTTGTGGAATTCGGCAAGAGTTCGGCTCGGGGAGAAGTATACCCCCACCACGACTATCTCCCCGAACCGTGCTGCTACGCAACCCCGTCCTCTCTTGATGGCCTCGAGCGACGGAGTGCCGGCGGCGGCCGACGAAATTAGGGCCACTGAGCCGTTGAGGTCCTCCACCCAGTCTTCCCTGGGTGGGACAAAGTACGGCTCAGCGACCACGGCGATGTTAATCAACCACTGCGCCATGCTCTGGAGCAAAAGGTCCTCAGCGGAGGCGCAGTGGTTGATGTTCGCCTGGAGGAGGCGTAATGGGGGCATTTATTGGCACTCCATAACAGCCTCCTCCCGAGGCCCTTGTAAGGGCTCAGCCGCGGTGACAGCGGCGGCGACGACAGCAACGGCGTTGCTGGAAGCGGCAGCGGCAGAGGCCGCGGTTGCGGCGACGACGGCGGTAGTGGCGGAGGGCCTAACCCGGCCCTTGGCTATGCTTCTGGTGGGTGGGGCGCAGGCTCTACTCCCAGCCCGGTGCTCGGCCGGCTTACCAGCTGCCGCACAAACTGAGCAGTGCGGAGTGGCTTCACACGAGCCGGCCTTGTGACCGGGCTGACCGCAGCGGAAGCAGAGACCGCTGCGGTCCACCTCCGAGGTGCATTTTACTCCCACGTGGTGGCCCACATGGCAGCGGTAGCACCTCAGAGGTCTGGGTTCCAGCAGTTTCACCTGCGCTGAAACCCAGCCCACCAGAAGTCTTCGGCCCTCTCCGACAATTTTCTCGGCCGCCGACACGGGGCAGCTCACCGTAGCAGTTTGTAACCCCGTGCGGTCATGGCGGAGGGTGCCCACTCTAATCTGTTCGGCAGAACATCCCCCAGCCCCGACAATGGCGGCCACCACTCTCTCCTTTGTCGCCGTATCGTCTAGACCCAAGATGCGCAAGTCAGCGCACTTGGTGGGTCTGGAAACTTTGGCCTCGACCGCATCTAAGGACGCCCTTAGCTTTTCAGCCAGAGCGTCTGCAGTCGGGCCACTAGCCTCACCACGAACCTCAATCAAGCGGGCTCCGGTCGCGGTGATCCTCATCTTAATGCCCGAGGTGACTCCGATCTCCTGGAGGTTCACCGCTTCCATCGCCTTATTGAGCACGTCACGGTAGGACGTGCCCTTCTTTTCCGCTTCCGGCTGTAGTGTTATCACTACAGCTGCGGATTTCGGGGCACGAATCCTAGCCGCGGCGCTGCGCTCCTTCCGCCGCAGCCGCATTCTAGCCGCTCTTGCGGCCTTAGCCGCCTTTTCCTTCTCCCCTGCTACCTGCCAGGCGGCATCGGCTGCAGGGGTTGTAGCAGGTGGAGGAGGCTGCCTTTTTGCTGCAGGGACTGTGGCCTTCGCAGCTTGAGCCTGTGAAGGTGAACTCTTGGCCTTCTTCCCTGCAGCTGTGGCATTAGTGGCTGCGGCAGCAGCGTAGGTTACTGCCTTCCGCTGGCCTGAGGCTGGCCGGCTAGCCGCAAGTGGGGGGCGCAGAACAACGGCCTCCAGAGCCGAAAACCTACTCCGGAAGGCGGCCAGCTCCTTTAGCACCAGGGTCAGGCCTGAATCCTCGGCCGGCGTGTGCCCACTCCGCCCTTGTGGCGCCCCCTCCTGTGGCACCTCCCGGCGGCTGCCAGCTCGCAGCACGGCCAGGTCCGCTCGGAGCTCCTCGTTCTCCTTTCGGAGGAGCTCCATGGTGGCTGTCAAGTGGGCGATCTCCGCCCGCAATTCTGCCACTCCATCCGCCGGGGGTCCTACATGGATGGCCTTCGCTGCCGCAATGATGGAAGCCGTGGCTGCCGATATGGCTTTGTCTTTGGTGGACTGCAGCCTCTTCAAAGCCACACCCTTGACCGCGGCAGCCACGACTTCTTCAAACTTTGCAGCTGGCTCCGAGTTGGGGCCAACGGCTTCCGGCTGTCCTTCCGACAGCACAGAGCCCTCTCGTACCAGCTCGACTGAGCTGGTTCGGCTCGGCTTTTCCTGGGCCTCGCGCCGACTAATTTTTTTGCGGGCCTTGCCCGTCCCGCAATCCGAGGATGATCCTTGGCTATCCTTCGGTTTGGGGCGCTTCTTCAGGAAGGATTTCTTACCGGAAGCCCCCTCCTCTACGCGCTCCGGGCTCTTAAACGAGCCCGTCACGCCACATGCAGCGTCAGACTCCGACGCCACATCACTCTCCTCCTCCGTTCGTTGTTTGCTGTTTTTATTTTTTCTTTCCATATCTAAACCCACGAGTATTAGCGATTTGAAGTCCACACCGGGCAGAGCGTCGTACACCGGGTAAGCCTATATACTGTAGGGGGCGGCAGGTACCTACAGTGGGGAGCTCTAACGACTGGACATCCTCCAGCCATTCATCCTCTCGCCGAGCCCCCAAAACTTAGGATTAGATTGCAATTTTCGACGGATTACTAGTCCGTCAGGTCTGCAATAACCTAGAGACGGGATATGCCGCCCGTGGTTCGGCCGTTTTATAGGGGTGTCCCCTCGTGGCCCGGACAAACGCCCCGACAGCCCCCGGTCCCCTGAGGGATTACGGTATACCCCAGCATGCATCCACTTCGACTCTGCTTAACAGAGTGGAAGCGGATGCATGCGAACCCCTATAGGCCAGGTTCCCATCAACGACCATCAAAGATGATCGGTGATTGAAACCTAGCCCTTCCCCGTGTGAAGTATTTGCCGCCAGACCCAAGAGTCCACCAGAACTCAGTGGGCAGTTGGGGCTGGCGTTGCCCAGGGTGCGCCACGTGGAGGCTCTTCGACTCGCACCCCCGCCAATCATCCTCAGAACGCTATTCGGGCCCCCCCGCACTCGCCGCACAAGCGACGCAACTTTTTTACGCATAATTGCATAGAAGTCATCTACGCTGGCTTCTGCAAACATACCGGATGCACTGCAATAACGAGGGAGCCGAAACAGGGCCCTGAACACATTATTATATTGGACGCGCAAGGCATTGTAGGCTTTCTGAGTAAAGTTCGCCCACAGGCTGCCCGTGCAGAACGTCTGGCAGAATGTCTTGAACATAGTTACTTTTACAGGAGCACTACACCGAGCGAACCTGCGTGCCAACATATTACCACGCACCGACAATGCCCTGCGCTCCCTCTCAATATCCAAATCGTCACACAAATTTTCATTTAGTATGTGTCCCAGATATTTAAACTGAGCAACACGATCCAGAGGTAGCAATATTATTGTTATTGTTATATTATGTTTTAGCAATTCTTTTGTGGTCTCCGTAGCTATTTCTCTCATTTCAGGAGGAGTTAAGATATCGTCCATTTCGCTATTAGCACTGATATCACTCATATATCATTTTCAAAACGATTTTATTTAAAAATGTGGATAATAGTTAACAATGGCGCGCAATATTATTTTGTTGTTATAATCCCAATAATCACAGATAAAGGCAATTCATTCATACAGCCTAATAACATGCGATGCTTAGTCGTGACGCAAATACTAAATAATTCTTATGCCAACTGACTCTTTGATATACCCTAGTATTATACATAAAAATATATTTTAAACAACTTCCAGACCGTTTGAAGCCCGTTTACCGTTTGAGCAGGAAAATCGGCACTGTAATAGAAATCTCAAAAAAATAGCTTTTCCGCTACGAAACTACTAATTTAAAATTGAACTGCAAGAATTGACCAGCGTCGGTGTTGCCGTCTCTCTACAGTTTAAATGTTTCAAGGCTAGAGTGAATAAGCTCATAATAAACTAGCGCGCTTTACCATCAATGTTTGCTTGCAATTGCTTCTGCTTTCCTAGTACATACAAGGAAATTTAATAGAACATATCTTTCAAATCACAAAGCATTTAACTGACATACTTTTTTGTAAACACAATATTAATAATCATCAACCTTTTTATCGTCCCACTGCTTGGCAGGTCAGGACAGGTCTCCTCTCATACAGAGAAGGATATTGAATGAATGGGTATTATGAAATGAAATCGTTTATTATGCAAGTAGGATCACTGATCACTTTTACACGTCATGCTTTTTTTTAAATATTAATAAGCACACTATAATAGATTTCATTCATTCTAGTCAGCCCTACTAAAGGTTAGTGTTTTCGTGTACAGAAAAATGGAATTTATTTCAAAATATTTTCCATACTTTTTTCATAAGTTTTGCTACATGTTTTTTTAACATTGCTTTCCTTTTTGTATTTTTTTAATACTTTTTTACTTTTAGAGAGGTATACTAGGTGAGTTTTTGAATCGAGCGTTTTGAATTAAAAAAGAGCTGTAGGAAACAACTGGTTTACTTTTTACCCGACTACGGCAAAGCAAAAGGAGGGTTATGATTTTGACAGGCTATGTATGTATGTATGTATGTATGTATGTATGTATGTATGTATGTATGTATGTATGCATGTATGTATGTATGTATGTTCATCTGTTCCCTCGTAACTTCTAAACTACTTATCAGAATTTGACAAATGACATATCATTAGAAGCTTCTTAATTGTCCGCTGGTTATAGGCTATATGGGGTTTCACAAAATTTACTGTGGCGCCCTCTAGCGAACAAAACATACAGAGTAAAAAACTAAAGTTAAGATAAATATGCCGTGTTTGGTATCATTTGAAAGCCCTTTACTTGTACATTTTGAATATATATATATTGCTAGCATTTGCGTGTGACTTTACCTGTATTCATGGGCTGGTTGTATATAATTCACATCTTTTCGTTCATAGCTTCTTTACTACTTATCAGAATAAGACCACTGCAGTACCATTAGAAGGGCCTTGATATTCTGTTAGTTATGAGCTATAAAGCTTGTCACCAAATTTAGTATAGCGCCGTCTAGCGGACAAAAGTTCTATGTTAATATAAAATTAAAATAAATATACCGTGTTTGGTATCACGTGAAAGAGCTTCACGAGTGCTTTATACTTGTACATAATTACAAGAATGCTTTAATGATGTTAAATATGAGCGATAAGAGTAAAGCGCGGATCACGGGAACTGTGAATCGCTTTATGCAATGAAGAGCAGTGTGAACATTAATAGAATATGTAATGCACTAATGAAAACGACATAAGCTGGGAGTAACTCCACGCGGTGAAGGCGGAAACAGTTTTATAACTGGCTAAATCTCCCATAAAAAGGCCTCTGCACTATATGCCTTCGGGCTTATGTTGTTATATGTGCGTGTAGATGTAATATGTCAAGTACCTAGTTTTTAGTTCATCAGTTTAACTTTTGTTAATAATATGCGCCACAAATACACTTTAACACCAAAATAGAACAAATAAAAAAAAGTTAAAAAACTAAAACCCAACTACGACAAAAAACGACGCTGAAAAAGTATAAAACAAGATTTTCAGAATACTGAACTGAACAAAGTTGCTAATGTAGTTGCAAGTAAATGGACACAGTAGTAATGTCATACAATACTATTCATGTTTGGAAAGGCGTAGTCACACGTTACATTTACCTACCTACCGTAGCACCTTGACAACGTGTGACTACGCCTTTCCAAACATGAAAATTTATCTCTACATATTGAATATTGTATACTTCAGAATAGTATTGTATGGCATTATTGTCAATTTACAACGAAGGCATCTTGGTAGAGTCTACTGTGTCCATTTCCTTGCAACTACATTAGCAACTTTGTTCAGTTCAGTATTCTGAAAATCTTGTTTTATACTTTTTCAGCGTCGTTTTTTGTCGTAGTTGGGTTTTAGTTTTTTAACTTTTTAAAACAAAAGTAAATGAATTTATATTCCGCCGGACTTTAGAGTGGTGTTTAATTGGAATATGACTTGGGTCGATTTTTTAGTTAGTAATTTATTTTTATGGTAGGTAGTTTGGTGTGCGTGCTGGTTACAGGTTTCTAGGGCACGGTAGTACAAAATTATTAAATAAAGTAAAAAGTTTTGTCTACGGCCTTCTTCTTCTTCTTCAGCATATAGAGGTCCACTGCTGGACGAAGGCCTCGGCACCAAGGCTTTCCACAATGGCCGGTCTTGTGCTGCCCGCATCCATTGGCTTTCCGCGACCTTCACCAGGTCATCGGTCCACCTTGTTAGGGGCCTTCTCTGTGCGATCGAATCATAAATATGGAGATCCGAGAAGACCAAAGTCATCGACATAGCTCTTCGAGTCGCTAAAATTAAGTGGCAGTGGGCGGGGCACATTGCTCGTTGAACCGATGGCCGATGGGGCAGTAAGGTTCTGGAGCGGCGGTCATGTACCGGAAGACTCAGCGTAGGGAGGTCCCCAACAAGGTTGATCTAAGGTCTAATTCCCATAATAAGAAACGTTAATAATTTTGTGGCAAGCTCATCTCAGCATTCTAAAATGCTCATATCAATGTAAATAAAGAGCAAAATTAGTGTACGAACCTTCTTTATAAAATACGTCAATCGCCCCTCTAGTATAATACACGGAATTAGCCCCTTTGTTCTTGCTAGTATAAGTCCAACTCAGAAGGAAGGGACTCGGTTCGAAGAAAACATCAGCATTACCCAATACTCCGCTCTATTTTATTATTACCACAATTAATCAACTTATAATTTAACTATGACTATTCAATTATATTACATAAATTATTTTGACAATGTAAGACAACCGAACCGTTCGCTCGTCGCCGACCAAGTGTTTTCCCTTTTTCTGTCTCCTCCCTTATTCTACCCCCCAGTTGACGATTACCGCCGTGAAGTCATCAGTCAGTCATCAGTCAACCAGCCAATGGCGGGAACGATTGACCACGTGATTTATCGCGTCGAGTGGTGTATCGTTCCCGCCATTGCATTGGTTGGTTTGGTATTCGATTTCGCTTCGCTACGAAGCGATGTTACATTGGCTACAGGGCCTGGGGCTTAAACAAGGTCTTCAGTCTATCTGTGTTGTACTCAAAACGGAGTCTCGCAAAATAAAGGCCAATTTTTTTTAAACATTATTGAAAAGTGCTTGACCGCAATCCCGCCTGATGGTAAGTAGTGATGCAATCGTTGATAGTAAAGCGCCCTAGTTTATTAAGAGCCTTATAAGGTACGCATCGCTACGTCATCTTCAAGCCACGCATCGCATAGTAATCAAGACCGCCGGCTCTGCGAACGCGTTATATTTACGTTAGTGCTATCTCGCTCGCGCGTGCATCTGTCTCGTTTCTTTTAGCTACTCACAGAGTTTTGTAGGCGCGTTCCTATTGGAAGATCGCGACGACTTCATAGCAGTACTGGCACTACTTCAGCCCCAGAGGTTTTGCACTTAAGCATGTTGTATACATCGAAAATATAAGTTCTTGTTTTTACACTGCTACCTTTGCTTTTATTTTAACACTACCTTCATCGCCGCTACATTTTGGTGACCCCGAGAAAAAAATGGAGCACAAGCAAGCAATTAGTGAGCCTACAGACCTCGCTGCCATCTCCGTGCAGTCACGTCTCCTTCCCTTCTGGCGCGAATATCCACGCATGTGGTTTATTCAATTTGAAGCTATCGTCGAACCTCAGAAGACCAGCGACGAAAACAAATATCGTTACGTCCTCGGCCAACTACAACCGACAGACCTTCAACATATCACAGACATCGTGATCAAGCCACCAGAAACTAAGAAGAAATGTTCGCCAACTTCGTACAAACTATACGCCGCGAACAGTTCACCAATAAATACCTACGGAGAGAAAGACCTGCAAATCGACCTAGGCCTCAGAAGACGATTTCGTTGGGCATTTGTAGTCGCAGACGTCAAAACATCGATACTCGGAGCTGACTTCCTTCGCCACTTTAAAATCCTCGTCGACCTGCATCAAAAGAAGCTAATCGACAAGGTGACAGAACTCTCAATCAACGCCTTAGAAATATCATCAATGCAACAAGCCGTCTACGTACTCAGCAACAAGCAGACATATCAAGACATACTCAAACAGTATCCAGATCTACTTCGACCTATGTCCTTGAAACCTCCCGCTAAACACAACGTCGTCCATCACATCGAGACAACGGGACCACCTCTTTTCGCACGTGCTCGTCCCCTACCACCCGACAAATACAAAGCAGCTAAAGAAGAATTTGAACGGATGATGGAAATGGGAATATGTCAACCTTCTAAGAGCCCGTGGGCCAGCCCACTCCACGTGGTAAAGAAAAAAGACGGCAGTCTACGAGTGTGCGGCGACTACAGGCGTCTAAATTCAGTCACGCTACCCGATAAGTACCCGATTCCGCGGATACAAGATTTCACCTATCAACTACACAATAAGAAGATCTTCTCAAAACTCGATATGAAAATGGCCTATTACAAAATACCTATCAACAAAGACGACGCACAAAAGACAGCAATAATAACACCGTTTGGGTTGTTCGAGTTTAATTGCATGACGTTTGGTCTAAGAAATGCGAGTCAAACCTTCCAACGTTTCATGCACGAGGTACTGCGCGGCATCGAGGGCTGTTTTTCATTCGTCGACGATATCTTGTTATACCCAGAAAACGAACAAGAACACAAGATATTACTACATCAAGTTCTCGAGCGCCTGAACAAATACGGCGTATCACTCAACGTCGACAAATGTGAATTTGCACAGGCGAAAATCAACTTTCTCGGCTACGAAGTAACAGCGGACGGTATAAAACCAACTGAAGAACGAATAAAAGTTTTATCCAGTTACCCTCAACCTAAAACTATCATCGAGCTTCGTCGTTTCCTGGGCATGTTGAACTTCTATAGAGATTGTTTACCAAATCAAGCCGACATGCAGAGCGAACTCAATAAATATCTGCACAATGGTAAAAAGAATGACAAGACACCTATCAAGTGGACGCCGACCGCCGAACAAGCATTTCAAAAATGCTGACAAAGCATATTGGAATGTGTGACGCTAACGCACCCTATCGCCGGCACCCCACTCTGCATCATGACGGACGCCTCAGACCACGGCATTGGCGCGGTGTTGCAACAGCGCCACAACGGAGCTTGGAAACCGCTAGCATTCTTTTCGAAAACAATGAGTGCTTCACAATCCCGATATAGCACTTATGATCGTGAACTCCTAGCGATCTATATGTCTGTGAAGCATTTTAGAAGACTCATCGAGGGCTGTGACGTCATCGTCTACACTGATCACAAACCATTGTCTTACGCGCTCTCAAGGCCGCAGAGTAGCAGCGACACCCCGCGACGCGAACGGCAACTACACTTTATCAGTCAATTCTGCAATAACATCGCGTACGTAAAGGGAGACAAAAACTCAGTCGCTGACGCCTTATCACGCATTGAGGAAATACAGTGTCCCTCAAACATTAACTACGATAAATTATCACGTGATCAAGAACAAGATGAAGAATTAAAGCAGTTAAAACTACAGCCAAACTTAAAATTCATCACCGTTACTTTGCCCGGCACGCAGCGACCAATCACGTGCGAGATATCAACATCTACGCTCCGCCCATATCTACCACCGGAACATCGTTTTGCAGCATTCCAAGCGCAACATGATCTCTGCCACCCTGGTATCAAGACGACTAGAAAGCAAGTAACATCAAAGTTCTTCTGGTCATCTATGAACAAAGATGTAACAACGTGGACAAGAAACTGCGTCGGCTGTCAGCGAGCAAAAGTGCATCGTCACGTCGTCACGCCGCTAGGAAGTTTCCCGCCATCGCAACGCTTCGAACACATCCATATCGATATAGTCGGCCCACTTCGACTATCTTACGATTATCGATATTGTGTTACTATAATAGACAGATTCACAAAATGGCCTGAAGCGGTTCCAGTGCGCGAGATAACAGCTGAGATCGTCGCAAAAGCACTGTATGAAAACTGGATTGCTAGATTCGGCTGCCCATTACGAATATCGACCGATCAAGGCAGGCAGTTTGAATCGTCGTTGTTCAACGCGCTAATGAAAACATTCGGAATTACACGCATACGCACGACCGCATACCATCCACAATCAAATGGGCAAATAGAACGCTGGCATCGTACCTTAAAAGCTGCGTTAATGGCTAGAGGCGCAAATACCAACTGGCGAGATGAACTTCACACCGTACTGCTTGGCCTCCGAACAGCGTTGCGTGAAGACAACAACTTAAGTCCCGCGCTAATGACCTACGGTTCTACACTACGTGTGCCATCGGATTTCTTCGAACCGGCTACCACGACTAACATGTCGGACGAAGATTACGTACGCCGCCGCACACAAACAATGACGTCACTCTCACCGTCGTGCACTACCGCTAGAACAACAGCCAGTCCCTTCATACACAAGGACCTCGGTACGTGTACACACGTCTTTGTGAGGAATGATACCGTGCGAGCGCCGCTGACACCACCTTACGATGGACCGTATCTAGTGCTACAGAGACACGAAAAATACTTTAAAATTCAGCTACCACATCGAGAGACAGTTGTATCGCTGGATAGACTCAAACCGGCATACATCTGCAATGAAACACCAAACGCTATAAGCCCTACAAACACAGCAAGCACGCCGAGCATCGTGAATCCTGTATCTTCACACCAACCATACATCACCAGGACCGGCAGAGTATGCAAGCCAAATGTACGCTTCGCCAAGGAGGGGGTACTATAAGGTACGCATCGCTACGTCATCTTCAAGCCACGCATCGCATAGTAATCAAGACCGCCGGCTCTGCGAACGCGTTATATTTACGTTAGTGCTATCTCGCTCGCGCGCGCATCTGTCTCGTTTCTTTTAGCTACTCACAGAGTTTTGTAGGCGCGTTCCTATTGGAAGATCGCGACGACTTCATAGCAGTACTGGCACTACTTCAGCCCCAGAGGTTTTGCACTTAAGCATGTTGTATACATCGAAAATATAAGTTGTTATTTTTACACTGCTACCTTTGCTTTTATTTCAACACTACCTTCATCGCCGCTACAGTACAATCAGTTATCGATACCTAACAATACCTTCACGGATCGGACAGAGTTTTCTTTACTTGTATATTAATCCAGCTTATAAACCATCTTTGTGCCAAATTTCATTTAAATCCATTCAACTATTTGGGCATGAAAATAACAGACATTACACATAAACCTTCACCTTTATAATAGTGATATACCCGCGATACTTTTTGAACTAAAAAATCTCTCAAATACGAACTACAATATTATAGTTACAAACACCAACATATTAAAATCCAATTAATATTTCTGAGCCTTTTCAGGTTCACGTAGTATACGGGTTCTAAGTCCAGGTATTACTTCACAGCCCTACCAGGCTTTCGTAAAGCTTATCCGGCCCCATTGAATGAGTATTAAAGCTGTTGATTCTGCGCGACTGTCGGCTTTCTTTTGCTTTGAGACCAATGCACGGATTACGGAGCGTTTGTGTGCATTTTGTAGGGCTTTAGAGTTTGTTATATAACTGTGTAGGATAGCGTTAGTGTGTGAAGATATTGATTTATTTCCGTTAAATGGTTCGGGGAACGCTTTGGAGGAAACTTTGAGGGATAACATAGGTTCAGAAAACAAATTGCCAGTGGTCAAAATTCGTTCATAAACTGCAAAGGATGCTTTGTCTTTCTATTTTTAAAAATTATAAAAACAAAGGAAAAAAAGCCAGCCTCATGCGATTTGAGACTCTGGCAGGAAGGGTTTCGTGGCGTAATCTAAAAAAATTTAAAAAAAAAGCTAGTACTTCATGTGTGAAAATTAACCAGCACCCTAATTACGTAAGGCGCTATTACCATTACTTGGAATCATTTCGAAGTCAATTGCCAATCCATTGCTTTATATGTTCGAAAATGTGTCTGCAATAAAACTTAAATAACGCAATGAATGTTGTTGAACTGTCAAAAGGAAACCCATTGCCACTGATAGTGTGTTACGCAAATACCCATTTTTACTTTTGGTCCGGACGCCCCCTTCCCCCTTTAGATGCCACGGGTACTTTAAACTGAACTTTAAACTGAACAATACTGCAACCAGTTCCATTGATAGATGATTTTATATCCTTAACCAGCATAATGCTGAGCGATAGCCCTTTTACGTTGATGTGATGCATGTTTAACCCAACCATTACTTTATGTGGGTTTATGTTCTTTTTAGCGTCAAGTTTACAGCAAATAAGTGCATTTTTTATCTTTCTATCAAGGTTTATTTCCAAAGTCTTGATTTAATAACATTTAAAAGCACCGGAATGAGGAAGAAAAAACATGGCTCATGGCTCATTACAGTCTTAAATGACACGCAATTAACAAACGTTGCGATCAATGCTTATTCCTACACTGAACATAAAAGAGGGTTTTAATTACCAGTGGAGATAACCATAACTCTCTCACACAAAAACCTCCAGCGCTGTCCAGAGGAGATGCATGACCACAGCATCAATCAATCGTCGGAAGAGTACGTCAATCACGGGCAATTGGGTTCATGACCCATAAAACCAAGGAGGCATGAGCCATATAACCTACACTAGAAGATGAATGTGGCTCCTGACTCCTAGTCCTATATACTTTCATAGATCTTCTTTTATTTCTTGCTTAAACACAATTTGGCGTATCTACAACTTGACTGGAAGCGACTGTACGTTTGAAAGAGACTCGTCTTGACAGATTTAAATTATTTATATCGCTTTTTAACTGATTTTTTACAAAACTGTGTTTAAATAATTACTGCCAATAGCCAGGATTAAGCGAGTAATGTAATGGTTATCACAAGGAAAAGCATTGATGTCTGAAATGCAGACTTTTTTAAATAGTTTAGACGCGTGCCTTAACTTAAAATTAAGTGCCTTAAGTTAGAATTTTATGTGTTCTGTACATTTGTTGTTTCCTTAGTGTTCTGTTTTTAATAACATTATAAGTATTTTTAATTACTTCTTCGTTTCAATAGAAGTAAAATTACTAACGATAATAAAACCGAGTTCACCTATTTTTTTCTTGAATCGATAAGGTAGACAGTATCAAAGGGGATAACGAAGTTCATTTTGCATCAGACATGCCTTGAGAGGTGCTTTGTAACAGTACTTTGAGTGGTGCTCTTTTGAAGACCCTTTTATGTTATCAGTGAGTTTACACAAAAGATTCAAACTTCAGCAGCCTTTTGTTCAGCAATATACAAAATAAATTCAAAGCATAGCTATCGTGCGAGGTATTTTTTTACTGCACGATTAGCGCAATGATTAAGCTATTGACTGCTGCACTGCGTGTCGTGGGTTCGATTCCCGTACGGAAAAAAAATTGTATGACCTACAAGTAGTTGTTCCGGTTCTGGCTGTTTGTAACGCATACACGATACAGGAGAAATTTCTAATGTGGGGCAAAGTATTTATTTTATTTAAAAAAAAATACGCAGTACATTAACGGTAAGAATGATTTTCATTTTGGCAATTCAAGAGAAGATTTTTGTTTGTGATGGGAAATCATCAAATGACCTCTCCCGCTCTGGGCGGAGCGGAAGGGCGTGTCAGACTCTTACTGACTAAAACCCACCCGTGTTTCTTCACTTGCCTTTGCACCAGAGTCACGCCAACCCGCAACCCTGACCCAGGGGGCATCGGTCTTCGTAGACCCCCGCATGCAAGCCCGCGCTTACGGTGGCTGGGAGTTCAATGTTGTCTCCCGATCAGGGCGTCTCCAGCGGCGGCTAGTGGCGTGAGGGCGCTGGGATTCCCGCTGCCTCCTGCACTCCGCCTCCTCCTTTGCCAGCATCACTGCTTCGCAGAAGGAGGTGTTGGCCTGCCATGCACTCTCGCTCCGGACCATGGCTTGGACCATGGTCAGACGCGAGAGATCGCCGCCAATCGCCGCTACGAGGACACGTTGGTGCTCTACCCAAGCCAGGCAGACCTCCACCGTACGCATAGATATCAAATGAGGGTGAGGGTAAGGTGATGGATACTCCTCTCAAACCAACAGTAACGACCTAGCCAATAACAATAATCCCTGTACGCTGTAGTGTAGGCACACGAGAATTAAGTCAAAATGTGATAAAACAGAAAAGTAATCTTCCTTCCAAGTATTTGCGGAGCTCCTAACATTGTAATTAAGTTTAGGCACAGCGAATTTTCGTTTTAACTTGCAGCAATGAGATTCCGCCACTCCATTGTTTGTGGATTTAGTTATTATTCGGAATCGAGTTATGGGAGCCTCCTAAAGGATTAACTGAGTTGTTTTAATGTAGAAAGGTCGCTTGTTTTTAATGTATGTATTTGTGTCGAAATTTTCGTGGCTGGAGTTTGTGCAGCGAAGTTTTAATGAGTTGGCTTTATTTATTTTGTTATTTGCATCGTGTACAGCTACAATTTAAAAGGGCTTATTTCTGTCTTAAGATAACCCTAGCCGGGCGAAAACGAAACAGCATTCCTTAGTCGACTACAAATCTGTAGCACATCGCGCTTCAGCTACGACTGCTACGAGTTTTCTGGCGTAGCGCTGTGTAAGCTACGGCGTAGCTTGATAAATGATTTGTTTTCTGTGAGTAGAACAAACCTATATATACCCTACACAAACACCTATACAAACACTTTTATAAGTAAATATATTTTTCTTCTTATATTAATACTAATCTTCATTCGGAATATGATTTTTTTTTTTATAAGTTATAAACAAGCGCGCAATCCCGCCTGATGGTAAGCAGTGATGCGATCATTGATGGTAAAGCGCGCTAGTTTATTAAGAGCCTATTCACTCTAGCCTTGAAGACACTCAAATTGTAATGTGACGGAAACACCGTCGCTGGCAAATTGTTCCAGTCCCTCGATGTACGCGGTATAAAAGAGGAAGCGAAACGCTTCGTCCGGGTCGCAGTGGTATCAACAACGTAAGGGTGGAAACTCGCCGTACGACGGGTCGTCCGATGGTGGAACGGTGATGGGGGAATTAAGTCATGCAATTCCCTTGCACACTCACCAGAATGCAACCTATAGAAGACCGAAAGGCTGGCTACTCTACGCCTGTGCTCCATGCTTTGGAGACCGTTTCGAGTTAAGTCTGGGTCGCCAATCAGCCTCTTCGCACGCCTCTCCACTGAATCCAAAGTATCCAGGTGACATTTCGCAGCACCAGCCCAAATGTGGCTGCAGTACTCCACACACGAGCGGACCTGTGCTTTGTACAACATTAGAAGCTGCCCCGATGTGAAGTACCGCCGGACCTTTGCGTTAACGCCAAGTTTTCTAGCAGCCACCCTGGCCTTGGACTCAATGAACCGCCCAAAGTTAAGGTTCGAGGAAATCTCTACTCCCAAAAGCTGAAGGCGGTTGGTGCACTCCAAGGATACATTCTGAAAAGTAGGAGCCAAGGTGAACGGGCTCCTTTTGGCGGTGAAAAGACACGCCTGTATTTTGGCGGCATTGAATGCTGATTACATATTTCTCTCGGTGGTAGGCCATAACATTAGTTGCCGGCAGAAGTTACCACCCATCAGACAAAGTCTTGCCGCCAAGCGATTCGTCGTGTTCCGGCATGATGTCTGATGAAGCCGTATGGAGGATAGGTCTGAACAGTTGTGTTGCGATGTGTGACGAGTACGATGTGACAAATGTTGTTGTGTAGGGAGTTTGGTCGTGGAGGGTCTCCAAATCAATCTTCCGAAAAGAAGTAGTCCTTGAGAAGTTTCCCTAGCTATTACTACTGCTGGGTAATGTTTAATTATATAAATTACAAACTAGCGCTTGACTGCAATCCCGCCTGATGGTAAGCAGTGATGCAATCGTTGATGGTAAAGCGCGCTAGTTTAATAAGCCTACTCACTCAAAAGAACTGAGTAAATAGGAAGGAAGACGGCAGTTGAGCGCGGTGATGCAATGTTAAACCCAACAACACGACCAACGATGCTGCGCCAGAGGGATATTGATCTGGAGGCCCTCCACAACCCGACACAACATTTCGCGCATCGTACCCGGCACGTACATCGCAACACAACTGCTCAGACCCGTCCTCCGTACGGCTTCACCAGACATCATGCCGGAACACGATGAATCGCTTGGCGGCATGACTTTGTCTGGTGGGTGGTAACTTACGCCGGCGGCTGGTGTTGTGGCCTACCACCGAGAAAAGCTATAAGCTGCTAAAGCTTAAGTAGCTTTAAGCTATAAAAACCAATTGCTATCAAATTAATTAGCAGATATTTGTATATCAATCACATTAAGTAACCAGTATTTCTTCCTCAGCCTATAGATGTCCACTGCTGGACAAAGGCCTCCCCCAAGGCTTTCCACGATGACCGGTCTTGTGCTGCCCGCATCCATCGGCTTCCCGCGACCTTCACCAGGTCATCAGTCCACCTTGTTGGGGGTCTCCCTACGCTGCGTCTTCCAGTACGTGGCCGCCACTCCAGAACCTTGCTGCCCCATCGGCTATCGGTTCTACGAGCAATGTGCCCTGCCCACTGCCACTTAAGTTTAGCGACTCGCAGAGCTATGTCGGTGACTTTGGTTCTTCTGCGGATCTCCTCATTTCTGATTCGATCACGCAGAGAAACTCCCAGCATAGCTCTTTCCATTGCCCTTTGTGTGACTCTGAGCCTTCGTATGAGGCCCATTGTGAGCGACCACGTTTCAGTTCCGTAAGTCATCACTGGCAACACACACTGGTCAAAGACTTTAGTCTTGAGACACTGTGGTATCTTGGACGACGAGAAGATGTAGCGTAGCTTCCCGAATGCTGCCCAACCGAGCTGGATTCGCCGAGACACCTCTTTCTCGAAGTTGGACCTACCTAGTTGGACTTTCTGTCCCAGTATTTATACATCAAATATTATAATTCCACAACTATTTCAGTCGAGTATCAATTACAAATAAAACAAACAATTATGAAGTGCATTGTTAAATTAATTAGGATCAATAAGTTCCCAACATTTGAAAATTAAATTTTAATCCAATAAATTAGATTCGTGTTGGCGAACCTGCAAGGGTTACAACTTTCGGACCCTTATCAAATGAATAATTTTTAGAATATGAACGTTCTGATGTCACGAAGGTGGGGTTTTAAGGTAATTAAACAAAAGGTTCTCTTTCAGAGTTCCAGTTAAAATATTTTGGAATACAGGATGTTTACAAATTGAGTTGAATCAAAACCCTTGTTGAAGGCCGGAAGAATTTATTCAGGGGCACGTGAAACAGCTTATTTACACGTAAATGAGCAGATTTTTTTATTCTGATATTTTATGTATTACTAACGGCCGCGAGCGACTTCGTTCACGTGGAGTTAGTTGTGCTCCGCTCCTATTGGTCGCAGCGTGATGTTATATAGCCTAAAGCCTTTCTGGACTAATGGGCTATTCAACGCAAAAATATTTTTTCAAATCGGACCAGTAGTTCCTGAGAGAACTCGCTACGTTCAAACAAACAAACTCTTCAGCTTTATATCGATACTAATATTATAAATGCGAAATAATCTCGGTCTGTCTGTCCGGCTTTCACGCCAAAACTACTGAACCGATTGTAATGAAATGGGTACACAGATAGTCTAGAGCCTGAGAAAGGATATAGGCTATATAACATCCCGCTATGACCAATAGGAGCAAAGCAGTAACAAGAAATATTGCGAAAACGGGAGCGAACGCGGACGTACATATTATTGCTCCCATTATTTTAACAGGCGCTTATTTTATATCAACTGAGCTTTTTTTATTTTCTTTTGGGAATGAACATTCCCACGGAAACGGGAACCATCGCGCGCTGTAAACTGAAGTCCACGCGGACTAGTATTACTATAGATTTAATTGTTATTTATTGTTAAAGAAACGTTTTTGTTCTCTTATATGGCTTTAAATTGCACGCACCGCCAGACATGTTCGGGGAATTTATGTAGCAGTAAATTGTATAGCCCGCGCAATAGATGTTAGCCCACTCCTTCTGGAAGAGGGCCTTTGAGGCACAGGCTTCACAGAACACAGGCTCGGGAACAATATAGGCTGAGTATGATTGTAATAGGCCCGCGCGCCTCGCCCCTATTGTAATTTGAGACTACATGATGCGCCCACCTCCTTATGATGTTAAATATTTGAACCTTTTCTACATACTACAAACTTTTATGGAATGTGTTTAGTGAGTTTGTCCTTTTTAACCGACTTCAAAAAAAGGAGATTATAAATTCGACCCGTATGTATGTAAGCCAAATTTCAAGTGTATGTATGTTTTTATGTTTGTGCGCGCATATTTTCGGAACTACAAGTCCGATTTAAGTAATTCTTTTTTGTTGTACTATGTATTGTTCGATCACGCAGAGAAACTCCTAGCATAGCTCTTTCCATTGCCCTTTGTGTGACTCTGAGCCTTCGTATGAGGCCCATTGTGAGCGACCACGTTTCAGTTCCGTAAGTCATCACTGGCAACACACACTGGTCAAAGACTTTAGTCTTGAGACACTGTGGTATCTTGGACGACGAGAAGATGTAGCGTAGCTTCCCGAACGCTGCCCAACCGAGCTGGATTCGCCGAGACACCTCTTTCTCGAAGTTGGACCTACCTAGTTGGACTTTCTGTCCCAGGTATATATACTCGTCAACAACTTCGAGTGCAGAGCAACCAACTACAATTGGAGTGAGTGCGACATGAGAGTTCGACATGATCTTCGTCTTATCCATGTTCATTTTTAGACCCACTTGTTGGGAAGCTCTGCTGAGGTCATTGAACATTTTGCCCAAGTCTTCCAGGGTCTCAGCCATGACCACGATATCATCTGCGAAACGGAGATTAGTGATGTACTCGCCGTTGATGTTGATGCCAAGTCCTTTCCAGTCCAGGAGCTTGAAGACATCTTCCAACGCAGCAGTGAACAATTTAGGAGATATGACATCTCCTTGTCTCACTCCACGCTGCAGTTGGATCGGTTTCGAGTCCTGGTCCTGGAGACGGACTGACATGGTGGCGTTTTTGTACAAACACTTTATCACCTCAATGTATCGATGGTCAATTTGGCACCGCTGGAGAGACTGTAGCACCGCCCAAGTCTCAATCGAATCGAAGGCCTTCTCATAGTCCACAAACGCCAAGCATAGTGGTTTGTTATACTCCTCGGACTTCTGTATAACTTGCCGCAGCGTATGAATGTGGTCTATGGTGCTAAAGCCTTTTCGGAAGCCGGTTTGGGAGGCTGTGTCGTCAAAAAAATGCGAGTGTTCGTGTGAACCCCCCCAGTCTCCAGGCGTAGCGGTGCGAAGGAGTCGCTCGCAAGTAGTTTCGGAGGGTGGAAGTCAAATATTTCCAGCCGCCTAAGTCCAAGTCACCGACATAGCTCTGCGAGTCGCTAAACTCAAGTGGCAGTGGGCAGGGCACATTGCTCGTAGAACCGAGGCCGATGGGGCAGCAAGGTTCTGGAGTGGCGGCCACGTACTGGAAGACAGCGTAGGGAGACCCCCAACAAGGTGGACCGATGACCTGGTGAAGGTCGCGGGAAGCCGATGGATGCGGGCAGCACAAGACCGGTCATCGTGGAAAGCCTTGGGGGAGGCCTTTGTCCAGCAGTGGACATCTATAGGCTGAGGAAGAAGAAGATGTATTGTTCAACTTTAGGAATACTATAAGTTCATCAAAATCTGTTCAGTAGTTTTGAGATAGGGATTTTTTCGTATTGATGAGAACTTATTCTAACATGGGTTATGGCTGCCACTATTGCTATGAGGTGACAAAATGAAATTTTCGAATTTCGACTAAAACACTGAAAAAAAGAAATAAAAACTTAAAAATCTAAAAAAAAAGGAAACCGACTTCAAAAAACACTTAAAAGGAGAAAATAATTTTACTTTTGTCATTGCTCTAGAAGTCGGTGGCGAGCTAAACAACAGAAACCTCGAAACGCCGATTTCTAGATCCATGACAAAAGTAAAATTGTTTTTTCCTTTTAAGTGTTTTCTTGAACTCGGTTTCTATATTTTTTTAAGTTTTTCTCTCAATCTCATCAGAATTTAGTTGTTACTACAACACAGCCTCCGTGGCGTAGCGGTAACGAACGTGGCCGCTGCGCTAGGCCGTGGGTTCGATCCCCGCGCAGTGCAAATATTTGTATGCATGAATATGAATATTTGCTCTGGCCTGGTCGTGACTCAGAAAGCACCTTAAGCATAAGCTGTTGGTCCCGTTTACCATACGAGCAGATAATGGCAGTCGTTACGGGTTATTGGAGCCCTCAAAAGTCCCAAACATTGCCTGTTAGCGACCGTATTATATTTAGTGACTGGGCAACCCCAGGTATTATATAAAAGCAGGGAAAAAACTTATGAATTGTATCAGGAAAAAACATTTAACCACGATGAAACTTTTCAAGAATTTGTTAAAAAATATTCAAAAACTTTTAAAAGAGCCTGTTCCTCAGCGAAAGCCATACACATTAGAAATAATATAAAATCTTCTGGCAATAAAATCAAAACAACTTGGGGAATTATAAATTCTGAAACTGGAAGAACCAAAGTACAAAATCGCGATTTCCATCTTAAAATTAACGATGAAGATATAAAGGCGGACTTGGAGGTAGCAACTGAGTTTGAGAATTTTTTTACTAATATTCCAATAAAGACAACAAAAACTTTGTCTTCTTCCTCCACTTCTGCATATGCCATACTAAAAGAATGTGTTCCAGAATGTGACAATCACTTTGAATTTACATTTGTGACTTCTAAAGACATTATAGAATCTTTTAAGGATCTTGATGTAAAAAAAACTGCCGATCATTGGGGTTTGTCAGTATACACTGTAGCTTCAATAATAGATGTTATCGCACCTTTCTTAGCAATTGTTTTTAATTCTTGTGTCACATCTGGTGTATTTCCCGATTTGATGAAACTAAGCAAAGTAATTCCACTGTTCAAATCTGGTAGTACAACTGATCCCACGAATTTTCGGCCAATATCGATATTACCAACATTGAGCAAAATTTTTGAAAAATTAATTTTGAAACAGTTGTTGAGGCACTTTAACTTACACAATTTATTGCACGTGAAACCATTTGGTTTTACAACGGGTCGTTCAACTACAGATGCGGGCGTGGCGTTGCTAAAGAACATATTTGGGGCCTAGGAGGAATCGCAAGATGCTCATGGTATTTTCTGTGATTTGTCCAAGGCCTTTGATTGCGTACATCATGATACTCTTATTAGGAAATTGTACCATTATGGTTTAAGGGACAGAGCTCTCGACCTTCTGACTTCTTATCTGAATAATCGAATTCAGAGGGTTGATGTTAATGGCAAGAGATCTGCAGGATCTGTGGTCACCATGGGCGTTCCGCAGGGCTCAATTCTAGGTCCATTCTTGTTTTTAATTTATATTAATGACTTACCTCATCACGTGAGGAATAATCACAACATAGTATTGTTCGCGGATGACACTTCTCTTATTTTTAAAGTCAAGCGTCAGCTAACAAATTTTGACGAAGTTAACAATGCACTCTCTAAAGTTGTCCATTGGTTTAATGTAAATAACCTTCTTTTAAATGAAAAAAAAAACTAAAGTCATTAAATTTTCTACGTCAAATGTCAGGCAGCTAAGTACCAATGTTCAACTGAATGGAGTAGAGTTGATCCCTGTCGAGTCGACAGTTTTTCTTGGATTAACTATTCACGCCAAGTTACAATGGGGTCCTCACATTGAGAAGCTGTCGGGTAGACTCAGTTCTGCCGCCTTTGCTGTTAAGAAAATTAGACAGATAACTGATGTGGATACAGCCAGAATTGTTTATTTTAGTTATTTTCATAGTCTTATGACTTATGGGATTCTTCTCTGGGGAACTTGTGCGGACATCAATACCATCTTTGTTTTACAGAAGAGGGCTGTTCGAGCCATTTACAACCTTGGTCCTAGAGATTCTCTTAGAGAAAAAGAAAAGTTCAGAGAGGTAAACATTCTGACTGTAGCTTCACAATATATATTTGAAAATCTTATGTATGTTCATAAAAATATCTCGAATTTTAAGAAAATAAGCGATATTCATAATATAAATACCAGGAACAAACACAATCTTGCTGTACATTACACTCGTCTCCACAGAGTAGGCAACTCGTTCATGGGTCAATGTATACACTTTTACAACAAGCTTCCCATGGACATTCGAAACTTACCCATTAGACGATTTAAGAACCATATAAAGGCCAAACTTTGCAAAAAGGGGTATTATAAAATCACAGATTATTTAGAAGACAAAAAAGCTTGGGACTGAGCTGCTCGCTCTGTTAAGCATTGTTATTAAGCAATATGCGTAATTATAAGGTAAATTATTGTAAACATTTTCATTTTTAGGGTTCCGTACCTCAAAAGGAAAAAACGGAACCATTATAGGATCACTTTGTTGTCCGTCTGTCTGTCTGTCTGTCTGTCAAGACCCTTTATCTCAAGAACGCGTGAAGGTATCAAGCTGAAATTCACATGAAATACTCGGGTCTATTGTCCCTTTAAGCTGTGAAAATATCAAACTTCTAAGCCAAGCCAATCAAAAGATACAGCCGATTATGTCGATATTTTCAACAAATTTTCGACACTCGCAAAGGAATCAAAACCTACAGGATACTTCCCGTAAACTCAGAATCTTGAAAATTGGCATGAAGCATTGTCATATAATGCAAATATAGGAAAAATTGTGAAAATCACATTTTTTTAGTTATATAATATAATAAACATATTTTAATAAAATGGAACTTACTACCTTATTTCTCACGAACGAATAAAGTTATCAAATTGAAATTTATACCAAATACCTAAGTCTATTGTCCCTTTAAGCAGTGAAAAAATCAAACTTCTAAGTTAAAGCGATCAAAAGATACAGCAGTTTATACCGACACCTTAGACGAATTTCCGTCACACGCTAGGGAATCAAAACCTACAAGCAAAGACATTAAAATTATATTTGCAATAGACAGGACATCACGAACAAAATCCTAAGCCAATACTTTTATCGACTTGGTTAAAAGTCGCTCAGTCTAGTCTGCGCGTCAGGACGTAATTTGTGTCCACCAAGAATAAACATTTTCTAAGGAAATATGCCATGTTGCGCTTTGTGTTACTGTACATCTCGTTTATATAGTAAAACGACTGGACCTAACTTCGGAATGTTTTTCTATGAATTATTTATATTTCGTCTGCAATTCAAATTTTAAAAAAAATCTTAGTTCTAGAAAATTTTCCATTATTGTAATAAGCGCCCTCTATTGTTGTGTAGTTTTACTATTTTCTTGTAGAGATGTAGTAATGTTGTTTACCGATTTAGTTATCGATAATACTTATTAAGATGAATACATTTTGTTGTATTTTATTGACATTTAAAATATAGCTAAATAAACTTAAAATATTACTATATTTCAAGTTTATTTATTATTAACTCTATTTAAACATAATCATATCATATTCCATCATCATTCATTTTCATTTATTTTTTAGTCGTGGTGGCCTAGTGGTTAAAACACCAGCCTCTCAAGTATGAGGGTGCGGGTTCGATTCCAGATCAGGCAAGTACCAATGTAACTTTTCTAAAGTTATATGTACTTTCTAAGTATATCTTGGACACCAATGACTGAAGGTGAAGGAAAACATCTTGAGGAAACCTGGACTTTGGGTCTGAAATCGCCAACCCGCATTGAGCAAGCGTGGTGATTACGCTCAATCCTTCTCTGTATGAGAGGAGACCTGTGCCCAGCAGTGGGACGTTAAAAGGTTGATGATGATGATATCATATTAATAAACAAAATTGAATGAACAATTACTATTTATTTATCTAGGTTTTTCTTATTTTTGGTTTCCGAATAAAATAATGTCGTAGGGAAAAAGTGGATACGATTTGTCCAGATAGACCGTAGAGAAGAAAATTGGCTTCCGTCTCATTCGTCGAAATTATGCTCAATGCATTTTAAAAGAGAAGTTATCTACTTTGGAAAGACTTGTCGATCAAATTTAAAAAAAAAAGAATCTTTACCTTGTATTAGAAATGAAATAGTAAGTTACTAATTTCATTACTTTTTTACTTAACCGTAAAAATTGGAATAAAATTTACGGTTAAGTGGATAAGTACATAGATTACATAACTTATTTATAATGAAATATATTCATAAAATATGTAGGTACGTATATGTAGTACAATGATTGCGAGCTACTTTGTGATTTTGAGGATTCCGTACCTAAAAGGTAAAACGAACCCTATTCATGAGACTTCTCTGTTCGTCTGTCCATCTGTCACCAGGCTGTATCTCATGAACCGTAATAGCGAGACAGTTGTAATTTCCAGAGATTGTGTTAGTATTTCTGTTGCCGCTATAACAACAAGTATTATGAATAAAAATAATAAAATATTTAAGGGGGCTCCCATACAACAAACGTGAATTTTTGCCGTTTTTGCTCCATATTAATAACGGAAACAGATAGACGCTTAAAATGTTCACAGAATATTTGGTTATATATTCAAATTACAAATAAATAATTAAAATAAAATAAATCCTGAAGGCGGGCTCCCATACAATAACCGTGATTTTTTGCCGTTTTTAAAGATAATGGCGTACGAATCTTGTAAAGGTCTTGCTCCAGCAGACTACCATTTTTGACGTGATTTGGACAATTATCTACGTGACAAGAAGTTTTCTTCCCAGGAGGCAGTTCTGCTTTCACACAGTTTGTGCAGTCTAGATCCTCAGAGTTCTATCACAAAGGCATAAACGACTTTCCTATATATTGATTATAAATGAATTATTTAAAAATTAAAAAATAAGCAATTATTTACATTTTCAGTACTAATCGGCAATTTTAAACTTTAACGCCTATTATATTAAAATAATTATATAAATAAGAAACTTGTAAACTTGAAATTACCCATAATTATTCTGCTTCCTAATTTTTTGTTTCAAGCTATCATAATGCGAAAAAACATCGTCGTAGTAACTTATTTGAATATTATCGATAACTTTATATCGAAATGATACAAACCCTACCACAGTTTTTTGCATTGCCATTTAAAAATATTTGCAAACAAACGTGTAAAAAGAGTAATTTTGCTAAAAACGAAATGCAAACGAAAATTGCAAAACAAAATGCGCTTTATGGCCTAAAAGGTCTATTACACTCAAAAATAGCAATAAACTGAGCGTTAAAATAATTCGTAAGCATAAAACATCTAAAATGCCAATAGATGGTGTCACGGTAAATGAATAGTAGCGAATAAAATTTTATAACAGTTTTTGTTTGTACAAGACAAGTTTCACTTAATTTATTTACTTTTCAATATTTATTTACCCGATTTGAACTATACTAGGGTATTAAATCGGATCTGGCAACATAGACCACACTGGCCACCTACCGGGCAATAGCTGAATATATTTTATATAAACTTATTTCATTTTTACTATTTGATGTCTCCAATTCTGCCGTCATAAGGAAAAAAGACGCATCTAACATTTTTTCCCAAATTGAGTTAGATGCATATTCTGAATCTATAAAAAAAATGGCATACACCAGAATTTTTATATTTCGCAATAAATTAAACGTAACCCTATAAATCTAACTGTTAAAAAAGACGTGTCTGCAATGTGAATCAAATATTACTAAAATGAAAAGACCTTTCTGACGTACACTAAGTTGAAAAGACGCATTTTAGTAGAAGCGTCTTTTTTGTTTTCAAAATATTTAATTCATCATAAAATAAAAAGGCACATCTGCATCGTCATAAGAAGAAAAGACTTTTCTGTGTAGATGCGCCTTTTTAGCTTAGTATTACAAAAACTAGGCAGGCGCAAGTGGCAGTAGCGTCTCTTCTACTTAGTATTGCTAGCTGTGCGGGGTGTGGTGGGGCCCGCGATGTGGGAATAGAGCTCTTCAGTTGCGTCCAGGCAGTCAATGACAACAGAAGAACAGAAGCTGTATCTGGGACAGCTGATCCAAATCGATAATTCCGGCTTCAATGACGAGGTGTTTCGAGGGATAGGACTCGGCTGGGCAGCGTTTGGGAAGCTCCGTAGTGTCTTCTCATCCAAAATACCTCAGTGCCTAAAGACAAAAGTCTTTAACCAATGTGTGTTATCGGTGATGAAATATGGATCTGAAACGTGGTCCCTCACTATGGGCCTCATAAGAAAGCTCAAGCTATGGAGAGGGCTATGCTAGGTGTTTCTCTACATGATCGAATCAAGAAAGAGGAGATTCGTAGAAGAACTAATGTCGCCGACATAACCCAGCGGATTAGAAAAGCATAAAAATATTAAAATATCATTAAAATGGAAATGAAAGTAAAAACTTATTCGCTTAATACCTGGGGCTTTTATGATGGGGCAGGGGCAATGTAGGGTATTAAAGAGGCTATGGAACAAAGGCTCGAAAGCAATCGCAGGAGATGTGTCTGTTGGACGGAGCCTACTTGCGAAGCTGAAGTTTGGGAATGGTAGGATCGCTTCCAAACCAAAGCTTTTGGGTGAGATTTAAAAATTCTACGGAGAGTTATACACATCAACACACGCACCTGTTGTAAACCTGGCCAATGATCCTAGAGCCAGACTAACCCGACACTACAACGTCGATATTCCGAACACCAGCTTGTACGAAATTGGTATGGCTCTGAAACAGCCCAAGAACGATAAGGTAACTAAAGATGATGGAATTACGGCTGAGCTTCTGAAAGTGAGTAGAAAATCAGTACTGAAAGCGCTTCAGAAGCTATTTAATTACGTCATTTTCAAAGACGAAACGCCTAAGACATGGCACAGAAGCGTGGTGGTATTGTTTTTCAAAAAAGTAGATAATACCCTCCTGAAAAACTACAAACCGACTGAGCCATGTCTATAAGCTGTTTTCTAGGGTGATCAAGAACCGTCTACGCTCGCAGGTTCGACGACTTCCAGCCTTCCCAACCCATAGACCACAAACATACGCTGCGGTAAGTTATAAAGAATATGACACACCCATAAGCTTAGCGTCTGTGGACTTTGAGAAGGCCTTCGATTCGATCGAGGCTTGGGCGGTGCTACAGGATGAGATGATATGTGGTGAGTGTTTGTACAAAAACGATATGTCAGTCCGCCTCCAGGATCAGGACTCGAAATCGATTCAACTGCAGCGTGGAGTGTGATAAGGAGGTATCATATCACACAACATGTTCACTGCTGCGTTGGAAGATGTCTTCAAGCTCTGAACTGGAAAGGACTTGGTATCATCATCAACGGCGAGTACATCACTATCCACCGATTTGCAGATGATATCGTGGTCATGGTGGAGACCCTAGAAGACTTGGGAAAAATGCTCAATGACCTCAGTAGAGCTTCTCAACAACTGGGTCTAAAGATAAACATTAATAAGATGAAGATCATGTCGAACTCCCATGTCGCACCCACTCCAGTTCTAGTTAGTTGCTCTATACTTGAAGTTGTTGACGAGTATATGCATACATATACCTGGAAAAAACAGCCCAACTAGGTAGGTCAAACTTCGAGAAAGAGGTGTGTCGTCGAATCTAGCTCAGCTGGGCAGCATTCGGGAAGTTACGCTACATCTGCGTCGTGTGTGTGTTGCCAGTGATGACATATGGAACTGAAATGTGGTCGCTCACATTGGGCCTCATACGAAGGCTCAAGGTCACATAAAGGTCGATTGAAAGAGTTGCTCGGAGTTTCTCTGCGTGATCGAATCAGAAATGAGGCGACCGAAAACCAAAGTCACCGACATAGCTTGTCGAGTCGCTATAATTAAGTGGGCGTGGGCGCGGCACATTGGTCGCAGAAGATCGATGATCGCCGATGGGGCAGTAAGGTTCTGGAGTAGCGGCCACGTTCTGGAAGATGCAGCGTAGGGAGGCCCTCAACAAGGTGGGCCAACGACCTGGTAAAGGTCGCTGGAAGCCAATGGATGCGGGCAGCACAAGACCGGCTATTGTAGAAAGCTCTGGCGAAGGTCTTTGTCCAACATTGGACCTCTATAGGCTAAAGAAGAAGGTGTAAAGGGCGTGACAGCTCACATTGGTTGAAAAGTATAGATAAGATTAATCTATGTATGGGATTTATTCGCCAAATATGTAGAAAAAATTATGAATTATTAGAAAAAAAAACCTTAAATTCTTACACAACAGAGTCAATTTTCGATATAACTTCAAACATTGGTAACACTTTTAAAATAAGGTTTGTCACTCAGAAATCAAATTGATTACAATGGCAATGAAGTTGATATTTGTTTAACTGAAATCTAAATTGAACTTGAAAGATGTTAAGTAACTTAGTCCGATTGACAGCATAAATATAAGGTATGAATTTAGATGAAACTTACCTATAGTATTTCCTAAGTTGAAAAATACAACAAAAAAAGAATTACTTAAATCAAACTTGTAGTTCCGGAAATATGCGCGTACAAACATACACTTTTGAAATTTGGCACATTTATTCAGACACTGTTATCTAGACTAACATATACAAAAACTGAGCAGTTCTGGAAATATTACATACTTTTTTGATGTCGGTTGAAAGTAGAGGGTAGATTTATAAGGGTTCTAAAAATGGGTAGGCGTTTTTGTTTTTAATTGAAAGTTGGTTTTACTAAGTAGAAAGGCAGCAAATGGCTATAAACGTCTTTATTATTTAAATAACTAGAACATAATAACACAATAATTACTAAATAGAAAAGGCGTTTAAACAAATACTACGTTGAAAGGACGTTTCTAACCAGAAGCGTCTTTTCATTGTAGTATCACGTATTTTCTTGCATTTTTATTACTAAAAAGAAAAGGAAAAATTGATTTTTTAAATACAAAACATTTATTTTATTAAAATTTACGTATACATACTGATAGATCAAACCCTAATTCATACTTTTGCATCACAAAATAATAATTAAGTTTATTTCTATATGCACAGCGAGTTTTTTAATTTTTGAAACACGTTTTATTTTTTTACTCGGTTTCGTACTTCATGTAGAAACGTCTTTTTCGCTTATGGCGGCAGAATTGTCGATCTAATTTTGCTATATTGTACTAGATGGCGGACCTGAACCATGGGATCACAGTTTTTCTATGCCATTTTGACACATGCCTCTCTATATATCTTAAATCTCTTTGCCTACAAGGTACTTCCCGTGAACTCAGAATCTTGAAATTCGGCATGAAGCAACGTTATATTATAGTACAGACAGATAAAGGAAAAATTGTGAAATGATAAATTTGAAGTTACATAAAATATTAAAATATTATTTTTGCTTACATGACATAAAATATTTTTTTAATAATTATAAACTTACTACCTACCCTTTTTCACATGAACGCGTAGAGATATAAAAGTTGAAATTCATATCAAACACTTCTTAAATCTAATTGCCTCTAAACTGTGAAAAATTCTAAATCAATGCTAGTATTATAAATGCGAAAATAACTCTGTCTGTCTGTTACGCTTTCCCGCCTAAACCTCTCAACCGATTTTGATGAAGTTTGGCACTGACAATCTTTAGACCCTGAGAAAGAACATAGGCTACCTTTTATCCCAGAAAAATTTGATGTTCCCGAGGGGAATTTAAACAGTGCGATATAACCGAACTCCACGCGGGCGAAGCCGCTGGCGGAAAGCTAGTACGTCATAAATTGTAAACCGCTACGTTTGTACGGCGGAACCCTCGGTGTGCGAGTCCGAATCGCATTTGGCCGGTTTTTTTAATGTCTGGACTTGAAAAAAGACGATGATCCCTGAGTTTGTTTCGGCTATTTCTTCTCAGAGGTAGTCAGTTAGGAAATGCCGGCTTCATCTAGTTAAAAAAATAAAATAAGAAATAAACATGACGTGTAAAAGTGATCAGTGATCCTACTTGCTTAATAAACGATTTCATTTCATTTCATTTCATTTCATTTCCAACAATTGGTCTAACTGTAATGCTTCGATATCGCCTTCGGGTTGTGGAGGCCAGACGGCAGTCGCTTCACGCAAAATATCAAAGCTTAGTGTCCGCGCTCGTCGCAGGCGCATCAAGTTCCAACCCGGGCCAAGGAGAGCTAGCAAGACGCAAGAGGGGCCGCGGCCCATGTGCGGCCCGCGGATTGGTCGAGTACCTGTATATAAATTTGTGGACGGGCATAGAAGACCGCTTTTTTTTGAATCGTCGAAGAAAGTAATTGTATCTCCTAGTTGTTATAATATATTTTTATACAGTCCAAAGTTTTATTTAAATTCCTCGAAGGCGTACTTAACACTTAGCCAAAATCAGACGCTAGACTTAAGTGAACCCCAGACTCCAAAGCTGAAAAAAGCTTCGGATTCGACTGGGATTAACTCTGAGATGATGATGAATTCAGTTAATACTAACTCACACGCTTCATTAGCTTCATCTTCTTCCTCAGCCTATAGATGTCCACTGTTGGACAAAGGCCTCCCCCAAGGTTTTCCACGCTGACCGGTCTTGTGCTGCCCGCATCCATCGGCTTCCCGCGACCTTCACCAGGTCATCGGTCCACCTTGTTGGGAGCCTCCCTACGCTGCGTCTTCCAGTACGTGGCCGCCACTCCAGAACCTTACTGCCCCATCGGCCATCGGTCATAGCTTCATCTGGGCCTGTTATAAATATTTTTTACGTTCGAAAAGTGCTGATTCTCAGCCTACTTTTAAAGATGACTTTTATTTATTTACCTGCTAACGTCCACCATACAAAGTTAGTCCAGCGCTATAAATTCAGCTATAATACTAACTAAAAATTATCTAAGTATTACAAACAATGCATCTCATGTGAATTCACCCAAAGAACAACAGAATAAGTCCGTCTCACTAGCTTTGAGATTGTCCATAACGTGCGGGCTTCAACGGCTTTTTTAAAAATACTATTTTATTAATATTTGACTGCACGGTTAGCGCAATGGTCAAGCCATTGACTGCTGCGCTGCGTGTCGCGGGTTCGATTCCCACACGGAACAAACATTTGTATGGCCTACAAGTAGTTGTTTCGGGTCTGGATGTTTATGTATATGAGTTATGTGTTTGTTATCGTACCCACGATTCAGGACAAATTACCAGTGTGGGGCAACTTCTTTTTTTTTAATATATAGTAAGATATTAATTTTGAAACAAAAGTGACTTTAAGCGGCAGAAAGTGAAATTGGTCAATGCCCGATAAGACACCTAGTTACTTATACACCACGACTAATTCTGTGCGCACGTACTACCATTACCAATACTCGTTATTCCATTACGTGACCAAAATGTTAGCTAACATGTATGAGGGGCTAGTGGCTCAGCCCTGGAGGAAAGCTAGCAATTTTATGGGCTTGCTTAAAAGATTCATTGGGATTCATTGAAGTAACCTTCGCGAATATTTCCGGTGCTATATATCAGTCAGACCCTCTATCAGTTTGCTGCGTGGCTATCTTTATTTTACCATGGAGTCCACGAGACACGCCGACCTAATGTGGAGATGTGTTTAGGTTTATTTTTCTAAGAACCTTTTTTTAGCATAATAAACAAGTGGTTGATCGCGACCGATCCGGCCTGATGGTAAGCAGTGATGCAATCGTTGATGGTCTACTTTATTAATAGCCTATTCACCCTAGCCTTGAAGACACTTAAATTGTAATTGTAGTCAAAAATAAAGACCGCCGCAGGCGAATTGTTCCAGCCCTTCGATGTATGCGAGAAGTATAAAAGACGAGGCAAAATGCTTTGTCTGGATCGTAATGGTGGCAACAACGTAAAGGTAGATAGATACACGCCATAGGACGGGTCATCCGATGATGGCGGAATTAAGTCATGCAATACCCTCGCTCATTTTCCAAAATGCTTCCTATAGAACACCGACTGGCTGGGTACTCTACACCTGTGCTCCAGGCTTTCAAAGTGTTCTTTGATAAATCCATGAGCAAGAACCCATTTAGGCCTTTTAACCCCACACCGGCTCGGTTTAAAACAGACAAGTAAGCAGTAAGCCGGTTACTAACCTATAAATTTGAACTAAATTAATCTGCCGCCTTTTCACGTCTCCTTTTTTTCAATAATTATGAACTAGTGCTTGATGCTAATCAGTGATGCAATCGTTGATGGTAAAGCGCGCTAGTTTAATGAGCCCATTCATTCAAAAAACTGAGTGAATAGGAAGGAAGACAGCAGTTGAGCGAGGTGATGGAATGTTTAACCCAGAGAAAGATTGATCTGAAGACCCTCCACGACCAAACTCGCCACATAACAACATTTAGCTCAACGTACCCAGCATACATCGCAACACAACTGCTCAGACCCGTCCTCCGTACGGCTTCACCAGACATCATGCCGGAACACAATGAATCGCTTTGGCAGGTTTTCTGGTGGGTGGTAACTTCTGCCGGCAGCCGTCTTATGTTTACCACCGAAACTTTCTCCATTACCCTTTAGTTGACTTTAATGGAACAGAAGGTGCAACTGTGGTTGCACACTCTTGTGCATTATTATAATATCTCCTGTGTACCTGGCTAACCTTCGTTGAGATTGGCCACCAGGACCGAGGTCGGCCTGGGTATCATAAGTACCCTTGATAAAGCTGCTTACCAGACCTTCGGTCTTTTAACTCATCATCATCGCAGCGTTAATCCCAGTCACAGCCGAAGCTTTTTCAGCTTTGGAGTCTCGGGTCCGCTTTACCAGTCTAACTGCTGATTTTGGCTAAACTTCAAAATTTTCCGTATAGCCACTGCCGTATAACCTCCACAACCCGAAGGCGATGTCGAAGCATTTCAGTTAGACTAATTGTTGGACTTTTGAGCGCCTTAACAACCCATCACTACTGCAACTAAATGTTCTTATGGCAACCGGGACTAACGCCAGACCAGTGCAAATATTCATATTCAATCACTTTTTGACTTTCAAAATCAACATCAAAATTGTTTATTCCAAATTAACCATCCCTTGGTGCTTTTGAATAGTCTATGTCGATCAGTCTAATAAAAGCGAAGCTAAATTGCACGTTCCAAAGCGTAGATCTCTATGGAGAAGAACGTGCAAGAAACTCCATGGACTCTCTTTTAACAACCCGTAAATTAATAAACTAGGGGTTTTAAATCCAAACATATATTCATTATATGGCTGTGGTTACTATCAACCACAGAGTTTAAATAGGTTAGTTAGTAAAGTAAAATTACATTCTCGTGTTTAAAATACATTTATAGGCCAATAAATAATCAATAATTATATTTCGCGAATGTACAAATATACATTTACTGAATCATTATAATCAAAATTATCAATACAACTCTTAATTCAATTTGCTCTATTGAATGACTAATTCATGTAATCGTGATATTTGAGTTAAATTAGAATTGACCTAATATAAATCAATTGATCATTATAATGATCAACCCTTATTTAAGGCTCCACAACACCGCACTAATCTGGGTAAACATTTGCCAATTTATAGAATGACCATCAATATAATTGTACGGCTAATTCTTCGGCAGACATCGACATCTTCTCAAATACTCTGAGTACCTACAAATCTCTAATTTTTGAAAACTTCAATGACATAATACGCGCAAGAGTCGTAGTAAGATTTATATAAACTATAAATATTTAATGTTTAATTCTATGTCAAACAATTAATTTAAATTTAATATAATTTTGTATTATTTTAATTCCATTGTCTATTGTAATTTTATTTGATTGTGTTATTTTCTTCTCAATTTATCTAATGTTAACTTTATTTCATTACCATTATTTAACATAATTAAGAAAATGCTTGTTACTCTTTCTTTTTTTTTATCTAATTTTATTATTATCTCTTGATGGAATTTTTTGTTTAATACAATTTTGGTGTCATTGTCTTAAAATTTAGTTTAATGTAACATTGTTTTAAAATTTAATTAATATGACATTGCTTTAAAATATAATTTCATATGTATAACATTGTTTTAAAATTTAATTTGTGTACATGCTGTTATATTATTATTTGCATGGTGTGACTTTTTATAAGTGGAGAAGCACAAGGTCGTATCCTGTTATTTATATTTTCTAGCATTTAATGTGTTTTCTCTGTTAGAAGTCCAAAAAAATAAATATAATTTGTGGTCGACGTGAATGGCATTTTGATCAACATTCAGACTGACGCCAATTGCAAAAAAAATACTTAAACAAAATTGAATTTAACGGGTTAGCACATATCCCTGATTCCTAAAATTCTGAAACCAACAGGCAATGGAAAATCGCACGAATAGAATACGGCCAGTTTTATTAACTCTGGGCGGCAGTAATTGAATTCCGATTTTTTCGGTTGCCCTCTCTGCCAGTCCACTGATTGGGTTTTGAGTGGTCCTGGCTTGTTTCCCCGTGTTTAGATTGGTGCAGCCATTGTGTTTGTCCGAAATTGGGCTCGAAATAATAGGGAACTGGGATTATACCTGAAATGTGCAATTTACTGGCGGAAGTACAATAAGGATGTATCCAAGGTATGAAAATCAAAAAAATAATTAGTCCGTCTTATAGATAATAAAAAAATTAAGACCCGTATTTTTTATTTTGTCGAAATTACCAAAAACTACTGAGATATAGCTCATATAGCGTACTAAAGTTACGGAGTGGGTGCTAATTACGTCACGCCGTGGTATATTTTGTACCACCGTGTGACGTCATGTGACATTTCAAATCAATATAATATCTTCCTAAGTAAGTAAATATGTGTTCAATATTTTTTATACAACGTGTAACAAAAAGGGTATATACATACCACGGACATGGCATCTTTAGATGATATCAAACGATATCGGAAGGGTTTCAACTCAAAATAAAATACTCAAAAAATTGATGCCAAATTTCGGTTTCGTGTGTTTCTTAAACTCAAATTATAACAAACGTGGCAGCACACTACATATGTTAATAACTACTCGTTACCCGTCACGTTACTTGCCAAAATCCGATAAATGTCTTCAATATCTCTGTGCGACTAGTATGATAGTAGCCTATCACAGGCGCTGTTTTTCCTCATAACTTCCTAACATAAAGAGATAGGATTAAAAAACCCTTCCAATATCGTTTGATATCATGTAAAGATGCCATGCCTTTGTTATGTATATACCCTTTATGTTACACGTTGTAAATCTATCTGATAGACATTAAATTATTTTTTAGGATACAACCCAATTGGCCACTAGACATGACTTTTGTGTTAGTGTATTTATATTTGGAGTAGCAGAGAGAATTATTTAGTTCCATTATACAATGTGCCGCTACAATGGCGTCTACATTAATTTAACACACGAGGTCTAATGGCCAGTACTTATAAATAATGTAACAACATAAAATAATTCCTAATTTGAAAATTACCGCCTGCACTATTTGCTAAAATACATATTTCTCTCTCATTCCTTTAAGAAAACAAGAAAAAATAATAATATTTATTCCGCACGAAAAAAATGCACATTACAATTAGTAAATATAATAAATAAAAATATATAAAAAATAGTAAAGTCAAAAGTCTCGTACTCAAATATGAAAACTTATAAACAATATTGACTTTATGTCAGAGCCAAGGTCATAGACAACACACATTATTTGACAATTGACCTTAGCCACTTGAACGTCCCGATGTGACAGCTAGGAATGCGTTGTACGTCCGAGCGCGCGATCGGTATCAAGCCGCGCCGAGCACTCGTAAACTCCTCGTTATTTTCTTCTTATTTTTAGCAGAAGTCTATTTAATTACTTAATATGAACAAATTTTTCTTCAGGGATTATTTTGTCATATTTTAAGATATTATATCAAACAAAAACTTGACGAAAATCCGGCACACGATGAGAAATGAGCAATAATTTCACCGTCCACTTTAACACTCGTAAAGTCAACTTATCAGACATTGGATATAAAGTATTTATACATATTCAGTAAGAACAAATCTCGATAATTATTTTAATATGTAACACTAATGAAAATACATAATTTATTACTCTTATTTTAATCGCAGAACTCACTGCCACTGTACAAAACTGCACTCGCCGTTTATAAACAAACTTTTTTTCCGATGTTAGTTTAATACACTTACTCTTAGCACGCTTCTCTTTTTAAATTCATTGATGGAAAGTTATGATCATTATGTCAGTAATGCCGATTAAGCTTAAGGGACAGGTCTATAAGACCATCATTAGACCTGTCCTTCTGTATGGCAGTGAGGCGTGGCCTGTGCTTGAGCGACACAAGCAGGAGCTGCGTGTCACGGAGATGAATATGCTGTGGTGGATGTGTGGAGTTACGCGGAAAGACCGCATTAGAAACTCCCGCATCCGTGGCAGTCTCCGTGTCCTTGACATAGCAGACAAACTGCAAGAGAGTCGCCTGCGCTGGTACGGTCACGTCTTACGTAAACCGGCAGGTTACGTGGGTAACAAATGTCTTGCCATGGCGCCTCCGCCGGGCCGGAACAAGCGAGGTAGACCAAAGAAGTGCTGGCTTGATGTTGTAAGAGATGATATGCGTGCCAACAAGCTCTTACCACAGGATGCTAAAGATCGTGCGAAATGGAGGAGAATGTGCAGGAAAGCGGACCCCGGGCTCCAACGCGAAAGCCGTTACGCGAAAGGCAGTTACACAGCGTTCATTGCGTTATTTACCTTCCTGAGCAGACACATTTTTCAAACTCGTGGAGCAATGGATTAGCAAAATGATTCATAATGATTCTATTTTATAGGAATAGTGTCGTACAGTTAGGCTGCAGGTTGCTCCAAATTCCGTTTTAGAAGATTATAATTAAATGAATAAATAGCAGCATTTAATGAAAATCAAATATGCCCAATAAAACGTAAACGCAAAACCGCATACATGTGTTTCAATTAACTCTAGCATCGAAATTGAAAACATGGATTTTTTGTAACAAACTAGATAGCAATGTCAGGACGACTATGGATTTTGAATTTTTTTTAACTAGCTGTAGTGACTTAAATATTGAATATACTAGATGAAAACCTGACTTCGCTCGAGTGAAATGTAACATAATATATTTTTTAAAGCTTAATTAATAAACGTTCCGTTTCATCGGAACATTTATTAACATCTCAAAATATATTATCATTCGGTATCAATGCCAATTTGGCGACGGCGATTTGCCTCATTTGTCAGAACCATTAGAATTTAACAACATCCGCATTGTTAATAAGCTCCTTCAAAACAAAGAAAATACATACATATACAACAATGAGCCAATACCAACATTGCCAAAATAAAGTTTTTACAGCCAACAAACAAGAACTTGTCAAACATGAGAAAATTAATTTAGCTTTCACATTGATTACACAAGGAACCGGGTCACCATTCGATAATATATGAAAAAAAGCAACAAATCATATTACAGAGAAATATATGCGGGCCCAAGGGTCCAGAAAAGGTCTTCAACAAGAATAAAACAAAATGTTTTCGTCTATTTGCAGGAAAACTAAGCGAATCCTTCACTCCCAGAGCCTCGTTTGCATATACTTTTACTGGGCCATATGCTCTAACAACACACTAGTACTACTACATCTAGTTGTAGTTTGTGTGTGTAACTTTGGTGTATTAGGTGTACAATAGTTATTTATGCCACTGTAAAGCAATGATAGCTATTGTAATATGAGTGATTGTTTGTGCCACGAGGCAATGCTGAGTGACACAATAGATCCCGAGTTTATGCCACGAAGCGAACAATAGATTAGCACGAGTAGCAATAGCTGTTTGCAGCAGTGGCATACAAAACTTTTTCTACGACCTTGAAATAATTGGTAACACGTTTCATATTTTTTCCTTGATTTATGTGGTAGCAATTCTCTTATGATCTCCGTAGCTATTTATCTCATTTCAAGAGGCGTTAAGATAGTGTTCATTTCGCTATTATCACTGATATCACTCATTTTCAAAACAATTTTATTTATAAATACAGATAAAAGTTAACAATGGCGCGAAAATAGCGCGGCGCGCGCAATGTTTTTCTTTCTTTCTTTCTTTCTCTTATGGCTTTGCACGGTTTGTGCATTTAGCCAATGTCACGTAATGAATTATTCATGTCGAAAGAGACGGCCGTGCGAACCGAACACGGAGGAAGTTTTGGTACAAAGCCATGATGTGGCCACTATGCTACAATATTTCACTGTTCTTTATGAATTATTCACTTAATGCACTTTTTACTATATAAATCACGCGTTTTTATTTAGTAAACGACACTATAAATAATTTAAAAGTCCAATGAAAAATGAGCGTGGCACTCATCTTAGCTTCCCGCCAAAACCAACGCGCAATGTTGTTACTTGTTTTGTTGTTATAATCCCACATATTAAGGGCAAAGGCAATTCTATACAACCTAATAATATGCGATGTTTAGTCGTGACGTAAATACGCGTGCTTTTTGGCGCGTGGTTTTTGGTATATGTTGATTTTTTGATGCAGAGCCATAAAAAAAAAATTAAAAAGTTTCATTGTAGTACGGTTTACCCGTGTGGAAATGGTCATTGTAACACGATTTGGAAGGAATGAGTACTATTGAGATATGACGTATAGTTATGTATTAAGCAAATTACCAAATGGTCGTAGAAAAATAAGTTTCCGCCGTGTAACAAAAGATGTCCTCACTAAGAGGTTTCGTTGAAATTGTTAGCTGTAAAATGTGATATCGTATGACCTCTCCCGCTCTGGGTGGAGCGAAAGGGCATGCCAGATTTTTACTGACTAAAACCCACCCGTGTTCCTTCATTTGCCTATAGGCCAGGGCCACCATTTATTTTTAACCGACCCGCAACCCTGACCCAGGAGGCATCGGACTTTGTAGACCCGTCACGATACGCTGACATATCTTTGAGGCGAGCGTGATACACAACGCGCCGTCGACTCGAGCCTGGTCCTTACCGGGTGGCTAGCTAGCCCATCGGTTGCAGCCCGCAAGCCCGCGCCTACGGTGGCCGGGAGTTCCATGTTGTCTCCCGACCAGCGCGTCTCATGCGGCGGTAAAAGTTAACTGCATCAACACACCCTTGAGTTGCTTTGTAAACACAATCTAACAAGAAACCCTTGAACCACCTGATACAACTCACAACTACTAACATTGTTGGCGCTAGTAAATACACAAGCAATCTAAACACAGCATGGCCATTCCCGTGTACAGTGAAAGTAAATACCGCGTGAAATTGAAGGAGCATCGATCGTAAGTTCGGATCAGCTGTTCAGTAGCGCCGTAACACGCGGCATTTGTTCCGATGTACTCACTCAATCTGACTGGCTGTAGAACGCTCTTTGCTTTTTATGTGCGCCTGGTAGGAATGCTAAGTAATTAAAATAGTTTCAGGGGGATTATTTGTGAGGGGTGAATTACTATTTTTATTTTAGACATTATAAACCTGATATTGGACATGCCGATGCATTCCACTAGTTTTTACGATAAATCCTTTACTGTACAAGCAGTTCGGCTATGGAATGACTTGCCCGTGTCTGTAAGGCGTGCTCAAACTCCGTCCACTTTTAAAACCATAGTAAAAAAGCATTTCCTCTCTCTTTAAACATGTCATTATTTTTTATTTGCTTTTGTATGATTTTTATTAATTAGATGTATATAAGTATTTATTGGACTAGTATGATACACTTAACGTGTATATTTATTATATAAACTATGTAAAATTGTAAATAGTACACTGTAGACTACCTACATTATTTCTCTCTCCTTCCGCTTACTATTCCATCCAAAGGTTGTCTGTAAAAGATCGCTCTTAGCGATAAGACCGCCCATTGTGTCACCCTTTGTAAAAATTTTATATTTATGTTTTTGTAATCTATGTGGTGTATGTACATAATAAAGAGTATTCTATTCTATTCTATAAACTAGTCCTTTACCGCAATCCCGCTTGTTGGCCGCTACTTACAAGTTGTAGGTCGTAGGTTCGAAACCCATCAGGCGCTTGACTTTGGGGAAATTATTTCAAAAACGCTACTCTCAAAACACTAAAGGAAAACATCGAGAGGAAACCCGCATGTCCTAAAGTTAAAACTTCCAAGACATGTGCCATCTACCAACCCGCACTGGGCCCGCGTGGTAGATTACGGCCCACTCCCTTTCATTGAGAGGAGACCTGTGTCCCAAGAGTGAGAACATTATACGCTTATTAAGCCTCCAAAACGAGATTAACACTTGGACGAAGCCTGCGTTCAAATATACGTACTGTTTTTTTTTTATCAAATCCCGATGCATATAATAAAAAATATCCGGGCACTCCCCAATAATTTTTCACTACATACACTCGATCGAGGAAGGCTAACAAAACTAGATAAAAGCCCATGAACCGTACTCTTGTTTTTTTCTATACACTGCTATGAATCTAAAAAAAAATACCGCTTTCATATAAACTGGACAGTAGATAAAAAGCTCGGTGTTTTTTTTAAATTGCGGTGGATAGGTAATATTTCATTTATTTATTTATTCTTTCGCACATGAATTGTACAGAGGCGGACTTAATGCCTTAGGAATGCCTAAGGCATTAAGTCCGCCTCTGTAGCAGTCAACCACAAGTAGAGAAGAGATTAGATGGCAGGTGCTTTAGTCGATAAAATTATAAATAAAAAAAAAGCTGTTGACGCCATCTATTGGCGTTTATAAAATGGAACTGTCGCGCTGTATTCTCATAACTAATGTCCTAGTCCCCGTAACCCTCTACGTCACGTCATGCACCTGCTGCCCGTGAGATGGCACTGTTTCGTTATTGATCGAACACAGCGCCTTGATCATACGAGAAAAGACGTTTAGTCTCAGTCTCCTGGACCCTCCGCGTGTGCGCACTCCGTACCGCGCGCTAACCGCTGTTTTTAAACCCGCATTTGCACAGTTCTGCTGTGTTAATTTATCGCTGAACGATATAATCATTCGATTATAAGTTGTAACCATCCGCTCAAATTGGAGACGTGTCTTTGTGGCTTCAAGAAAAGAAACCGAAGCTGTTAGCGGGGAACTCGATAAAACCACGTGTGTGTGTGTGCAGCTTGCCGAACCGCGAGGGTGAAGAAAGTCGAAGACGGAGCCAACTGATTGAACTCCTACGAGACGACGAGAGCCCACCAACAGGTAAGGTGCATGATATTTCCACAACCCATTCCTAGGTTAAGAGTTCACAGCGCGACAGTGACGCCATTTTTTCTTTTCAACTATTTTACAAATTACAGTCCAAATCGAAGGAAGGTATATCAAACCCCGCGAAGCCACTTTGGCCCTTTCATTTGTGGTCCTTTCGAGCCGCATCATTTGTGGTCCTTTCGAACCGGACCAGTTGTGGTCCATTTGTGATTATCCAGTTCCCGCCTCCCCTTTTTAGGGCACCTATTAGATTAGTGGTAAAACCCGCCGTTTGTAGGTTTGTTAGCCTATATTTCGCTGTCACCTACACTATTACGCATGTAAGCGCTGACGTGTAGGTAATTAATTCATTCAATACCGCTTTACACTAAATAGGTACTATTATATATATTTACCCGCTGTTATACTAATATTTATCTTAATATTCGCTGTAAGTAATAAGTATTCATACTTCCAGTAGAAATCAAAAGGTTTCTGTATCGATGGTTTTCGCTGACATTCGTAGGTATCTACAAAACATTGTGATCACAAGCCGAGCGCGGCGCTCGCTAGAAATACATTCGTAGATACCCACCCGCTAGTATTTATTTTCATATTACTCACAAATTAATCAACTATTACTATATTTAAAATTCTCATTTCATAATGAAGAAAGCTATAAAGTCTGATAGTACAGAATTAACGCTGTCGGCGTTGGAAGCAAAGCGAAATGCATTATTTGAGTGCTTACAATCAGCCCACGACTTATCAAAAAACATCAAAGACGATGTGGATAAGAGGGAGGCATTTTTAGACGCTAGCTCGAACATTGACACTATTCGCTCCGAATTTCATCAGGTTATGGATCAATACAATAGTTGTCTAATAACTAAAGATCCAACAACCCGCGCAGACTATAAGGCTTTGATCTCTTTCGAGCAACTATATGCCAGATGAAACGTTTAGTGGCTTCCAGCACCGCAGATATGCCACCCGTCGTGGAGAGGGGACCGTCCATGATCAAGTTACCACCGATTGAATTAATGAGTTTTAACGGTGACATTCGCTCATGGCCATTGTTCTACTCAAATTACAAGTCAGCCGTTCATGATAATCCATCTCTCTCGGATCATCAGAAACTACATTATTTACAAGGTAAGCTAACTGGCAAAGCCCTAGCGGTATGCACCGGCATTGTGCCCACCGCAGAAAATTATGAACTCATTTTTAAATCGCTAGTGAGTAGGTATGAAGATAAACGCATGCTAGCGTCCACATATTTAAAGCAGATCTTGGAATTTAAACCGCTAACTTCCGCTACTTCAAATAATTTTGACATGTTTAATGATAAGTTTGTCAGCGCTGTTCGCGCATTACAACATTTAAAAATTCCAGATTTATTGAATCTAATCTTCGTACAATTAGCTATTGCGAAGCTAGACAGTGAAACTGTACGTAACTTTGAAAACAGTCAGGATCAATCTGACGTCCCTGCATTTGATGATTTAGTAGACTTCATCAATAAACAAGGGAAGATATTGTATCGTGCTCACACCGTCAGCGTAACACCGGCTGAGCATTCTCGCATTTCTAATAACAAAACTTCGCAGTCCTCCGCACGCTGCAATGCCTATGTCAGCACAGTCGAATCTACTGACAAATGCTTGTGTACTAATATCGCTCATCAACATTTATATAAATGTCCCGCTTTTCATAAACTGTCTCCGTATGAACGCCTACAGATTATTAAGAAAATTAACGGTTGCGTCAATTGCTTAAGCATTAAACACAAGATATCGCGTTGTCAATCCGCAACTGGATGTAGAACGTGTAAGAAGCGTCATCATTCTTTGTTACATTTTACCCAGGAATCGAACCCGCGCACCGGAGCAAACAATTGTACTCAACCGTCTAAGAGCGAGCAGCCCGACACAGCGGCGCCTATGCCAGCAAACGCAGCGGTATCTTTGGATCCCACGCGCGCGACAGTGACAGAGCAACCTGCCACGCGGTCTGACGTAGCATTGTGCTCGGTGTCTAAAGACGCGCCGCGTTATTTAACCCCAGATACGGCTTGTAGCGGGCCGTCGCAATGTTATTCAAACACCACTGTTCTACTCGCCACCGCGCAAGTCACGGCCTACGACAGTAATGGTCGTGAGCATTTGCTGAGAGTTTTGTTAGATTCGGCGTCTCAAAGCAATTTCGTCACAAAGGAATGTTGTGACCGATTATGTTTACGTCAAAACAATACACAGTCCACGACTGTACGTGGTTTCGGACGCGCGGAGAAAACGTCGTTTGGGACAGTAAATTTAACCATATTTTCCCGCTTTAATAAAAATATCCGATTTGATATCGACTCGTTAGTAGTCGATCAAATTACGGATAAATTACCTTCTGCCTTTGTCGATATTAAGGCCTTGCCTTATTCGAATAAACTTCAGTTCGCTGATGATAATTTCGCTACTCCAAGTAAAATTGACATTTTAATTGGAGCATCGCTGTTCCCGCATTTACTCAAGCCTGGCGGGATTCCTGGAGGCCCGTCAGTGCCCGCCGCTGTCAATACGGTGTTAGGCTATGTACTAATGGGAACTGTGCCTACACTTAGTAAACGCCCAGCCTGTATTACATCATGCTGAGTCATAGTCCATTCGCCTATGAATAATTATAATAATAATTCTATTTTCCGCCCATTCAACATCCCGTTGATGTTGAATGTGACTTACACCATTACGCTAGTTTGCGCTGACGTGTAGGTAATTAATTATTTCCCGCTTCTGGGAACTTGAAGAAGTTCCCGGCCCGCCCATTCAACATCCCGCTGATGTTGAATGTGAATATTTTTATTTCCCGCTTCTGGGAACTTGAAGAAGTTCCCGGCCCGCCCATTCAACATCCCGTTGATGTTGAATGTGAATATTTTTATTTCCCGCTTCTGGGAACTTGAAGAAGTTCCCGGCCCGCCCATTCAACATACCGCTGATGTTGAATGTGAATATTTTTATCGTTCAACTACGCAACGGGACCCAGTTACTGGTCGCTATACCGTGGGTCTACCGTTTGATAAAGATGTGTTCACACTAGGTGACTCTTTAAATGTCGCTCGTAAGCGATTTTTATGCTCGGAAAGGAAGCTTGAAGCTGGGGCTGCGCGCCGCTTACGACGAGGTCGTAAATAATTACCTTTCTAAGGGTTATCTCTCGCCCGTCTCAGTTCTCCCACATGAGACCGTAGACGTGTATCCTACTCACCGTTGGCAAACGTTCGTTGCCAATCGCGTTATTAAAATCACTAATAATATTTCCGCAGATAACTTCTATCACGTAGCAGGGATTGACAATCCGGCAGACTGCCTGTCACGTGGTGTCTCTCCTGCTAAATTGTTAAACCACCCTCTGTGGTCTCAGGGTCCCCCCCTGGCTAATTTTACATCCGTCACAGTGGCCTACCACTGAATGTACGGAGCCGCTCTCGCTGAACGAAGTACCTGAGCAAAGAAAGCTCGTTCACGCTGTTTTAATTCCCGCGGACACCTCTTGTGTTCATTATACTCTTTGTCGCCTTTCGTCATGGAGTAAAATACCTACTCCATACGACTGTTTGCATTTATATATTCATTAAATTGTTATCATTTCGCGATTCCGTACAAACAACCGCAGCTGATTTGAGTTACTCACAGAAACACCCAGTACTTCTGCCAAGGCATGACTTTCTTGTCAACTTATTAATTGCATATTATCATAAGAAATATTTACACGGGGCCAGAACAGCTCATGTCACTGTTGCGGCAGAAATACTGGATACTGGCTGCTCGTCGCGCTATCCGTAAGGTAGTCCACGATTGTAATGTTTGCTTCCGCGCTCGACCACGTCCAGTTTACCCGCTCATGGCTGACTTACCAGATTGTCGGACATGTCAGGCTATTAAACCATTTACCCATACAGGTTGTGATTACGCAGGTCCTATAGCCTACACTCCCATTCGCCGCCGGGGTGCGAGGGCTTTGAGGGCGTACTTTTGCGTGTTCACATGTCTCACAACTCGCGCGCTACATATTGAAGTAGCTACAGACCTTAGCACGGCCAGTTTCTTGGCTGCACTTAAGCGATATTTATCTCGCAGAGGCCCTGTCCAAGTGATACACTCGGATAGAGGCACTAATTTTGTAGTCGCTAATTCTTAATTATATAACGACTTGGTCAGAGTTGGTGGACGACTCACCCATTCTGATCTAAGTTATTCACAGCGGCATTCTTACAAAGAGCTAGTTACAGTACTCACCCAGAGCGAGTATTTGTTAAATTCTAGGCCTCTCATAGTTCTGAGTGCCGATTCCGCAGAGCTTACCGCATTGACTCCGAGCCATTTTTTGCATACCGCACCTCTGCTTTCATTGCCCGTACCTGAAGTAGAATCAGATAATCTCAATCTGCTTCAGAGACATTCTCTACTTGATAAGTTAGTTCAGTCCTTTTGGATGTGAAGAATGGAGTATTTACACGGTTTGCAAACTCGAGAGAAATGGATACTCCGACTGTGCCAATCAAGGCTGACATGGTCGTAATCATCATAACCTTTATCGTGGCCGTTAGCGATTGTGGAAAGGACGCTTCCTTCCGACGATGGGGTGACGCGTGTAGCCTCTGTAAGAACCGCTAAAGGTACATACGTACGTCCAGTCGTGCGTTTGTGCCCACTACCTACACAGTAGGATTATTAATTTGATAGATACAAGTAGTTTAAGTGTTAGCAGTTAGGTAGTTTAGTATTATCGCAGTTATTTATATAAAGTCGCAGTTTCAATATTATATTTTCGCAGTTTTCGCTGTATTTATGATTGGGTTTTGAAGGTGACCCTTCAAAAGGGGGGAGGATGTTGACGCCATCTATTGGCGTTTATAAAATGGAACTGTCGCGCTGTATTCTCATAACTAATGTCCTAGTCCCCGTAACCCTCTACGTCACGTCATGCACCTGCTGCCCGTGAGATGGCACTGTTTCGTTATTGATCGAACACAGCGCCTTGATCATACGAGAAAAGACGTTTAGTCTCAGTCTCCTGGACCCTCCGCGTGTGCGCACTCCGTACCGCGCGTTAACCGCTGTTTAAAAACCCGCATTTGCACAGTTCTGCTGTGTTAATTTATCGCTGAACGATATAATCATTCGATTATAAGTTGTAACCATCCGCTCAAATTGGAGACGTGTCTTTGTGGCTTCAAGAAAAGAAACCGAAGCTGTTAGCGGGGAACTCGATAAAACCACGTGTGTGTGTGTGGAGCTTGCCGAACCGCGAGGGTGAAGAAAGTCGAAGACGGAGCCAACTGATTGAACTCCTACGAGACGACGAGAGCCCACCAACAGGTAAGGTGCATGATATTTCCACAACCCATTCCTAGGTTAAGAGTTCACAGCGCGACAGTGACGCCATTTTTTCTTTTCAACTATTTTACAAATTACAGTCCAAATCGAAGGAAGGTATATCAAACCCCGCGAAGCCACTTTGGCCCCTCCAAAAGCTCTTAACACTATTTAAATAAATACTTAAATAAGCTATATACATATTATAAACAAAATATATACCTATAATATTTTACATACAAAACTAAAAATTTGGGAGAGAGGTAAGTATGTAATTTCTGTGTATTTTCTATCAGATAGGTACTTTAATCATGCTTATTTAAATTAGGTCAAGATTCATGATGAAATTTTCTTGAGCAACAGTTAATCAACATGGTTGATGAGCAACCAAAAAGCTTCTGAAAACAAAGTTTACATCAACATGTCTCGTCCATACGCCAGTCTGTGTCAAAATGTTGCCCGTGTAAGTTTTCTGTATCTACCGTATTGCGTATTACTGCCGTGTTTATATACACGTCAACAATAGTTAACAAACACATGTTGTTACAAGTCGAGCGAGAACATACATAATTTATATGTAGTATCTTTAATATTGTTGCCTATTCCCTTGTTCTCAATCTATTCCTAAATATAAGTTCAGAGCACCTTTCTCTTCCTATTTCATTAAAAAAAATTTCCACCTCAACTCTTGATCAATGGCCTCTGTGGAGTAGATACCACAATTTTGCCAATAACACGTCTAACAATTTATAGAAATTCTTTAAAAATTTTATTTCATGATAATGGCGGATATTGCCAATATCAGTTGAAAAAACGGCCGCGTGGGCCGTCTACGAGGGAGATTTTGATGCAAAGTCATGATGTGCCCACTATGCTGCAATATTTCAATGTTCTTTATGAATTATTCACTAAATGCACTTTTTTACTACATAAATCACGCGCTTTTATTTAGTAAACGTCACTATAAATAATTTAAAAGTCCAATGAAAAATGAGCGTGACATTTATCTTAGCTTTCCCGTCAAAACTCCGTAACAATGTGTATTATAACTCAAGAAAAAATATCATTAACAGAAGATAAATATTAGCTCAGTCCTGTCAAATTAGTCAGCGTTTGACGTATTTTTAGTAGCCATGTTTTTAATCACATCTAAACTGTAAGCTGACTGACTGTAACTAAGCTAAGTATTATCCTCCAAAGATACAGACCTAGGCTAGTTTAGGAAACAGAGTTAAACCCATAGTATCTATTCCATCATCATCATCTCAGCGTTAATCCCAGTCGCATCCGCAGCCCTTTCAGCTTTGGAGTCTGGGGTCCGCTTTACCAGTTTAACTGCTGAGTTTGGCTAAACTTCGATATTTTCCGTGAAGCGACTACCGTCTGACCTCCACAACCCGAAGGCGATATCTAAGCATTGCAGTTAGACCAATTGTTAACCCATAGTATCTATTGTCATCATCATCATCATCCCAGCGTTAATCCCAGTCGCATCCGAAGCCTTTTCAGCTTTGGAGTCTGGGGTCCGCTTTTACCAGTCCAACTGCTGATATGGCTAAACTTCGACATTTTCCGTGAAGCGACTGCCGTCTGACCTCCACAACCCGAAGGCGACATCGAAGCGTTGCAGTTAGACCAATTGTTGGACTTTTGAGGGCTCCAACAACCCGTAACGACCGCCACTAGATGTTCGTATGGCAACCGGGACCAACGGCTTAACGTGCTTTCCGAGGCACCACCAGACCAGCGCAAATATTCATATTCATGCATACAAATACTTGCACTGTGCGGGGATCGAACCCGCGCCACCTTGCGCAGCGGCCGCGTCCGCTACCGCTACGCCACGGAGGCCATAGTATCTATTGTAATGCATTATTAATGTACACAAAAATTGTTTTCTTTTTTTGGCTCTTTAATGCAATCGTGGATGGTAAAGCGCGCTAGTGTATTAAGAGTCTATTCACTCAAAAAAAACTGAGTGGATAGGAAGGAAGACGGCAGTAAAGCGAGGTGTTGCAATGATAAACCCAGAGGGAGATTGATCCGGAGACCCTCCACGACCAAACTCCCGACACAACAATATTTGGCGCATCGTAACCGGCACATGTCGCAACACAACTGTTCAGACCCCTCCTCCATACGGCTGCATCAGACATCATGCCGGAACACGACGAATCGCTTGGCGGCAAGACTTTGTCTGATGGGTGGTACTTAACTATAACTGCCGGCAGCCAATGTTATGACTAATATTAATTTGATGATTTCTCATCCAAAAAAGGTATGTATGGGCGATTTAGTTGAAAAATTGATAATCTAACAAAGTGGGTCCGCGGTGGGACGCACTTTGTTAGATTATCAATGCTTGGCTCAAAATCGAATTGAAAATCACGTACGCACTAAAGTCCCATCGCGATATTTTATGTCCGTGAACTTAGAACCAACAATGAAAGGAAGAGCAACTGTAAATACAGGATGTATCTTTTTATCCGCAACACAAAGAGTGAATCTCTGCTTCACTCCACAGATTCACCATTACGAAAATTGCCACTTCATGTTCCTCGCAACAACAAATCTAAACAAAGCATCAATGCAATTCCCTTTTAAACGCGATTAATATTTTTTCATTCTATCCTGCAAACTTTTTTGTTTTGCAGTTGTTACTTGGAGTGCAGTTACAATTGATTACTTCTTTAGTATTGGTGAAACGAATTGATGCAAGTGGATATTTGATTCAAGTATATCTGTAAAACATTCGATGCAATAGTGCAAAAGAAGTTGCACCTCTTCTCATTATGATAATTTTCGCATAATATCCCATTGCTGCGACACAGGTCTTCCACCGCGTCTCAACTGACGCGGTGCTGGTCGGAGAAGAGCGGTGAAGAGCGGTGAAAAGTGGTCAGTACTGTGCTTTAGTGTACACTGTATTTTCTTTAAAGCTGAGCGGAGTGGAGTGGAGCGGAGTGGAATGGAGCGGAGCGGAGTGGAGTGGAATGGAGCAGATCGGAGCATAAAATCAAAATGAAAAGTCATTTACTGAAATTAGGCTGACAATCGCCACTTTTTGAACGTCAATATTACATAAGACAGTGCCCCAAAACGCCCGCCCTTCGCCGCTTCCTAGTGCTTTCGCTAAGAAGAAGAATAGCAACCTGTTACAATCAAACTGACAAAAACAATAACAAACTGTTTGACCTGTCTCATCATCATCATCTTAGCGTTTATCCCAGTCGCATCCGAAGCTTTTTAAGCTTTGGAGTCTGAGGTCTGCTTTTACCAGTCTAACTGCTGATATGGCTAAACTTCGACATTTTCCGTGAAGCGACTGCCGTCTGACCTACACAACCCGAAGGCGACATCGAAGCATTGCAGCTAGACCAATTGTTGGACTTCTTGAGGGCTCCAACAACCCTTTAACGACTGCCACTAGATATTCGTATGGCAACCGGGACAAACAGCCTAACGTGCTTTCCGAGGCACGACCAGACCAGTGCAAATATTCATATTCACGCATACAAATATTTGCACTATGCGGGGATCGAACCCGCGCCACCTTGGACAGCGACTGCGTCCGCTACCGCTACGCCACGGAGGCTGTCACAAACTGTTTGACCTGTCTGTCCATATGAAAAAAACACGTGACTTTATACAATACTGTCTAGGTAGAGTAATGAACACAAGAAAACACAACAACGATGAAATTATTTACCATATGCCAGCTAGCCACGCCAAAATACTAGCAAAGTAAAAACAAGAAATAAAATATCATTAAAATAGAAATGTAAATAAATAAAAACTTATTACCTAAATAAAAGCCCTAGGTATAAAGGGCGTGACAGCTCACGTATTTATGCATTGTAAAACAGTAAATTATATGAACTCATAATAACATGTCAGTGTACTGTATACTTTTGAACTTCTTATCCGTTTTGATACCTACGTATGCACCTAATGACCTAACGATGATAACTGAGAGACTGCGTGTGAGTCACTCACCGGAGATTTCGAACATAGTGATTGGTCCGCCCCGTTCTGCGTCAGTGGAAACCCGGCCTTTTCCCTGTGAGTGCCGCCGCTGTCATAGCCTCACGCCCACTTTAACACAGTCGTTATGATTATACAATTAACAGGGCGTTCCCGTTAACCCCGAATAACGCCATACATGCTAAAAAAATCTTCCATTCGAAAACAAATGTTTGGGTACCAGCAATAAATAATCGTAAAAAACCGGCATATAAAGAAACCTATACCTGAACGCGAAGACAGCAGCATCATAATTCTTTACTCTACGCTGACGACTCTGTTCAAATAAGAATTTCAAATTTATTTCCAATTAGAATTTTTGCTATTAGATTTTTTTTATGCGTGTTTTTTATTTTAATCTATTAATGATATATATTAACGAGTTTAAAGGGAACATCCTCTAACCATTATAACTAGAAAATTACATTGTGCCCTTTATTTCTTACCTGACCTCATAAAACAGGCTGAATATGACAATAGGATGTATTAGGGCTTTATTTAAATGTAATAAGTTTTTTAGCTATTTATATTTTCATTCAAATATATACCAAATTACCTATATATGTTTTGTTTTGCTTTGCTGGTATTTTGGCGTGGTAGCTGGCATATGGACAATAATTTCATTGTTATTGTATTTTCTTGTGTTCATCACTATACATAGTATTGTATAAAGTCATGTGTTTTTTTTTAATGAACAGACAGCTGTGCTGCTGGGGAGTTTCTTCCGCCACTTCTTCTTCCCAGCGAAAGCACTAGGAAGTGTCGATGGCTGGGCGTTTTAGGGGACTGTCTTACGTAAAATTGACGTTCAAAAAGTGCTGATTCTCAGCCTAATTTGAATAAATGACTTTTGATTTTGATTAACCACTAGGCCACCACGACTTACAAAACACCTCACTTCATTTCTACGCATTTCTTCCACATGCAGCGAACCAAGAATATCCTTCCATTTGCATTACTACAATTTCATAAGTACACAAAATAACCGTCAAAATATGCTTACTAAATTTTCCGCCAATTAAATTTTATATAAAATAAGCGAATATACAATTATACATATGAAACTTATTTTAAAATAATTTAATTTAACGAATAAATTCTTAATACCAACATAGAAACAATATTTAATAAACTTAACCGGAACTACAACATTTGAAATAAGCATTTCCTCTGTAGCATTTTTCTGTTCTGTTTTTAGGGTTCCGTATAAAGGAAAAACGGAACCCTTACTTGGATCTTTCATTGGCCAAATCTGTCTGTCTGTCTGTCTGTCTCAAGACCCTTTATCTCAAAGACGCATGAACGTATCAATTTCAAAGGATTCACAATACAAATGCCAGGTCTATTGTCCCCGCTTTAAGCTGTGAAAATATCAGGCTTCGTGAAATGATCAAAAGATTTTAGTGATTGCTGTCAGTATATTCAACTAAGTTTTCGGCACTCATGAGGAATTCAAAGGTACAGGATGCTTATGAAGCTCAGAATCTTGAAAATTGGCATTGTCATATAATAGTACCGTCTATAAACGGGAAAGGTACGAAAGTCTGTTTTTGATTTATAATATAATAAACATATTTTAATAAAATGGAACTTACTGCCTTATTTCTCACGAACGAATAAAGTTATCAAATTGAAATTTATACCAAATACCTAGGTCTGTTGTCCCTTTAAGCTGTGAAATATCAAACTTCTAAGCCAAACCAATCAAAAGATACAGCCGATATGTCGATATTTTCAACAAATTTTCGACACTCGCAAAGGAATCAAAACCTACAGGATACTTCCCGTAAACTCAGAATCTTGAAATTTGGCATGAAGGATTATCATATAATGCAAATATAGGAGAAATTGCGAAAATCACATTTTTTTAGTTATATAATATAATAAACATATTTTAATAAAATGGAACTTACTACCTTATTTCTCACGAACGAATAAAG